>OY740720.1:34114521-35314521 GCA_963513945.1 Hydrotaea diabolus | reverse complement strand
TCATATACACTCGAGGAAATTTTTTTTTTTTTTTTTTTAAATAACCAACACTCAGGGGACGCCCCCTATACATGCGGTGCATTGCGTTGGCGAGTGGAAAGTAAAGGATCGGAGGGGGGAAAGAGGGAGTAATGTTTATTGACACTTGCTTTGAACTTCAGGATGTCGTAATTAGTGGGAAATACATTCGCCGGAAGTCGATTCCACATACGGACTGTACGAGCGAAAAAAGAATTTGATCTGTAGTGTATAGTGCGGTCAACTGGCCAATCGATAACAAACGGGTGTGAATTCCTAGAAAGTCGCGTATCCCTGCCGAACATCCTTACGTCAGGAATAAGGCGACGGATATCTGATGAACACACACCATGAAAGTAACGATAGAACAGCGTCACGCAACCCACATTCCGACGATACTCAAGGGAAACAATAGAGTTGGATACCCTACTGTCACCAATCAGCACCATCGCTCTCCTTCGAACACGGTCAAGTAGCTCCAAGGATGATTTTGGAGCACCTGCCCATATATGGGAGTTGTATTCCATCTTCGGCCTGATGAAAGATGTACCAAAATTTAAAATTAAAACGAGGCAGTGCAAAGTGAACAGTTGGTGAGTTTATTGAAATTCACAGAAAAAAAAACAATATTTGAAACATTTTGAGTTTTTTTTTTGTTTTTGTTGTGATCATTTGTTTAAATTACATTTTGAAAGAGGAATTGCTCCACAAGCTAATAAGATCAGGTTTGTTGTTGTTTATCATAGAGGGAAGGAAAAGTAATTTGAATGCTTTCTCAGAGGTTTACAGCATTAGGGCGCACGTTGTCAAATAAGCAGTATACACTCGAGAAAAAATATTTGGTAAACTACCGCTTTCAAATCATACGTGTGTATGAGAACGAACGTAAATATTCTCGTACTGAAAAAACGTCAGTCGGACTGTCTTTCGATATGGTAGGAATTGTTTCAGTCAGTCAGTCGCCAGTGTCTCCACTTCTCGATTAATACTTCGCATATGCTAAATCAAAAAATATTTCGTATGTATGGATCGTTAAATGATCAGAGACTTGTGTCGGCAGCACACATATTTGGTATTGAGGAGGCGTCCCACACCAATGGCGAAACGTGCGTCTCCCAGACGGTGATGTGTTTGCATCACATCGCAAACTGACTTGAATAAAAACGCAATTGGTAAACTCACTAGAATAGACTTTTGTAAAGTTCAAAAGTCTAATCTTACAATGAGTTTTTAACCACTACTGGGATCCCTTTAAATCGTGTCATTTTCCTATTGGCGAAATGCATTTTACCCCTTTACATCAGGACTGTCAGTCGGTATCGTATCACGCTGAAAAATATAACATTTTTTTCTACAAATTGCAAATTATTAAATCAAGCGGTTTATGATACATTTAACCAAACAGTTCGTGTATACAATTAAATTTAAAAAAATGCTTTATCGCCTTAGCGACCACTTCATTGTTTAGCAAGCGAGTACCATTAGAACAGTTCAATGTTCAACAACCATACCACCGATAGATAATGACGATCCAGATTGGTCAGTGAATAGCTTGTGAGACAACAACCAGCAAAGCGTCTTGGGTGCATTAAAATATACTCTTTTCATTCTACCCCAATCGAAAATGGCCTGGAAATCCCGGCCAAGTGTCTCAACCATAGTTCGCCTACTGTCTTAAATATTTTGAAGACTTGGCCTACGACCGAGGTTGCTGTTATCCGCATAGTTGTAAGTTGGATTTACGGTCCGGCCCAACAGATCGTCAATGGAAATAAGAAATAAAAAGGGCGAATGAATAGAGCATCTTACACCTGCGGCAAGCCTATGTTTGTTGGATGAGAACCCATCTACATCAACTCTTACAATGCAATGCTCGATATAAATCGAGCAAAAGAATAACAGACACTAAATGCGATCAGCTTTGATATTAGTGCAGCGTGCCAGACTCTATTAAAGGCTATGGAGATATTCAAAGCCACAACCTTGCTCTCACCCAACTGTCGGATAGACCGACTACAACGCTCTGACAAGAAAGCCACCAGGCCTCCCGCAGAGCGATTTCTACGGAAGCCATATTGTCGATCACAAAGCAGGTCGTTAAACTCAAGATACCTCAGAAGATGGTGGGTAACCATGGTTTTCATTACCTTGGAGAGCGCAGAGCAAATCGCAATTGGCCGATAATTCGCAGGATTATTGGCTTTACCGTTTTTAGGAATCGGCGGGATGTTCCTAATATTCCAACACGCTGGGACACCCGCACGGTAAGCAAAGGTTTCGTAATGGATGGGATAGCTTTGCTTAGGACAAGTGCCGAAATACCATCCGGTCCCGGGGACTTGTTCACATCGAGACTCGCAAGAACCCTTTCTAAGGAAGTTGTACAATTTTTTCAAAACTACTTTTAGTTTCAAGCAGGGGGCTGCAGTTTCGATGGGTGCCATTACACCTTCATAAGACCCCAAACAACGAATGTGATGAAACCATGTTTAGCGGCTATACACTTAAGTTTCGCATTTAACGAGAACTGCCGGCAGTAGAGTTTTCCACCAAACACAATTAAAATCCCTTGCGCTGCATACATACTACAACACATACACCCACACTTACACACGATACAGTGCATGAATTATATGTATTTTTGTATTGCATTCATTAAATATCATTGGAATATTTGATAACTTCTTTAGCTTATTTGCGAAATTTTTTATTCAGTGATGATAAAATTCACTTAGCAATATTTTGGTTGAAATTTAAGGTTTGTCTTTTTTCTGTATACAGTGGGTAATCCAAAAGTGTGGATGTCAACAAAAATCAAACAACTTTTGGGCCAGTTCAATAACCTTGTTGCCAAATTTGAAATATTTCTTTTTATTTTAAATCTGGCTTTTAACCACCCCACATCGAGCCATAACTCGATCATTTTCACCTCCGATAACAAAAGAATATTTTGTGAAACGTGCATATATTAAGCAAATGGCGGGCCAATAATAAATGGCAGCACAACCCGCTAGATGTATCCTAAACGTTTTCCTAGCCTAGCTTAAGATTGAGCGTTTCTTTGTTGGCTTTACCCGCTTTTTTTTGATACACTCAAACAAAGAGATCTGTCAAATGTGGTTGACCACACACGTTGAAATTGTGATGTGATCTCCACGACGACGTCTACTTCCTCTGCCATTTGCCCACCTTCTCCACAAGATTTCTCGAAGGCACTCATTTTGAAGAGAGAGGAAGAGAGAAAAATAAGAATGTTTTTTATTTGAGCAGAAGTCTACACAGTTGTCAAAAAGCCATCAATGTCAAATCAAACACAACAACAACTCACTTTTTTTGACAGCACACCTCATCTTGATCGAATGCGAGGTACACCAAACACACGCTCAGATGAATTGCTCCAACTGAGCAGTCCCAGCATCTTGGCATCCATACCAAATGTATTTGTTCGCCAGCCTGGCTGTCTGTCTGTCTGTCTGTCTCTCTATCTGTCTGTCTGTCGTACTGTATAAACTATACTTGAGTTACGTTTTGATTATTGTCTTCGTTGGATCATATTAATTTTTAAGTATAAAAATATTTTATATACATTGATTGTCTGTCGCTCTGTCTGTCTAGCTGCCAGTCTGTCTGTTCGCCCGCCGGCCCGTCCACTGGTTTCTATTCAATTGGGGATTATTGACAGTAGTCGTCGTTTGGTAATAAAGTTTTTTCTTTTTTAGCCCGTTGACTTGTTGCGCCTTTTTGTTCTCTTCTTCGGCGTAGTTGGTCAGGCTTACGCAGCTTAGCGAGCTTACAGTGTGGATTATTTCAAATTTTTTAATGTCAGCGCTATAAAATTAAAAAAAAATACTTAGCTTTTGTTATTGTATAGACCTTGGCATGAATATTGGTTTCGCTTTGTACGGCTGTATTATAGAGTTTTTATTCTCTGGGTGTAGACCCGGAGTCTAGTTTATGGAAAATATGTGGGAGGCATTTTTTATTGAACCTTAGACATCATAATTTGTTAAGTCTGCAAGTCATAGCAAAACGATGGTGTTAAAGAGTTCCGAGTAATTATTACAGCTGCATAAATTATCATGCTACACACAGAGAACAGATTCGTTGCCGGAACCGAATTTGTTGTCAACCGAATAAAGGTGGTTGCACGTACTATCCATGTATGTCATCGCTACACAACCGAAGGTTGATTGGCTACACTGCAATTTTCAGTAGTGGGAACTGGCCGTATCAGTTGAAGAGACAAAGTATCGGTTACCCTAACCAATTATGATGATTATTGGAACTGGATTTGTACAAATATTGGTTGTTTTTATGGATTATTGGCTATAAAATCTTTTTGAATTCGGTTACTTTTTATGCATTCGCTTAGATGACCACAATAAAAAAATGTATCCAACCAAATATTTGTAGTTCGTACCGATTTCCAAATGACTTTTTTCTCTGTGTACATAGTAGGGACATAAATACTGTTACACACGTTTTATGCTGTAAAATAAAAAGCACTGAATGTTTTTGGACCAAATATTTTTTAACATATCATTGATGTATATTGTATCCAAAAAGAATCTACTTATTCGAAATGTCCGCCTTTTGCCTTTACATACGCCTTAAGTCGCACTGGCCAATCGTCAATAGCTGCATGAACCTCGTCCATTGGAAATTTGGCCACAGCTCGAACTAAAGCAGTCTTAAGAGATCCAATGTTGGGATATCTTTTGTGGCGAACCTTGTCCTCTTAAATCGTCCACAATTTGTAATGCAATGGGTTCAAATCTGGACTGCCTGAGGGCCATTTTTCAGGGGAAATGAACGCTGTCAAATTGTTTCGAAGCCAGACCTGGGACGTTTAAGCCTTATGGGCCGGCGCAGAATCCTGCTGGAAAGTCCATGGCTCCTTGTTCGCAGAAATGCAGGTCAGTAACCCCATCGTAAGAGACACCCCAACAAACCATGACTGGAGGTGGGTGATGACCCTTTTCCACCCTTGGGCTCAGTTCAGATGCTTTCTTAGATGACAGCGCATAAACTCCATCATTTTACTTGTTAAATTTTTCCTGAACAGTAAAGTTATCAGCGTGCTTCACCAAAAGACGTTTGCATTTTTCAATCCTATTTTTTTTAAAGCTGCAGTCAATAAATGTCCGGTACGTCGTTTGAAAGCCCCAAGTCCCAAGTCTTTTTTAATGATTCGACTCATGGACTTTTGCGTGATATTCATCTCACGAGCCATGATTTTCTGTTTTCGGAGCGGATTTCTGTGAGTTCTTGAATTAACGACTTTGATGACATGCGGTATTCGAACAGAGCGTGGGCGGCCCGACCGGTGGCGGTCTTTTACATCTCCAGTCTCCTCAAACAGTTTTAGGCATCGGTAGACGAACATGCGGCTAATCTCTAGTGGCCGGAGCGTTTTGAAAATATCGTTTTTTTTCATTTCACACTTGAAAAGCGCTGATACAGCGATACGGTTCTCATTATCTGACCACTCCATGATGAAATTTGAAACAATTTTTAAATCCCTGGCGCTGGTACAGCGATACGGTTCTCATTATCTGACCACTCCATGATGAATGTTGAAACAATTTTTAAATCCCGTTACAGACTAACGCTATTGAGGTTATCTTTCAAAACCCATATGACATTAACGGGGTATGTTCAGTTCTACTATTGAAATTGGTGTGTTCAATGTTGTAACAGTATTTATGTCCCTACTAAGTAGATAAAATTTAAATATTTCAATTAATTTTGACAAACACTTTTTAATAATATTGTATTAATTTCTTTGTTTTTCTGTGAGTGATAAGGACTGACCAGTACGGTCGAAATCTCTGTACGGCAAAGAGTGGACAGTATCGTGAAATCTTTTGGGAAGAAGATATGTGTCAATTTTACAAAAAGAATCAGTCAACATTTTGCTCTGAAACAGAAACATTTCATTAGATGTTTCTTATCATTTAGGCCATTGTTAAGCTGAAGTCAGCACTGAAACTCGAACTGTAACTGTCACATAACAAAGACAACCTTAAATTTCAAACAAAGAATTAATATTAACAATTTCATTGTAAAATTGAACATGTATTGTTGCAATAAATTAACTATGAAATTTCAACATAAACTATTTTCATGGTTAAAAAGAATGCATTGTTAAAACAACAAAAATTATTTTAATAATAACAATTTGAATGGTTAAAAAACTCAACAATGCATTGTTAACACAACAATAATTATTCTAAAATTAATAATTTTCAAGGTTAAAAAATACAATATACAATAGTTAAATTAACTTTTATTATTGTTAAATACCAGTCAACAACAAAATGTTCAAATTAACCTTATATAACGTAGACTTCAAATCATGTTTATTTATGGTTAATTTAATCTTATATAAGGTTATTTTTCTTCTCAGTGTACGTATGCAGTGCGTGGGATTTTTACTGAAAACTCTACTGCCGGCAGTTCTCGTTTAATGCAAAACTGCTTGCCCTTAAGTTAATAACCGCTAAGCGCAGTTAGATGGCATCCGTTATTTGGGGTCTTGTGATGATGACAAAAGATTTTCCTTTCCGACTGTTTTTAGAATTAATTTAACAACTTTTTTTTTATATATATATGAATTTTTTCATCGCCTCATAATGAGAATATTTTCAATTACCGGCTTAGATTTTTTTTTTTGTAAATATGTGAAGTTTTAGGCCGGCTGCTAAGAAATGGTTTTTGATAAACGGCTAACAATTTTTTTTGTAAATATGTAAATTTTTTCATTGCCTTATAACAAAGATATAGTCGACAAAGGATACACGATTTTTTTGTTGTTAATATGTGATTTTTTCCACCGCTTGAAATCGAGAATATTTTCGATTAACAACGTACGAATATGTTAGTCAATATATGAACTTTTTTATCACAGGATTGCTAATTAATTTTTGGTTTGAATTTTTTAATTGAACCGACAATTTGATTTCTTCTACGTTTATGAAGTCATTCAATATCTTTGTATGTGCATATGTGGCCACTACCTACCATTCTTCTTGCCACACCGAACAACATAACTATAATTGCAACATTATCTTTTTCTCTTTGTCTTCTGCGACCAAATTTGTTTATGGCAATTGTAGTTGCCATACTAAACGACCACTGTGTATACAATTTTGAATCCTTGGGGTCCTATTGCTTGTGTGCCCGTGCGTACGTACACCCATAAATAAGTGATCATGTCACCATTTTAATAACTCTTCAGGAACTAGCAGTGCTCAAGACTTAGCCAGCCATCAACAACCGGCGCGATGGACGAAGCGACCATGGGCAACAGTAGACGCGCGACAGCGTCTTGGACTCTCGGACAAAAACTAAATCACCCAAAAGCGTAAACTTGCAACATCATGATAATTTTGACCAAAAACATTTATAAAGCAGCACACTCACTCTCAATAAAAAAATAAAGAAAAATTAAACAAGCACTTGCAACAACATGTGCGCGACAACAGCAACGAGCAACAGAATGAAGGAGAAGAAAAAACAGCGAGACCCCAACTAAATGTGAGTGCATCTAACGCATGCTACCATATGCGGCATGGATGGGGATAATGCGGCCGCAAATATAGCCAAACGGGCAAACATTTGCTAATGTTGTGCACTGCAGAGTAGTGGTGCCCCTCTCTGGCTTACTTACAACGTTGCCACAAACACTTGGTTAGCCAGTAAGTTGTAACCATGGTTGAGCGGAAGGACAGACTTTTGCGGATGGACGCACGGAAGGATGGACGGACGAACGAACGGAATCATGCGGTCGATCGGTGGCGGCATTATTTCACATTTAACTCTTTAGCGATTACAAAGACCAGATATTGTCTCATTTTAGCAGCATGTGACAGTTTTATTACTCTGCGGCCAGAGTGCCGCCGTGGTCGTCTACGACTACCACACGAGTAGACGCAACCAGCCACAAAAAAAAGTGGTCGTCTTTTTGTGGCAAATGCGAAGAGTGTGTGTGTGTGTGCTGTTGCAACCTGGCCTAACTGCCACTCTCGGGCAGCGCAACGTACATTTGTCCAAGGTGTGTCGCTCTCTCCGCCTCTCTGTGTGTCGGGCCAAAACTAAGGCAGAGTCTGTTTTAGCCATTTAAGGTTTAAGTTGTTTATATCTTTGCGCGATGAAAGCCAAAAACCGAAAGGCTAAAGCAGCAATGCCAACCAAGTGAAGTTAGATAAGTCAACAGGTGAAATTAATTTTTTGTCACTTCATAAATTTATTAGCTGTTCGTTGGTGCTGGTGTCGTCGTTGCCGTCTCTGGGCTTTCAAAGTGGAACTGCCAATTTTCTGCTCCTGTCCGTTGAACAAAGTAATTCATCAATTGAATGCAGCAACTTTTTCAGAGAAGTATAAATGCAAGTACGGGAATGGTTAACCATAGAATTGCTAAGTTTACCCCCTTCTTAACAATTGAATACGACGCTCTTCCATTTTTCCATTTTTCATTTTGCCATCAACCCCATTTGCTTATCTTCCCCTAAACTTCTCAGCCATAACCTATCTCTAATACTTTTATAGGCCTCTTTGTCTTTTCTCGCCCTCGTCTTCCTTGAATTGCCCCCCATTTCCGTCTTGTGGAAAAGTTGTTATTGCTTCAACCTTTTTTTGGCCAAAGTGATTATCATTTGACGTGACGTTTTGAAATATTTATGATGCATTTGGGTCATAGACATGCAGGGCATTGCGACTTCCACATTCCATGTTCCACCTTCGGTAACAGGGTTATCGTATAGGAGCTTTAGTAATTCATAAATACTTAGTAGGGACATACATACTGTTACACACGTTTTATGCAGTAAAATAAAAAGTACTGAATGTCCATTCTTTAGAGGAAATGAACGCTGGCAAATTGTTTCGAAGCCACACCTGGGACGTTTTAGCCTTATGGGGCGGCGCAGAATCCTGCTGGAAAGTCCATGGCTGGTTTTGGAACAGGGAATTGTTAAGAGGCTTCACAACAGCTTCCCAAACGGTTTCTTGGTAAACTTTGGGCTGTGTTTTGACTCCTTGTTCGCAGAAATGCAGGTCAGTGATCCCATTGTAAGAGACACCCCACCAAACCATGACTGAAGCTGGGTGATGACCCTTTTCCACCCTTGGGATCAGTACAGATGCTTCCTTAGATGATCGCACATACACTCTATTATTTTGCTTGGTTAACTTTTCCAAAATTTTGCTGTGCAAGTTATCAGCGTGCTTGACCAAAAGACGTTTGCATTTTTCAAATGCCCCAAGTCCCAGGTCTTTTTTAATGATTCGACTCATGGACTTTTGCGTGATATTCATCTGTTTTCGGAGCGGATTTCTGTGAATTCTTGTTTAACGGCTTTGATGACATGCGGTGTTCAAACAGAGCGTGGGCGGCCCGACCGGCGGCGGTCTTTTACATCTCCAGTTTCCTCAAACAGTTTTATGCATCGGTAGACGAACATGCGGCTAATCGCTTTTTTCATTTCACACTTGAAAAGCGCTATTACAGCGATACGGTTCTCATTATCTGACCACTCCATGATGAAAGTTGAAACAATTTTAGAATCCCATTACAGACTAACGCTATGGAGGTTAGCTTTCAAAACCCATATGACATTAACGGGGTATGTTCAGTTCTACTATTGAAATGGGTGTGTTTAATGTTGTATGAATTTATGTCCCTACTAAGTAAATTTGCATGACTGTGGAAACTACTGAAGAGCTTATTTTCGTTTGTAGGAAAAGGGATCTTTTCGTCCCAATTTAATTAGCCCAAAGTGGCAGCCATTCTAGTTCTCAATTAATTTGGCACATTTTTGTAAACCAATGGTAATTGAATAATAGCTGGGTTTTTTCAGGTTACTAAACTAGCATTAGTTTAAAAGTTACTTGGTAAAAAACGAGTTAAAAGTTACCACACTTATTTTTCCAACAAAAAAATCAAACACGACACCCCTGACTTATAAAATTCAAGTCGTCACAGAAACGAGTTAGAGTTACGACACATATTTTTTATTTATTCGAACAAAAAATCAAACACGACACACCCTGTCTTATAACAACATATGTTTTTTGTTGTGTATACTAGGAGACAATCAAATAAGAAGAGATGTCATCGGCAAATTCCCTCTCGTATTGGGTACATCTGCACGAGATGGGATAATTGAAACTGTAAATGAACTCAAACTGATAGTTTCAAGGCGTTCTGCATATTTTTATAATGCAAAAGTGAAGCAATTAATGAATTTTATGTATTTTATTGACTATTTTATTACAATTTATATTTGTTTATTGTCTGCTTGTTTAAGGACATTTGATTAATTTTTACAAAGCAAAAGTGTAACAATTAATAGATTTATTATATTTCATTGCCTATCAAATTATATTTATATTTTTTTTATTGTCTGCTTTTGACGAATTCGCCGATGAAACCTCTTATTGTTAAATTCTCTTTGGGGTAAAAACAGATAAACAATGTTGCCATATTACTGTCAATTTTGTTCAAAGTTGTCCTATTACTCGTACCATATTCTAAACTAACTAGGTAACTATTCTGGTTACCTCAAAAGAACAATGCTATTGTGTGCAAACTTCATGAAGAATTGTAAAAAAAATACAGCAGCGACAGCAGTTTTTTTGAAGTTTTTCGATCAAATTAAATGTCGGTGACTCTTATAACTCGGCGCTGCATCATCCGAAACAAAAAATATAGTTATCTTCATTAACTTATACATAAGCTCTTTCCAAGTTTACGCTGGGAGGGTTTTTGAAATTTAAGCTTTCAAATTTTGGGAAAACTTTGAACAGAAAAACGAGATATTTGTGAGAAAAAAATCTGCTAAATGCTAGAAAAATAATCGGCTAATTTGTTGTTGTAAAATAAAAAATATTAACAAATAAAAAAGAATTATACAGGGTGACCTCACATAGCATGTGCACAAAAAGTGAAGCGCTATAGTTTCGCTCTGATTTATCTCAAATTTTCACACAATATTTTTGAAGAGTCCACTATTAAAAAACTCCAAAAAAATCTTAAAACGTTTTAAAGAAATTGTGATTTGTTAAGCAAAATCCCAAAAAAGAGTATTTTTCCCGAAGTACCATTAGTCCTCTAAAAGAAAACCTTTTTCCCACTGGTCCGATTTCGCCTATTTACCAACCCAAAAAGCAAATCACCTTAAGCTCTCATTATTTAAAATTTCAAGATCATAGGTTAAGAATTTTGACCGCTAATGTGCTTTCAACCGGTACACGAACAAACGTACATACGTTTCAATCACAACTTCAACCTCTTTGACCTAAAGAAGTTCTAGCTGTTGGTCTGATGCCAATAAGCGGAGGCCTTTGAGATGACTTCATTTGCATTCTATAAATTGATCAGAAACTCTTCCGCATGAAAAGCACTTGTATAGAGAACTATGACATCGGCATCGGTATAAAAAGGAGAATAGTGCTGGCAAATAGATGCTACTTTGGGCTAAGCAAACAGGCAACGCACTTAGTCATCTTTCTGCGAACCAAAAAACGCTGGTTGCGCTGATTTTTGGCTCTTAACTTCCAAAGCGACGCTGGGTGAACTCAGGGTAAGAAGAAGATTCTTCGCAAAATCTCTGGTCTCATTCATATGCGTGTAGGTAGGGTAGAAACCTTGAGTAAACCGTGAGCTCTATGAAATTAATTCTGACATTTTGCTGGGCACATTTAAATACATTTATTGTGCAACTAGAAATTTTTGTGCAACTAGAACTTTTATCCTAAGGTTCTTTGCATGATTGGCACAGTCTATGACTTAATTTTGCCATTTTGATGTCGGTATTTCTTATACCATGTTCGGTTTTTGCTAATTATAATTCTTTGTTGATTTCAACAACGAGCGCCATCTACATCTCAATTACTTAGGGATTTTAAAATGGATGCTTAACTGTAATCGTTTTGTTTATTGCACTGCAAATTTCTTATATTTTCTTTAATATCGTACTTGTACGAGTATATTGCCATTTTGTGACTCTTTATATATTTTTCCAGAGTAATATATTCCACTTTTATAACCCTTTAACTCCGTTGCCTCTTTTGCCTTAAAGGGCCGGGAGTGCATACATATGTACGTACGTTACATATGGATGGCACATTTTTCATTACTTGCGTTGCTATTTCCAGAGAAAAAATAATAACTTTGTTTAGTTAAAGTTGATCATTGTAGTTGAAGTAGACTTTTGCACTAGTATAAACGGTCTTATACGCGTACAGTGAGTAAAATCCGCAATCACACACCACTTGGTGTTCTAGGGTTTTGTACAAAAGCAAATTTATTTTTGTCTTGGAAATGAAAACAGGAACTCGGATTATTAGATAAGTTACGCCAATGAGATTAACACTTTGTATAAAATTACATACACTTAGAAGAAAAATAACCTTATATAAGGTTAACTTAACCATAAATAAACATGATTTGGAGTCTACGTTATATAAGGTTAATTTGAAAATTTTATTGTTGACTGGTATTTAACAATAATAATTGTTAATTTAACTATTCTATGTTTGAATTTTTTAACCATGAAAATTGTTAATTTTAAAATAATTTTTTGTTGTTTTAACAATGCATTGTTGAGTTTTTTAACCATTAAAATTGTTATTATCAATACAATTATTGTAGTTTTAACAATGCATTGTTTATAGCCATGAAAATTGTTAATATTTAAATTAAGAAATATAGATACTGTTACAATTTTTTAAAAATAAATTAACCTACTAATTATGTTTTGCTACGATAACATTTATTCGGTCTTTTTTCATTATTATGACTTGAACAGTTTTTATTCTGGTTTGAGACCTATTTGTTGTTTCTTTTTCAGAATCAACTAAAAAATTGGTGAAATGTATTGGCTACGGTTGCCAGGCAGACTGTACAGCTGTTGCTAAGCCCGCAAAGGTTTTTCTTCAGCAGTCTTTGGCAACGATAACTTCGGCTACAAATCAAATGACTTATACAGGAGTCCCATTATGATAAATGAGAATTACCCTTTGCGTATAGTCTTTGAACTCTGCGAAAACCAATCTTCATAGCGCGATATCATTATAAGATTGTACAGCTAACACTTGCATTTGGGGCTGATTTTCTAAAAGAGCGAGATAAATTGTCTTATGCTCCTTCTCACAATTACAAACGTTCAGAGGAGAGCAAGAAAGGAAAAAAAGTAGGAGGAAAAGACAGTCGCAATCGTTGCAACTTCGTGTAACTTAATTCTGAACATCGTATAACACAAAGCAGATGGAAAACTTCGATACAACAGAGCCGAATGATCTTTAAATTTTTGATTATGTCGCACAATTTTTTGCCTCTCTCTTGAAAAACCCAACCTTATTTAATGTTAACTCAACTATTTTGTATGTATATTTGACCTTATATAACGTTATAGAATTTCTTAAATAATTTGTTTTCCACAAATTTTCAAATAAAATTGATAAAATTCACGTGACGTTTTGAATTGTTATAGCGACTACTTACTCGTTAAATAAGCTAGACCCAATAGAACATGCCTTTTATAGAATAATTTACTAAAATTAGACGCCGTGGTGTGACGATTAGAATCTTCGAATATCCTGCAAATACCACCAGGTTCAAATCCGGGTAAGAACTTCCAACATTTTCCAGCGGTAAGTCACGGCTGTGCACAGCTGACTGATTCGGGAGAAGTTCCCTGTTGTTTGCTTAAGGGGATAATGAGTGAACTATATATGTAGTGAACAAACCATACACTAGAGGGCGTCTCTGAGAAAACACCCACATTCACTGTTGAACGAATGCGGATTTTGCCTACTGTACCTATGGTGAGTAAATATTATGTCGTGGCAACTAGCAACATATGTAATACCACAAATATATGTGCGTGTGTATGTGTCTAGGACCATAATGTGTAACACGTCAGTTTGGCGTTAGAGGGCGTTTCATTTTCTTTTAAAGTACCTACATACACTCTCATTATTCATAGGTCCGGTTTTTGTATAATTTAAAGCCTTTGCGTCATTCTTTTCGGTATTTTCCCTCTTTGTGTTGTAGTTGCTGCTGTGAAAACGGTGGATAGAGAAAATCGCACATGTACAAAGGAATAAGAATCGATAAAGCAAAAAAAAACTAAAATGACAAATGCGGTGTAAACATGTCTTAACCAATTTGAAGAAAATGTTAAGGAAAGGTAAAAATAAATAAAATAGGACACAGGCTGCGCAAAACATAGAGGAGGAAAGTGTAGACTGACTGAAATGTTTATACTCGTATACACAGAAAAAAACCATTCTTAAATTGCAACCCAAAAATTAAATTTTATCACTACCCTATTAAAAATATCGTAAATAAACTAAACTATTTATAACATATTGCAATAATATTTTGTGAATGGAAACAACAACAAAATTCATGCACTGCATGTGTTTCAGTATGTGCGCGGGATTTTTATTGTGTTCGGTGGAAAACTCAATTGTCGACAGTTCTCGTTAAATGCGAAACAGCCTGCCCTTATATATAGTCGCTTAACATAGTTGCAGCACATTCGTTGCTTGGGCTCTTTTAGTGGTAGAGTGGCGCTCTCCGAAACTCCAGTCACCACTTTCCGACAGCTTTTTAGAAAAAAGTTTACCACCTTTTTTGTAAATATGTGAAATTTTTCATCGCCAATTCCAAAAAGTGGTGAGGGTGTTTATAGCAAAAAAGAAAAAATTATCCCCTTTATAATAAAAAGATAAGAACTCGTATATTTTAATATTCGCTTTTGCATTCGCAAAAATGTATATTTCAAGATTCGCTTTTACATTCTTATTTGCAAAATTGTTTTCAATATTCGCTTTCTCCAACCGCACTTTCGTTACATCCCTAATTTAGAGCTTGCAAGCAAGCCACATTGAGAGATCTTTGCGCACATTTTGCAAAAAGGCTGATTAGTGAAATCTTGAATTGTTGAGATCGATTGGCGGACTGAGTCGCTTACTCTCTGTTACGGCAGCCAAATACTCGTAGACGAACACCGTGCTACGATTCAGAACGAGAAAAAGGTTCGTAATACTCCCCACTAACATGGGAGTATTACGAACTTTTTACACAAACTTGGGTACTGCCGGTGCAGCGGCTGTCTCATATCGGCTTAAAATGTATTTTGCTTGGAATTAAATTTGGCTTTGGAATTAAATTTGCACTATCTTCCGACTTTCAAGCATAAAGCGATCAACTTTGTTCCACAGAGGCGTAAACTACATTGGCTTTTTATCAAGGTTTTAAGCCGGAAACAACTGTCACTGTCCAAATAATATATGATTCCAAAAAAAAAACAACTTAAAAAGTATCCGTTAAGGCCGGATCAAATATAATGTTAATACGAGGGCTGCTATATTTATTGCTGACCTAATAATGAAAATGCGAATATTTATCATCAAAAATAGTTTTATTGTTTTTCAAAATATTCTCCAGCATGATTTATACGCTTTTGCATGCGCCAATTGTCGAAGCACTTTTTCCACTCCGATTGAGACACCTCAAAAACATGGTTTTTGAACGCTTCAACAGCATCTTCTGGCGACGAAAATCGTTAACCAAGCATTTTTTTCTTGATGTGCGGGAATAAAAAGAAATCATTGGGACCAAGTCAGAGCTGAACGGCGGATGATCCATCAATTCAACGTTTTGGCCGGTATAAAAGGCGCTGGTTTTAGCCGATGTGTAAGAGCTCCCATTGTCATGGTGCACAATGATTCGTCTTCTCTTATTCCTTTTTCGAATTTCTCCGAAGACTTCAGACAAACAAATTGTGGTGTACCACTCAGAATTGACCGTCTTACGCTGCTCAAGAGTAACAGTTGCCACATGACCAGTTTTGTCGAAGAAACAGGAGACCATTTGCTTCGAAGTGCTTCTTCCACAAACAATTTTTGTTGGATTTGGCTCGTTTTCGAAGACCCACACTGTCGATTGCTGTTTTGCTTTGGGCTCATAGGCATAGATCCATGATTCGTCACCTGTGACGGTCTTTTAAACGTCTTTTGAAGCCCCGCGATCGTATTTTTTCAAAATTTCTTTGCACCAATCGACACGAGCCTTTCTTTGAGTGATTGTCAAATTGTGCGGGATCCAACAAGAACAAACCTTTCTACGGCCAGTTGTTCAGGTAATATCGAATGTATGCTGGTGGAAGAAATGCCCAAGAATGCCTTTATCTTACGGTAAGTCACATGACGATCTTGCATTATCAGTTCACGCACGGCATCGATGTTCTCTGGCATAACGGCCATTTTTGGACGACCTTCACGACCTTCGTCTTCGATCGAGCGTCGGCCACGATTGAATTTATTAAACCAGTTTCTCACAGTGCTATAGGATGGTGCTTCATCGCCATACAAAGATTTAAGTTCATCGATGCACTCTTGTCGTGATAATTTACGTCGAAAGTTGTGCAAAATGATCGCACGAAAAAGTTCACGAGTTAATTCCATTTTTGTGCCAAATTGATTTTTTCAAGTCACTGTAAACAACACAAATGATGGTTGTACGTCAAAACGTTCCGAGTACGTTTATGGTAAAAAATGTCAAACTTTCCAATGGAAATGTCAGATGATAATCCACGTCGAATTTGTGAAAATGTTCACGAGCTAATTCCATTTTTTTGCCAAATTGATTTTTTCAAGTCACTGTAAACAACACAAATGATGGTTGTACGTAAAAACGTTCCGAGTATGTCAAACTTTCCAATGGAAATGTCAGATGATAATCCACGTCGAATTTGTGAAAATGTTCACGAGTTAATTCCATTTTTGTGCCAAATTGATTTTTTCAAGTCACTGTAAACAACACAAATGATGGTTGTACGTCAAAACGTTCTGAGTACGTTTATGCTAAAAATGTCATACTTTCCAATGGAAATGTCAGATGGCGCAAGGCAACACTTAGTGGTGTCTATATATAGCAACCCTCGTACTAAAGCACATACACACACACACACGATATAGGGCATACATTTTATTACTTTTGTTGTTGTTTCTATACATTAAATATCATTGCAATATCTGATTAATAGATTAGCATATATACGAAATTTTTAATTTAGTAACCATAAACATCACATACCAATTTGTTGGTTGAAATTTAAGGATTTGTCTTTTTTTTCTGTAAAATAGGTTTAAAATATTGTGTCGAAATGTATCGTTATTTACACATAAAAAACCCTTAAATTTCGACCAAAACATTGTTATGTGAATTTAACTCAATTAAAAATTACGTAAATAAGCTAAACTATTTATCAGATATTGCAATGATATTTAATGAAAAGAAACAACACTCGCTGTATCGTATTTGTGTATTTGTTTAAGTATGTATGCAGTACGAGGGATATTTATTGTGTTCGGTTGAAAACTCTACTGCCGGCAGTTCTCGTTAAATGCGAAACTGTCTGCCCTTAAGTGAATAGGCGCTAAATATAGTTAAAGCATATTTGTAGCTTGGTGTCTTATAATGGTGAAGTGGCGCTCACTGAACTGCAGGCAACACTTAGTGTTGCCTAGGCCAGAAATATATATAGCAACCCTCGTATAGACTTCTTTGTCGTTCGAATGTCATTGACAAAAAAAAACAATAGCAAGTTTTAGGCGGTTGCCTCCAGGACACTGACTTTAGCATGGAATTGGCAAGTAAAAAATTTGTAGCTGATTTTTGACAAGAGCATCCTACTCTAGAAACTGTCAATTTTTGATAGGATAAATTAAGCTCAAACTAAACGATATGTATTTTTTAATTAAACACGTATTTAGTATTCAAATTAGTGATTAAGTCAATCAAAATTAAATAAGCACCTTAATTGTTCATAATGAATGTAGCTTTTAATAAATGTCAACTTGCTATTAATCTATTAGCGAAAACATCTATTAACAAAGTGAAATCCATAAAATTTAATTAAAAAAAAAACTCAGCTGTAATGGTTTTACAAAATCTTTCCTAAAACTTGAAACATTTGTTTTTCGAAACCTACCCCCCAACTAGTGTCAGGTTAATAAATACACTTCGTAGGGTTAACCTAAAATTTCTTTTGAAATTCCAACTATTTAATAGACCTAATTTGTAATGTTGCTGTAAATATTTACTATAACTTAGAGCGGATTAAAGTTAAGCAAACTGTGTGTTTGGCTTTTACATCATTTAAATGTTAACAACCGTTGATAACCATTACCTTAATTAATAGTTCTGTCAAACATAATTAACTAAAATTATTTATTTATTCAAAATGATTGGCAATCTCGGGCGACCCTCCCTCCAGCCGGTGGTGTGTCGTGCCCACCGCTTACACCACCATAAGGTTTCTATGAATCCGAAATATGTGTGGTTTGGAACCGCCTGTGCTATTCTGTTCCATTGAGGTGGTTGTTTTGCTTTATTATTGTTAGTTTCAGATTGCCTGCTTTGATTTGTTTATATTTCTTGTTTATTGTTTAAGCAAATATTGATCGACAACAACAGCAACAGAACATAATCATCAGCTTTACCATAAATACCCACAAACAACCAAATAAAAAAGAATCCATTAATGCTAGTTGGCACAGTGGGTTTAAACATATAAACAAAGTGGTGATAGTTTAAAAACTCGGAAACATTCTCTGATTCAGATTTGAGACCATGTTTTTATTGATCATTTTAGAGAAACAAAAAAGTAGTTCAACAAGCAGTTGAAAAGATTTTTAGTTGCAAGCAGCGGTGACTGCAGTTTCGGTGAACGCTTCTTCGCCATTCTCAGACCCCAAGCAACGAATGTGATTAAACCATGATCATTGGCTGTACACTTAAGTGCAGGCAGATAACGATAACCTACATAAACGAGAACCTGTCGGCAGAAGAGTATTCTACCGAACAAAATAAACACAATAAAACGATAAACACATAGACCAACGATACATACCAAAATGAATACCCTGATAGTTAGCATACGCAACATTTATAAATGAAAATGTTTAGAATAAAATAGTTGTAAACGCCTTTATCTAAATTACACTAGCTTACAATTTATGATTTTTTTCCTAGTCCAAAGTTCTTAATATTTTTTTTTTCTATAAATTTTGGCCTACCAAACACAAAAATAAATTTTAAAAAATTTGCCTCTGATAAGTTTTCATGATAAAATTTTTGGAGTTTTAGTACGATTTTTTTTATGAAGTTGTCTCAGCTTTTGGACGATACTACCGATTTTAGTGGTTTCAAAAGAAAGGAAATTCGCTTTTCTAAAACTTTTTGCTCAATTTATTTATAAATTCTTATCTTATTATTGTTTATATAGGGTGGCGCAAAACTACCGTTGTGGCTTGAATGTTTAATAAGTTTTTAAATAAACTATACATATTTTATTCTAGAAATTTGTGAAGCAAACTTGGGGAATTTGAAATGGTACACTTCAAACCAGAACAGCGCTCCGCATTTGGTGAATTTTATTTTAAAAATCACGAGTCAATTGTTTTGACGCATCGTGCTTATCGTCGCTTTATTAATGTGCGTAATGGACCTTCAGAACCAACAATAAACCGCTTGGTTGGAAATTTACGACAACGTGGTCCAGTAGGACACCTTCCATCTACCAGAAGACCACGTACGGTCCACACGGACGAAAATATCCAACGTGTTGTGGATAGTGTGCAGGGTACAGTCCAGAAACGTCAACAAGAAGACGTTCGACACAACTGGGGCTATCGCGGAGGTCCGTTCAGAGGATTTTGGCCACATTGCACATGTTCCCGTATAAAGTTCAGCTTACTAAAGCCAAAAATATTCCCCACAATTAAACTATAACAGTAACAAAAATAATAATAATAATAAATAAACAATAATTAAAAAGTTTTTAAACATTCAAAGCACAACGTTAGTTTTGCGCCACCCTGAATATACTTATTTTCAATTTAAAATCGTGATTTTTGCACAAAAAATTTCATTTTTTAAAAAAAACTATTGAACTGATTTTAATACCTTGTATGAAATAGTTTAAAAAAAGCTAATCAAATCGGTAATAGCGTTTGGAAGTAACGGGCGGTTCGGAAAGTTCTTAGCCTATCAATGAAAGAGAATAGTTAGTTTATCAAAAATATTTTTATTTTTCAATATAATCTCCTGAAACTTCAATACACTTAGTCCAACGCTTATATAGCAATTCTATCCTTGATTAAAATAGTTTTCCTCAAGGTCTTCAAAATAGTGGTTTACAACTGTAATTGCATCTTTGAGGTAAAACGCTTGCCAGCAAGGATTTTTTTTAGATTTGGGAACAGGTGAAAGTCACTGGGAGCTAAATCAGGAGAATAAGGTGGGTGGTCAAGCAACTCGTACTTTGTTAAAACACTCTTGTGCGCTGGTGCATTGTCTTGATGAAAAATTATTTTTTTGTGTTGTAAGCCAGGACGTTTTTCTCGAATTTGTACATTTAATTGATCTAAAAGGTTGCAATAGTACTCTGAATTTATTGTTTTACCCTTTTGCAGATAGTCAATCAATAAAATACCTTTGAAGTCCCAAAAAACCGTTGCCATAACCTTACCAGCCGATTGAATTTATTTTTGCCTTCTTTGAGGCACTTCCTGAAGCTTCAGTCCATTTTTTGGATTGTTCTTTTGTCTCTGGAGTATAGTGGTGGATCCATGTCTCATCAACAGTTATGAAACGACGCTTAAAATCCATTTTATTTCGCTGAAAACGATCCAACCAAGCTTGAGAAATGTTCATTCTTATGCGTTTTTGGTCGACTGTTAACAAGTCCGGCACCCATCTTGCAGAAAGCTTTTTCATCTGTAGTTCTTCATGCAAAATTAAATGGACTCGATCATTTGCCATGCCCATGATATTAGCTATTTCACGCACTTGTATTCGTCGATCATTTAATACCATATCATGCACTTTGGCTACAATTTCTGTTGTTGTTGCGGTTTTTGGACGTCCACTACGTGGTTCATCTTCAATGCTTGTACGACCACGTTTAAATTCAGCAACCCATTTTTTACTGTTGCATATGAAGGAGCACTTTCACCTAACACATTCACCAAATCATTATGAATTTCTTGTCCCGATAAACCTTTTTTATTTAAATATTTAATGACACCACACATTTCTAATTTTTCCATTGTAAAAAAATCGCGTATGCGTCTTTTGTGAACACCTGTTTCTATATGAAGGAGTTGCCAGATCGAAACAAAATTTAATTAACATGTGTTCAAAGCAGAGATGGAAGTTTCCAAAACACTTAACTTTTTTCTGTTTTTACCGCGCTTTTTGTGCTAGGCTAAGAAGTTTCAGAACCGCCCTCGTATGTTCCAAAAAGCAGACAACTCATAAAAAAAATTCTATCTTGAAAACTATTTAGAGGAAAATATTTTAAAATTCATTTTCGTGTTTAGGAAGCCAAAATCTTCGAATTTTTTTCAATAAACGGCTTACAACTTTTTTTCGCATATAAGCGAAGTTTTACATCGCCTGATACGCAATTATTTTCGATAGACGGCTTACACTCTTTGTAAATATGGGGTGGACCATTTAAAATTTGAATCGGCGTTAAAAACTACTGATTTTTTTTTTTTAAATTATTGGTTTAATTGGAAAGTTTAAAATGTGTCCTTTAATAATGGAATAACATCCGATGCGTTTTCGCTTCGCCCAATGGGCTGAAGATTGTTTGGCAGATGATGAAGAATTTTACCGAAAAATGGTGTTTTCAGAGGAAGCTCATCTTCATCTCGGTGGTTATGTCAATAAACAAAATTAGCGCCGAGAATCCAGACATGACACGCAGAAAAAAAGTATGGTTGTGGTGACAATATTCGAAGAGGATAATACTATTGTTGAGTATATGGTTGTGCTACAACAATATTATGATCCTCACAACAATAGTATGATTTAAATACAACCATACTATGATCCTCACAACAATAGTATGATTCACATATAACCATACTATGATCCCCACAACCATAGTATGATTCACACTCAGCCATACTATGGTCTCCACAACCATAGTATGATCCTCACAACCATAGTATGTTTCATATACAACCATAGAATGATCCTCACAACTATAGTATGATTCACACGCAACCATGTTATGATCCCTACAACCATAGTATGATCACACACAATTATACTATCATCCCCAATATAATTTATTAGAATTTTTTAAGTTGTCGACAATAGATTTGATCCCCAATATAATTTATTAGAACTTGTTTAAGTTGTCGACAATAGATTTGAATTCTGAAAATTATTTAAAAATAAAAATTAATTCAAAATAATAGGAGTGATTTATTTCACAGTAAAAAAATAAGTTTAAATAAACGTAAGCGTTTTTATTAAAAATACTTCAGTTAAACAAAACCAAAGCAGCTCGTTTAAAAAATTTTGATTTCGATAAAAAAAAGTACTATTATTGCATTAGATCCGTACCAATAACATTTGTTCTTAAAAGCATATTTAAATGAAGAAAAATTACAATCATACAGTATGATTGCCGTAATCATATTATTGTTAGCATAAAACGCAAAACACAATACTATTGTAGCACCAACCATATTTATATTGTTGCTATAACCATATTTTCATTTTTAAATTTGGCAATAATACTATTGTTACATTTTAACAATATTATTATTGCTGCAATTATACTATTGTCAATAATAAATTCAGTTAATAGTGCTATGGTTGCGAAGAACATACTTTTATTGTGGAGAACATGTTATTGTTGCCGTGACCATGTAGTAGCCATATTTTTTCTCTGCGTGTACTTTTGAGAAGCCAATGCACCCACAATGAGTACTCTTTGGTGTGGTTTTTAGGCTGGTGGCATCATTGGGCCATTTTTTCGAAAATGAGCGAGGAGCCGCCGTAACCGTCAACGGTGAGGGTTACAGCGCCATGCTCAACGAATTTTTGTTTCCAAAAATTCAAGAGAATGACATGAACGACATTTGGTTTCTACAAGACGGGGCTACATGTTACACAGCCAAAGCAACCATCGATATTTTACGCACTGTTTTTAAAAATCGAATAATCAGCCGAAATTGTGATGTCACTTCGCTCCGCCTCGAAGCTGTGATTATTTGTGCCCTTGGCCTATTTTTTGTGGGGAGCCATTAAGGATAAATGTTACTTAGACCATTCAGAGATAAATGAAGCGTTGAAACATGAAATCGAAGTTGGCATAGAAGAGATTCCACCCGAATCAATCGAAGATGTACTGAACTATTGGCTTGATCAGATGAGGTACTGCCGAGCCAGTTGTGGTAGTCATATGAATGATGCTGTGCTTCATTATTAAACGACAATTTTCAACCTTTCCAATAAAACCCGAAATTGGAAAAAAAAAATATCAGTAATATTTTTTACAGCCGCTTAAAATTTAAAATTGTTAATTCCTGGACGTGAATTTTTCATCACCCCATAACGAAAATATTTTCGATAAACAACAAAGTTTTTTTGTACTTAATTTTTTTAACGATAAACAACGTACGAATATTTTTATTAATATGTGAAATTTGTTATCACAGAATTATAAATTAATTGATAATTGAAATTAAATTGAATTTTGAATATTTGAATTTTTTAATTGAACAGAAATTTGCCTGAAATGCTGCTCGATTTTTTGTTTATACCCACTGTACATTCATTAAAAAATACCTTACCAAACCCCCTCCAGCCACCACTAATATTCGGCTGGAGTATGGATGACTCTTTTCACCAAACAATCACAACCAAAAATCAGCAGTAACCCCTTTGGAGGAGCGCCCCTTCCATATTCGTAGCACCTCGAGCATTTTTTTTCGACAAGATTCGAGCTTTAACGAGAGTTGCTATTTCTTGTTTCTCGCTGTGTATGCGTGTGTGCGTGCTTTTCAGCTGACTGTCCTCTGCTTCTTCGTATTGACGATTTTCACTGTTGATGTTTGGTTGTCAATGATTAATGAATTAATTTGTGCGAACGTATGTCGGTACAGCAGCGTACCTAGGTACGTACGTACAGACGTACGTATGTACGTACGTCCGTACAAACGCTGCGCATTCGCTTCGTTCCATATAAATCAGCAGCGCGGGGCACAGCAAATGCTGGAAACGGATTTTTGACAGTTGAAAATACCTCCGACACAAAAGCTAATAAAGTTATAAAAATCTCTTTTGCATGTCTACAACGGATTTGGTTGTTATTTGGCGTTTTTTTTTTCCAACTTTTCGTCGTTCATTTTTCTACCTCCTCGATGTTGTTGTTGTTGCCAAGAGGCCGTTGTTGCTGTTGTCGTTGTTGTTAGTGTTTATTTGGTACTAATAACATTTTTTGGGTGGTCTTCCATTTCAAAATAGAAGAAAAATGTGATTAGGAGATTATGAAACGGCTCTCGGATTGGAGTCATAAGTCATAGACAGACAAACAGACGGGCGGACGGACGGACAGATGAGCCGACCGCCAACATTTGGCGGTATGGATTTCTTCAAATGTGACTGACTGTAGCTGCGTAGATAAACAAGTAATCATGTTTGTTTTTGTTATTTTGACTTGTGGTTTTTTTGTACTTTTCTCGGATCGTTAAAGTGGTTGTGGTGGAGGGGGGAAGGAAAAACTTATTAAGTAATTTTAGATATTTATTAGTGAAAAATGTTGTTGACGGGTTTATTATCACGAGGTGATGGCTTTGCATGCCCCCTTCATTTTGGGGAGATTGATGGGGCTTCAATTTGGACATAATTGTGAAGGCATAATGCATGAAATTGTGCTGAATCTGTGAGGATGGGTGAGGGGTGCGGGGGTTGGTTTTTAAATCAAAGGTGTTTTTTTTTAAATAATTTTGATGTCCATCAAAGTTGTATTTTTAAGATAATTATGATGTCCACAAGTTAAGACAGACCCACACACAAAAAAACAGATCCGCCGCCGCAACCAATTATTTTGCAGCCGAATGATTGAGTTTACATGCACCTCAAGTATTCCATCAGTACAACTGAATTCTAGTTAAGGCTCTGTAATTTTCAGTTATTGAAATTGTAGTATCGGTACAACCCACCAAAATATTCGAATCTTCAGAAGAGAATTCTTGAATTAACCAAAAAATGTAAGCACTTGAAATACTCATAGGGAGGGTCATGGCGAGGTAAGCCTAGAAAAAATGATGAATGATTTTTACTGGGAAAAAATTGTATTAATCGATTGGCTTAGAGTCAGTAATAATTGAGTAATTTTATTTTTACAAAATACCATGAAATAATTGGTTACAGCAACAAAACTATCTGACTAAATATCGGGTGATCAATCTATACGTATTTTTTTAAAATAAAAAAACACAAAAATTCAAATTCAATTCAAAATCTTTATTGTTCATTCGCAAGAACATTTTATGCCATTTATATTTTGAATATAATTTCCTTCAAATGTTGGCAACTGTACTTATATTATGGAAATGAGTGTTTGGTGAGAAACGAGAAGATCCGCTGTTCGAATAAAATTATTCAGTTATACAGCCCATTTCTGGCTCAACGGCAACGTCAATAAACAAAATTGCCGCATTTGAGCTGAAGAGCAACCAGAAGAGGTTCAAGAGGTGCCATTAAACCCCAGAGAACGATACGTTTGGTGTGGTTTATGGTTTGGTCCATATTTGTTCAAAAATGATGATGGCCTGAACGTCATTGTAGATGGTAGTAGATCGGTCTTTTTGCTACCTGTAATTGAAGCCCGTATCTTGACGACACTTAGTTTCAACAGGACAGTGCCACTTGCCATGCACCAGCTCAAACAATGGATATATTGAGAGTTCATTTCAAAGAGCAGCTAATATCACGTTTTAGACCAGTGAGTTAGCCGCTGAGATCGTGTGATTTCCCACTTTTAGACTTTTTCTTTGGGCATATGTAAAGTCCAAAGTCTATGCTGACATAACAGCTACGATTCAAGTTTTGGAAGCCAACATAACGCGTGTCATTAACGCAATACCGGTCGTAATGCTTGAACGAGTCATCCAAAATTGGACCCTGAAAATGGAAACCCTGAGGCGTAGTTGCGGCCAACATTTGAAGGAAATTATATTCAAGAAATGAATGGCATAAAATGTCCTTTCGAATGAACAATAAAAGTTCAACACTTGATTTGATTTTTTTTGTTCTGAAAAATACCTCTAGATGGATCACCCTATAGAAAATATGAGAATTCGATTGATCGGATGAGTTATTGTAAATGATATTGTGTTCCATTATGAAACGACAAAATGATATTTTAAAAATGACAAAAGTCACATATGTGACGCGCACAATAGAAAGGGACCTAAGGTTAAAAACCAGTTTTGTTCAGGAGAGCCATTTTAAAGATTAGGTCCCTTTCTATTTGCGCTTAGAATCGTCGACTTTACTTTCATAAAACGCGCATATCTCTGGGAGGGAACACTTTTGGGGCATGGGATCGGTCACATCAAAAAAAAAAGTAAAAAGTTGATGAAAAGTTTTGTTCAGGACAGCCATTTTAAAGATTAGGTCCCTTTCTTTTTGCGCTTAGAATCGTCGACTTCACTTTCATAAAACGCGCATATCTCTGGGAGGGAACACTTTTGGGGCATGGGCTCGGTCTCATTCGATGCTCAGATGTTGTTTACATCAAAAAAAAGAAGAAAAATTAAAATTGATTTTTTTAACCTTAGTTCCCTTTCTCTATGCGCTGTCACACTTTTAGTTACAAGCACCTCTTTTACAAAAAAAAGGCAAATCCTTAAATTTCAACCAAAAATTGGTATGTGAATTTAACTCATTAAAAAATTACGTAAATAAGCTAAACTATTAATCAGATATTGCAATGATATTAAATAAATTGAAACAACAACAAAAGTCATAAAATGTATGCCCTATATCGCGTGTGTGTGGGTGTATGTGTTTTAGTATGTATGGACTAGAGGGATTTTTAGTGTGTTCGGTGGAAAACTACTGCTGGCAGTTCTCGTTGAATGTGAAACTCTTTTCCCTTAAGTGTATATCCGCTGAATGTAGTTACAGCACATACGTAGCTTGGGGTCATATAATCGTGAAGTGCTGTGATGAATGATGACTTATGATTTTGTTCAAAAAAAATCGTCATATATTTTAGCTTATTCCGCTTAAACCAACGAACCAATTTGAATACTTTCTCTACAATAGTTATTGCGTACTTTATCATCTTTAAATTTCTAAATTTGTGAAATAGTTGGTTTTTCCTGGAAAATATATTATCGATACATGTAAAAATGTTATATTTTCACCGCTAATTTTGCTTCGGTTTTTTAAAATATATTTTTGATTAAAAAAGATTTCCTTAGATATTTTTGCTTATTCCGCCTGAACCAAAGAATCGATTTGCATACCCTGTAAACAATATTTATAACGTACTTTATCATCTTTAAATTGCTACTATTCGTAAAATAATTGGTACTTCCTAGCTCGAGATATAGCAAAAATAGTGCACCTACCAAAAAAGTCTTTATTTATTTCTTTAAGTTAATTTTTTTATTTTTCAATTCACAATTTTTCATCTATTTCCATCTGACCAAAACAACAATTATTTGAATCGTCTCTCTCTCTCGGTACGAAAACATTTTTCGCAACTTATCACGAAAAATGAAGAAGGCGAAACGCAACAAAAAACAAACAGACGATAATTTATAGTTTAAACAACTAATAAGCACATTGTAAAATTGCCAGCTACAAAAGAGCAACTGCGGCATCGAATGAACAAACGAACGAATGAATGAATGATATGAGCTCGTAAAGTTGAAGAGGAAAAAGGAAAAGAAAATCGATTACACTAAATAATCGATAGAGACGCCAGGCTATGAGTTATGGCCAAATGGCAGCATACAACGAACGCAGTGACAGGCAGGCACAATGGCAACAACTCGCGATATTACTCGTACATGTAATGCAGACAGTGCCAATGACGATTACCCCATTGGATCATGATGATGACGACGATGATGATGTTGATAATATCGATACCAATGTATCATGGACTGATGAAGTCAATATGAATGAAGTACAGTGGAATGGGAGGGGTGGTGTTACAAGTGGGGGAAAAGCGAAAGTTGCCAAATCAATTGCCTAGGTTGCACTTCACTTTTGACAGTAGGTCAAAGAATGTCAGAGGGCTAAATTGCTGAGTTCTTTTTGCTATGATACATAGATAATTCTAGGGGTTTTTAATCACTGGCGGTAATAGGTATGATACGCTGTTGTAATATCCGTTGAAGGCGTCAAAGGTGTAAGTGATGAAAACCTATTTTTGAATTAGGATCTGTTAGCCACCTCGGCCCTTAACATAAATGAAACACATTTTTGAAACATTGCCATACAGGTAAGTTCCTAAAACATAGCCATACAGGTAAGTTCCTAATCTCGGTGTACTTACTATACCGAAGAACCTGGTCATGATATATCAAGTTTTTTTTTCCGATTTTAAAATTGGAGTTTTTGTATAATGATGGAGCACAAAATTTATCACATCAGTAGTGAATGGCAATAAAAGTACAGAAAAATATATTCCAATTGTTCAGCAAAAGGGAATACTGAAAAACTGATTTTCGTGAAAATCACGAAATATTTCATATAAATTACGACATTTGTCTTATTTTCAGCCAAAGAATCTCTTCATAAGAAATATTAAAACAAATCTTAAAAATTACATAATCTGTTTTATGATGTTTATGAATTCCTGATTTTACGGAACTTTTGAAGGATTTTATTATTTTATAAGAATTTTTTTAAATATTTTCTATGAATATGTTTCATACGTTTAAAAAAGTAGTTTATTTTTTAAGCAATATGTTATATACGTTTTATGAAGTAGTTCATATTTTACATGAAATATTGCTTGTTGCCAAATAAAAAACTTTTCATAAAACATATGAAAGAAAAATTACAAAACTTGTAAGAAGCTTTTTTAAGAGGCCGGTTTGTAAATTCGTAAAATTTCTTCACAAAATACCTGAAATGTAGGACAAACTTCCTAAAATAAATATAAAGAATGTACGAAAAACATAATAAGGAGAATGTTTCGTAAATAGTACAAACATAATTCTTTCTGTGTATTGAATCCAAATTTCCAAGTCAACCTTGTTTATCATTTTCTACATATATTTGCTTAAGTCTTTCATCAAATAAAATGAAACGATTCCCCTCATGTTTCAGGGACACTTGAATTTTTTTTTAAAAAAATAAAGTTTTTTTTTCAGTTTAATTCAGTTTATTTAAACGTATTGGTCCAGTTATTTAAATACGTCTGAACGTGTTGAGGTACAAACTAACCTTTTCTTCTTAAGCAATATTTATGATATTAATATTAGTAAAGAGATAAATATAAGTTGAGCGAGAGTAGGAACAATTTACAAAAACCTTACTGGATGATTTTAAATCTTAGTAGTAAAACCTAACAAATACAGAATTTGTAAGGTACAGATTAAGCATTTCAAGGCTTTAAGATTCTGTCACTGCCCTGGGAAGGGAAAACGTTTCCCTTTTACAGTCCTTCGTAAAAATGAGTGAAAATGTTTCAATTCAGTCACTCAACTATTGTTTTTCACATCTTTGCAGTTTTTAAACAATGAAAAAATCTGAAGCCCATCGTAAGAGAAGTCTTTAGTTTAAGGATCGTAAGGTGAATACTCCTTTTAATAGAAAGCTTCTTTTCACAGCTCCGTTGAAAATTTAACAGAGACATTGATTTTCGTGGCTGCACACTGATTCTATCGCGATTTCGGGTCCGTAGTTCCTCAGAAAACTTTGCAGCAGTTGAACTCTTTAAGACTAGGTTCTGACCAAACGTACGAGAACTACTGTTGTAAATCTCACTTCTCAAGTTTTCTTCAAACAATTGCTCACGAAAATACATTACCACCTTTACGAAGACTCCACATTCAGAGATGCGTAAAATTCCAGTGAGTTCTATAAACCTAAATTTATTACTTTGTCCTCGCCCATCCAAATACTATTTAGAACAGCTTCGGTATCGACTTTTAGCTCTAAACACAATTTAGTGAATACGAGTACGAGTATCTGTAAACAGAAAAAAATTGTCGGTTCTCTTAAAAATTGCAAACAAAAAATTAATAAAAATTTTACATATTAACTAAATTATTTGTGCCGTATTTATCGCAAATATTTCCGATCATAAGCAATAAACATAACGATAATATTTTCCTTATGATGAAACATTCAAATATTTCTAAAAGTATTTTGTTAAAAGAAATTTCGTTGATTCGATGGAAAAAATTCAAATATTTACAAAAAAAAAGTAGTAGTTTTTGTAGGAAAGACTTTTAGTTACAGCCAGAGGTGTTTTCAGTTTCGGTGAGATCCACCATCATAAGACCCTAAGCAACGAATGTCCTGTTACTATGTTTAGCTGATATACACTTAAAAGCAGACAATTTTGCATGTAACGAGAACTGCCGGCAGCAGAGTTTTCCACCGAACACCATAAATATCCCTCGCACTGCATACATACCAAAGCAATTATAAGTACACACACACGATACAGTGCATGCATTTTTTTCTTGCTTTCATTCATTAAATGTCACTGCCATATTTGATAAATAGTTTAGCTTATTTACGAAGCTTTTAATTGAGTGGTGAAAAATTTTACATACCAATTTTATGGTTCAAATTTAAGGGTTTAACTTTTTTCCTGTGTTTGTGTAAGAAAATATTAGCGTTAAAGCTGCATAGCATTTATTTGGTTACTGATAGTGTTTCTTACGGCTTTTGAAACCAAGTTTGTGATTTGCCAGAGAAAAACAGATATTCTTTTTACAGTACTTCGTTTATGGTAGGAGCTAATTGCATCAAATGCTTATAAGTACACCCATTCTATTTCGAGTCCTTAAGATACATACGAGTAAGTGGCGCCCAACGTGAGGTTAGTGGCTGCAAGCCTAAATCTTTAGTTTGATTAAATTTTTTTAAGATAAAAAATATCGCTTGTTATGCTGATTATATCGAAAATTGTTGGAGACTTTCTAGATACTGAGTTCTGTTAAGATGAAATCTCTCTCCATCAGGGAATGTAAAGACCTGCTTCCATGTTAGATCTGGGCAGAGACGATATTGTGCTCAAAACTGAAGTTTATTACGATATCCGTTAAAGATGCTTAGAATAATCCTAGAAGTGACTTTTGGAACCCCATGAGTTCCCTGCCATCGTAAAAGAGAAAAGATTTTCGTTTACCATCAATTTTTAGAAACTTATCAAACCCTTGAAAACAGAACCGAGAAAATGCGAATAATTTCCATGGCATTTCGACTTCGTCGACTGTAAAAGTGGCGCCCAACGTACTCGTAACAGAACGCCATTAATGAATTAAAAGAACAATTTTATAAAGTTAACATAGGTAAATCCCTCACGGCCGACAAGTCTAAATCGGGCAAGAGAGAGAAACGATTTTATTTTGATTTATAAGACGATTATTATATGAAAGCGACCTGGCTGATTCTTTATCTAAATCGGCAAAAATAGAGAAACGTTTTTATTTCGTTTCGTAAGAAGATTATCATATGATATATGACGACTTAAAGCTAATTATAGTCATTCTTAGAACCTTGTAACACTTGATCACACCATCCTCGTACGACAATGACAAAGAGAATGTTTTTTTTTCGTTTGCAGTCCCAACACAGTGAACGAGTACCACAAATGCAACAATAGCTGCTAAACTAAATATTAAATCATAATTAAAAGCCTCCAATCTAAACATATAATTTTCGCATTAATTATTTAGATAGAGCAACAGCAGCAGCAAAAGTAAACAACGAGTGAGCGAGTGTCTCTGGCAGTATAACTCGCATGAATGTCTGTCTGTCTCTCAGTCTGTGTGTAAGTGCGGCGACGATGACTGCGATGGCGATAAATAGACGACGATATCATTTAAACGTATCAGGCAGCAGTGCTTCGGAGTGCTGTACAATGTAATGAAGTCAGAGCGTTTAGAGTGTGTGTAAATGCCAGTGGCACGTTAGTTGGCTGGCTAGATGGCAGGCCGACTAGCCTGTCTGGCGGCGGGCATTAGTTTTTCCGAATGGAGTGCAAAACATTTAATTGTGATCAATTTGTGGCACTGCACCAACACCACCGCCGCCGCCACTAACCACATTTTATTTCTTCCATCCATCCATACATACGCGCATATCGACATCTCTCCAAAGGCCCCGCAAATTGAACTGATTGACACTCATGCACATTGCACAGTGGTGTGGAACCTAAACGAAATATTTGCAATACTCACTAATTACTAAATTAATGTGGAGCAGATGCTTGCAGGGATTATGAGTACTTTTAAAATTTAGGACATTATATGTTCAGCTACTACTTGGGGCGGGGCGTTGACAGCATTAACGAACTTTGTGTGCCACTTAAATTTTTCGAAAAGTTTTCTGTAAAAGCCGTTAATAAGCTAAACTATTTATCATTTATTGCAATGATATTTTATGAATGGAAGCAACAACAAAATTTATAAAATTCTTGCACTGTATCGTGTGTGTGTGTGTATGTGTTTAAACATGTATGCAGTGCGAAGGATTTTTAATTTGTTTGGTGGAAAAAGCTACTGCCGGTAGTTCTCATTATATGCAAAACTGCCTGCTCTTAAGTGTAAAGCAGCTAAACATAGTTACAGCACATTCCGTGCTTGCAGTCTTATGATGGTGAAGTGGCGCTAACCGAAACTGCACACACCTCTGCTTGTAACTAAAAGTCGTTTTTACTGCTTTTCAAAAACTTTACAATTTTTTTTGTAATTATGTGAATTTTTAGTTTCAACAACTTTTTTGTTAATATGCCTTTTGTATGACGCAGTTCTTAAGGCATAAATGGAGAGAGATGAGGCTTTAATATCAGAATTCATAAGACTGACCCGTCTAGTTCTGAATGCTAGCTAGTCAAACTAAATTGGTGAGATTTCGACCTTATTCAATTAATAGCTCAATATTTAGCATTTTCGTTGAAGGTAATGAAATATTTAAAAATTAATCAGTGAAATACTTAGGAATTCATCTTCAGTATAATTTGTCCAGGTCTCTATACAAAATCTTAAGAATAAATTATCATCTGCTCTAGGATTGCTTTATAAGTTCAAGAATAAGTTTAACAGAGCAACAAAGGTTATTTTCTTTCATATTCAGTAGGAAAAGCAATGAACTTAGATCGATTCGAAGATTGCAAATTAAAGCACATAAAACTGTTTATAAACTGGCGTTGAAATATTCCGCGATCTCGCTGTACAAAGGCATTTCACGAAATATCCCGCATATTTAAGGTTTATACAAACTTCAATTGCTTTTGTATGTCTTCAAATTTGTAAATAATATAGGCCATCGCACAGTGACTTTTGAAACAAACCAAAGCAAATCGTAGAATATTTGGATGTGGATTGGAAAGGGCAATATATTTAACCTCGTGATATTAAAAACGTCAATCGAATTTACGTTTTTAGAAGCAAAGTTAAATATGTCTCATGTAATCATTAAAGCTTAAAAACTTTTAAATGTCTAAAGTTGTTTTTTTTAGACATTATGTAAGCGTTTAATTTTTTTTTATCTTTCCACGTTTTTTCTTACGGGCTGCTATTTATATATATGGCCTAGGCAATACCAAGTGTTGCCTGGCGCCATCTGACAATTACATTGGAAAGTTTGACATTTTTAAGCATTAACGCACTCAGAACGTTTTGACGTACGACCATCATTTGTGTTGTTTACAGTGACTTGAAAAAATCAATTTGGCAAACAAATGGAAATGGACGTGGATTACCACAAGAGTACATCGCTGAACTTAAATCTTTGTATGGCGATGAAGCACCATCATCCTACAGCACTGTGAAAAACTAGTTTAATGAACTCAATAGTGGCCGACGCTCGCTCAAAGACGAAGGTCGTGAAGGTCGTACAAAAACGGCCGTTGTGTCAGAACATATTATGCCGTGCGTGAACTGATAATGCAAGATCTTCATGTGACATACCGTGAGGTAGAGGCATCCTTGGACATTTCTTCCGCAAGCTTACATTCGATATTGCATGAACACCTGGCAGTAAATTTGTTTTCTCGTTGGATCCCGCACAATTAGACAATCGCTAAAAAAAAAAAGGTTCGGGTCGATTGGTGCAAAAAATTTTGAAAAAATACGATCGCGGTGCCTTAAAAGACTTTTACAAGTTCGTCACAGGTGACGAATCATAGATCTATGCGTATGAACCCGAAACAAAACAGCAATCTACCGTGTGGGTCTTCGAAGACGAGCCAAATCCAACGAAAGTTGTTCGAGGAAGAAGCACTTCGAAGCAAATGGTCGCCTGTTTCTTCGAGAAACTGGTCAGGACGGTCAATTCTGAGTGGTATACCGAATCATTGTGCACCATGACAATGCGAGCTCTCAAACATCGGCTCAAACCAGCGCCTTTTTGACCAGACAAAACGTCGAATTGATGGGCCATCCGCCGTACAGCCCTGCCATGGCACCCAATGACTTCTTTTTATTCCCGCACATCAAGGAAAAAACGCGTGGTCAACGATTTTCGTCGCCAGAAGATGCTGTGGAAGCGTTCAAAAACCATGTTTTGGAGGTGTCTCAATCGGAGTGGAAAAAGTGCTTCGACAATTGGTTTAAGCACATGCAAAAGTGTAAAAATCATGCCGGAGAATACTTTGAAAAACGATAAAACCATTTTTGATGATAAATATTCGCATTTTCATTATTAGGCCAGTTATATATAGCAGCCTCGTACACCTGTTTTACTTTCTTGTTTTTCTGTATTTATGTTTTGTTTACATTTACGTCAATTACATAAACGTGTTTTGTCGTTTCTTTCTGTATTCCTCGCTTTGCTTATTGTTGTTATTGTCGTTTGCTTGAACTATTCGGGAATAATTTAGTATTTGTTGTTGTTCTGGCAAATCGAGTACACAACTATTTTTAGTTAATATGTGAATTTTTTTGTTATCACAGGATTCATAATTACTTTTTTTTTTAAATTTTAATTTTTTAATTAAACCAACTTATTTTCTTCTGTGTAGTTAAATCTATCTGAAGAGGATTATTAAATTTCTAGGTATTTCACAATTTAGATCTTTAAATTGGTTACCACAATTTATAAAATATTTTACGAAACTTAAACTGAGTAAAATGTGACGCGAAAAATAGAAAGGGACCCAAGGGTAAAAACCAGTTTTGTTCAAGAGAGCCATTTTAAAGATTTCAATACGTGTATCTTTGGTGTACCATCACTTTCATAAAACGCGCATATCTCTGGGAGGGAACACTTTTGGGGCATGGGATCGGTCTCATTCGATGCTCAGATGTTGTCCACATCAAAAAAAGATGTTGTCCACATCAAAAACAGTTGATTTTTTTTACCCTTAGGTCCCTTTCTCTATGCGCTGTCACAAATATAACTTATATTAAAAATTGTAAGCAATTCTAGTGCTCTCAAAAAGATCAGAAGCATTTTTTTATCTAAACCAATTTATTCCTGATTTTCTTTACAATTTTTGGAGGAACTTTATTAAGAAAATTTTTATTTAAATTATTTTAACATTATTTTTTTTTTCAAAACTAAAAATTATTTTCTACTCCACTCTAGTCTAATCGAACGAACAAAAGCATTGTAACACTATGCGCCGTCTGAATTGCGATTTTCCTCAAATTAAAAACATTTAACGAAAATTTAAGATTGAACAGAACTCCAACGCATTTAAAGGGAACTAAAATTGAGTTTAATTTACCTGAAATTGATAAATTAAACTATTTTGAAATATAGAGCATAACATTTTAAATTTAACAATTTAAACTTACGATAATCATTTAACCTATTTAGTATAGGGTGGTTAAATTTTAAGGGCCGATTTTGAATGTGAACCACACCTAAACGTCAAGTTTTTTTCTGCATTTCATTTAATATTTCTCAATTTCAGGCTAACTTAATTTGAACTATGGAAAGATACACAAGCGAGCAACGCGTTAAAGTTATTCAGGCTTTGGGCAACAGAGGGTGTGATCAATTTTTGGAGAAAATCATCTTCAGTGATGAGGCACGTTTTCACCTCAGTGGATTCGTCTATAAGCAGAATTGCCGCATTTGGGCGAATGATAATCTAAGAGTGATTGTCGAAACAACAATAAACCCACAAAGAGTGACTGTTTGGTGCGGTTTATGGGCTGGCGGCATCATCGGGCCGTATTTTTTTCAAAATGAGGCCGGTCAAGCAGTTACTGTGAATGGTGTTCGCTATCGTAACTTTTTAGTGCCCGAATTGGAAGATATGGATGTGGACTATATGTGATTTCAACAGGACGGTGCCACTTCCCACACCGATAATAATAATGAATTTACCTTCACTTAAAACTTGTTTATGCGTATTTCCCTTAACATTCCATTCGGGAACAAATGGCGAGACTTCTTTCATACTTCTTAAGAATTGTGCGCCACAAATCTTCTTATTCGTCCACTGTGCCGCGTGTCGTAACATAATGTAGGGAATTGCAAAATACTCTCGGAATACAGATTGCAATTCAATATAGTCGATACGAGTGCTCGACGTATGGACTGACTACGCGTATGCATGCATGTCTGCCGATAGACCTCCTATGAAATCTGAAATCTTTTCGCCTCTTGTGTGTGTTTTCTAGTGTTTTCTAGCTGGGCTTGAGTCTTTAATTTGAACAAATGTTATGAGAACTTAACACAATCGAAATGCAATCACAACAACGACAACAACAACAACGACGACTCTTGTGGTAATTAACAATCGATTTTTATTATTTGTTCATTATTTATTTATCGTAATTGCGACAACAACACCACCACCACCAACTGTCATTTGCAATGGCAACAACAGCGACAGCTACATTGGCCAAACAGCAACATCCGAGTGTTTGGTATATAAATTTTCGTTATTTCACGTGTCATTTTAATTGTTTTTTAAATAACTTTTTTATTCTGCTGGTTGTTGGTTGTTTTTCTAAAGATATACATTTGTTGTTTGTTTGTTGGTGTTTTTTTTCTTCGCCAGTATCGATTTTCAAACTGCATTTAAATGATGTAATAATTAGACAATTAAGTGGGGAAAAAGCTATTGTAAATTGAGTTTCACAGCTTTTGGATAGTATGTGAGTGTGTGTGTGTATGTGTGTGTTTTGAAATGATTTTGAAATTTATCACTTGAAGTTCGAGCCTAACCTTATTTTTCTTTGTGTTCTTTGTGTGAATCGCATCTTGATGATTAAAACGCTCTACACAAGGTGAGTTGAGTTGAGCGTGTGAACATTTTGTTTGGATTGAAGATTAAAAAAGGATAAGGTATGAACACAGTCGGAGTGCTCTATTGGTATTTGCTTATTTAACAAATAAGTGGTCGCATTGGCGACAACTTCAAAACTTTACGAGACATTTTTGAAATTTCTTTGTATTTGCAGAAAAAAGGTTATTCAAGAAATGCTACGAGTATAAGCGAGTAATAACCAAGCTCGTTTAAACTCGCTAAAGGTTATTCCTTAATAACTTCATTCCCAAAAATTTAATTTCATTATTTAAAACAATTTAATTAATTGAAACAAACTGGTTTTTACTTAACGCAAATTCTCTCTAGTTTTTATAAAAAAAAACATTTTTATATTCTTGTACTTATGGCGTAGAGTTATGGCGTAGGCGTCCTCCTAAGCGAGATGTCAATGGAACACGGTCATTATCACACTTTGAGTTTAAACAACTTTGCTTCATAGATGGCTGTTCTCAACCTAAAAGGTGTTTAGTCGCGATCCGGTTCAAAATTCAAGCGCTTTGATCTTGTGCACGTGTCGCAAAGTTAGCAAAGGGATTTTAGACTACGAAATACAACGCTGTGGGCGGTGCCAAGACCCTTTAAAAATCTAGGCCGATTGTTATAAAATTTTAACAAAATGAAATTATTGGCTACCAAATTTTTGTAGGTTACGATATGTAATGTTAAAATTTGACAAAAGGGCGTGGCCTACTACTCAACTCTGAACTTTCAAAGGTCATATCTCGTGAACTAATTGCAGTACGACGATAATAGTTGGTATATGTATACATACGAGTATAATGTTGGAATTGAAAAAATACACCCAAATGGCAAAGTAATGGGTGATCAAAAAAGAGGTAGTTTTTTCAAAATAAAAACAATCCAAATCAAGTGTGGAATCTTTATTGTGCATTTGAAAGGACATTTTATGCCATATATTTTTTGAATATAATTTCCTTCAAATGCTGGCCTTATAGATGCTGCATTATGGAAATGAGCGTTCAGTAATAAACTGGAAGATCTGCTATATTCGACCAAATTCAGTTCAGTGATAAGGCCCATTTCTCGCGCAACGGCAACGTCAATAAACAAATTGCTGCACCTCTTCAATTGTCCGGCCCACTCAGATGACCCCCAGATCTCTGTGGAAGCATTCAGTTCAAATGGCGCGTTTCTTCCACCTGGATATCGAAGCAGATCCCCCATAGACGAACAAATAAATATATTGTTGTTCCGTGTACCCGATTGACCCAAAGAGCAATTCTTCGGCCAAGGTCTGTCACCACGGCACACACTTGCCGCTACATCAAAACAATAAAATTAGCGTTTTTGGGCTAAAGAACAACCAGAAGAGATTCCATTATACCCCGATAAAGCCACGGTTTGGTGCGGTTAATAAGCTGGTATAGTCATCGGTCCATATTTTTTTTAAAAAATTATGATGGCCGGAATGGAACTCGCTATCGCGCCATGGTAAAGGACTTTTTGCTACCTGAAATTGCAGCCCATAATTTTGACGACATTTAGTTCCAACAAGACGGCGCTACATGCATACGAAACAACCAATTTATTAAAGGAAACTTTTGGTCAGCGCATTATCTCGCGTCGTGGACCTATGGCGTGGCCTCCAATATTGTGCGATTTGACACCGCTGGACTATTTTTAGTGGGTTTATGTTATGTGTCTGGTCTATGCAGACAAGCCCGACACGATTGCTGCCCTGGCGATTGCAATAACGGCCGCGTTATTGCTGGCATGCGGTCCCAAATATTGCAAAAAGTTGTCGAAAATTATGTCTTTTGGCTTGTATTTATTCGATCCAGCCGCGGCGGTCACTTGCCCGAAATAATTTTTAAAACATGACAAACCCTTACCTTTGTAATAAAGCTAAATTCTTGTTTTTAACATGAAATTATATGCGTTTTATTTCTTCTTGAAAAACACATGACCGAAAAAAACACCCTAGAAGGTATCACGCGCCCTTGAAAAAAATTGTTATCTTGGACCATAATGTTGGGTATTTAAGCTTCGGCCTAGAATAACTAAATTTGTTCACTTGTTATACAGTCCACCTATGTGTGGATGGTATACTAAATTTTCCATTTCCATACGAAATATTGATTGTAGACCCAAAATATTGATCTGGAAAATTCTAAGACGAACAAGCCATGTCCGCTCGTGTATTACCCCTCCGTTTGTTTCGGATCCTGTAGAAAGCACTATAGCGATCAAACGAAAAAATCTAGGATGCTGAAATACTACACGATGATGGGTTATAGTCATACGCTGTTTGGGGTTGTTAAAGGTAGAAATCAGTTTAGGGGAAAAAAGTTCTACTTTGAAGGACTAAAGGTACCTCGGTTAAAAGTATATTTTTTTTGAGTATTTCTTCAACTCTTTTAAATTTTCTGTAGACGAACTATTTCACTAAGAATCCTTATGTGGTTTTATTCTATGAATTTAACTAAGATAAGGATTGATTGCCTAAAAACTGGACGTGATAGTCAAAACAGTTGCAAATTAAGACATGTAAGTATTCAAAGAACAGCAAATTGCACTACGAACCTTAATATGGATTTTTTTTAATATTAAACTGAGACTGGGTGAAAAAGGCAGCTAAAATCAAAAAATTGAATCCAATTTTACACCGAATCCACTGGTGTCGATCCCATGGAGCCAGTGTAAATGTTTTCATTTTAATAGTGAATCCATGGTGAAGGTTTCATAAGAAATGGCCTAGCCTAACTAAATATCAATCCACCCAAGGAGGATATCCTAATACGTAGAGTGACATAAAATAAATCATCGTACACTAGAGATATAAAATATAAACCGACATACTTCTATTGCACAGATAATAGAGAAGGCTACGGCAGGTTCTTGTGGAATCGTCCCTATAAGAAAAACGCCAGTGATGCAGAACATCTCACCAATAGGGCATCAAAATCAGCCATTGGGCGATCTCTCATCTTTGCGCTGTTTATAAAGAACTTTAGTATTTTTCCTTTTAAAAACTAGGCCTTTCCTCAGCTGCTAACTGCAGGGGTTCAACTACATCTTAACAGATTTTTAAAGGCTTCGCTCGACCTGCTAATTTTTTAAACCTTTCTCTTACCCATATTTTTTGCTCACTTATTCCCTATGTTGAAAACATTTTGTTGCACACTTTCACACTTGTTTTTTCTATGTATAACCTTAAGAAAACAATCATGCCTTTGAATAAAACATTAGCCACTTTGCCACTCAACTGAGACTTTATCACTGCTAGAAATTAATGATGTTTCTTCTTTGCCCCCGCCACCAAATGTTCTCCATTACACTTTTGCGTTGTGGATTTTCCATTCTTGCTGCCAACCCCAATGTTGTTGTGTTCTTGTAGCACTCCCAACCTAATTATGTTTGTTTTTCCCATTGTTTGTTGCCACAATCATAATTCAACCATTTGTCGGGATGATGTTTGCTTTTGTTGAAAAACCACCACAAAAAATAATCATAACTTTGTAATGGCAGCAGGGGCAGAGGCAGGGGCTGCGGCGGCAACAACACCATTGCCAACGAAACGACGGCGGCGTTAACGAATGTTAACCACCCTCGAAAATACTTTGGGCAAAGAAGATTAAATACGACCATCACCAACTTCATCATCGTCATAATTTTTTCCAAGCACTGTCAGTTAGGCCATACCCCATAGATTCATTTCCTCTAACCAAGAGCCAGTCGCATACCAACGTCGTCATCATTTGTTAAACCTTTTATAAGGGTACTATCTACAACGAATACATGTACACTGTTGTACAGGGTGGCGCCAACGTGATGTTAGAAAATTGTCGATCGGCGGCAACTGCCAGTTTGGGTTTAAGTGAAATAAACACACATCGGAGCAACACTTGCTGAAACCAAACAAAGATTATCCAAGTTCATGACTTCAATCTCCGGCCACAAAACAATGGATGTTCCAGTCGTTGTGGCGCTTGGCCTATTTTTATAAAGATTTTTCCAATAATTTGGTATCATTATGTCACCGCACCTTAAACATTTTCAATGATCTTTCAGTGTCGAAGTCAATATTTTCATCATGGAAAAGTTCACTTATGAGCAACGTTTGAAAATCATTAAAAATTACTCCCGAAAAGTCGGTGGTCGCAACTTTAAGAGCACTTACTCTAAATTTCGGTCGTAACAATCGTCCCTTCTGACAGGATGTGCGTGCTATAGTGGATAAATTTGGTTCCAAATTTGTACTATTGGATGTTCCGGCAGTGGAAAAATTTGGTTCCAAATTTGTACTTTTGGATGTTCCGGCGCCAAAGAGACGCCGTACCGCACGAAGCGACGAAAATATCGCAGCCGTCAGTGTATCCGTTCCAGAAAAGCCAAATCAGTCGCTTCCACGTCGTTCTCAGGAATTGGGCAGCTCTCAAACCACACTGTGGCGTATTTTGCAAAAAGATATTGGCCTTTATCCTGGTAAGATCAAACTGACTCAAGAACTTAAGCCACTTGATCATTTGGAATGCCGAAACTTCTCCGATTGGGATCTGGTGAAGTTTCTTTAACAAGAATGAAGAATTTCAACAAAAAATCATCTTCAGCGATGAAGCTCTTTTTAAGCGGTGCTTTAAGAGCAAACAATTACTGTGTGGTGTGGGTTTCATGCCGAAGCTGTGATTGGGCCGTATTTTTTCGTCCATGAATACAGATTAATGTCGGATTTAACGTGGTTGTCGCCATTATGGCCTGAACCACGGTGTGCCATCACACTGGGGCCGTTACAATGCCACGGACAACGCCCCATTGGATTGATTCCGCCGGTACCAGTTTGAAATATGACAGATATGGGCCATAGATTCCCTCTTGGTTGGGGGTCGAGGACTATCTAAACCTCTGCTGTTGTATGGGTCACAGCACCCGGTCGCAATGCAACTCCACACCGAACCGAAGTTCTCCCCGCGATTTGGGTATAAACCACAGCCACCACGATACTCCCCGAAGGGCCGAACCATATAGTCAGGCCAGAACAAGTTCTGGGGGCTCCTGACTACCCGTGGTTCCAGATTAAGGTCTCCGGTCAGACCTCGTAACCAAAAGGCTACTCCCAGTTTTTGTTCCATACAACATGGGACTGGTCACCCACAGCCACCGACATCCTAAAACCAACAATCAACCTCTACTCTATACTGCCAAACTCGCCCTAGCACGCCGCATCGAGAAAACCCTATTTGCGAACTCATTCGCTCTAGCCAAAACCTCTTGTGAAGCAACCATCCCTTTAACATCCCATTGTCCGTCATTTCAATTCCTAACCGACCTTACACTTTCATAAAGAGTACATTCACAGAGAACATGCAACCAATCCTCAAGAACCGCACCACAATCACACGACTCCCTATCGCTTAAGGTCCTCTTGTGCAAAAATGGATTTAGGGACCCATGACCAGTCAGCAAAAAGCCGAGAAAAAGGCCAAAGCTAAAATCTGGCTGACCACTACCAAACCTAACATTCCTGACAAACCTATAAGTAACACGCCCTTTCACACTACCGTCCCACCAGTCGATGAATACAATCGTCATGTTACCATCACTGCAGAGCGCTATCGTGTCATGTTAAAAAAATATTTTTGGCCAGAATTGGACAAGTTCTGTCATCGCCGATAAGTGGTTTCCACAAGACGGTGCCCATAGCCATACAGCACGCGTTACAATCGATTTACTGAAAGGCAAATTCGCTGATCGTGTTATCTCGAGAAATGATCCGGTCGAATGCCCACCTTGTTTATGCGATTTAACGCCATTGGATTTTCTTTTATGGGGCCACATGAAGTCATTGGTCTATGCTAACAAGTCTACGACTTTAGACGACCTCAGAGAAAACATACAACACCAAATTGCCAACTTTCCGGTCGAAACGTGTGCAAGACTGGTGGAAAATTGGGTCCAAAGAATAGATCGCTATACAAGGGCTCGTGGTGGTCATATGACCGAAATCGAATTTCATTCTTAAAATGTAACATTTGCACTACACCTGGAATAAATTTGAACTCTATATTTAAGATATTCTGTGTTTTACCTATACATCAAGTTCTTATGACCTTAAGGGAAAACCCTGTAGCATTCCTAGCAGCAATTCAAAAAAACAATGGGCCAATAATGCCACTATTTTAAAATCCGCACCAAAGTACACTAAGTGTTGCCGGGCGCCATCTGACATTTCCATTCGAAAGTTTGACATTATTTATCATAAACGTACTCAGAACATTTTGACGTACGACCATCATTTGTGTACTTTACAGTGACTTGAAAAAAATCAATTTGACACAAAAAAATGGAATTAGCTCGTGAACATTTTCGTGCGATCATTTTTCCCAACTTTCGTAGTGGATTATCACGACAAGAGTGCATCGATGAACATAAATCTTTGTATGGCGATGAAGCACCATCCTAAAGCACTGTGGAAAACTGGTTTAATGAATTCAATCGTGGCCGACGATCGCTCAAAGACGAATGCAAGCTCGTCATGTGACATACCGTGAAATAGAGGCAACCTTGGTCATTTCTTCCACCAGCATACATGAACACCTGGTCGTAAAAAAGGTTTGTTCTCGTTGGATCCCGCACAATTTGACAATCGCTCAAAAAAAAAGGCTCGTGTCGATGCAAAGAAATTTTGAAAAAATTCAATCGCGGTGCTGCTAAAGACGTTCATAAGATCGTCACAGGTAACGAATCATGGATCTATGCCTATGAACCCGAAACAAAACAGCAATCGACCATGTGGGTCTTCGAAGACGAGCCGAATACAACCAAAGTTGTTCGTGGAAGAAGCACTTCGCAGCAAATGCTCGCCTGTTTCTTCGGCAAAGCTGGCCATGTGGCCGCTTGAGAAAGGTAGGCCGTCAATTCTGAGTGGTACACCACAATTTGTTTGCCTGAAGTTTTTGGAGAAATTTGAAAAACGAACAAGAGAAGACGAATCATTGTGCATCCTGACAATGCGAGCTCTCAAACATCGACTCAAACCAGCGCCTTTTTGACCGGCCAAAACGTCGAATTGATGGGTAATCCGCCGTACAGCCCTGACTTGGCACCCAATGACTTTTTTTTATTCCCGCACATCAAGAAAAAAAATGCGTGGTCAACGATTTTCGTCGCCGGAAGATGCTGTTGAAGCGTTCAAAAACCATGTTTTGGAGGTGCCTCAACCGGAGTGGAAAAAGTGCTTTGAAAATTGGTTTGAGCGCATGCAAAAGTGTATAAATTAAGCTGAAAGAAAACTTTAAAAAACAATAAAACTATTTTGGATAACTATTCGCAATTTGTTCGTTATTGTTCATTATTAGGCCAGAAATATACAAAGCAGCCCTCGTATCACTCTCTGAAGGTTTATTGGCTACTCGTTAAGTAAGTTTGGGTTTACCTAGGCCCAGGTGTGACAGTTTTGCTTCTTAAAGTAGACAAAAACGCACTTCGTCAGAAAAAGTTATTTTTTTCTTAGCGAAATCTTCGCAATTTTTGTAACGCTTAAAGGCCCAAACTGTGAGCGATAATGAAGCGAAAGACTTTTAGTTGTTGAGTCACTATCGTTTATATCTCGTTTTTCCACATAAAAACAGCGGCCCAGTGTTTTTGGGTCACCCTGTATTATCGTGTAAACAAAACACTCGAAGATGCAAGCATGGCACTGTATATACGAGTATGTCTGCTTGTGAATGTCTATGAGTAAGTGAATATGAGTAATAGTGTGTGTGAGTGTTTGCCAGCGGAGTTTTTAACAAATAAATCCCATAATCCAGACGAGTATTACAAGAATCTACAATATTTACGCCTATTAGTTATACTCACTCACTCGTTCGTACACACGGTTAATGATACGAGTATACCCGATGATGATGATCATTATCGTAATCGTTTTCAACGTCATTATCAACATCACACTCGCTATGCAGGCAACGAAAAAGATGATGATAATGATGATTATGTGACTGATGTTGGTATGGTATGGACGGATGGTGTTGTACCAAGTGTTGTTATTGTAACACATATTACAACAACAAGTCCTATACATATATACGAGTATGTAAGTACATACGTACATACGTACAGTGTACATATGTTTGTTTGTCTGCATGTTAGTGTATGCACAAACCAATGTTGGCACTTAATAATTTGTTTATGGCTCACAACCACACCGTGGGGAATACTTCACAATTTTTTGGAGGTTAAAACTGAGCACGGTTTTTCTTTTCACCTCTCCTCTTTTGAGTAATTGAATATTAATTCATAACATCAACGAGAAAAAAGAAAAAATACATAATACTCACGTACCGGAGAGATAAATGCGGGCTACAAGAAAATTGTTGTTGGTTCATGTATTCGTAACTAATTGTCTAACGAGGGTGGTATGTGGTAAAATTGGCTACGCCAGAAATGGCATAGACATTGGGGAAAAACATTTACAAGCCATGCAACTTTGAAATTAATTTGTGATTTTATAATTCACAACATTTACTGAGATGGTAAGACCGGAATATACTTCACATTCTAAGTCACCAAAGAAAATGATTGATTGTTTACAGACAATATTGAAAACATTATTCCTACTGTGTATAAAATTAACGTTAGGTTTATTGCAACCAAAAAATTGGTTAGTGCTTTTTATCAGCACTCAATTAAAAATTTCGTAAATAAGCTAAACTATTTATCAGATATTGGCACTGATACTTAACGAATCGAAGCTACTTACAAATTCATAACATTACGTGGGTGTATTTGTTTTAGTATCTCAGAAGGATTTTTATTGTGTTCGGTAGAAAACTCTAATGCCTGTAGTTCTCGTTAAATGTAAAACAGCCTGCCCTTAAGTGTAAAGCTGCTAAACAGTGGAAAACAGCTTATTTCGTGCAGCACATATTTAAATAATCTAACAGCAGTAAAAGCAACAGTAGAATGAAAATCGCCAGAGTGTATACGTCGTTTTATTAAGAACATCAAACAGCCTAAAACAAAAAACAAAAAATATGTGATCGGCTCGTAAGAGCAATAAGAAATGCTTTACGAGGGCGACCGCAAAACTAACTGGCCTGGCACATGTTCTGTTTTACTAGCAACTTTTTTTTTGTTTTTTAAAAGCAATTTTTTATAAGCCATTTGTCAAAATTTCCGAAATATTTAATGATTATTTTCTTTGTTACAGGTGATTGAAGTAAACAAGTTATATAATTTTTGAAAAATGGAAAATAAAGAGTTTCGTGCGGTAATTAAACACTTTTATATGAAAGGTTATACGCCACAATTAATCAAAGATGAATTGGATTCTGTTCATACTCCACCGTGAAATCCTGGGTTCAACAATTTAAAATGGGTCGTTCAAGTACGGAAGATGAACAACGCTCTGGAAGACCGAAAACTGCTACTACTATTGAAAACATTAGAAAAAAATTTAATGAAGTGACTAACGATAGACGAATAAAGCTCATCAAGATAATGCTCCTTCACACACTGCATTTTTAACTCAACAAAAACTGGCCGAATCAAGATTTGAAATTGCTCCGCATCCACCATATAGTCCAGATTTAGCTCCTTCTGATTATTTCTTGTTTCCAAATTTAAAAAAAATTCTCGTTGGCAAAAAAATTTCGTCCAATAGCGAGGTCATTGCTGAAACTGAGGCATATTTTGAAGGTCTTGAAAAATCTTATTTTTCGGATGGAATTAAAAACTTGAAAAACGTTTGATCAAGTGTATTGAGTAGGAAGGTGATTATGTTGAAAAATTAATAATAATTCCAAAAAAAAACGGTTCTTTTTATGTTAGGCCAGTTACTTTTGCGGTCGCCCTCGATGTGTATTTTATTCGCCTCATAACGAAAATGCTTTCGATAAACGGCTTACAACTTGTTTTTTGTAAATATGCGAGGTTGTTTTAAATCGTAAATATTTTCGACAAACAACGTACGAATACTTTAGTTAATATGTCAAATTTTTTATCACAGGATTCCTAATTATTTTTTGTTTGAATATTTAAAATTTTTAATAGAATCGAAATTTTTTTCAGTGTGTATATTAAGCCTTACTGATACGACATCATAATTTGTGTAGAAATTTTTAAATTCATGAAATGCTTCTAGCACTTATGCGCCTTAAAATACTGTCTCGAAGAATTTGACCCGTAGTTTTATAGAAACAACTGTTCTCATCGCTATTATCCTGTTCTGCTGCTCCGCCCTACAACGACATCAGCAAAAATGTCACTGTTCGTTGTTCTCTGTGTGACAACTTAACCAGCCTGTCATACTTGCAAAGAAAAAAAACATCGCTGATGTCAATGGAGTGTAATTAAAACCTAACCTCCAACTTGTTGTGGAAAATACAGAATAAACACAACCTTTGCCGACCGTACTCGTACCTTGATAAAGTTGAAACTAATAATTTCCTTAAAACAAAAAAATGGAATATTAAAAAATCGTTTTGTTTTAAAGAAACCACAATGTATTTTTCAGCTTATTACAATGTCACTCCTTGGTCGTCTTTGCTGTGAACAGCAAATGCAACAAGACAACAACAAAAAAAGAAAATGAGAATGACATTTATAGCAAAGTAGTAATTATAAATATCGATCATAACTATGTAAGATCTAAAATGAAATAAAAATGGTAGGATTACACACACGTACAGACAGAGGATATGACAGAGGCTTACAAATTACCTGAGCAAAAAAGCGGAAAGCCTGTAGTTATTGCTTAACCCTATATTCACCGCAACCCATTATAATGTCAAGACAATATGTTCGGCAATTTAATTTAAGAAAAATGTTTCGCTATATTAATTTATTTATTGGACATATATTTCTACATGGTTTCTACGAAGCTTAGGTGCTTCACCTGGTTTTTGGTGCGTTTAGGAGATTAAACACAATGAAAAACACCGGACCATAAGAAATTTTACGTTCTTGTGGAGTATAAAGTGTTTATTGGCCAACTTAATTAATTTAAAACTTAATTAAAAGGTAGCATACATATATGACGTTTCTTCAACAAAGGTGGTATTAACTTTAAATCATAATATTAAAACAGCTAAGGATTTTTTGTTTGAAACACTTTTAGGCTATTCAAGGCAAGAAAAAAATTATACCACTGGATAGGTCTAGCCTCATAGTTAAAACATTATGCTCAATTTATTTATATATTTTTATATTATTTTTTATTTACTTTTCAATTTAAAATCGCGATTTTTTCACAAAAAATTTAATTTTTTTCAGATTTTAATGCCTCTAACGTCAAAACTAATCAACTGATTTTAATACCTAATTTTCTTTCATTTGAGATCACTTCTAAACTAATCGGTAATAGTATTTGGCAGTTATGGTCCAAAAATCTGACACATCTCGTAAAAAAAATCCGAAAATTCTATCTTAAAAACTTATCAGAGGAAAGTTTTTTAAATTTCATTTTCGTGTTGAGGAGGTAAAAAAAAGAAAAGAAAGAAAAATATTTAGAACTCTGGACCAGGAAAATAATCATAATTTGCAAACGAGTACAAAGTTCAACCTTTCCAATAAAACCAGAAATTTAAAAAAAATTATCCATACTTTTTATTTACAGCCGATGCAAATTTAAAATTGTAAATAGCCCACCCTAAATAAAATATTCGACAAGTACGTAGAGGTCCATCTAGTGATTTCTTTCAGAATCATATCGAGCCCTACCTCTAAAAAGACGTAAGCGCCACTCGCTTTTTAATGAAATGCGTTAGAAAACTGTACAACGCTCTTAAGCTTCAATATTAAAAATGAAATATTAACATTACAACAGGACAGAAGTAAAACAATTATTTAAATGTAATTATTAACAAAAATTATTCGTGATAGAAAATTGTGTATTGTTGTAATTTTATGTTCTCGGTTTTGAATAAAACCGAGAACATAAAATGAAATGAGTTAGATTTCTGATCAAACTTGGGAAAATCGATAAAAGTGAGGAAAGCATAAAAATTGTACTTTTTTTTTGATTTTTTGGTTTTAAATTGCATTTTTTTCGCCAGTCTTTAAATTTTTTTAGACTTTGGACTTTTTTTCGGTGCTTCGTGATCTGGTACTTTGATTTTCTTCCGTTTAACAATTTCAGTTTTTTTATCTTTTTTCGGCGCTTTGACTTCAGCTTTCTTTTTCTCATGATCTGGTGCTTTGATTTTTTTTTTTTGCTGGCAGGTTCAGATTTATTTTTCGATTTTTTCCGCTTTGGGTTCACTCGGTTTAGGAGCTACAAAATCCCGTTCCTGTGAATCTGTACATAAGACCCTGACATTCTTATATAAATACCATTTGCGATCTAACGATAAACCGCTTTTTGCAATAAGCGGAGGTAATTCGTTTGGTAGCAACAATAGCAAAGGTATTGTCACACTAAAAGCGAAAAAAAATACGTCACCACATAGGCATGAATGACGTCACCAAAGTCGGCACCCAATCATAACTAACCATACCAAATAGCATCTCCCAACTAAAGGGGCGCTCACAGTGATAGTGAGTTATGAAACTTTAAAGGCGGTTTTCTCAAAACTTCATTTTCACCCACTAGGTCCCTATTCTCGGAGAAGGTCACATATGTATATTTTATTAATCATTGTAAAATTCTAAGACGAACTAGCCATGTCAGTCCGTCCGTTCGTAAGCGGTCGAACGATTTAACTTAGTATCCTGAAATTTCCATGGCTTATAAGTCATAAGCTATTTGGAATTGTAACTGGGCGAAATTGTCCTAGGGCGAGAAAAGTTCCCCTTTAAGGGAATAAAGGTGCAAGGGTAAAAAGTAAACTTTCTTGATAATTTTTTAAACAACTCATATTGTTTTAAGAACAAGCAATGTTTGGAATCTTTACTGCTAGTTGGTAATAACTAAATATCTTAAAAGATGGACTTTTTGGCTCATGTCAAAACTGGCCATAGTAGTCAATATGGGTACTCAAATTAAGGAAACATAAATCTAAAAAACATAAATCTACAAAATCTAAAAATAAACGGCTTCAGTGGCTTAAAAAGAACCTAACATAGGAAATCGAAATGTCAAACGCAAAGCTCCCTGTAGTTACAAAAATAAATCCTTTAGTGTTTAAAATAAATTTCTCTTTTAAATTTAAAGAAAAACCAAAGCTCTCTTTTCAAGAAAAACCCTTTCTCTTCATCATATAGAAAATCCATTCATTAAAAAAAGAGAACTCGGCCCATAAGGCTAAAACGTCCCAGGCCTGGCTTCGAAACAATTTGCCAGCGTTCATTTCCTCTGAAGAATGGCCCCCAGGCAGTCCAGATTTGAACCCATTGGATTACAAATTGTGGACGGTTTTAGAGGACAAGCTTTGTCACAAAAGATACCCCAACATTGGATCTCTTAAGATTGCTTTGGTTCGAGCTATGGCCAATTTTCCAATGGACGAGGTTCGTGCAGCTATTGACGATTGGCCAGTGCGACTTAAGGCGTGTGCAAAGGCAAAGTGCGGACATTTCGAATAATTAGATTCTTTTTGGATACAATATACGATACATCAATAAATATATTAAAAAAATATTTGGTCCAAAAACATTCATTACTTTCAATTTTACAGCATAAAACGTGTGTAACAGTATTTATTTCCCTACTAAGTAGTATTTTCACTATAGTTTAAAAAGTTTTCTCATACGGAGTTTGATACATGTTCGCATGAAATGGCAAACTTAGTTCTAGATGTGAAAATGTGGAAAATAGAAGTGGACATGTAAGGTGGAAGTGATTATGTCATTGAAAACATGAAAATGAATTTTTGAAATTTTTTTACAATTTTTTTTATGAAATTTCCTAATATTTTGGACCATAACTCTCAAACGCTTTTACCGAAAGCGGTCTCAAATTGGTAACAGCGTCTGGGAGTTATGGTCAAAAAAGCTAAGACACCTCTCAAAAAAATCGTAAAAAAATTCCAAAAATTATATTTTGAAAACTAATCGGAGGAAAATTTAATTATTTTTTAAATAAAATTTAAAAATTTTTAAAATTAATTTTCGTGCTTAGGAGACTAAAATCTATAGGAAAAAATATTTGCAACTCTAGACCGGAAAAAAATGCATAATTTGTAAACTAGTGTAATTGTTGAACACTCGATATAGAAACTTGTTAAATCAATTTTTGATATGCTTTACAAACAACAATAGTTTTAATAAACTAAATTATTTAAAATCTTAAAATTTCGAACCTGCATGGTTTGATAATCGCCCACTCTTCACATAGCCTTACAAATATTAAATTCAATTACTTTAACAGCTGGACGAGAATGTGTTGAAAAGCTATCGATTTCAAGGCCGCTATACTCTGGCATTGAGATTTTAGAATTCTATTAAAAAATAATTGAAACAATCGTCTGTAGTTTACAGGAAATTATACTTGAAATCAACAAAGCATTTTCCCAAAATTCGAGCAGTGTCAAGCAAACCTTTTTAATAATCTACGGACAACTGGAAGTTTGAAAAAAAAAAACTCAAGTTGGACTTGAAAAGCGAGGGTAGCAAAAATCAATGTCGATGTGGTCTATCATGTTAGATATACCTATATTCGTGATATATTTGGCCATCCAACGATTCATTTCACTTCCTATTTTATTAGACCATCTGGCTTAAAACACACAATAAACAAACAGACAAGAACAAACGAATGAAAATCTCCACCGCCATGCCACAATTAAATATTTTTTTCAAAAACAAAAATTAAATTATTTTCCTGTGGACAATTTTTAAAGATTTTGGGTCTTATATTCCACTTAAACTTTACACTTTATTTTTAAAATAACTTTACTGCTTCCATTGCCATAAGCTTAGAGAATACTGGCCATAAGGCGGTTAAAGCCCTCTGTCAATTTGCCGACGGAACTTGAATTTACGTTGAAAAAGATAGCGAAAATATTTCAGCTGAAATCTCTTAAACTATTTTTTTAATAAGCTATATCCAGCAGAAAGCTTAAATCTTATAATCCTTAATAAAACTAAGGTTGAAAGGAACATAAATCTACAAAATCTAAAAATAAATGGCTTCAGTGGCTTTAAAAGAACCTAACATAGGAAATCGAAATGTCAAACGTAAAACTCCCTGTATTTACAAAAATAAATCCTTTAGTGTTTAAAACAAATTTCTCTTTTATAGCTCTCTTTTCAAGAAAACCCCTTTCTCTTCATCACATAGAAAATCTATTTAAAAAAGAAGAAAAAACTCACCCGAACTTGGACGATCACTATAGCGGGTGCAATAAACCCATGCGGGCCACACAATAGGACCACCGCTGCTGCTGCCGCTTCCACTGGTCGAGCCGGTTGATGTCACTGTTCCCTCTTCCGCAGAAGATTTCCCCGCCGTTGAGCCCTGCTTACCGCCCTCGTTTAGACCCGGCGACAAAGTTGGCGTTTGTGAGGGCGACGACTTGATCAAATCCGCCGTACCGTTGGCACTGCTGTAACTACTGCTGACCGCCGTGCTATTCGAATCGTTGCTATTTGTACATATCGAGGCCAGGGAAGAGGAGAACGCTTGCGTTGACGGCGGAATACTGCTGTGGCCCAAAGCCGACGAAGAGCTGTGCTGCTGATCCAAAGAATCGGACAGGGCCGTTGTGTTGGAGGCCGTTGACGAAGACGAGGAGCAGGCCGACTTTTGTCGTTGCGCCAAGATTTTACTCTGGTGATGATGATGGGATTTTTTCGTATGCGGCGGCGATTGGCCACGTCCAAAGTCCGCTTTCAAAATATTGTCTATGCTAAACTTTAAAGCTCTTTCGTGTAGATTATCATTATTGTCATGCAGCAGGCCCGGCAAATGGGCCTGCATTTGGGTTTGCAACTGATTCAGCGTGGACATCATGTGCGAGCTAGTCGAGGAGGTTTGCTTGCTCAAAGCTGTCAATTTGGCTAAAGTATCACTGGGCGCATGATGATGCAGATGATGATGTTGATGGTGTGGGTGCAGGGGATGTAGCGGATGGCCCTGTGTCTGCAGGGCTGAGGTATGTTGTGGCAGGCCATGGGGCTTGGAGTGCTGGGCCGCCGCTGTTAAAGCGGCCGCCGCCGCTGCCGCACTAATTTGCCCGATTTTCGCTAAGGGATTTAAATGGGCCAGACTTTGGGTGGTGGCGGGCGAGATGTGTGTGTTGGCATTGTGCAAGTTTTGGCTGCGTATGGTAAAGGCACTAGCCCTAGCGGCGGCCATTAAATGCATTTGATGTTTCATCAGCTCCTCGGCATACAGATGGGATTTGCGTAGGAATTCCTCTTGGAAAGGGGAAATGTTGGTGGGCACCGCTACCGGTGAGGCTTGTAGACCAAATGGCACGGGAAACCGCAGGCTATTGGCGGCCAAAGCGAATGGATTGAGGGTCGATTCGCCGGGCGTTGAGGGTGTGGCATTGCGTTCATCGGCCGAAGAAGTCGAATGCGTATCACTGATGTCGAGAATTTCTTCATCTTCTAGTTCTTGCTGGCGCAAAGCACGAGCTTCCTCGCCCGGATGTTCTTGACCCACGGAAAGTTCACTGCAAAGGCTAACGTTGTCCTCCTCAAGGTCATCGTCGTTGAGACGCTGTTGATGATGGTGATGATGCAAACGCTTGGCCGTCAACTGCTTCAGGTCCTCGTCGTCCTCCTCGTCGCTGACGATGCGCACCAGATCGTCGGTATCATCTTTGGGACTATGCAACGACTCAGCCGTGGAACATGACATGCTCGTAGTCGTCTCTTCAGTGTTCAAATACAGGATGGGCTGTTTATGCTTTAAGCTTAGTTTCGAAGCACACTTTTGCAACACCAGACTAAAGTCCGGGTGCATGTTTTTCACACACAACGAAACGCGAAACGAACTTGAAAAGAAAACCTGGCCCAGGGAGCGCTGAGCAGAAGCGACAATTCAAGTAGAGAGTTTCGATTTTTAGGTTTCACAAAAGCCGTCGGTAAATGTTGAAAGCTTGAGTGGCAATTTTCAAAACGGGCATAATTTTCCAGCACCAGCTGAACTGGCACGCCTAATTAAACCGTATTTATGGCTTTAACAAAGTAATTGATTTTATTTCAATTTCTATGCGTTTTTTTTGTTGCTTTTAGTTAGCTACTAATCATATGATTTAATTAAATATTACGCACACACTCACACAAACACACACGGACGGACGGTCGCACGTACGCAAGCAGCTCTCATTTACACACGCACACACTCTCACGCTTGGCAGTCATGCACTGGCATGCCTTCCTAACCCGTCCACGTTGGAGAGGTTTTCCTTTTAATGTGATTACGGTAAACAATACAACAGTCCAAAAACAACGGCCGAACAGAAAAACAAAACAAACAAACAACAGACAGATCAGCTCCAAGTCACAGTCACTGTGAAAAACGACGTGTGTATAGCCAAACAACCGCCGCTTTACGGTTATAACAACTCAGAACGCGTTCGTTAACTGAAGAGCGCAAATATTAAAGCGTATACCACCATACAATTGAAAATTGCCCAACGCTGGCGCACACCAAGCCGTCGACCGCAGCGTTAATGGGAGTGATTATTGGGCACGACGACGACGGCGGCCACACGGCCGTCAACAAACAAAACAAGAAAAACGACAAAAAAACAACACACACACAACAGACCCACATCCAGTTTGCCTACATTCGTTGGACGAGAAGAAAAAAACATTTTTCTCCAACCAAACACGGGAAAGAGATGGCAATACTCTGCAATGAATATATGACAAATACGCACAAATAAACTCAAGTGGCCTGAAAACAAATGTAAACAACACATATTTAGTAGAGTGTTCTCTTTCTTACTACTGCTCTAATATCAAAGCTACTATAACTATCACTCTCGCTCTTTTAGCTCACTTATACTCTGCAGTCCGAGTTCCCTTCAAAGCGCATTAAACTTCCTTTATGAGTTTTTAGGGTATGTGTATGGGGCAGTGTACAAGAAGAAGCATGTGTGTGTGCGTTGACTCTTCTTTTTAACATCACCATGTAAGAGTACTTATGTTGTTGTACTGTGTGTGCTCAGCCTCATCATGCTCATCACTGTGCAACGTCATACCCCAAAAAAATTGCATGTGTTCGTAAGTGTTTGTTGTAGTTTTTATTATTGTTGTTCACCCTCCCCGCTACCCTATCACAACGAATGTGGCTATGTTTAGTGTTGCTGTTGTTGTCGGGCGCTCATCTCTCGTTTGTTGTTATATTTGTTAATTAAGTGCAACGCCACGACATTTGAGCTTAAGTTTAAATGAGTTCTCGTTTCGGTATGTTCATTTTGTTGCTTTGCTTTACTTTACCTTTTGTTTTTGTAGCCGTTGTTGTTTTTGATACTTGCTTGTTGCCTTCTGCGTTCTTGTTTGTAGTGTAAATTGTTCTCGTCGTTGCTCGGTGCCTGGCCATATCCTTTTTGTTTTTGCGCTGCTGCGCCGGCTACTCTGTTGCAGTTCTTGTAAGTTTTGGTTGAAAATTTATTTTCTGAATTAATGATGGCACACTGAGTGGTGGTGCTTGAAGTTGTTATGTTTTCTTGTTGTTGTTTGGTCTTGAGTTTCATATGGTCTATGGCCGGGAAGATGATGATGATGATTCTGCTGCTGCTGCTCCTGCTGATGATGCTGGCAACAATTTCTACCTTTTAATTTAGCACCGACTTCTGATAAGAATTGTTTAAGGTAAACGAATAAAAAGCAGAGAACAGCAGCATTTAATGTTGTTTCTTTTTCAGAATTTCGAATCACATTTTCGATATGATAAGCAGGAGCGCAGCATAATTGTCTAAAAGAAGGCAAATAAAAAAATAAAAACGAATTTTAGTAAAAACTGGACCATATCAGTTTATTCTTCAGTGTGTTTTATAGACTAGACAGAATGTAGAGTTTTCGACTCTAGTTTTAGCGTTTTTTTTCCAATTGAAATAAAAAAGGTTTATCAAAAAAAGGTTTAAAAAAAATTATATAAAAAAGGTTTATAAAAAAAAGGTTTATAAAAAAAGGTTTATAAAAAAAGGTTTATAAAAAAAAGGTTTATAAAAAAATGTCAATTCAAATAAAAAAACTAAGATATTTACACAAAAAATGAATAAAGATTCTGATGATAAAAAATTTCACATATTAACTAAAACATTCGTGCGCTGTTGTCAAAAATATTTTCGATTTCAAGCGATAAACAAATTTACATATTTGCAAAAAAAAAATTGTATGTAGTTTATCGCAAATATTTTTATAAGGTGATGTAAATTCACATATCTACGAAAAAAAAGGCCGTTTATCGACGATAAGTTTGTATCAGGCAATGTAAAACTTCACATATTAACAATTAAAAAATGCAAGCTGTTTATTGAAAATATTGTCGTTATATATACGAGGACACATCAATAATTCCGCGTTTTTTCCAACTTCCCTCGCAGTTATATGAAATGCAACACTGCTCCTATCAAGTACCAACTGTTAATAGACTTCTGTCAAATTTTAAGAGAGTGACGTCATTAAGTTTGTGTTCAAAAGCTGTTCAAAACATAAAACCACCGTGGATTTTTTTTTAAATGGAAAAATTGAATTTCGATTGCTCATTAAACATTATTTTATGCGGAAAACCCCATCAATCAATCCGAGGCAAAGCTTGATAAATACTATGGGGACTGCACCATCGATTTCAATGGTAAAAAAGTGGTTTTCTGACCTTCGTTGTGGTCGCACAAGTACTCGTACAAATGACGCTGAACCTTCTGGACGGCCAATTGAGGTCAATACATTCGAAAATGTCGAATAAATCCACGATATGGTTTTGGCCCATCGAAGAGTAAAAATGCGTGAGATTGTTTATGCCATAAGCATTTCATATGGCAATGTGGTTTCGATTTTACATGATCAGTTCGGTTTTAGAAAGCTGTCTTTAAACTGGCTGCCGTGTTTGCTCTCAATTGATCATAAAAGTAATCGTGTGAAAAGTTCAAAGGATTGTTTAGAGTTGTTTAACCGAAATTCATTGAGTTTTTGCGGCGTTCTGTAACTGGGAATGAAACATGAATCCATTACAACAATCCAGAGACCAAGTAGCAGTCTAAAGAATGGGCTTCTCAGGGAAATCGGATCCGAAGAACGCTAAGGTGACTTTGTTGGCCACTAAGGCAACAGTTTTTTTTTGGGATTCAAGCGGGATAATTCACATCGATTACCTTCAAAAGAGAAAAACAATAAAAGGCGAATATTATGCCAACTTATTGGGTTGATTTAACGAGATATTAAAAAAATACGACCCCATATATCAAGAATCTTTTTATCATTCATTCATAATGCACGGGTGCAGCCTCAATAGCAAAATTGTATGAATTGGGATACTAATTGGTACCTCATTCGCCATATTCTCCGGATATAACAGAGAAAAAACAAGGTTACTAAATGGTCACGGCAATAATAATAATATGTTCTCCGCAATAAATGTATGTTTGTCGCAACCATAGCATTGTTAATTGAATTAAGTTTTGACAATAGTATAATTGCTGCAATATTAGTATTGTTGAAATGTAACAATAGTATTATTGCCAAATTTAAAAATGAAAATATGGTTATAGCAACAATATAAATATGGTTGGTGTGACAAAAGTATTGTGTTTTGCATTTTATGTTAACAATAATATGATTACAGCAATTATACTGTATGATTGTAATTTTTCTTCATTTAAATATGCCTTTAAGAACAAATGTTATTGCTACGGATCTAATGCAATATTAGTACTTTTTTGTCGAAATCAAAATTTTTTAAACAAGCTGCTTTGGCTTTGTTTAACTGAAATATTTTTAATAAAATCGCTTACGGTTATTTAAACTTATTTGTTTCTACTGTAAACCAAATCACTCGCTATTATTTTAAATTTAATGTATTTTTGAATAATTTTCATAATTCAAATCTAAATAGTGATTATACTATGGTTGTAGGGATCATAACATGGTTGCTTGTGAATCATACTATGGTTGTGAGGGTCATACTATGGTTGTGGAGTTCATAGTATGGTTGAGTGTGAATTATACTATGGTTGTGGGGATCACAGTATGGTTATGTGGGAATCATACTATTGTTGTGATGATCATAGTATGGTTGTATTTGAATCATACTATTGTTGATAGTATCATAATATTGTTGTAGCACAACCATAACCTAACAATAGTATTATCCTCTTCGAATATTGTCACTACCACCATACTGCTTTTCTACATGCAGTGACTATTTCCATACCTTAAGAATTAGCTCGTTGGAAAGTGATTCAGCTCCAACAACAAGCGAACAAATGCCTATGGACCTCGAAAAATCCTATTATTTGGAAGGCGTACAAAAGTTGGAGAAAGGTTGGACTAAGTGTATTGACAAAAAGGAGATTATGTTATGTTGTATACCCTCCACTCTTCGGTCAACTGGTCATCCTTAATTAGTGTAGGAGTCGCAGAAGCCATGTCCCTTATTCTTTTAAGGAATGGCCAGTAGCTTCGGCTCCCGATATGGGGGTGGAGAGAACTTTGGCGTTGTTCGAACAGAAGATTTTTACTTCTAAGTGCCCCGGTGCAAACAGTCCTTGTATGCTTGCGTAGCACAGTGGAATTTTGTTTAGGTGCCCGTTTCTTTATAGGGTTCCTCTTCAAATCTGACAGGCTGTCGAAATGTCTGGTTAAACCAACAATTGTATTTTGGCTTTAGAATTTGAGAAATATAAATATCTTGTCTTCCAGCAACTAATTATCACATAATAGCTTGAAGTACTAAAAACGGATTTGGGCATTGTACGCTGAAAAATTACTTCTACTTACCTCTTTAAGCATACATTTTCTTTTTTTCAATGTACTCCCATTATTATCTTACTTTCGCAAAACTCTGTTATGTACTGAGTCTACATTTCGAATACATGAAATATTCCCAGCGCTATTCATTCACAAATTCTAAATGAAACTGCAGTCCTCTTGAACAACCCTACAATTTCCACGCTCCATCATTTATTTCGAAAACAAAACCATCCAACCAACAATAGGAAAAGGAAGATGTGCATGATGCGGTTGGTCGCTTCGTATTGCAACATCTGCAGCCATCAACATTTTGATTAAGGATTAAAAAGTCTGAAAGCAAATCGAAATGTTTATACTTGAACTGCAGACAAAAAAAAACAAACCAAATGAACATATTTGAAGATTGTGTTGGTTTATTGTTCGGCTTGGAGTCCTTTATAACAACAATTGTTTTTAATATTAAATATTTATTTTGATTAATATTTGAAGACCTAATAAGCGGCATAACACAATATTTCGGTATTGACTTATATATAACGGGTGATCAATCTAGAGGTATTTTTTTCAATAGGGATTTTTTTTAACAGATTACGCGTGAGTTGTTTTAAGATTTAATTTTTTTCATTTTAGTATTGTTTGGCATTTCATCAACGAAAAACCTAACGAAGTTTCTTTGCGTCGCCGTTTCAGTGTTCGGGCTTTTCAAAAGCTCGAAAAAGATGCGCTGTTTCCGACCAAAATTTTGTTCAGTGATGAGGCCCATTTCTCTCCTAACGACAAAGTCAATAAACAAAATTGCCGCATTTGAGCTGAAGAACAACTAGAAGAGGTTCAAGAGCAGCCATTATACCCAGAGAAAGCCACCGTTTGGTGCAGTTTATGGGCTGGTGGAATCATCGCACCATATTTTTCATAAATGATCACCACCGTGAATGGTGCTCGCTATCGCGCCATTATAGCGGACTTTTTAAGCCCGTAATCTTGATGACATTTGGTTTCAGCAGGACGGTGCCACTTGCCATACAGCTGCTCAAACAATGGATCTACTGAGAGGTCATTTCGAAGAGCAGCTAATTTCACGTTTTGGACAGGTGAGTTGGCCATCTAGATCGAGTGTTATCACACCTTTAGAGATTTTCCTTTGGGGTTAGGTATAGTCCAAAGTCTATGATGACAAACCAGCTACGATTCAGGTTTTGGAAGCCATCATTACGCGTGTCATTAAAGCCATACTCGTCGAAATGCTCGAACGAGTCATCCAAAATTGGACCCTCAGAATGGAAACCCTGAGGAGTAGTTGCGGCCAACAAATGAAGGAAATTATATACAAAAAATAAATACCATAAAATGTCTTTTCAAATTACCAATAAAGATTCTACACATGATTTGAATTTTTATATTTTTTTTTTGTTCTGAAAAAATACCTCTAGATGGATCATCCTATACATACGAGTACATATTTATATGTAGTCATACTGTGATCAATAAAATGTTGGTATATTCTTGAAACTCTTTTAATTTCTGGTTGAAATTTCAACAGTTATTTTCTACAGACTTGTTAATTTCTGTTAATTTATATGAAGAGTACACAGAAAAGAAGGCAATCCTAAAATTTCAACCAAAAAATTTCGTAAATAAGATAAACTGAATATCAGTTACTGCAATGATATTTAATGAATGGAAACAACAACAAAAATATAAAATGCATGCACAGTATCGCGTGTGTGTGTGGGTGTATGTGTTTTAGTATGTATGCAGAGCGAGGGATTTTAATTGTGTTCGGCGAAAACTTCTACTGACGCCAATTCTCGTTAAATGCAAAACTGTCTGCCATAAATGCTTAATGTTAAATATTAGTTACAACACATTCATTGCTTGGGGTCTTATAATGGTGTAGTGAATCTGACTGAAACTGCAGTCACCCCTAAATCTAAGTTAAAATCTTTCCGACTGCTTTTGAAATAATTTTTTTTAGATATGTAAATTATTTCATCGTCTCATAACGAAAGTTCTTTCTAAAACACGGCCAACAGTTTTGTAAATATGCGAAGTTTTACATCGCCTGATATGAAATTATTTCTTATAAACGGCTTTCAAATTTTTTTTTTGTAAATATGTGCATTTTTTTGTCACTTCATAACGAATTTTTTTGATAAGCCGCATACAACTTTTTTGTTAATTTATTTATCGCTTAAAATGGAAAATGTACGAATAAATAATGTACGAATATTTTAATAAATATGAGAAACATTTTTACAGAGGATTTCTAATTAATTTTTTTGTTTGAATATTTGAATTTTTTAATTGAAACGATTTCTTTCCTGTGGGTAAATAGTATTTGTTTTTTATATACACAACTGAAACCTCTGAAGTTTAGGCTTTGTTAATTAATATTAATTGAACTTTCGAACGATTTTCTTAAAAATTGATTTACGATTTTCTTACCAGTAGTATTTTTTTCAATTTTATAAAACTTTTGTATAGTTTTCCCTAAATCCTAGTTCTTTAAAAGTACTTAGTAGGGACATAAATACTGTTACAACATTGAACACACCCATTTCAATAGTAGAACTGAACATACCCCGTTAATGTCATATGGGTTTTGAAAGCTAACCTCAATAGCGTTAGTCTGTAACGATTCGTAACGGATTTTAAAATTGTTTCAACTTTCATCATGGAGTGGTCAGATAATGAGAACCGTATCGCTGTCATAGCGCTTTTCAAGTGTGAAATGAAAAAAAAACGATAGTTCAAAACGCTCCAGCCACTAGGGTTTAGCCGCATGTTCGTCTGCCGATGCATAAAACTGTTTGAGGAGACTAGAGATGTAAAAGACCGCCACCGGTCGGGCCGCCCTAGCTCTGTTCGAACACCGCATGTCATCAAAGCCGTTAAATCAAGAATTCACAGAAATCCGCTCCGAAAACAGAAAATCGTGGCCCGTGAGATGAATAACACGCAAAAGTCCATGAGGCGAATCATTAAAAAAGACTTGTGACTTGGGGCTTTAAACGACGTGCATTGACTGCAGTTTAAAAAAAAAATAGGATTGAAAATGCAAACGTCTTTTCGTGAAGCACGCTGATAACTTGCACAGAAAAATTTTGTTCACCGATGAAAAAATTTTTACCGCTCAGGAAAAATTGAACAAAAAGCAAAATGATAAGAGTCGTCTAAGATGACCCTTTTCCAAGGGTGGAAAAGGGTCATCACCCAGCTTCAGTCATGATTTGGTGGGGTGTCTTTTACGATGGGGTCGCTGACCTGCATTTCTGAGAACAAGGAGGCAAAACATCGGCCAAAGTTTACCACGAAACCGTTTTGGAAGCTGTTGTGAAGCCTCTTGGACCCATAGGATTACAATTTGTAATCCAATGGGCTCAAATCTGGACTGCCTGAGGGCCATTCTTCAGAGGAAATGAACGCTGGCAAATTGTTTCGACGTTTTAGCCTTTTGGGCAGGCGCAGAATCCTGCTGAAAAGTCCATGGCTGGTTTTGGAACAGGGAATTGTTAAGAGGCTTCACAACAGCTTCCAAAACGGTTTCTTGGTAAACTTTGGCCGTTGTTTTGACTCCTTGTTCGCAGAAATGCAGGTCAGCGAACCCATCGTAAAAGACACCCCACCAAACCATGACTGAAGCTGGGTGATGATGATGATTTAGATGACAAGGTTTGTGACAAAAGATACCCCAACATTGGATCTCTTAAGAATGCTTTGGTTCGAGCTGTGGCCAATTTTCCACTGGACGAGGTTCGTGCAGCTATTGACGATTGGCCAGTGCGACTTAAGGCAAAAGGCGGACATTTCGAATGAGTAGATTCCTTTTGGATACAATATACATCAATAAATATATTAAAAAATATTTGGTCCAAAAACATGCAGCACTTTTTATTTTACAGCATAAAACGTGTGTCACAGTATTTACAATGTCACTACTAAGTAGACATGGACATAAAAAAACTATAAAATAACTACAAAAAGTTATATCTAAAAAAAAATAATTTTTGCATTTTGGCTAAATATGGGTGACGGTCGCCATGTCCGAACATCTTACCAATTTAAACATGGGCAATTTAAATATGGGTACCTACAACAAAAATTTAAATATGACCTTTTTTAAAAATCTGGGTAAATTTAGAGCTGTTCCAGGGCACTACAACTTTACTTCTGATTCGGAAAATAATTTCCATGCTCAGGCAAAAGGCTTAAGCCAGAATGTAGTTCAAAGCCATTTTTTTTACTTTAAAAAAAATTTCCAAAGTAGGTTTTTTCAAAACACGGATTTTTAAAAGAAAAACCAAATGCCCGTTTTCTGAAAACATCGCTTTTTGGACACTTCAATATATATTTTATAGGGTCTCCCATCAATAGTTCTATTAGAGTTTATAATTGTTATCCTATGTTCAGTCTAAACTATATTTGTACCTTTTAGATAGCTCTAAGTTTGATTTTCAATTTATTTATTTTTTCATCATCTAAAAAACAATCATTTATTTGACTTTTATTGCATCTGTTGTGATTTCCTAATTGATTGCTGTTGTGTCTGTTGTCTATCGGTCGGTTCAGGTCGGTCAGAATAATGGGTAAACATATTTGAAGCAAACAATCAGCATCCTCATCATCGTCTTCTTTACCACAATATCATCATCATCATCATCATAATATTGAGTATGTTTTTTGTGTTTTTATGACCAACAATTGTTCTTGTCCCATTCAAGTGTTCATTTAGCGGACGGACAAGTGGACTGACTCCATAGAAGTGGCTCTGCTCTTTATAAGAGGCAGGAAGGAGGGAATGAATCTCTGTCTGTCTGTCTGTCTTGTACCATATTCTGTTTGGTTTGCGTGTGTGTACATTAAGATAATTATTCTGTGGTCGTTGTTACCTCAAGGGATTACAGACCATATATTACAAGTGTACATATGTACATATATGCACACATACTTTCATTTGTATATAACACGCACATTTAGATTTAAAGCAAATTGCTGAAAAACATCTTTGTTTTTTGTTCAACAGGAATTCAAACTATATTTTTGAGTCAGAGCTGTTTGAAAAATGCAAGGAATGTAAAGGCAACATTAATAAATCTTATCAGGAGATTGAATTTTTGCCAATGGAGAGAAATAGGATATGTTTAGCACACCGCATTGTTGGCTAAATAGATTTTGAATGAATCATTTTGTTTTGTGTTCGGGACTTCTAAAAAAATTGTATGCGATTTGCATGACATGGGGAGTATAAAAATGATTTGTATTTTGGGGTTTCTGAAGTTTCCAATTCAAAACCAATACCACTTGGTACTCGCTTATAAAACGAGTAAGTGGTCACACTAAGGCGATAACTTCAAAACTTTACGATAATTCATTTAAATTTCATTTCAAACACTGAGAAGAAAAATAACCTTACATAAGGTTAACTTAACCATAAATAAACACGATTGTGAGTCTACGTTACATAAGGTTAATTTAAACATTTTGTTATTGACTGGTATTTAACAATAATAATAGTTAATTTAACTATTCTATGGTTGAATTTTTAACCATGAACATTTTTAATTTTAAAATAACAACTGTAGATTTAACAAAGCATTGTTGAGTTCTTTTTTACCATTAAAATTGTTATTATCAAAATCATTATTGTTGTTTTAATAATGCATTGTTTTCAGCAATGAAAATTGTTAATATTAAAATTACATAATTAATTTATTGAAACAATGCATGTGCAATTAGACAATGAAATTGGTAAAATTATTAACTAAGATATAGACAAGCTGCAAATTTTGAATAAAGGCCCATTTCAGCAGAAATGCAAAAAAAAATAATACGCAAAAAGTAAAAAAATTCAAATATTCAAACAAAAAATTAATTTGGAGTCCAGTGATAAAAAATTTCGCATATTAAATAAAAAATATGCGTACGTTGTTTATCGAAAATAATTCAGATTCCAAGCGATAAAGAAATTCACATATTAACAAAAAGAAGTTGTAAGCCGTTTATCGAAAATAATTTCGCACAAGGCGCAGTTAAACTTAACATATTTACAAAACAAGGCGTAAAATTTTTTCAAAAAGCTGTAGGGAAACCTTTTCGTTACAAGCAGGGGTGTATGTGGTTTCTGTGAGTGACACTTCACCATCATCAGACCATAAGCATCGAATGGGCTGTAACTATGTTTAGCAAAGAGCAAGAACTGCCGGCACACAGTGCTCCGTTCCCATCCTAGCATTGGACACTAATTGAAGGAGTTTTCAGAATACAATGAAACTTCATTTCTAAATGGATTATGATACGCTGATGTCAAAAATATTATCGGTTTTCATGTTACATTCGCTGATTTCTTGCAATTTTTGGTTTTTACTGAATCATTTGGCATATCAACTAGGCTTTATCTGTTCATAGAACAGTTCGCAGACATCCTAAATTTGAACTCCAAACTAATTTATTGTGCAAAATAAAGTTCACCGATGCTTTTTGGAATCAAAAATTAAGAATTTTTCGAATAAAAAAATCATTATTGACACTTTTAAAAAATGAAAATCAAAAAGAATCCGACAAAATTGTCTAAAATTATGCTTTTTTCTAATATACAAAAGTCCAAACTAATTTATTGAGCAAAAAACGTTGGCATTAAAAATTCTAAATTTTTCGAATTAAAAATCCATCATAGAAACTTTTACAAAATTGAAATTAAAAAGAATCGCGCAAAATCGGAGAAGATTTCGTTTTTTCTAATAGACAAAGGTCCACACTAATTTCTTGTGCAAAAAAAATTCACCGAATTTTTTGACATTAAAAATTGAGAATTTTTCGAATAAAAAACTCATCATAGACACTTTAACAAAATGAAAATCAAAAGGAATTGAAAATAATCGGCGAAGATTTCATTTTTTACTAATAGACGAAAGTCCAAACAAATTTATTGTGCAAATTAATTTCTCCGAATTTTTTGATGGTTTTTTGAATAAAATATTAATCATAGAACATTTTTAAAAACTGAAAAACAAAAGGACTCGAAAAAATCATCGAAGATTTATGTGTTTTTGTAATCGACGAAAGTCCAAACTAATTTTTTGTAGAAACAAATTTTACCGAATTTGGTGATGTTTTTTTTTTTATTTTGCCATCAAAAAATAAAAAAATGTTCACATATTCATATTAAAAAAATAATAAAAAATAATTTCTATAAAATTTAAAATTATTAAAAAAAAGGTAACACTCCTTAACTATTTAAAAATTATAAACCAATTCGACTCCGTCTAAAAATGCATCTTCGACAAATATTTTCGTTCAACTACTCAAGGTCGAAACTACAATATTAATTAAGTCTGGATACAAATCACTCACTTTAAATGGCTCTGGAGCCCAAAAAACTATTTCTATGGAAAACTAATAGCGGATTTTTCTTAGTTGGAATACGAGGGTTGCTATTTATATTTCTGGTCCTGACAATACTAGTGTTCCCTGATGCAAACTGGAACTTCCATTGGAAACTTTGACATTTTTTAGCATAACATCACTCAGAACGTTTTGTCATTTGAGGGCGAATTGTTTTGTTTACAGTGTGTGGAAAAATGCATCTCAGTCAAAAAATGGAATTATCCCGTGAACATTTTCGTGCGATGATCATTTACGATTTTCGGCGTGGGTTTCGACTTTTGGCGATGAAGCACTATCAAAAGCCACTGTTAATCGCGGGTAACAAGAGTTCAGTCTCGGACGCCGTTCGCTTCAGGATAAATTTCGTGAAGGACGTCCAACTTCGGCCACTTTGACAGAAACCATCGATGCTGTGCGTGAACTGATTAAGCAAGATGTGAGATTGATGCATCCTTGAGCATTAGTATGACAAGCATCAATAATATATTGCCTGTTCATTTGCCATTAAAAAAAGTGTTCTCGTTGAGTCCCACATAATTAGACGAATGCTCAAAAAAGGCTCGTATGGATTGGTGCAAAGATATGTTGAAAAAGTATTACTGTGGTAGCTTAAATGCAGCAAGACGAGCCAAATTCAACAAAAGTTGTTCGTGGAAGTAGTACATCCAAGCAAATGATTGCGTTATTTTCGGTATAAACGGCCATGTTGCCACAGTGCCTTTAGTGGCATTGTTTCAACAATGTTCGAAGAAATGAGGAAAGATAATAAGAGAAGACGGATCATTTTGCATAACGACAATGCGAGTTCTCCTACGTCAGCTGAAACGATGAGCTGTTTGGCAACTCAGGATGTAGATGGGCCATCCAACGTACAGCTCTGATTTGGCCCCCAATGACTTCTTATTCCTTAGCATGAAGAAAAAAACGCGTGGTTAACGTTTTTCATCGCCCGAAGCAGCTGTTGAAGCGTTCAAAAATCATGTTTTGGAGGTGTCTCAATCGAAGTAAAAAAGTGCTTCGAAAATTGGTCTGTGCGCATGCAAAAGTGTATTTATCTTAAAGGAGAATATTTTGATAAACACTAAAACCATTCCAATGATTAATTATTGTGTTTTTATTGCCGGATCCGTAATACCGTTAAAATTATAGCAAAAAATTTTAATTTGAAGCAGGTCAGTTTTCTGATTTTTTTTGAATGAAACGGAGCACTGTGCGGCAGTAGAGTTTTTCACCGAACACAACTAAAATCCCTAGCACTGCATACATAATAAAACACATACACAAACATTCCATTATGACATCCATTTAGAAAATATCACTGCAATCTCTGATAAATAGTTTAGCTTATTTACGAAATTTTGACGTGATAAAATTCACATAGCATTTTTTTTTTTTTGTTGAAATTTAATAGTTGTATTTTTTTCTGTGTGCTCTTCATCAAATCATGGGGTGTATTCATAAGTTTGTCACTCGGTTTATAACTAATCTGTGACCCTATATAGTAGGATTGATCGCTGTAAAATTCTAAGACGATCAAGACAGGTCCAATCGTCCTTATGTTTGTCTGTTGAAAGCACGATTCAGTGCACACAAAAAAGCTAGAATCTGCTTAATTGCCAGAATTAGTCTTATAATCTGCGATCAGCTACTATTGAAAAAGGGTACAAGTCAGGCAAAAAGAGAAAAAGTTTTGTGGACTTAAAAAACTCCTAGCCAAATGTACTTTTCACATTTCCACTATAAAACTTAAATAATTAACTTTTAAATCAGCTAGAGAGCATCAACACGGGGTTTACGCTTCAATCGCAATGCATCACTTACTGGATTCCACTAATTTGGATTTTAAAGCATTCTTTAAAATATTTTTAAAGACAAATTAGTGTGAATATTGAACACAAGGAAATAGCGTAAAACCTGCAGTGACTTTGCTTTATATAAATACATATATAGCATATCATATTTGCACCGATCCAAGGTTGATACACATATTTTTGTCTTGCAGTCTATGCGTCGAATAATTTAAGTTATTTTTAGTTCAAATTTGAGTTTGAATTTTAATTTCATTTTTTTCTTTGGAAAGTGTGACTTTTTGTTTGTTTTGTTTGTCGGTTTACTATTAACTTTGGTTTAGCGATACGAAATATAGAAAATGAAAGACACATCCATAAATCGTATTAATATTCAAATATGCATTGTATAAATAAGATTTATGATAAATTCGAATTATTGATATGAAGTTAAACTTTTCCGGTAGAAGACATGTGCATTGAAGACATTAAAACAGACCATTTTTTTATTATATTGAATACAACAACAAAATTTTGATTTATTTGTCTGGACGAATATTATTTGTCAGACGAATATCTGAGAAGATTTTAGATCGAGGCTATCTTACGGTGTTTTGCAGACTATGTGCAGTTTTGACAAACAAAACATGTGGTTAACGCGGTAAAGTTCGACTTGGCTGAATTTTAAGTACCCTCCAACAAGGAAGGAGTTCTATGGTGGACATAGCAGTTAGGAAGATGCAGTTATTAAAAGAGAACAAACAAGTTTTCTCTTGAAAGTTAAATCTCTTGATTACACTGTATCTACGTCAAAATGATCCAAAAAACACCAAGACACCACAACATAATTTTAACATTGGTATACTCCATTTTGAAAGATTATGTCAAAATCAAGAGATATTTCATTTTTAAGTTTGTATTGTCTCTTAAGCGATTTTTATACTATATATGTGACAACGCATAGAGAAAGGGACCTAAGGGTAAAAAAAAATCAATTTTCATTTTTTTTCTTCTTTTTTTAATGTGGACAACATCTGAGCATCGAATGAGACCGATCCCATGCCCCAAAAGTGTTCCCTCCCAGAGATATGCACGTTTTATGAAAGTGAAGTCGACGATTCTAAGCGCAAATAGTCCACTTGTCACACAGCTAACGAAACAATGGCTCTTTTGCGCTACAAATTTTGACCACCCTTTATTAACATAAAAACACCAACTAATCGCTGGAGATACCATACAGCCTTTTAAAAAGGAGTATAATACCGTCCACTTCAAGATACTAGTTCCAAAATTGAGTTGGGGCTCAGTGTTTTTCTGGGTCATTTCGAGATTTAAAGTGTTACAGTGTTATATTTTATTTAATTTTGTGTCGGACTTATTGTTCTTATTTCAGCCAAACCTTAAAATACTAAGATTTTTTTTAATTCTCTTTTTTAAATCCAAAATCAAGACATCAACATCAATCCCACCTAATGGCGATGTTATGGCCACAAATAACTTTGGGCCATATTATCTTGAGAATGAGGATGAAAGAAACATCAGAAACAGTCTCCGGGGCATCTCACCCAGCCACTTTACGTCAACTTTGCACATATTTACAAAAAAGTTGTAAATTTTCTTTTAAAAGCAGTCGGAGACTTCTTTTTACACACTGAGAACAAAAATAACCTTATATAAGGTTAACTTAAACATAAATAAACATGATTTGGAGTCTACGTTATGTAAGGGTAATTTGAACGTGTTGTTGTTGACTGGTATTTAATAATAATAATAGTTAATTTAACTATTCTATGGTTGAATTTTTTAACCATGAAAATTGTAAATTTTAAAATAATTATTGTTGTTTTTAGAAAGCATTGTTGAGTTGTTTAATCATTAAAATTGTTATTATTAAAATAATTATTGTTGTTTAAACAATGCATTGTTTTTATCCATGAAAATTGGTAATATTAAAATTTCATAGTTAATTTATTGAAACAATACATGTTCAATTTAGCAATGAAATTATTGACATTATTAACTATGAAGATTGTTATAGAAATCATTTTTATTTTTAAGTTAACTAATTATTGGTTACCTCTTTTAACCAGAAATATAGTTACAATTGCTACAATTTTTTATATTAAATTAACCTACTTAATTTGTTTTTGTTTTGTTCACATTTTTTCAATCTTTTTCATTATTATGACTTGAACAGTTTTTTTTCTGGTTCGAGACCTTTTTGTTGTTTCTTTTTCAAATTCAATTAAAAAATTGGTAAAATGTATTAGCTACGTTTGGTAGGCAGACGGCGCAGCTGTTTTTAAGCCCGCCAAGGTTTTTCTTCAGCAGTCTTTGGCAAACGATTACTTCGGCTACAAATCAAATGACTTATACGGGAGTGCCATTATGATTAATGAGAATTGTCCTTTGCGTAAAGTCTTCGAACTGTACGAAAAGCAAAGCGCAATATCATTGCGCTATAATGATTGTACAGCTAGAATTTTCATTTGGCGGTGTTTTTTTTTAAAGAGCTTGATAAATTATCTTATGATCTTTCTCCTAATTACGAACGTTCAGAGTAGAGGAAGAAGGGATAAGACAGTCGCAATCGTTGCAACTTCGTGTAACTTAACTCTGAACTTCGTATAACACAAAGCAGATCAAAAACTTCGATACAACAGAGCCGAATGATCTTTAAATTTTCTTTATTATTATTCAAATTTTTCTGTCTCTCTCTTGAAAAATAAACAACCTTATATAATGTTAACTCAACCATTTTGTATGTACATTTGACCTTATATAACGTTATTTTGTCTTCGTTATAAAACATTTACCATTAAAAATTTACCCAGACACATGGTTAAAAAAATCATTATATTTTTGGCTCAGTGTAGTTATTTTTACCATCGATATCTACATGTTATGTGTAGGACTGAAAATATCAGCAGCATGGCTGGGAAAAGGGCAGTGTCTATAATCTAGTAACGCAGGGGTGTAGTCAAAGAAGAAGTGGGCGTCTTTGGTGTCGGCTGAACAAAGAAACAGGACTAACAAAAGTCAACAAAATATGTAAAAAAAAACCGGTGACGGCGTTGTCTACATCAAAATAAGGACTTGATTTGGTCCCCATGATTTTTCCGACTAGAAGATAAGAATTTTAACCTAGAACTAGCTTACATCAGCGAAAGCTGCTCTGCGATTGCAAGCTGGTCGGCTTAGCTCACTGATCAGGAGCCTCTAGAACTGTGTCTTTAGCCTGATTAAATCAGAGGTTTAAGATGGTCCTTAGGAATAGGGTGGAAAATATATACACAACATACCATAAATTGGTATATTCCAGAGAATGCGATGTTGGGGATAATAACACAGTGCAACATTTTTTGGGTCATCGTCTTGGGCATATGTTTTGTCAATAGAGGCTGAAAGTACATTCCAAAACTAGATTTTTGCCATGATTCCTTTTAACAATTTGGCTCAAGTTATCGCATCTCAAATATTTTTGTACACAATAGATTTTTAGCTCTTTTTTAATACAGTAAGACGGCTATATCTTGGTAAGCAGGACGGAATATTGCTAGTGTATTAAGCCGGGAAAAATGGGCATTTTTGTGATTTTGAGGCAGTGGACGCCTTTTTTTCGAGTAAGGTTGTTTTCCATTTTTGTTTCTTCCATTTAATAGCGACAACTTTGCTTAAGACACTATAGCAATATTGCTTTCGGTTTACCGAGACATAGCCGCCTCAAAGTCTGAAATAAGTGCTTAAAATCCAATTTAAATCAAAAAATTTACGATGCAATAACTCAAAAGCTGAAAGAAAATTGGCTAAACGTATTTTTGGCAAAAATCAAGTTTTGCGATGTATATAATTTCAGCCGCCATTAACAAAACCTAAAAAATATAATCGCTTAGAAACTATGCTGTTCAAAAATACGTTACACCCTAATATCAACCTACTTAGTTGCAATGTAGTTGCAATATTCTTATCGTCAGTCAGACGACTCCTTCTGAAAACCCTAGTACCGGTTTCATTCTATCCAATTAATCGAAAGCTGTGAAAGATGCGCAAATAATGATTAGCAGCGCCGAGGCCAGGAACCTGTTATCTCACAGGGAGCAAAGTAGCAGCTAGAACACCAGCAACAACAACAAAGTGTTTCTGTTTTAACACTTCTGTTAATAAAGTGTGCACATAACAATTCTAGAATTAATTTACCACCGTCCACTGTTAATGAATCAGTGCTGAGGCGGTATAGGAGGAATATATATAGGAGCAGTACATACTCGCGCTTTTTTCGTTCACATTGTATCCGGCTATCTTTTTTAATTTATCTGCAAAGATTGTATTTATTTATGCGTATATATTGAAGGTATTTTATCTGGAAAATTGATTGATTGACTGAGTGATTAGCAAAATGTTTTAAGTACAACAGTACGCAACGCTCCGCAGTTTGCAACGTAACGGCTCGCCAAGGAAGAATGAATGGATAGATGGGTGAATGGAGTGGCTGCTGGTTAGGTGTTACCCAGCAAAAACTCTCATTGCCAAATGAAGTTGCATTCATACACAGAAAAAAAATTTCGCTACAAGTAAAAAATATAAATATTCAAACAAAAAATGTATAAGGAAACCTGTGATACATAGCTGTACATATACTTAAGATATTTGTACGTTGTTTATTGAAAATATTTTCGATTTCTAGCGATAAACAAATTCACAAATATTCACGGAAAAAATTGTATGCCGTTTATCTAAAATATTGTCGTTATGAGGTGAAGAAAAATTCACATATTTACAAAAAAAAACGTTATAAATTTTTTTTCAAAAAACTGTCAAAAAGATTTTTTGTTACAAGCAGGAGTACGAGTATATGCAGTTTCGGAAACAGACACTTTTCCATCATAAGACCCTAGCAACGAATGTGATTTCAAATTGTTTAGCAGCTATACACTTAAGAGCAGACTGTTTCGCATTTAACGAGAACTGCAGGCACTAGAGGTTTTCACCGAACACAATTAAAATCTCTCGCACTGCATCCATACTAAAAATCATGCACCCACGCGATCTCTAATAAAAAGTTTAGCTAATTTAAGAAATTTTTAATTGGGTGGTGATAAAATTCACACCCAACTTTTTTTTGGTTAAAATTTAAGGATTGTAATTTTTTGCTGTGTATATTTTATAGGTTTTATTACCAGACAAAATATATTAAAGATATAAGTTAAAAGCTCTGGTGTTATGGTGTCGCGTATAAATCAAAAGTTTTAACTTCCCGTAGCAAACTTAAATCCTTTTAAGAGTATTTACCTCTAAACACCACGCCATATCACCAGATCTTTTTAAGGACACTTCTGTCTCTAATATAACTTTTCTGCCATTAGAAACTTTCATTACCAAATATAGGGTGATCTATCTAGAGGTATTTTTTTCGCTAGGTTTTTTACAGCTTTCGCGAGGGTTGTGTTTAACTTTAAAGTTTTTGAGTATTGTTTGTCATTTCAACATGGAAAGACTTACACAGCGAAAACCACGGTTTGGTGCGGTTTATGCACGCAGAGAAAAAACATGGTCACGGCAATAATAATATGTTCTCCGCAATAAAAGTATGTTCGTCGCAACCATAGCATTGTTAACTGAATTTAGTTTTGACAATAGTATAATTGCTGCAACATTAATATTGTAGAAATGTAACAATAGTATTATTGCCAAATTTAAAAATAAAAATATGGTTATAGCAACAATATAAATATGGTTGGTGCGCAAAAGTATTGTGTTTTGCGTTTTATGTTAACAATGATATGATTACGGCAATCATACTGAATGATTGTAATTTTTCTTCATTTAAATATGCTTTTTAGAACAAATGTTAATGGTACGGATCAAATTGCACAAGCAATTTATGTATATTTGCAAGCGCCTACTGGGTCCGAACAGACGTAAGGTAATATAATACCTTACACTCCACCGACGAATCTAGTGTATAACGGGTGATCAATCTAGAGGTATTTTTTAAAAATAAAAAAAAATACAAAAAATTTAAATCAAGTGCTGAATCTTTCGAAAGGACATTTCATGTGATTTATTTTTTGATTTATAATTTCCTTAAAATGTTGACCGCAACTACGCCTCAGGGTTTCCATTCAGAGGGTCGAATTTTAGATGACTCGTTCAAGTACTTCGAACGGTATGGCGTTAATGACACGCGAAATGTTGGCATCCAAAAACTGAATCGTACAATGGAATGAAAACACTACAGAAAAGATAGAAACAATTAAGTTTACCACAAATATAAATACCTCAAGATTGATCACCCGTTAAAAATTTGAAAAAATATGCAGCCATGATTTGTCCAGCCCACACGCAGAAAAAAGTATGGTTGTGGTGACAATATTCGAAGTGGATAATACTATTGTTGGGTATATGGTTGTGGTACAACAATATTATGATCCTCACAACAATAGTATGATTCAAATACAACCATACTATGATCCTCACAACAATAGTATGATTAACACATAACCATACTATGATCTCCACAACCATAGTATGATTCACACTAAACCATACTATGATCTCCACAACCATAGTATGATCCTCACAACCATAGTATGTTTCATAAACAACCATAGTATGATTCTCACAACCATAGTATGATTCACACGCAACCATGTTATGATCCCTACAACCATAGTATGATCACAGACATTTATACTATGATCCCCAATATAATTTATTAGAATTTGTTTAAGTTGTCGACAATAGATAAGATCCCCAATATTTTTTATTGGAATTGGTTTAAGTTGTCAGCAATAGATTTGAATTATGAAAATTATTCAAAAAAACATTAAATTCAAAATAAAAGGAGTGATTTATTTCAAAGTAGAAAAAATAAGTTTAAATAAACGTACGCGTTTTTGTTAAAAATAGTTCAGTTCAACAAAGCCAAAGCAGCTTGTTTAAAAAAAATTAATTACAGTTGCGGTCAAAATAGTAGCATTGCACCCTTGTCGAATATTTCGCGGCTTATAATTTTGTGTCTGTACTTCCTTTTTTTCCTCCACTATATTTACCATTAAGGTATATAAGAACAAAACAAAATAAGGCATAAAATTGGTATAGTTGTTGTTATTGTTGTAATTTAATCGCTTATTTATAAAAAGGTGGACAAATTTATGAAGTCAAAATAATAGCAGTAAGCTAAAAAAATCGAGGAAGAAAGTATTAATTGCAAGTTTTTCGTATTGATTTGATACTAAAAGTAATGAACTAATAAAAATGTTGTGTTTGAAAACTAATGTTGATATTGTTTTTTAATTAGTGGGACGAGGGAAGCATTGTGATGATGAGAAGTGACTTCTTATAAAGAAGTTAATATCAGAAGGCAAAACCTACAAAGAAATTCAAAAACTTCTTCAGTGTTCTGCGAAAATGATAAGAAATGCAATTTTATTTGTGGTGGCAGAGAAAACGAAGCGGAGGATAATAAATTGTAGTACCAAAAACCCCCTTGTTCCCGCCACCGAGATAAGCGACAGTGTTGCCCCTCCGTTAGTGTTGAAACCGTTCGTAGAATATTACAACATAACATTTATAACAGAAGGCCCAGAAAAGCGCAACTTCTAAAAAAAGTACACGAGACCTAAAGATTGCAGTTTGCCAAATCACATCTTGAATGGCCAGCAGAAAAGTGAAGGAGCATTTTATGGACGGACAAATCAAAAATTGTTTTATAGGGTGGTACATGGTCTCGGCGGTATGTGAGACGTTCTCCGAACAAGGAATATCATCCGCGGTATACTACAAAAACGGTCAAGCACGGCGTAAAGATATCAAGTGTACTGTTGTGGGCATTTTTTCATACTACGGTCCCAATATATTGGATCCAAAATATAATGGATGCTGTCCAATATGTCCAAATTCTCTAGAATATTGTGCTGGCCTATGCGGAATATAAAATGTCCCTAAAATGGATCTTTCAACAGGACAATGATCCAAAACACACCGGCCGACTCGCAAAAAGGTGGTTCGAGGATAATGCTATTGACGTTATGGAGTGGCCTGCACAGTCGCCAGATCTCAATCCTATTGAGAATTCGTGGTGTGATGTTAAACAAGACGTTGCAACAGCTAAACCAAAAAATAATAATGAACTATGGTCTACAATTAAAGGGACATGGGCAAAAATACCCAACGAAAGGTGCCAGGACCTTGTTAACTCAATAAAACGACGTTGTGAAGCAGTTTTACGCAAAAAAGGAAACGCTACAAAATATTAGTTTTAAATTGGAAACGTTAAATATTATTTATTTAAAGAAAAAGACAATTAAGTTCAGTTAAAGACTGAAAATGTTAAGTTTTTTATAGCACTGCTTTTTTTATGACCGACCATATTTCAGAAATATAACTTTATAAATGACGAAATCTCAACTTATTAAAAATTGTTGTTTCTGTTCTGAGTCAAAATAGTAAAAAACGAATGCAATTATAAAATTAGCCAAAATATATTTTACAATTTCAAAGAAAAAAATTAATTTTTCTTTGCAGACACTTTTCACAGGGTGTAACTGCTATTATTTTGACCGCAGCTGTAGGTCCAATTCTTGCAGCACCTTTTACATTTTTAGAACTACCTCCTCCAGCCTTATCGAAAGGCATCGTGTGGGTCTACCTGTTCTTAAAGCCGGTTTGTTTTGCAGTGGCCTAGTAGGCTGTCGACTAGTGGATGCGGACGGATCCACTCTACGCTAAATGTAACAGTAGTTGAGTCTCCGGAGATTATAAAGCCCCTACGAAACATCACTATTAGACAATTTTCTGCAGTCTAAAACTGATGCTGCATTAGATATATCTCAGAAGACTATGAAGCCCTCTAAGAGTATGTAATTGCTAAATCTTTGCTGGGTTGCTGGCTTCTTGTGGCAAGTATGTTTTCGTGCCTAGTTAGCAACAGCCAAGTCAAGTTGAAATTAAGTTTTAATTGAAAATCAACAAAACGTTTTAACGCGTGCAATAAATTCAATATATTGTTAAAATTTCAATTTACACATATACGTTAAATAATTAACACCCCACAACTGTAAGAAACCCAAAAAAAAATAATAAAAAAAAATTACACACACGTCGGCCATAAGAGCCTGCACAGAGCGCGAGCTCTACCAATTCAATTCAATTGAATTGGAAAAGGTAAGAAATTTCGTGCTTTCAGCATCATAAAATCCACAAAACAAACAAAGTCAGAGCCAGCCACTACCTCTCAGCATCAGCATGGCCAGCCAGTCATACATTCTAGCAGATAGATATATTCGCCAAGATATCCATGAATGTTTAACTCGCTACTTGGAGTGGAGTGAAGCTTGAAACAATTTACACTAACAAACCTCCAAATTCAATTACCGAAAAGAAACTTCATAAATTGCATACCAGTGAGGCAGTCAGCCAGCCAGCTAGCCAGCAAGCGAGGAGCTAGGCCACAAGCAGCCCCCATATGTAACCCGCCATAATGTTGGCGATAATGATGCTGATGGTGCGAATGGTGATGCCGATGATGATCAGCAGCAGCAAAATAGTCATGCTGATGATGACGCTGAGACGCTCTTACCACTGGCCTGCCTGACTGGTGTTGATGAGAAAAACCACAGCAAGTAGCCTTAACAAGCATTTGGATATTGAATGTTCAGGCCAAACAAAATCCATAGCGCAATCCAAAAAAAAACAAACGAAACGTAGCACTCCAGTATCAGTGCATATCACACAGTCCTACAAAACTATCGTACATGGTTAACTTGAACTGGTAGGAAAAAACAAAACGTTGACTAGCAGGGCTGTTTGCGGCCAGCCAACCATTGAGAGCCCATTGCCAACACCATCGCCGCCATTTGGCCAAGTAAACAAATAAATTGTACGTACGAAAAAAAAGAAAATAAACGTAACGAGACGAAATGTAATGAAATGCCACTACCGATGATACTAGAGCTGGAGCTGAAGCTGCAAAAACCCAAAATTATACTCGTACAACTAAAGTGGATGGTTAAATCCCAGCCCCCCTACACCAACGGCAACTAGAAAAAGCCACAACAACAACAACACCACCTTCAACATAAATATAAACATATACAATTTAACACTAAACGTTCGAGCATGCTCAACTTAAAATGTTTTGCTCTGGGAGTTGCCAGATTTATTATCAATTATTTTTAAAAGAAAATCCCATAAGATTCAATAAATTGCCCTGCGAGAGTTTCAAATACGGAGTGTATATACAATGTTAAAAGTCATTTACTTTGAGAAGATAAAACTGCCCAGAAAAAACCTTGACATCAAATTTACTTATCACTTGCATTACCCTGTAATGATAACACATTACCCTTTGCATTATTTTTAAGTCAAAAGAAAGAAAAGCGTCACTAAAATTTGACAGAGTTGAGCGTAAAAACTATAAGTTACCTATGAATTTTATGAGATGAAAACTACACAGAAAAAGGGCAACCCTTACATTTGAAACAAAAAATTGGTATGTGAATTTAATCACTCAATTAAAAAGTTCGTTAATAATCTAAACTATTTATCAGATGTTGTATTGATATTTAATGAATAGAAACAACAACAAAATTCATTAAAGTCATGCACTGTATCGTGCCAATTGATATTGGCCCATAGATTTTTCGATAGGTTTTTTGGCATGGGGAAAAGGTTCCACTACGAAAAAAAAAATTTTCTAAAGTTTTATTTTGTATTTTTTTAGTAGGTAATAAAAAAAATATTTTTTTAATATACCCTTTCCAATGTGACATACAATACATGCAAATATACATTGCCAAGTACAATAAAATATAAAATATAAGCGCTTAAATTAGAAACACGACTCAGAAAATCGTAGAGAATAGAATCAGCCGTATTTCTATTCTCACGTTATGATACAGGGTGGCTGATGAATATTGCTACATTTAGAAACTCAAATAACTTTTTCGGCAGTGTATGGAATTAACTTGTGTAGTCTTTATCTATTCATGTTAAATCTCATTTAATTTTATTAAATATAGCTTAATAAGTTTTAAAAATAAAGGAATTTAAATGCCCCCGTCCTGCTCGTTGATGCATGTGCGGCATATTGCCAAAAAGTGGATCATTACTACTTGGAGAGCTCTGACAGGAATAACCGCAATTGTTTCTCGAACGGATTGCTTAAGTTTATTTGAATTTGTTGGTTTTGCTTTGTAGACTTCCTGTTTGCAATAACCCGGTAAGATATAGTCAGGTGTAGTGAGGTCAGGCGACCTGAGGGGCCAACGGAATGTGGAGTTTCTGGATATCATCTTATTGGGAAATTTTCGTCGCAATTCTGTCATAACAGGCCGGGCTATGCGAGGAGCTGCACCATCTTGCTGCAACCACACAGAGTTGAAAGAAATTCTCATTCGACGTAATAGTGGATCAAAAAACTCTCTTAGCATGCTCAAGTAACGGTCGTCAGTAACCGAAACGATGCGACAGTTTTATTCGAAGAAGTAGGGCCCGAAAATGCAGCTTGATGAAACTGTGCACCACATTGTGGCACGGAGTATCTGGGGGTTGAAAGCACTACATATTTGACAATTTTGTTTCTACAGGGTGGGCCAAAAGTTAGCACGGGGTTAAAAAGTTAAATAACTTTTAACCCTAATTATGAAAAATAATGTCACTTAAATTACTTCCGTGTTCAGTTTTGCAATAAAGGACTCGTTTTAGAGCATTTTCCATAACTTCTTTCAAAATTTGTGGCTGTAGCGTTCGAAATTCTGCAACCAATGTTGGTTGTTCACATATACTCGCTCCTTCAAATAACCCCAGAGAAAATAGTCGGGGGCTGACAAATCTGGCGATCGCGTTGGCCAAATAATTTCCGAATTTCTGGAAATTATTCGCTCTCCCAAAATTTGACTTAAAAGTGTCATTGTCTCGGGCAGTGGCTCCGTCCTTCTGAAACCACATCTCAGGTCTATTTTCAAGACCAGGACGTAAAAAATTTCTATCATAAACCGATCCCGCTCTCCATTTACGGTTACAGCACTTTCATCTTCAATCTCGAAGAAGTAAGGCCCAATGATATTTGCAGATGTAATCCCACACCATACTGTGCAATCGGCGTTGATGAATGACTCTTGGATTGACTCAGAACCCCAGAACCCACAGTTCTGATTATTAACAAAGCTATTCAAATGAAAATGAGCTCCATCACTCATCACTTTGCATTAAAATAATTGATCACTGATTTAAATAATATAGGTAAAATTATATTATTCTCGTTCTTTGTTCAGTTGTGAATCTCTCTATTATTTATTCTCCAAGTGTTATTTATATAAACTGAAAAAAATATATAAACAAATAAGTTATTATATTTTTAAACCCCAGGGTAACTTTTGGCCCACCCTGTCTATGTTGCCGTTTAAACCGAAATGGTCCTCATCAGACACGAAAAGACAGTTCAACTTTTTTCCGTACTCTTCCATCATTTGAAGCAAATTCTGGCAAAATTCCAAGCGATTCGGAAAGTTTGTTGGCCATTTGAATATTATATGGGAATAAGTGCAAATCTTTGCTCTTCTTATACCCATTTGAGCAGATTGGTCTAACCAAGTCTCATTATGGTCCATCTGCTCGGAGGTTTGCCGCCAAACATGCGCCTAAACCGAAACTACTGACTCCAGTGCTTAATAGCGGTGGACAATCCAAATTCTTGTTTCAGTATCCCAGTTTCCCATTTTTGTTAAATCTAAAAATAAATCTGCCAAGTAAAAAAAAATTAACCAGATTCATTAATAGAAAAAATTTTGGTAGCGGCTTTCATCAGCCACCCTGTATGTCGTAGTGGAACTTTTTGATTTATAGTAGTGAAACTTTATTTTCTTTTTGGAAAAAGCTATCGAAAAAGCGATGGCACAATATCGACAAATTTTTGTCCTTAGAAATCGGCCCTCCCTAGTGTAGATGTATGGGTTTCAGTATTTATGCAGTGCGTGGGATGTTTATTATGTTCGGTGAAAAACTTTACTGCGGGCAGTTCTCGTTAAACTGTCCTTAAGTGTAAAGCCGCTAAACATAGTTACAGCACATTCGTTGCTTGGGGTCTTATGACGGTGAAGTGGTGCTCACCGCAACTGCAGTCACAACTTTCCGACTGCTTTTTGAAAAAAATTTAAAACTTAGTTTGTAAATATTTAATCGCCTCATAAGAAGAATAATTTCGATAAACGGCATATAATATTTGTTTGTAAATATGTTAATATAATATAAATATATTTATAAAGGCTGTTTTTTAGACGTGTGGTTTTCAATCTGGCCACACTTTTTTTCGGAGTTGGTATTTTTGACAGCTGTCACTTTTGTTTATGGTCCGTTTGTTTTACCATTTTATAATGAATAGACTTACTCCGAAACAACGTTTGCGAATCGTGGTGAATGGGCCCAAAATGAGATGGCCACCGATCCTGATTTTTACAAAAACATTTTGTCCAGCGATGAAGCTTACTTTTGGTTGAATGGTTAAGTTAGTAACCAAAATTGTCGCTTTTGGAGTAATGAAAATCCACAAGTCATTGTTGAGACGCCGTTACATCCTCAAAAAGTCACTGTTTGTTGGGTTGTATGGGCAGAGGGAATTATTGGTCCATATTTCTTAAAAATGTAAGCCGGATATAATGCTACAGCAATGGAGAACGCTTCAGAGATATGATTAATGACTTTATTGTGCCTGAATTAGAGGGTGTAGATGTGGACGACCTTTGGTTCCAACAAGACGGATAATCCCAAAAGTCTGGCAACCTCTATATAACATTTCACTTTCCATCTCGACAATATGCTAAACTTTGTGTCGTAACTGCCCCCCCTCGCACGAACACAGAGAATATTGCGTGCCGTGCTGCTGCTGCTGCTGACGTCTCCTGGCATTGTCGTCGATTAGTTGCATTTATTTGTTTGTCTCTATGTTTGTGCCATTGTCTGTCTGTTTGTCGTTTATTACGGACTTGTTATTGTTAGTTTAACACTTTTGTTGCACTTTTTCCCAGTCGTCCCCATATAAAATATACGACGGACGTCTGTCTCTCTCTCCGTGTGAGTGAGTGTGCGAGTGTGTAGCTCCTATCGTGGCTGGAAGGTGTTAGATCGTTTAGACCAAGCAAACGAACAACGAAATTGCCAATTCTCCGCTGGATATAAACGAATATGTGTGTATGTATGGCGTCGTTCTATCTTCCTTGCATTCAATTCGTTGTTAGGTGGCAATTGTTGCAATAACAACAGCAGCAACAACAGCAGAAATCTGGAATCGTTTTTATTTTTCGATTTTAATTCGTACGAATGGAAGTGAAGTTTGTAGTGAGTGGTGGCGGTGTAAATTGCCTGCGACGACTGTGAGCACAAATTGCCATTACTGCGATTTACAAACTACGAGGCACAGTGTTTGGAAAACAATAAAGTGGACGATTTGTCAGCAAAAATGGCATTAAGTTAAGCCGGCATGAATCTAATTTACTTCTCCACCGTGAAATGCCAGCCTTAGTATCCTAGTCAGTGCATCTACTGAAGTGTGACCTTTAAATATTTTTGGTGAAATTAAACCAAATCAGGGTTTTCTTATAGCCTCACCGAAATGAGTGCCTCCCGCTTTAGAAGTAACGCGTGATCCATTTAGAGGTTCCCTACTTTTTTTAAAGAAAAAAAAAACAGCAAATTCAAATTAAATGGGGAATGTTTATTATCATTTGAAAGAATATTCTTCGGCATTTGTTTTTTAAGATTATGTCTATCAAATGTTGGCCGCGGCTACGTCTCATAGACTGTTTCCACTACGGTCGCGTCCGCGTCCAAAATCAATGAACGCGCGTTAAAGCCTATACAAAAAACATAGGCAGTTAGGTATGGGAAACAGTCGCGTTCATATTGGACGCGTTTTCCGATAAGTCGCGTTTACAATAAATTCGATTATTTTTGCAATCGAAACCCACCCATCCCTTTTAATGGCAACACCGTAAATTGCACATCCCTATTAAAACAGCTGTTTATCAGCATAAACATAAAGCGCTGCTGCTACTGCACATTTCCATTAGGCGCAATACCATTTGATCCTTATTTTCCACTGCGGTTAGCAAAATAATATCATTTAACTCCATGATAATGTCACCACACAAAAATATTAAACTTTTCGCACCGCTGTTTGAATGCAAACGTGCACGCAAAACACAATGGAAACATCATTACAAATATTCGATTAATCGTTGACGCGGACGTGGACGAGAGCGTAGTGGAAACAGCCTATCAGACGGTCCATACTGTATTTTGTTCGCCTTTAACTTAAGATCTCGACGTAAAAGGCGCCAAGTGGTTCCATACGTCAGTCCGAGTTGCTTCGAACAGCGCCGAATCGACTCTCCACGGTCTTGGTGTTGTACACTCTTTGCTACGGCCGCTACATTTTTTTCACTGTGTGCTGGACGTGGTCTATTCGGTCGAATATTATCCAATAACACTGTGCGACAGCCACAATCGGTTTGGGATGAAACCACCGGGGAAAGTTATATCGGTCAAAAAAAGGTCATACGTGTCCCAGCGTTTCGTTGGGTCTCATCTAGGAATCGAGATATATCGATTTGAAGTTAGTAAGTATCGTATAGGGGAATTTGTCACGTTTTTGGCTCTTTTGCATCGATTTTCATGATTTATGTCTCATTTTGGTCATAGGTTATGTGACTTTACGTGAAAGTAATAGGACTTGACACTTTTTACCGTTTTGGATTTTTTATGAATTAAAAAAAAAAAAATTTTAATTGTTAGGCAAAAATATTTTTTTTTTTCATACATTTATTTATAATTGCGAAACTGTTGCTTAAGTAGGAAATCGGTTTAAGAACAGATTAGAGGAATTGTAATTCTTAATTTTTCTAAATTTGTTTCAGCTAAATCGGACGAGTGGTTCTCGAGTTATGTCAAACAAAAGAGCCTAAAACGTGACAAATTCCCCTATACGATACTTACTAACTTCAAATCGATATATCTCGATTCCTAGATGAGACCCAGCGAAACGCTGGAACACGTATGACTTTTTTTTACCAATATAACTTTCCCCGGTGGTTTCATTCCAAACCGATCACTGACCCTTACCATTTGTCGCAGAGTGTAATGAATGCTGGGTCTCAAGATGGGTGATGGTGTTGCGAATAGTACGCTCAGTAGGCCGATTATGGTGACCATAAGTTGAACTAAGTGCACGAAACACATTCCTCACAGAAAGTGAATTTTCGTAATAAAGTTAAACGATTTCTAAAAGTTATTCAGGCGTAAGTCTTTCCATGATGAAATGCCAAATAATACTAAACTAAAATAACATGAGAGCATGACACGACTCACACGTGATCTGTCAAAAAAGGCTATTGAAAAAAGTATCTCTACTTGGATCACCCATTATAAAGCTCAACCTGGCCAAAAGTCCAGAGAGGGGCGTGAATAACAGAATGGTGAAATGGTCCCATCCATATTATTTTCACTTGTTTTACTGTTTTTGTTTCTAAAAAATTGATTTTGGAAAATAAATATCTACAGTTGAGCATCGATTATTCGTGATTCAATTAACCGAGAACATCAATTATCCGGGATCGATAACCAAAGGAATTTTTTTGATTGATCAACCGTGATTTCCTCAATTCCTCCTCCACGATTGCAAAACCTGTAACTATTTTGGCGATATTTGCTTTAAATGTGTTAGCAACACAAACATTAATATGTGCAGGAAGCGAAATAGGGGAAACCCCTTGTTTTGGTATTTTTCATTGGTGTTTTGTTGGGTTTGAAATTTGAGCAGGATTGAGGATTGTGGATGTGTAATTTTATAATGGCATCAATATCAGTAAAATCAGCCACAAGGCAAAGAAAAGTATTAACGATTCAAGAATAATAATGGGTAAGTAATATCGGCCAAAAGGCAGAGAAAAGTAATAACGATTCATAATGATGGGTGATCCATCTAGAGGTATTCTTTCAGAACAAAAAAAAATATAAAAATTCAAATCAAGTGTGGAATCTTTATTGGTAATTTGAAAGGACAGTTTATGACATTTATTTTTTGAAAATAATTACCTTCAAATGTTGGCAACTGTATTATGGAAATGAGCGTTCGGTGAGAAACGGGAAGATCCGCTGTTTTCGACCAAAATTTTGTTTAGTGATGAGGCCCATTTCTGGCTCAACGGCAAAGTCAATAAACACAATTGCCGCCTTTGGGCTGAAGAGCAACAAGAAGAGGTTCAATAGATGCCATTATACCCAGAGAAAACCACGGTTTGGTGCGGTTTATAAGCGGGTGGAATATTCGGTGCATATTTTTTTCAAAAATGATGATGGCCGGAACGTAACCGTGAATGGTGCTCGCTATCGCGCCATGATATCGATCTTTATGCTACCTGAAATTGATGCCCCTCATCTTAACGACACTCGGTTTCAACAGGGCGGTGCCACTTGCCATACAGCTGCTCAAACAATGGATCTTTTGAGAGGTCATTTCGAAAAGCAGCTAATTTTACGTTTTGGACAGGTGAGCTGGCCGCCTAGATCGACTGATATCACAGTTTTAGACATTATTTTTCTTTGGGGTTACGTAAATTCTAAAGCCTATGCTGACAAACCAGCTACGATTGAGCTTTTGAAAGCCAACATTACGCGTGTCATTAAAGCCATACCGGTCGAAATGCTCGAACGAATTATCCAAAATTGGACCCTCAGAATGGAAACCCTGAGGCGTAGTTGCGGCCAACATTTGAAGGAAATTATTTTCCAAAAATAAATGCCATAAAATGTCCTTTAAATTACCAAAAAAGATTCTACACTTGATTTGAATTTTAATATATTTTTATTGTTCTGAAAAAATACCTCCAAATGGATCACCCTATATAAACAGAGTTTGGTCACTACAAAAATCGAATCTGTTGTCACCACCAATCATTGGTACTAAAGTAACATGTACATCACAATTGGTTGGTTGCCATAGCCGCCAGTTGTCGCAAACAATAGTTAAACCGAATTCGGTTTGTATAACTGTGTTGTTGGCTGTGAATATATTGATATGGTTGTAGAAACCATCATATTATATCTCCAGCCGTGTTACCATCATTACTATGGAATCTTGGTTATTGCAACAGAAATTCGGTTTATACAACCGAATTTTTGTAGTTCGGACCGATTTCCAATTGATTTTTTCTCAGTGTATATATACTTAGTAGGGACATAAATCGTTTTATGCTGTAAAATAAAAAGTACTGATTGTTTTTGGACCAAATATTTTTTAATATATTTATTGATGTATATTGTATCCAAAAAGAATCTACCTTTTCGAAATGTCCGCCTTTTGACTTTACACACGCCTTAAGTCGCACTGGTCAATAGCTGCACGAACCTCGTCCATTGGAAAATTGGCCACACCTCGAGCCAAAGCAGTCTTAAGAGATCCAATGTTGGGGTATATCTTGTGAAAAACCTTGTCCTCTAAAACCGTCTACAATTTTTAATCCAATGGGTATAAATCTGGACTGTCTGAGGGTCATTCTTCAGAGGAAATTATCGCTGGCAAATTGTTTCGAAGCCAGGCCTGGGACGTTTTAGCCTTATGGGCCGGCGCAGAATACTGCTGGAAAGTCCAAGGCTGGTTTTGGAACAGGGAATTGTTAAGAGGCTTCACAATAGCTTCCAAAACGGATTCTTGGTAAACTTTGGCCGATGTTTTGACTCCTTGTTCGCAGAAATGCAGGTCAGTGACCCCATCGTAAGAGACACCCCACCAAACCATGACTGAAGCTGGGTGATGACCCTTTTCTATCCTTGGGATCAGTTCAGATGCTTCCTTAGATGACCACGCATACACTCTATCATTTTTTTCATCGGTTAACAAAATTTTTCTGTGCAAGTTATCAGCGTGCTTCACCAAAAGACGTTTGTATTATTCAATCCTATTATTTTTTAAAGCTGCAGTCAATAAATGTTCGGTACGTCGTTTGAAAGCCCCAAGTTCCAAGTCTTTTTTAATGATTCGACCCATGGTCTTTTGCGTGATATTCATCTCATGGGCCATGATTTTCTGTTTTCGGAGCGGATTTCTGTGAATTCTTGATTTAACGGCTTTGATGACATGTGGTGTTCGAACAGAGCGCGGGCGGCCGACCAGTGGCGGTCTTTTACATCTCCAGTCTTCTCAAACAGTTGTATGCATCGGTAGACGAATCCCTAGTGACCGGAACGCTTTGAAAATATCGCTTTTTTCAATTCACACTTTAAAAGCGCTATTACAGCGATACGGTTCTCATTATCTGACCACTTCATGATGAAAGTTGAAACAATTTTTAAATCCCGTTACAGACTGACGCTATTGAGGTTAGCTTTCAAAACCCATATGACATTAACGGGGTATGTTTAGTTCTACTAGTGAAATGGGTTTGTTCAATGTTGTAACAGTATTTATGTCCCTACTAGGAATTATCCTTCTTTAGATTGTTCAAAGAACGATACACTGAAAAATAAACTCAAATCACTGTGAATGGATTGCCCTTTGCAATGAACACGCATCACGAGCGGTCTCGCAGCACTGTGCTTTGCAACACGTATTTCTTATTCTGTTGCCGTTGGAATCTTTAATGGCTGCAGCATCATTTTGCAGTTGACAATAACTGCAGCAACATCATGCGCAGCATCATCGATGCAATGAAGCGAAAAACTTTTCAGTTGCAATTTGAGTTTCGGTTACTGTTTTCGGTTTTCGTTTTCCATGCCAATATTTTGGTGGCACCGATACTTGGGAGACCCACCAAGCCAAAGCAAACATACTCGAACTCGCTTACGTTACACGTTATACGGGAGCAGATTTTGTTGTCATGTTAAGGTGTCATGTTGCATTGTACTTAGACGAATCTTAATAATAAACATTTCCACTCGCTCCCCGAGCATGCGAGTGCGAGTGAGTGTGCAGGAACAGCAGCAGCCAAGTAACTGGTACTGGTGGTTACTGGTTACTGTTGTTCGTTCCACCGTTCAATGTTCGCTCGTTTGTTCGCTGGTGGTTTTGGTAGTTTGATCTGACGAAGCAAAATGAATGTAAAGTCATTAGGCCAAACTGTAATTTGAGACTCCTTTTGTTGTTGCTGTTGTTGGTTTAAGTATCTTGGGCTTACTGGCAACCACGGACAACAAGCGACAACAACAGCAAATGTTGTGGGTTAATATATGGCATTGATGAAATCATTAATTTGTTGGATGTTATTTTTGGACATATTGGCAACTTGTTGGCTGGCTGGCTGGTTGGTTGGTAGGTAGGTTGTTCGGTTGGTAGCGCTGAAAATTGAGCAGGAAATATTTTATTGGCGAACGGCAAAACGTCCACCGATTTTTTGTTTGCATGGTGAATTGAGTCAAATTAATGTGGGCTCAACATGGCAGCGGGGACATTATGCCTAATCAGATGGTATTTTGAAATTTGAAGAGAAAGCAACATGAATTTTTATTTTTAAAACGTTACCCACTTGGGAAGGAGTGAATATTTCTGGCTCAAGTGGGTTTCAGAGACCATAGCTTGTTGTAAGTGTAAACAGATTTAGGTAGAATATAATAGTTTAGTATCCAAAACATAAAATATATTGAGTGCTGAGATTACGACATGGCGGCATCAATTGACTGTCTTGGATCAAAACAGGAACACGCTCTGCGTTTTCTTAAAAATAATAGTTTAAGATTTATATCTTTCTTTCTATTCCAAATATAGCCAGACAATAAGAACTATCACATGCTTTTGATAATTTTTTTTAATTTTTAAATCTTCCAGGTTATAAAAATGTCAACAGGTATACAATCTTAAAACCAGTTTATTTTAAAGGGTGTTACCAGTGGAAAAATCCTGCTAGATTTGCACATGTAATTTAAAAAAGATAGTATTCGAATTGGTCTCATAGAGTTATTTACATTAAGTGCATTAAAAGCAATAATTTGTATTAAAAATTATAAATACGAGGGCGACCGCAAAAGTAACTGGACTAACATAAAAAGAACCGTTTTTTGGAATTATTATTATTTATTTTTCAACATAATCTCCTTCCAACTCAATTACGCTGATAAATCGCTAAGAGTTTCCGGAATTGGTCCAACGGACGATTTTTTGGGGCAAAGTCAACAAACGCGGCACCCATCTTGCGGATAGCTTTTTCATGTGGAGTTCATCATGTAAAATACTCCAAACTTGTTTTTCGTGTAATTTAACAATATCAGCAAGTTCTCTGAGCTTTATTCGTCTATCTTTAGTCACTTCATTAAATATTTTTCTCATGTTTTCAATAGTAGTAGCAGTTTTCGGTCTTCCAGAGCGTTGGTCATCTTCCGTACTTGAACGACCCATTTTAAATTGTTGAACCCAGGATTTCACGGTGGAGTATGATGGTGCATTGTCACCATGAACAGAATCCAATTCATCTTTGATTAATTGTGGCGTATAACCTTTCATATAAAAGTGTTTAATTACCGCACGAAACTCTTTGTTTTCCATTTTTCAAAAATTGTAAAACTTGTTTACTTCAATCACCTGTAACTAAGAAAATAATCATTAAATATTTCGGAAATTTTGACAGATGGCTTATAAAAGATTGCTTTTAAAAACAAAAAAGTTGCTAGTAAAACAGAAAATGTGCCAGGCCAGTTAGTTTTGCGGTCGCCCTCGTATTATAGTTAGTGTCGATTGTTTTGAAGTTTCTTTATCAGGTCCAAGGATGGGTCTTCTGCAGAGGTGTAAATGTCCTGCAAAATTAAGAAGACCTCTAGCGAGTGCGTTTGAGAGAGAACTTAATTTGATTACGTTACTTCGGGCATTAGCTAGGATTTCTACCTTGAAGATTTTAATATTTTCATCCTAGTGAATATTTGCGTTTCTGAGGTACCAAGGAGCTCGGACGATCATTCGCTAATATAATAAAACTTTGTATTCTAGTTATAGAGTTTTCCGGGTACCAAAAAGCCATTGCAGGTGGTTTGATTTCAACTTTTATTGGGGTACTTTCGTATTTATATTTGTGGCCAAGTTAGACACCGGTTCCATAAGGTGGGCCATTTAAAATTTTAATCGGCTGTCGAAATAAATACTGATAATTTTTTTAAATTTGTGGTTGCATTTAGAGGTATTTTTTCAGAACAAAAAAATATATAAAAATTCAAATCAAGTTTGGAATCTTTATTGGTAATTTGAAATCTTTTTTGAAAATAATTTCCTTCAAGTGTTGGCAACTGTATTATGGAAATGAGCGTTCGGTAAGAAACGGGAAGATCCGCTGTTTTCGACCAAAATTTTGTTCAGTGATGAGGCCCATTTCTGGCTCAACTGCAAAGTCAATAAACAAAATTACCACATTTAATCTGAAGAGCAACAAGAAGAGTTTCAAGAGGTCACTATACACCCAGAGAAAATCACGGTTTGGTGCGGTTTATTTGCTGGTGGAATAATCGGTCCATATTTTTTCAAAAATGATGATGGCCGGAACGTAACTTTGAATGGAGCTCGCTGTCGCGCCTTGATATCGGACTTTTTGCTTCCTGAAATTGAAGGCCGTACTCTTGACGACATTTGGATTTAACAGGACGGCTCCTCTTGCTATACATCTGCTTAAACAATGGATCTATTGAGAGGTCTTTTCGAAGAGCAGCTAGTTGCACGTTTTGAACCGGTGAGCTGGCCGCCGAGATCGTGACCGTTCGAAATGCTCGAACGAGTCATCCAAAATTGGACCCTCAGAATTGAAACCCTGAAGCGTAGTTTCGGCCAACATTTAAAGGAAATTATATTCAAAAAATAAATGCCATAAAATGTCCTTTCAAATTATCTATAAAGATTCCATTTGATTTGAGTTTTTATATTTTTTTTGTTCTGAAAAAATACCTCTAGATGGATCACCCTATATAAATATGGAACACCATCCAATGCGTTTTCGCTTCGCCCAATGGGCTGAAGATTGTTTGGCAGGAGATGAAGAATTTTACCGATAAACCGTGTTTTCAGATGAACCTCAATTTCATCTCGGTGGGGCTACGTCAATATGCAAAATTGCCAGATATGGGATTCAGAGAATCCACACCTAACTATTGAGAAGCCAGTGCATCCACAATGAGTCATTGTTTGGTGTGGATTTTGGGCTGGCGGCATCATTGGGCCATATTTCTTCGAAAATATTCAAGGAGCCGCCGTTATCGTCAGCGGTGAGCGTTACCGCGCCATGCTCAACGAATTTTTGTTTCCCAAAATTCAAGAGAATGACATGGACGACATTTGGTTTCAACAAGACGTGGCCACATGTCACACAGCCAACGCAACGAAATTTTACGCACTGTTTTTAAAAATCGAATTATCAGCCGATATTGTAATGTCAATTGGCCGCCTCAAAGCTGTGATTTGATTAATTATTTTTTGGGGAAGCCACTAAGGATAAATGTTACGCAAAGCATCCAGAGACAATTGTAGCATGGAATCATGAAATTGAAGTTGCTTGAAGAGATGCAAAACGAAACAATCGAAAATGTATTGACAAATTGCTTTGATGGAATGAGGTACTGCCGAGCCAGTTGTGGCAGTCTTATGAATGATATTGAGTTCCATAAGTAAATGACAAAGGTTGAACTTTCCAATAACACCAGAAATATGAAAAATTATCAATACTCTTTTTTACAGCCGATTCAAATTTAAAATTTTGAATCGCCCAACCTTACGTTAGTTATACTTATATTTTTGGGGCAACCATAGAATTACAGATTTTTATAGGAGGACACGATTCCTTTCTGAGGGTGAACGTGAGGTACCTGCTCTTTCTAGCGTTTACTGTTTTTGCAACCATTTCTCATGGTCTCGTATGTTTTTTTTGCAGTTGGCTGGATGCAGCTGTGGGTTCCTGATGGATGCTGACACCAGATGTGTCATAAGCAAAATAGGAAGTATGTGCAAAACGGGAAGTGCACATATCAGTAAATGTAATTTATAAAATAGGTCTCAAAATGCTTTCTTGAGGGATACCAGGAGTAGAATTTATTAATAAATAATCATTAAAATATAGAATAGTGACTTGCAGTAGTTTGATGGAAGACTGCACGGCTATCTTGGCAGTAAAACCAGTTTAAACCCCGGGTAAGAACCTCAAACAACTTTCCAGCGGCAGATTTCCATCTCGTAGCTGCTGGCTGCTTTACGAGTAAGATTTTTCTCTGGAATAAGTATCATACAAAAATTATAGATACTCGTAAGACTGGTCAACACTAAATTTGCGGCAGAAGTTTTGATCGTCAACTCCACTTAATTTGGGGCTGCTGATCACGAATCGGGCCTACGATTTGCCAGATTTGCTCTGGTTTAGGATATAAACATAAACATTTATTTTCGTTTTTTTTTTTTGAAAAAAGGACCCCTAAATTGTCTAACTATCAATTTGAGTTGACTGAAAAAGTCACCTATGCCATCATAAGTTCGCCGATTAGACCTTGTTGTTGTTTGATTTTTTTACAGTATTTATAGATAATAAAAAAACTGTTTCAAATGGTCTATCTTATATGAGCGGCGTTATACTTACATATCGAATGTTAGCCTCGTGAAAATAATAATAGGTAAGTGTCAACTGCCATGTTCTTGTCCGCTAATCAAACACCAGCAACTTCTAGCGTTGTACCGCCTGCAGGATGTCACCGTCTTTTTAAGAACCACAGCTTGGAAATTTGGATGTTGTTCAATCTAAGAGGATACAGTAATGTTCGTTCGAACACTTCTGCTCAATAATGGCACATTTCGTGGTTAACATAGCTGATAAAGCAAAAATGACACTCATCCAAGAAGATAATTTTTCTGTCAAAATCCGGATATCCGACTAATACTTTTAGAGCTCATTTAGCTAACGTACGTAGGACTATTGACATAGTCATCCTTCTTTAATGTATCTTTTAACGCATCTTTTACGTATGTTGGCCGAAATCCAACTGCAATATAATTCGGCTTGATGCTGACGATGAACGGCGCCAAATCGAAATTTCTGGATCTTCTTCGGTAATGGCCACTACAGCGTCTATATTTTTTTAATTGTCACCACTCTCTCAGATTGGTGGCTTAAGGTCTGAACTTTACAAATTTCGATAGATTGGTTTCGCATTAAAACCGATCTCACAATAATTTACTTTGCCTATTTACAATTGAACCAGAATAACAATTATATTTGTAACGACTTCCATTGGTATGGTAGGCTCGAATCTATACTTAGTAGGGACATAAATACTGTTAAAACGTTTTATGCTGTAAAATAAAAAGTACTGAATGTTTTTGGATGTTTTTCGATATTTATTGATGTATGTATATTGTATCCAAAAAGAATCTACTTATTCGAAATGTCCGCCTTTTGCCTTAACACACGCCTTGAGTCGCACTGGCCAATCGTCAATAGCTGCAGGAACCTCGTCCATTGGAAAATTGGCCAGAGCTCGTACCAAAGCAGTCTTAAGAGATCCAATGTTGGAGTATCTTTTGTGACAAACCTTGTCCTCTAAAACCGTCCACAATTTGTAATCCAATGGGTTCAAATCAGGACTGCCTGAGGGCCATTCTTCAGAGGAAATGAACGCTGGCAAATTGTTTCGAAGCCAGGCCTGGGACGTTTTCGCCTTATGGGCCGGCGCAGAATCCTGCTGGAAAGTCCATGGCTGGTTTTGGAACAGGGAATTGTTAAGAGGCTTCACAACAGCTTTAAAAACGGTTTCTTGGTAAGCTTTGGCCGATGTTTGGATTCCTTGTTCGCAGAACTGCAGGTCAGTGACCCCATCGTAAGAGACACCCCACCAAACCATGACTGAAGCTGGGTAATGACCCTTTTCCACCCTTGGGATCAGTTCAGATGCTTCCTTAGATGACCGCGCATACACTATCATTCTGCTTGTTAAATTTTTCCTGAACGATAACAATTTTTTCATCGGTGAACAAAATTTTTCTGTGGAAGTTATCAGCGGCTTCACCAAATGATACATTAAACACATAGACGACAGCAAGCAGCGAGCGACAACCTGTCAAAATTAAAACACACACGTTTATATGAAAATGATTACTTTGACGGCGTCACAGCAGCACGACGGCACAGCAGCCGTTGCTGTTGTCGCCAATATAAACTAATTTCTATTTTGAAAGGCGACAATATCAGATACAGTGTTGGTAATGCACTAAAGTAGTTGTAATAATTTAGAGATTAAAGGCGTTTAACTAAAAACTGAAAATTTGCGTCAAACATTTTGGGATTTATTAAACGTTCAAGGTGTCAAGGTGTTTTTATATATCTTCTTGGTATGCTAAAATATAATTTCGCTATATAAAGATTTCTTGTGAAGCCGGTCTTCGTCCGGGGGTATGCCAAAATATGGCTTCGCCTTTTAAATATTTCCTGCCTCTTTGCAATCTATTCAATCCACTCATTAATAAACAAACTATAATGAAAATAAAACATATAATATATAAATAATATTTAAAATACTCTGTTCCGGAATCTTTTTTTCAATGTGCTTCTTATCTGATACTTCGGCTTCACTACTGGGGAAAATACACGAAACATCCGATTGCTGCATAGTGAGTGAGCTATGTCTGGTTTTACACGTACAATTATAATTGTCACGATTGTTGAGTTGGTTGGAGAGAGAGGTAAGAAGTATGGAACGGGGAACAATGGCGACAATTATAATTGTCCGTGTAAAACCAGACTATGTATTTTGCAACGAAACTGTCAATCTGATGTACGGTCTATTTCCTATGAAGGGTGCACACGATTACAATAAATTATTATGTAGAACATAAATCGTTTGTTTGTGTGCCTCATAAACGTCATATTGGCATCACTGAAAAATACATTGCTCCAATAAACAGCTGTGCATACTAAAATTTTTTTATTGTGTTGGTTGTCATTTGCTGAATTTGGTAAGTTTTTGATTATATTTGTTTAATTTGTTTCATTTATGTGTATTAATGTATTTTAGATAAGAAATATGGACGCCGTCGATGAAAAACTTATAGAAGAAGTACGCAGCCGCACACATCTTTATGATTTGGGCCACCCAGACTACAAATCAATCACAAACAATATCAGCTGTTTACGCTGCTGCTGCCGTTCTCAAAATATTTTAAAAGGTGGCAGCACAACGACAAATGTCGCCAACGACATTTGAAGTCAGTCGTCGTGCTGCTTGCTGTCGTCTATGTGTTTAAAGCATGACGTTTGCATTTTTCAATCCTATTTTTTTTAAAGCTGCAGTCAATAAATGTCCGGTACGTCGTTTGAAAGTCCCAAGGCTTTTTTAATCATTCAACTCATGGACTTTTGCGTGATATTCATCTCACGGGCCATGATTTTCTGTTTTCGGAGCGGATTTCTGTAAATTCTTGATTTAACGGCTTTGGTGACATGCGGTGCGGGTTTCGAACAGAGCGTGGGCGGCCCGACCGGTGGCGATCTTTTACATCTCTAGTCTCCTCAAACAGTTTAATGCATCGGTAGACGAACATGCGGCTAATTCCTAGTGGCCGGAGCGTTTTGAAAATATCGTTTTTTTTCATTTCACACTTGAAAAGCGCTATTACAGCGATACGGTTCTCATTGTCTGACCAATCCGTGGTGAAAGTTGAAACAATTTTAAAATCCCGTTACAGACTAACGCTATTGAGGTTAGCTTTCAAAACCCATATGACATTAACGGAGTATGTTCAGTTCTACTATTGAAATGGGTTTGTTCAATGTTGTAACAGTATTTATGTCCCTACTTAGTAACTTTATGTCCCTACTAAGGGAACTTTTACCAGAGGAGAAGACGTTGCCTTGGCATAGCGATTCCACGACAGGCGGGTCTAAGTACCGGATTGGCCGGAAGAGCAATTCTTTGGCCTAGGGCTGTCATCCCGGCATAAGCTGCCGCTACAACAACAACAACGCTGGCTTACCTGGCATCTCGATGGTTTAGCCGCCTCTATTCGTATTCGGATTGAATTGATGCTTATGTTCCGGACGTTTGTCCCGCCTGCCATCAAGGAACAAATTACATAATGCAACTCTTCACTTGTGCGGCCAAGCCCACTAAGCTGAGCCACAGGTCTCTTTGGACGCATTCAGTTCAAATGGCGCGTTTCCTTAACCTGGATATCAAAGCAGATCCCAACAGGACTTAAAAAACAAAAGATATAGTTGTTACAACAACTAAATACGACTTAGTTTTAATACAGGACAAGTATTTGCTTTTGTATAAGTTCACAAACGTTTAGGTTTTTAAAAATGAATTATCAACCACTCAAAAATCTAACAAAATTACTTTTAAAACTTATCATTATTTAAAATTTCTCAATAAATCGTTATTCTAAAGTGTCAACAACATTTAACCATAATCCAGAGGCAAAATAAAAAGCAATCAAAGCTTACTGCCTTAAGAGGCTACACATGTTTGTGGGGTTAAGGAAAGCCAATAAAAACAAACAACGGCTGCGATATTTTAAATTTATGGCTCAATAAAGGTTAACTAAGCCAACAAAGTACCCATATTAACTCAAAAGAAACCCCCCCCCCACCGGTTTGAGCAACAAAATAACGAAATGGCCTTTCAATAAATTGACATTTTACCAGAAAAGCGACAACAAATGAAAGAGACGATCAAACGAACAGCAGCAACATCGGCAGTTGCAGTTGCAACAAACAAACAAAAAATCAAACAAACAGAACAAACGAAAATAAAAACAAAACTACGTACAATCAATTGAATATCCATTTAATGTTCAATTATCTCTGTAGACAATTGACAATGTGACATGATACCAGCCAGCCAGCCAGCCAGCAACAACTACAGCAGCAGCAACCAATGCGGCCTGCTGTTGCTGTTCTGTCGTCATTTAGATCGCGTTTATCATATCATATTAAATTGTATGTACACATGTACTCGTCCGACGTCGTTGTCGTCGTCGTCGTCCACGTGACTATTACATTCGAATACATTGTCGTTCGGCTGGATATTGAATATTCGACTTGGAATTATAATGAATATATGTGTGTATGATTTACGGCGATATACGAGCGCAGTCACAAGGAAAAGCCGCAACTAAATGGCTGCCATTTCACAACGACGCGGCGGCAGCGGCCATGCGAACAACCCATAATTAGTGGATTTCGGTTAAACAAACAATGAACGCAATAAACCAAACCAGACCAGACCAACAATCCATCCAACCAGCAATTCATCCAACCGAACGTCCATCCCTCCACAGTGTAATGGAGTCGAATAACAAAGCCGCGGCGGGCAATTGGACAAGCATTGCACCCCGTATTATCCCCGCTTTTCAAAGATTGTTGCCTTACTAGAGGACATATGCGTTAGGGATGCCGAACGCACAAACTCGAGCGAGACCCCCTTTTTATAGAAATTGAGCTATTAGGAAATATCAACTATTCTACAGAAAAAATCCCTTTAGGGGCTCATCAACTATTCTATAGAAAATGAGCCCTTGAGGGGCTCAGCAACTATTCTATAGAAAATGAGCCCTAGAGGGGCTCATCAACTATTCTATAGAAAATGAGCCCTTGAGGGGCTCATCAACTATTCTATAGAAAATGAGCCCTTGAGGGGCTCATCAACTATTCTATAGAAAATGAGCCCTAGAGGGGCTCATCAACTATTCTATAGAAAATGAGCCCTAGAGGGGCTCATCAACTATTCTATAGAAAATGAGCCCTTGAGGGGCTCATCAACTATTCTATAGAAAATGAGCCCTTGAGGGGCTCAGCAACTATTCTATAGAAAATGAGCCCTAGAGGGGCTCATCAACTATTCTATAGAAAATGAGCCCTTGAGGGGCTCATCAACTATTCTATAGAAAATGAGCCCTTGAGGGGCTCATCAACTATTCTATAGAAAATGAGCCCTAGAGGGGCTCATCAACTATTCTATAGAAAATGAGCCCTAGAGGGGCTCATCAACTATTCTATAGAAAATGAGCCCTTGAGGGGCTCATCAACTATTCTATAGAAAATGAGCCCTTGAGGGGCTCATCAACTATTCTATAGAAAATGAGCCCTTGAGGGGCTCATCAACTATTCTATAGAAAATGAGCCCTTGAGGGGCTCATCAACTATTCTATAGAAAATGAGCCCTTGAGGGGCTCATCAACTATTCTATAGAAAATGAGCCCTTGAGGGGCTCATCAACTATTCTATAGAAAATGAGCCCTTGAGGGGCTCATCAACTATTCTATAGAAAATGAGCCCTTGAGGGGCTCATCAACTTTTCTATAGAAAATGAGCCCTTGAGGGGCTCATCAACTATTCTATAGAAAATGAGCCCTTGAGGGGCTCATCAACTATTCTATAGAAAATGAGCCCTTGAGGGGCTCATCAACTATTCTATAGAAAATGAGCCCTTGAGGGGCTCATCAACTATTCTATAGAAAATTAGCCCTTGAGGGGCTCATCAACTATGCTATAGAAAATGAGCCCTTGAGGGGCTCATCAACTATGCTATAGAAAATGAGCCCTTGAGGGGCTCATGATCAATCCTATAGAAAATGAGACCTTGAGGGGCTCATCATCTACCCTATAGAAAACGAGCCCTTGAGGGGCTCATCATTTATATTATAGAAAATCAACCTTTTCGGGGCTTTTAAAGCCATACCGTTTGACATCCCTACCACACGTTTACATGCCTGTCTGTTTGTTCTAAAAGTCAAGGATTAAGTGGAAAGGACGTACATGTACACATGTAGTATGCCTGTAACCGCCTTTTGAAAATTGAAATATATCGAATGTTAAGTGGTTTTTGCCGCTGCCACCGCCATTCATTTAATTCAATAAAGTAAAATAAACAATAGTTTTTAATGGTTGATTTGCTTGGACTTGTTGGATTAAAGGGATGGGGTATGGTCAAGACGCAAAATTAGATGACCACAATCCACTACTGTCATGACAGTCGTTCGAAGGGACTGAACTGAAACTTTAAAGGACATTTTATGGCAAAACAAATCACACACAAACCTTATGTCGGACTGTCCATCTTGCAACAAAGGAAAAGGTACGTATGGACGTGTGTACATTGCACATGGAAGAACATCTGTAAGTGGCGGGACGACATACAGACGGAGTAAATAAGTAAAATGAAATGTCATATTGTCAACTTTTTGTCGACCATTGTCGACCATATTGTGGAGAAGTTTTGCGGTTTTTATTATCCAAACAAATGCACAGTGATTCAGGGAATGAAACCACCGTGAACTATCGGTTATCTTACCAGTAAAAGGGATACAGTTTGATGTAGTTTAAAAAATTAGCCTGCTAAGGACTTCTGTAAAATCTGAGCCCCTCAAAACCCATCTATTCTATAGAATATGAGCCCCCTGAGTTGTTCATAATCAATTCCTTTAGAAAATTATGAGCCCAGTAGGCTCATTATCTGATCTTTAAAAAATTATTTAAAGTCTATATATAGCCAACGGGCTTTAACTTTTGTATACAAAAGTTAAAGCCCGTTGGCTCAATTTTCACATTTCACATTTGTAACAGTTTTTAAACCTACTCGACATCTACTCGCTTACATGTATAGGGTGATTTATCTAGAGGTATTTTTTCAGAACAAAAAAAATATATAAAAATTCAAATCAATTGTCGAATCTTTATTGGTAATTTGAATTGACATTTTATGGCATTTATTTTTTGAAAATAATTTCCTTCAAATGTTGACAACAGTATTATGGAAATAAGCGTTCGGTGAGAAACGGAAAGATCCGCAGTTTTCGACCAAAATTTTGTTCAGTGATGAGGCCGGTTTCTGGCTCAACGGCAAAGTCAATAAACATTTCAAACATTTGGGCTGAAGAGCAACAAGAAGAGGTTCAAGAGGTGCCATTATACCCAGAGAAAGCCACGTTTTGGTGCGGTTTATAAGCTGATGGTTTAAAAGCTACTTAAATAATGGATCTACTGAGAGGTCACTTCGAAAAGCAGGTAATTTCACGTTTTGGACAGCTGAGTTGGACGCCTAGTGTTATCACACCTTTAGACATTTTTTTTGGGTTACGTAAAGTCCAAAGTCTATGCTGACAAACCATTACGCGTTTTATTAAAGCCATGCCGGTCGAAATGCTCGAAAGAGTCATCCAAAATTGGACTCTCAGAATGGAAACCCTGAGGCGTAGTTGCGGCCAACATTTGAAGGAAATTCGATTTAAAAAATAAATGCTATAAAATTACCAATAAAGATTTCACACTTGATTTGAATTTTTATATTTTTTTTTGTTCTGGAAAAATACCTCAAGATGGATCACCCTTTATTTACTTGGTTACGCTAATCCAATCTTAGACATTTTTTTATCTCTTTTTCATTTATAATAATGGAATACTTGAAGTCCACCAAACCGTAATTGTTTGGGGTCATGAAAATTCGGTTGTGACAACGAATCTGTTCTCAGAGAATAATTTCAATTTGTAGGATACAGAAAAAGAAACTAACATATTTCAAACACTTAAGAACACCCCACTTGGCCTTTATAAATGAATTTGAACATTGAGACTGACTTTACATACATTTTTCCCCTGACATCGAAGAACTTCGCCCTATCAGGGAGCTCAGAACTGGGAGAAAATGTACGTATAAGCAGCTAGTCCGGTTTGTTTGGTTAGCAGCTGGTTCGATCAATTTGAAACCAGGTCGACCTTTCAATAACGTTTCAAAGTGATTTGAGAGAAACATCTGCTAGATCGGATATACTGCAAAGACAGGTAAGTGCTTTGCATGCGCATAGCAAATGCTTCAGTGATTCATTTTCTTCAGAATCCTGGCAACTTTGATAATAGTCTCTACGCGGGATACGCATGCGCTCCGCTATAGTGTCTCTTAAGCAGTGGCTCGTAATGTCTCCTTCGAGATTTGCCATTGAGCTTCTTCCGAATATTAACTGTTCCCTTGTCAAATTTCGATCTATTATTGGCCAGAGAGACCGGTATATTCTGCAGTTGTGAAATGAGTTCCAACTTTATATACTTTCTTGCAACGTATGCGTATTGAGATATGTTTGCAAATATATTTTAAATAAAATATTAGCAAATTTGTTTGAGATCTACATTTAATTAACCTGCTTCCATGGCCTCCATTTCGTCGACTGCATTCATCATTTTAACAAGCGGAGTGTGTGCGCCTAGGGTAATTTGTCAGAGCTATAATGTATTTTAAACATTTTGTTTTTAAAAAATTTGTCTGCGACTCTATTGGTTGCCAACATTTTCCGCCTAAAAGACAGTGCATTTCTCCTGTAGTCGTTGTTATATTCTCAGGTCGAACGATTCGGCGTAAGCCCCTGATGTCGGACCTGTATCCATTTTCAAACCATCCGTGAAGATCAAGATTTGTTTCTTTAATAGTACATCGTCCGATGTCCACACTAAAGTAGAAAAATAACCTTATATAAGGTTAACTTAACCATAAATAAACATGACTTGGAGTCTACGTTATATAAGGTTAATTTTAACATTTTGCTGTTGACTGGTATTTTACAATAATAATAGTTAATTTAACAATTCAATGGTTGAATTTTTTAACCATGAAAATTGTTAATTTTAAAATAATTATTGTTTTTTGTTAACAATGCATTGTTAAGTTTTTTAACTATTAAAATTGTTATTACTATAATTATTGTTGTTTTAACAATGCATTGTTTTTAACCATGAAAATTGTTAATATTAAAATTTCATAGTTCAATTTAACAATAAAATTGTTAATATTATTAACTATGAAGATCGTTATAGTAATCATTTCTATTGTTAACTTGTAACTAAAAAGTAAGTTAACTAATAATTTGTATGTGTGTGAAGTTAAATTCCGAATTTAACTAGCAAAGACAAAAACCATCGCCGTTAGCAGTTCGCTGTAAACGGATCAACAGAGTAATGTTAAATAGTTACTCTTAGTATAAGTATATAAAGACGATTTCTGAGATATCAGTAAATAACAAAGTATAAATTTTCATAAAATAAGCAAGATCTATACAAAATTAAGATACTATAACAAGAATGGGGAGTGTTTCCTGCTATAGAAGGTGCATTTTTTGATTATCAAAACTCATGTTGTGTAAAATTCTTTTTTTGGATATGCCCCCACTGGGGGCAAACGGGGAGGTATGCTGGAATGACATTTATACCAGGAGTAGCTCCTGGACTGCTCTCGTTATTGGTGTAATCAGAATATCCAAAAACAATTTAGTATTTTGAAAATTTTGCATATAAAGTTAAATTCCATTTTTGGATACCGCCCCATAGGGGGCAAACGGGGAGGGATGCTGGAATGACACTTATACCAGGAGTTGCTCCTGGGCTGCTCTTCTTATTGGTGTAATCAGAATATCCAAAAACAATTTAGTATTTTGAAAATTTTGCATATAAAGTTAAATTCCATTTTTGGATACCGCCCCATATGGGGGGAAATGGGGAGGGATGATAGAATGACACTTATACCAGGAGTAGCTCCTGGGCTGCTCTCCTTTTTGGTGTAATCAGAATATCCAAAAACAATTTAGTATTTTAAAAATTTTGCATATAAAGTTAAATTCCATTTTTGGATACCGCCCCATATGGGGGGAAATGGGGAGGGATGATAGAATGACACTTATACCAGGAGTAGCTCCTGGGCTGCTCTCCTTTTTGGTGTAATCAGAATATCCAAAAACAATTTAGTATTTTAAAAATTTTGCATATAAAGTAAAATTCCATTTTTGGATACCGCCCCATAGGGGGCAAACGGGGAGGGATGCTGGAATGACACTTATACCAGGAGTAGCTCCTGGGCTGCTCTCCTTATTGGTGTAATCAGAATATCCAAAAACAATTTAGTATTTTGAAAATTTTGCATATAAAGTTAAATTGCATTTTTGGATACCGCCCCATAGGGGGCAAACGGGGAGGGATGCTGGAATGACACTTATACCAGGAGTAGCTCCTGGGCTGCTCTCCTTATTGGTGTAATCAGAATATCCAAAAACAATTTAGTATTTTGAAAATTTTGCATATAAAGTTAAATTCCATTTTTGGATACCGCCCCATAGGGGGAAAATGGGGAGGGATGATAGAATGACACTTATACCAGGAGTAGCTCTTGGGCTGCTCTCCTTATTGATGTAATCAGAATATCCAAAACAATTTAGTATTTTGAAAATTTTGCATATAGAGTTAAATTCCATTTTTGGATACCGCCCCATAGGGGGAAAATGGGGAGGGATGCTGGAATGACATTTATACCAGGAGTAGCTCCTGGACTGCTCTCCTTATTGGTGTAATCAGAATATCCAAAAACAATTTAGTATTTTGAAAATTGTGCATATAAAGTTAAATTCCATTTTTGGATACCGCCCCATAGGGGGCAAACGGGGAGGGATGCTGGAATGACACTTATACCAGGAGTAGCTCCTGGGCTGCTCTCCTTATTGGTGTAACCAGAATATCCAAAAACAATTTAGTATTTTGAAAATTTTGCATATAAATTTAAATTCCATTTTTGGATACCGCCCCATAGGGGGCAAACGGGGAGGGATGCTGGAATGACACTTATACCAGGAGTAGCTCCTGGGCTGCTCTCCTTATTGGTGTAATCAGAATATCCAAAAACAATTTAGTATTTTGAAAATTTTGCATATAAAGTTAAATTCCATTTTTGGATACCGCCCCATAGGGGGAAAATGGGGAGGGATGATAGAATGACACTTATACCAGGAGTAGCTCCTGGGCTGCTCTCCTTTTTGGTGTAATCAGAATATCCAAAAACAATTTAGTATTTTAAAAATTTTGCATATAAAGTTAAATTCCATTTTTGGATACCGCCCCATAGGGGGCAAACGGGGAGGGATGCTGGAATGACACTTATACCAGGAGCTACTCCTGGTATAAGTGCCATTCTATCATCCCTCCCCATTTTCCCCCTATAGGGCGGTATCCAAAAACGGAATTTAACTTTATATGCAAAATTTTCAAAATACTAAATTGTTTTTGGATATTCTGATTACACCAATAAGGAGAGCAGCCCAGGAGCTACTCCTGGTATAAATTTCATTCTAGCATACCTCCCCGTTTGCCCCCAGTGGGGGCATATCCAAAAAAAAGAATTTAACACAACATGCGTTTTGATAATCAAAAAATGCACCTTCTATAGCAGGAAACACTCCCCATTCTTGTTATAGTATCTTAATTTTGTATAGATCTTGCTTATTTTATGAAAATTAATACTTTGTTATTTACTGATATCTCAGAAATCGTCTTTATATACTTATACTAAGAGTAACTATTTAACATTACCCTGTTGATCCGTTTACAGCGAACTGCTAACGGCGATGGTTTTTGTCTTTGCTAGTTAAATTCGGAATTTAACTTCACACACATATAATTTGTTACCTCTTTTAACCAGTAATATAGTTGCTGTTACAATTTTTAATATTAAATTAACCTACTAATTATGTTTTTTTGTTTACATTTATTCGGTCTTTTTTCATTATTATGACTAAAACAGTTTTAATTCTGGTCGAGACCTTTTTGTTGTTTCTTTTTCAGAATCAACGTAAAAAAATGGTGAAATGTGTTGGCTACGATTGTCAGTGTGTTTCTAAACCCGCAAAGGTTTTTCTTCAGCAGTCTTTGGCAATGATTACTTCGGCTACAAATCAAATGACCTTTACGGGAGTCCCATTATGATTAATGAGAATTACCCTTTGCGTATAGTCTTCGAACTCTGCGAAAAGCAATCTTCATAGCGCTAACATTTGCATTTGGCTTTCTCACAATTACAAACGTTCAGAGCAGAGGAAGAAAGAGTGGGGGGATAAGGCAACCGCAATTGTTGCAACTTCGTGTAACTTAATTCTGAACTTCGTATAACACAGAGGAGATCAAACACTTCGATACAACAGAGCCGTATGATCTTTAAATTTTTGTTTATGTCGCACATTTTTCTGCATCTCTCTTGAAAAATCCAACCTTAAATAATGTTAACTCAACTATTTTCTATATATATTTGACCTTATATAACGTTATTTTGTCTCCGTTATCAAACAACTACCAAGAAAAATGTAATCAGTCATACGGTTAAAAAAATCATTGTATTTTCGGCTTAGTGCAATCTTCTCTCGTTGGAATTTCCGATCTAAAAGATTTCCTTTATATCAGCCTCTGTAACAGATAGTCTGACTCTTCGCCAAGTCGTAAAGTCAGCCAATGTGTTAAATATTACATATTTCATTTCAGTGCTGAAACTATACAGTTGTTGCTGACGAACTTTGCTGCTAAAATAAACCAAACTTACGTATTTATATTAAAATTGAATAGCTGACTCATAATAAAGGGTGACTTTTTTCAGACGTGTGGATTTCAAGAATAAATAAAATGCAAAATTAAATGTTATGGCCAAGAATTTAGCTTTATTATAAAGATGAGGGGACGCCATTATGGTTTAAAATGATTTCGGGAAAGTGGCCGCCGCGGCTAGCTCAAATAAACTCCAGCCGAGAAGTCCAATTTTCGAACACTTTTTGCCGCATTTGGGGTCGTATGTCAGCAATAACGCGCCGAATAAGCTCTCACAAGGCGCCAATCGTGTTGGGCTTATCTGCGTAGACAAGCGACTTCACATAACCCCACCAAAAATAGTACAGCGATGTTAATCTCACGATCTTGGAGGGCACGAAGCGAGATAATGCACTCACCAAAATTTGCCTTCAATAAATTGATAGTATGGCATGTAGCTTCTTCTTGTTGGTACCAAAGGTCCTCAAATTCAGGCACTAAAAAGTCATTAATCAAGGCTCTATAGCATTCCCTTACTGACTTTAACTTTATGGATAGCTTAATTTTTGAATAAAAATGGACCAATGGTTCCCTCTGCCCATAGAGCTTACCAAAAAGTGACTTTTTGAGGATGTAGCGGCGTCTCCATAATGGCTTGTGCATTTTCATTACTCCAAGTGCGACTATTTTGTTTATTAACGTACCCATTCAACCGAAAGTGAGCTTCATCGCTGAAGACAATTTTCTTATAAAAATCAGTATCGGTGGCCATCTCGTTTTGGGCCCATTCACCGCGATTTGCAAACGCAGTTCCGAAGTCAGTCTATTCATTATGAAATGTCAAACCAAACTGAGCATAAATCAGGCGACAGCTGTCAAAAGACCAACTCCGAAAAAAGTGTGGCCAGATTGAGAACCACACATTAAAAAAACACCCTTTATTAATTGTCTCTGCCTAAGTTTCACCGCATTCCACTGTCTTCCTAGAGCGATTGCTTTAAAAAAACTATGTTTCGAGGTCCGTCTACTATTTGTTTAACGTCAACTGTCCTTCCTACGGACCCCATACATACAAACATCTACATACGAGTATACGTAAATCAAATTAAAGCTAATCGATATGTTGACATCCTTTTTGTTTTTTGTGCTTTCGGACAAACTGGCAATTAGAACCAAAACCTCATACGGTTTCTAACATGTGTCAACCATTTGACAATCCGTAATTGTTTGGTCTGATATTGGTCGAATGGCACAATAGGAGTAAAAACAACTCAACTCATATCGAATCGTAGCGACCGAATGGACAGACTGGACTGGGCCGGAACTCAGTGCCAGCCGGCAAACCAACAATGACGACATTGAAATTGAAACCAAAATCGTATTGAAACTGTATAATGAGGTGAGGTGTGCTTGGTTTTTATGAAAATTTCATGTAAATTATCGAGTACGAGCATATCGTGGAGCGTTGTAGAGTAGCGTGAGGTGCTCATGACACAGTCAGCAATTGGGTATTTATACAAAAAACCATTTGATATCATACGAATATGTATGATGTCCAATGGTGACTTCAGATTACTGTGGCACGATAGTCAGTCAGACAGAGAGTTGGACGGACAGACGGAGGTTGATTGATATTTTAAACTGATTAAATGCCACTTGTCGTCATATATATTTAATTTATTTCCATTGCCCAGTGTCTCCGTCTAACTAGCAATCCGTTCGTATCTGTTGGCCCGTCCGTCCGCCCATCTCTCGTTGGTCTGTCGTTTAATTATAGTACGAGTATGGAAGCAATTTATAATCTAATCAATATTAATTAGTTAATTACCAACATTTCGTCTCTCGTGCAATTGTCGCTTTCAACGATTTGTTAAAGAGCTTCAATTAGGAAACGGTGGTAGACAATTTTATTAATTTGTTAAAAATTCATGAATATTGTAATTGCAGTTGAAAACTGATTGAACGAACACTCTATAGTTCTTTTTTTTGATTAGCAAAAGGACACCTCATGGCGTCAGATTATGTTCTTCGATAGAGGACTTCAATTGTAATAGTAACGCTCTTAGAAAGTATTCCGTTTCTGTAACAATTCTTAAAGATATTTGACTTCTAAAATTTATATACACAGAAAAAAAGACAATCCTTAAATTTAAACTAAAAAAATTGGTATGTACGAGGGTTGCTATATATTTCTGGCCTAGGCAACACTAAGTGTTGCCTGGTGCCATCTGACATTTCCATTGGAAAGTTTGACATTTGTTAGCATAAACGTACTCAGAACGTTTTGACGCACGACCATTATTTGTGTTGTTTACAGTGACTTGAAAAAATCAATTTGGCAAAAAAAATTTAATTAACTCGTGAAAATTTTCGTGCGATCATTTTTCACATCTTTCGACGTGGATTATCAGTGCATCGGTGAACTTAAATCTTTGTATGGCAATGAAGCACCATCCTATAGCACTGTGAAAAACTGGTTTAATAAATTCAATCGTGGCCGACGCTCGCTCAAAGACGTCCTTAAACGGCCGTTGTGCCAGAGAACATGTGACATACCGTGAGATAGAGGCATCCTTGGGCATTTCTTCCACTGGCATACATTCGATATTGCATGAACACCTGGCCGTAAAAAGGTTTGTTCTCGTTAGATCCCGCACAGTTTGACAATCGCTCAGAAAAAGGCTTGTGTCGATGGGTTCAAAGAAATTTTGAAAAAATACGATCGCGGTTCTTCAAAAGACGTTAAAAGATTGTCACAGGTGACGAATCATGGATCTATGCGCATGAGCCTGAAACAAAACAGCAATCGACCGTGGTCTTCGAAGACGAGCCAAGTCCAATGAAAGTTGTTCGTGAAAGAAGCACTTCGAAGCAAATGGTCGCCTGTTTGTTCGGCAAAACTGGTCATGTGGCGACTGTTCCGCTTGAGCAACGTAGGACGGTCAATTTTGAGTGGCACACCACAATTTGTTTGCCTGAAGTCTTCGGAGAAATTCGAAAATCGAACAAGAGAAGACGACCATGACAATGCGAGCTCTTACACATCGGCTCAAACCAGCGACTTTTTGACCGGCCAAACCGTCGAATTGATGGGTCATCCGCCGTACAGCCCCGACTTGGCGGCACCCAATGACTTCTTTTTATTCCCGCACATCAAGAAAATAATGCGTGATCAACGATTTTCGTCGCCAGAAGATGCGTTGAAAAATCATGTTTTGGAGGTGTCTCAATCGGAGTGGAAATAGTGCTTCGACAATTGGTTTGAGCGCATGCAAAAGTGTATAAATCATGCTGGAGAATACTTTGAAAAACAATAAGACCATTTTTGATGATAAATATTCGCATTTCCATTATAAGGTTAGAAATATATATAGCAGCCCTCGTAACCATTAGATTAAAACCATTAGATTAAAAAATCGTAACTAAGCTAAACTATCGGGTGATCAATCTAGAGGTATTTTTTTCAACATAATTTCTTTCAAATGTTCGCAACTGTAAAAAATGAGCGTTGGGTGAGAAGCGATAAGATCCGCTATTTTCGACCAAAATTTTGTTTAGTGATGAGGACCATATCTAGAGCAATGGCAACGTTAATAAACAAAATTGCCGCATTTGGGCTAAAGAGCAACCAGACGAGGTTCAAGAGGTGCCATTATAGCCGGTTTAAGGACCATATTTTTTTCAAAAATGATAATGTCCGGAACGTTATCGCGAATGGTGCTCGCTATCGCGTATTGATATCGGAATTTTGGCGACCTGAAATTAAAGCCCGTAATCTTGACGACATTTAGTTTCAACAAGACGGCGCTACATGCCATACAGCCAACAAAAAACAGAATTTATTAACGGACACTTTTGGGGAGCGCATTATCACGCGTCGAGGGCCTGTGGCGTAGCCTCCAAGACCATGAGATTTAACAACGCTGGAATATTTTTTGTGGGGTTATATGACGTTGCCTGTCTACACACATAAGCACGACACGATTGATGCCTTGATAGAAATTATTCGTGCGTAATTGCTGACATACGGCTCCAAATGCTGCAAAGAAAGGTCGCAAATTGGGCCTCTCGGCTGGAAGTTAGTCGAGCCAGACGCGGCGGTCACTTGCTCGAACTCATTTTTATAACATAATGGCAAACCCTATTTTTTGTAATAAAGCTAAATTCTTCGCCTTAACATTAAATTATACGCGTTTTATTTATTCTTGAAAAGCACACCTTTAAAAAAACACCTTTTTTATTTAATTAGTGGAAACAACAACAAAATGCATGTACTGTTTCGAGTGTGTGTGTGTGTTGGTGTTTGTGTTTTAGAATGAATGCAGCGCGAGGGATTTTAGTGTGTTCGTCGAAAAACTGTACTACCGGCAGTTCTCGTTTAATGCGAAACTACCTGGCCTTAATTATGGTTACAGCACATTCGTTGTTTAGGGTCTTATGATGGTGAAGTGGCGTTCACCTAAACTGCAGACACTCCTGCTTCTAACTAAAAGTTATTCGACTATTTTTTTGCAAGCAATTCTACAACTTTTCTTAGAACTTCCAGAAATTAGAACCAGCATTTTGATGCATTGACAATTCGGAAATTAGTTCTAATAACATGTTACGCAAAAACTAACTTCACTGCCACAGCATTCCAGCGGTTGGATAATAACATTTTCCTTTACTGAATTATGAACTGATAATGAATAATGAATTATTTTAAGTTCGAAACATTTATGTGATATAATTCTTAATAAAATACCCAAAATTGGATAAAAATAGTGTATTTGCCTTATTTTTGTAAAAAAAAATAAAAACGTCCAGAAATTAGAACTTTTCGGAAATTAGAACCCCCGAAAAACAAAGTGTTTCTAAATTGTGAGCGTCTACTTATATGAATTGTTGCATCGCTTCAACAAAAATATTTTCAGTAAACGGCATAGAATTATTTTGTAAATATTTGAATGTGTTTATAGCTCGAAATTGGAAATATTTTCGATAAATAGCGTACGAATATTCTAGTTATTCCGTGAAATCACGGCGTTCAAAGGGGTTCCTAATTAATTTTTTGTTTGATATTTGAATTTTTTAATTGAATCGAAACTCCTTAAGAAGTTGGAAACAAGCCAACGAACGTTGAGTGAAAAGATTAAATAAATTAGTTTATTTTCTTTGTCATAATTTCATCAAATAGCCCGATAAATCATATCATTATTTGATCAAATAGCCCGATAAAATTAAATATTATATAGATTTTTTTCTGTGTAGTTTTGCTGACTGGTCTTTTAATGTCATTACTTGTTGGTTAAATCAAACATGAATACTACAGGAAGTCAGTGCGAACGGTGCGTTACTGATATTAGCCGAAAGTTTTGACGAACAGTCAGGCCATCTGTCACCGAGTATTAAACAAATGAAAACCTAGAGGACAAAAATTCCAAGAAGACATAAATAATCATCAGGCGTTGTATTATTATAGTACGAAATCTTGATATTCACGAACGATTCGATTGTTGAGTCAGGTACGGGATCAGTGGTTTACTCGGAATTCATCGAACTTTGAAAATACGCGGTCTTTTAGGCAGATTTATTCGCATCTATATAGCCGCAGACAAGATTTTGGTACTAAGCTTACCTCCGAAAAACGTCCGCTTGTTCGTGGACAGCATGGCAGCCCTACAGGATTTGGTCTGTATAACAGTGGAATTAAAATGTGTGGTCGGATGTCTTGAATCACTTATGCAAATCCAAAGAAAAATTATTACGCTGACATGGTACCAGGTCACAGCGATATACCTGCCTACAAGATGGCGGACTATCCCGCCAGAATGGGCTCAGGAGCGAACTAACAACCTTTCGTCGAACTGATCAATGCAATCTACAAAATGCCAGTCATGGAAATAGGCTCAAAGTGGAACTTGATTCACAACTGCAAAATAGTCCGGTCTCTCTGGCCAGTCATAGACTGAAATAGGACAAGGGGTAGCATTCGGAAGCCGATCGATGACAGCCCCCATAGGAGTCCCTAATGTTTAATAGGCACCGTAGCCCGTGTAGAGACTATTATACTTATACAGGGTGTCCGTCGGGAAGGTATACTACTTTGTTTCTTTATAATTTTTGATTAAACGAAAGAAAATGGATCTTATACGTGTATTGATAAATGTTTTATTTAATGTCGGTAATTATGTAGGGAATACAATATCACATAAATTTCCGCCTCTGTAAGCCTCGCCAATGCGAGTCCTTTTGAGCACATTTTTCATTACATTCTCACACATTTCACGCGGTATTTTATTAATTTTATCACGAATATTTTGTTTGAGTTGCTCAAGCGTTTCTGTTTTGTTTGCATAAACCTTGCTTTCCAGATATCCCCACAAAAAAAAAGTCCGGAGCAGTCAAATCAGGCGACCGTGGAGGTCAATCAACATCACCGTTTATTGAAATAACTTTTTGTGGAAAGAGGTCTCGCAGTAAATCTATTGCAATCCTGGCTGTATGCGATGTGGCACCGTCTTGTTGAAACCACATGTTAATCAAGACCAAAGCATGCAGTTCTGGCGTTAAAAAGTTTTCAATCATATCACGATATCGCTCCCCATTGACAGTTACCGTTACGCCGTTTTCATTTTCATAGAAGTAAGGTCCAATGATTCCTTCAAACTGTCACTTTAATGAATGCAAAGGTGACTGATAAATAATTTGAGGGTTTTCCTTGGCCCAGAACTGACAATTCTGGTTATTCACATATCAATTCAAATGAAAATGTGCCTCGTCACTCATTATGATTTTTTCATGAAAATCGCGGTCGTCATGGGCCAGCTGTAACATCCTGTTGGCATATGTACGGCGGCGTAAATGGTCTTGTGGAGCTTCTTCTTGTGTCAACTGAAACTTAAATGGAAACAAATGCAAATCCTTGTGCAAAATTGTGGCCAAAGTTGTTCTTTGAAGACCAAGCTCCTGAGCACGGCGTCGAATTGAGATTGATGGATTGTTTTGAACACTCTCTTGAGCAGCAGTAATGTTTTCAGCAGATCTTGCAGAACGTTGTAGTCCACGCTTAGGCCTATCAGCTACAGACCCTCTTTCTTCGAAATCATTCACGACAAGGTAAATAGTGAGTTTTGTTGGCTCGTTATTTCTTCCAAAAATTTCACGTAACTTTCTCATCGTCACAGTAATCGATGATTGATTTTAATAAAATGTTTAACGATTTACCGAATATTTTTCCATAATAAATTGGCCATGTTTCTACTAATGTTTACCAAAATGGCGGCAAAACAAAGTAGTATACCTTCCCGGCGGACACCCTGTAGAAGTTGCCAGAATGTAGAAGTAGAGGGGCCAGTACAGCAATTGCTATACACACACATAAGCCTTCAAGAAAACAGACTTGTCAGTCAAGGCAGTAGATTCTTCAATGACTCGGCCGATCTATCAGCTAGCCAAAATACCCCTTAATTTGGTAGAATGATCAGGCAGATTTTGAGTATCTCGAACCAACTGATGAACATAACAGAGAAAAAAGGGTAATACTGCCTCCATTTACATATTGGGTGGGCCATTAAAAATTTGAATCGGCTTCAAAAAAGGACTGATAATTTTTTCAAGTTTCTCGGTTGAACTTTGCCATTTGATAATGGAACCCCATCAGAAAAACTACTAGTTTCTTCAGTGTGAACTGTCCTTCAGACTGTTCACTTTTTATGACCACCATTAGTTTCCCAAAACGTGTGTACTTTCTTTGCAAGGTCCGATAGTCCTCAGACCACCCTCGTACGAGTACTTGTTTACATAAATTTATATGCGAGAACGTTTTAGATTTTTTTATTAACTTATTTTTTGTTAACCCGTAGATCGTGATTTTAGCACTTTTCCATATAGCGCCGGGTCGTCCTATCGAAGGTGTTTGTAAAAACATTTGTTACCGTCACTAACGAACAAATAACTTTTCATATTTAGTCTTTTGCTCCCAGACCGCGGAGGAAAACCATCCAGCCATCCACCAGACAACTTGCCAACCCACTCCCAAAGATTATCATGATGATCGCTCGTACACCACCAGAATCCAACAAAAACTTAAGGAAACCCCAACAACAAAGTCCGCGGTTACTCCAAAGACTATCACCTGTACACAGGAAAGAAAAACCAAGTTGTGGCTTCTTTCTCACCAAATAAAAATCTAACAGTTTCCACCTTGTCGTCCGCGCCCCCACCTTATCAACAACTTCGTCTTCAGCAATCGTCGGCCGGTAATAATCAGGAAAATCTGTTATTTTTTCGGGGGTTTCCATAAGGTTACAGGTCAATTCGTTGCAACGTTAACCATCTTTAAAACACAATATATTATTTGGAGGGGGTGGTTGAAGGGGATTTTTTTTTTTGAGACAGTCTGGTGTTTTTTATGTAAGTTCAAAATAATTTACATAAATTTGTGTCTTTTCGGCGATTTTTTTTTCTTTTTTGTAAACATTAGCCAAACATAATTGATTTGTACCCCAAACACCCGATTGCTGTCCTGTCCTTTATCTCCTCTCGTGGCTGATTATTTTGTTTATAAGATTGTTAAAAAACATATCCAAGTGGTTGGGGGTGTGGGGATCTGGTCGTTCTTTTTTGTGCCATCCTATCTCAAAGATAAAGATTGTAGAAAGTTTTAGGCACGCGAGTGCATTTTTAATGCATTTTCTAGGTTGTGAGGTCTACAATTTACATTAAAAGATTTTGTTGAATTAAAATTGTTTATGCATTTATAATTACAGTGAAAAAAAAACAGACATCACAGAGAGAAAAAAACTGTTGAAAATCGGGTAAAACTACAAAAATGCAGTAGTTAAGTTTTAATCTCTAAATATGTATTATATTGATGGATATTCGGTTGGAAATACTATTAGATGATTGATGAACCAACGATTGTCAAATTGTTAGTTGTTGGAATATTTGGTTAAGGCGATCATTACTCTTGAAAAATTGGTAAAGACAATAAATAATTTCAAATGACCGAATAAAAGTGGAACTTTGCTGATTTGTTACACGCAGAGAAACAATTAGTTTAGTTGACATCACTTGGAGCTACTAAAATTCGGTTGCAAAAGAATTTCAGTTGCCACCACCGAACGTTTTTTAATCGTAATTAATATTCAGTGCTACATATAATATCAATATGATAAATCAAAGTATTGTGCTCACAACTGGTGATTGTTCTGCAGGGAATTTATTGTAACAACCAATTATTGGTGATGATAACAAACAATTTATAATAACGGGTTGTTGGTAAGCAACGCTTTTTTTCGGTTCGAATGAAAGCTTATTTTCCGCTCGAACTCTTGACAGAAAGCCAGAATGAGTAGCTTTGCGCTTGAACCACGTTGAAAAATATGAAAACATAGAGTGGCTTGAATTGGTCAACGGTTTTTGACGAAAAATCATCTTTTCTGGCGAGAAGCATTTTCATCTTCGCGGCTACGCTAACGAACAAAACTGCCACATCAGAGGCTCGGAAAACCCGCACGTTATTGTGGAGAAGTCACAGAGAGCGATTGTGGAGTGGTGGCTTCGTTGGACTATCTTTCTTCGAAAATAAGGCTGAGATAAACGTTTCGGTCAACGGTGGGCGTTAGTGAGCCATGTTATCCGACTTTTTTTGATGAAATTGAAAATATGGATTTAGACGAACAAAACTGTCACATCAGCGGCTCGGGAAACTCACACGTTATTGTGGAGAAGCCACAGAAAGTGATTGTGGAGTGGTGGCTTCGTTGGACTATCTTTCTTCGAAAATAAGGCTGGGATAAACGTTTCGGTCAACGTTGGGCATTAGAGAGCCATGTTATCCGACTTTTTTTTTGCTGAAATTTAAAATATGGATTTAGACGACCTCCGCTTCATAAAGGATGGTGCGCCATGTCACAAACTCATGACACAATCGATCTTAGGCGCACCAAATTCCCAAATCGTGTTTTAAGCCGTCGTGGCTTAAATACTGCGAAGTCAGTCGAGGCAGCCACTTGAACGCAGTTGTACTCCATAATTAATGCAAAGGCATTTTTTTTCGTTTCAATTATAAAATTTAAATATTCAAACAAAAAATTAATTAGAAATCCTATAAGAAAAAAATTCACATACTAACTTAAATATTCGTACGTTGTTTATCGAAAATATTTTCATGAAAAGCATTTAATGTAATAAGAGTCCTAATATTGTAAGTTATAAAATCTTGTCATGTAGAAGTTAATTTGTAATGCTTTTCTTTAAATAGACGTATCCCTGAAGAAGTCAACAAAATAAAACGAAACGTCGGGAAGAATAAAATATAAAGGTATTTTTATTTACAAATGTTAAAAAAAAAATAAAAAGGTATTTTAATTTACAAAGCTCAAAAAACAAAAATAATAAATACTTTGTTATAAGGTGACTAAAATATTCACATATTTAAGCTGTTTTGTTGTAAGCCGTTTATTGGAAAAAAAATCGTATGAGGTGCTAAACAAATTCACATTTCGTATTTTCGAAAAAATGTTGTATTTTTTTTTTAAAAACAGTCGGAAAGACTTTTTGTGACAAGGAGGGGTGAAAGCAGTTCCGGTGAAAATACACTTCACCGTCATAAGACCCAAAGCAACAAACGACACTTAAGGGCAGGCAGTTTTGCATTTAATGAGAACTGTCGGCAGTAGTTTTCTACCGAACACAACAAAAATCCCTCTCACAGCCCAGTAAACCAAATTTACCGACAATGCCTGATATCAGACAATTCTGAACAATATCTGAAATCTTTAGAGAATTCTTACCGAAATCGTTACGAATTCTGTTCGATTTGTCTGAGGATTTTTTTTATTATGTTCCGAAATATCTGAACGAATTCGGCGCGAATTCGATATCATACAATTCTGAACAATATCTGAAATCTATAGAGAATTCTTACCGAAATCGCTACGAATTCTGTTCGATTTGCCTGAGGATATTTTATTTATTATGTCCCAAAATATCTGAACGAATTCGGCGCGAATTCGGTTAGGCTAGGTATTTAGGATGAGTCTGTGGGATTTTTCTTATTTTTTAAGTTCAGACTTCTCTTTACGAACTCGCAACGAATTTTGAACTATTTATTTGTGGTACTTCAGACACGTCGGAACTAATTCTGAACGAATTCTTAGCTGTTTGGCTGAGGTATTTTTATATTTCAAATTATTGTTTTTTTGTTTGTTTACTTTCTGAATTTACCAAGACAATAGCCCAGAATTCGTTCATAATTCGGTTCGGTAAAAACATCAGAATTTAACTAAATGGCAGAATTCTGATCGAATTCTGAACGACTACCTTAGACTTCGATTCAAGAAATCGAAATTTCCTTTCGAACTTCCCAAGATTGCAGTTCAGAATTCGGTCAGAAATCGGTTAGAAATGTCGGCAAAAACATCAGAATTCCCTCAGAAAAGTAGTTCAGAATTCGTGCCAACCCTCTCATATGTTCGTCGTTACGAACTCGGTAAGAATTCTGATCCGCAATCGGAACATATTGACGATTTTTATATAGAATTCTGAACCTTTGAATAGCTGGGTGCATACATACTAGCACACACACACACGATACAGTACATTAATTGTTGTTGTTTCCATTCATTCAATATCATTGAAATATTAAATAAATAGTTTAGCCTATTGACGAAATTTTTAGTTGAGTGGTGCCTAAATTCACATACCAATATTTTGGTTCAAATTTAAGGGTTGCCTTTTTTCTGTGGCAAAATGTTTCTTCTTGCTAATTAAGCCATTATACGTACTTGAAAAACAATTTGATTTTGTTTATTTTCTTGCACTTTTAAAAAGAAACTTGTACTAAGTCCACCCTTTTTTATTCATAGCCATCCTGAATAGTTGAGAAACTAAAAATGTATAAGTATACTCGTACATGATAAGACCTCCAGACATGTCGATTTTAGGATATTGTAAAGTCGATAAGTCAAATCAGTGACCGTTAACAAGTATATAATTTTATTGAGCGTGTTCGCCAATAATCAGAAATGGCTACGGTTCTTTAAATGTGCTTTCTGTTGTGGCTGATGAGGGATTTTGTGCTTGTACTATCGTTTGCTTAGATATTCAAAATTATGGCACCTTGAGACTGCAATTCGGGGGTGTCCATTTCCCCTTTCATTGCCACTAGCAGTGTAGATACATCTACTGGATATTGGTCCGAAGCAGTTGCAGCTTTTTTCCCATATAGGTTCCTTAGTCCTGGAATCCACATAAGAGTCACATCGGACCTTATGCACATTTTGGTGAGTTCTTCTTTGTATCTTACAATTCTGTTTTCTAGTTTTGCCAAGTGCAAACTGAAACTTCCATTGGAAAGTTTGAAATATTTTATTATGTTGAATTGATGGGTCATCCGTCCTACAGCACTGATTTTTCAACCAAGGAATTCTTCTTATTCACTCAAATTCAAAACCATGTTTTCGAGGTGTCTCAGTCTGTTTTGTTCGGGTTCATGACAAGGCCACAACTTAACGCCCAGGAGTTATGTATATGAAGGGAGTCAGTATTACTACGACATCGGTTTATGTTATCAATTTAATGTCCCAGTTGATAAAGACTAGCAGGATTCAGTTAATAACCAGCAGCCAGAGTAGAGCATTGATTATTTTAGCCTTGATCAAGGTGACTATCTATTTGCCTAAATCCCTCCACGCCAATTCGAAGTAAGCCATTTTCTGTAACCTCTATAATGACATTTTGAGAAGCGCTTTCTAGGTCTAAGAGGGCTGTGTTGAAGGGATCCTTCAATAACTCTGACTAATTCGTACAGAGCTGGTTCGGTTGAACGACTCTTGAGATATTCATGGTGGCTTTTATTGGTTATTGATTATCGGCCGAACAAGCCAGTTTTGAGCAAATGAGTGCCACCAGAAGCCTTTTAAGAGTTTTCAGCAGAAAATATGATGAAAGGCTTAAGGTTGCGCTGTCCCACCATGGGAATTAATACCATCTTAACATTTTTTCAAAGTTTCTCTGCGATAAAAGTATGGTCGTCGCAACCATAGTATTGTTTTTAGAATTTCATTTTGACAATAGTATGATTGCGGCAATATTAATATTGTTGAAATGTAACAATACTATTGTTGCCTAATTTAAAAATGAAAATATAGTTATAGCAACAATATAAATATGGTTGGTGGAACAAAAGTTTTGTTTTCATGGGTTTTATGTTAACAATGACATGATTACGGCAATCGTACTTGCAAAATTGTATTTTTTTTAATTTGACAATGTTATTTTTACGAATCTTTCGCAATAATAGTAAAAATAATTAAATATTTTCGAAACAAACTACGGATTAGTATAACTGAAATATTTTAAATAAATATGTTTTTTACTGTGTTATAAATCACTCATATTATTACATAACTTACTTAATAAAATTCTCTATTGTTAAATAACAACTTAACCCAATCTTTACAAAAAAAAATTGAGGACCATATTATGATTGTGCGTAAGTCATACTATGTTTGTGAGGATCATACTATGGTTGTACGTTAAACATACTATGGTTATGAGGATCCTAATATGGTTGTGTGGATCATAGTATGGTTGAATGTGATTAATAATATGGTTGTGGGGATCATAGTATGGTTGTGTGTGAATAATTCTATTGTTGTGAGGACCATAATATTGTTATGGGGATCATAGTATGGTTGTGTGTGAACCATACTATGTTTGTGATGATCATAATATTGTTGTGCCACAACCATATAACCAACAAAAGTATGATGCTTTTCGAATTTTGTTACCCCAACCATACATTTTTTCTGTGTGTAGTTGCTGAATCTTTAGCAGCCACACTGTCATTATATTCTTCGAGCTCTGTATCGTATTAGGGAAGATACCATCCAATCCTGGAGATTTATAGGGGACGATTGTCACGTTCAATGATATAAATAATTTATTGGGCCCCCTGTCAATATTTCATGGTGTTGCCAATGGAATGACAAATTTAGTAAACCATGCGCTCTTCGGTTAAGAGTCCTAATATTGCCACATGTGGCAATCGGAAATCCCGAATGTGATATCCTTAGAGAATGTTTGTTTAATGCGGTGCAACCATTGGTCCTTCTTTCTTTGAAAATACTACTGGGAACTCCATTTGATTTACGGTAAGCGCTAAAATGACATAAGTCGTGCTTTATTTGGCAAGCAAAACAACCTCTTTATACCCTGCGAATCGGGGTCTTTATGCGGATATTAGGGAAAACTGACGTAAAAAAGGGCCAAAAACCGTTTCCAAGGTTTTAAAAATATGGGTTGACAGGATGCGCTACTGCGGGGCAGTCAAATGAATCAAATTGTGTTCCATAAATATTGGAAATGAAGAATTTCATTGGTAGCGGGGTTGTAGCCGTTGCTGATGGTTTTCGACGTCGCCATGGCACGGTAATAAATCGTGGTCGGTAGCGCGCCGACGAGTCAGCTCCTGTTTTTGATTAAGACTCTACCACGATAGCTGTATTCATCAGAGATTAGAGGATTTGTAGACATGGTAGCGTTTCGAAACGGCTTGAGTTTTTTTTTACTTTTGGAGGCCGTCTCGCATGCCAAAAAGTGCTATACAAAAATGGAATGACTTCCAAAATGTCTACTCCTTTATTACCAGCAAGAGGTGGTAGTTGACGTTTAGTAAATCAAACCTACCACCGAAAAATAAGGCTGTTAACTTGTCAACTTATTAACAATAAAAGTAAAAACAAGCGGGGGGAAAATCATTGCATTAAACGTCACATTGACACTAGGTGCATGTGGAAAATTTGACTGTCAATTATAAATATGTCATTGTATCGTGACATTTTTTTTCTATTGTATAAAGCAGACAAAATAAATATTTAAATTGCTGTCAAACTAAAAACGACTATAAGCAATTATAAGTTTATTTTGTTGTTTTTTTCAGTTTACTTTAGTAAAAGTTTAATCGATTTTAGCCATAATGATGGGGATAAAAGGCCAACCGTTTATTTGACTTTATTTAAAAATTTATCTTGCAGCTATACATCATCATCGTCAGCAATGACGGCTTTTTAATGTCACGGCCCACTTTGGATTCGAAAATCCTCCCCTCCCTGACCAAGAGCAAATTTGAAAATGAAGTTAATTGTGCGAAAATTACTGCGTGTCGACGTCTCAAAAAGCGGTTGGAGCGATAGCAAAAAAAAACACACACAAAAAGATTTTCATTTTTTTCAACTTTAATTGGAAAAGCGTGATGTTGGTTTGTTGTTTGCCAGCAAACAAAAATAAAGTCAAGTAGGAGCATTGCAGCAGTCTACCACCACAGCGCACAATGGTTCCGTATCCTTTTTTTTGCAGAAATTTAAGAAAGAAATAAAATTGGAATTTTTAAACGTGCATATATTCTCCTTATGGCAACACTCTAAGCAATAAAGAAAATGAACTGTATACAATTAGGTGGCAACTCCGCAAGCCTGAAAGGTATTTAAGGTTTTTGAATCACGTAAAATTAATTAATTTCCGCTTATAACCTTACCTTGCCACTATTCGCCTGCGCTTACGCAATTGTTTAGGTTTACACGCCAACGCGTTTATATAGTTTTAACTTGTCACCGTACGCCGACGCTTACACATTTATTTGGGTGTGCTTGATATTATACACCGACGCTTTCATTTAGGTGTACCCTTCAATGTACGCTTACCCCTTTACTTAGGTGTGTTTAATAAAATTCGGCGACGCCTATATTATTCGCCGACCCTTACTCTTTCATATAGGTGTATTTTTCTGAAATACGCTGAAGTTCCGCCTTTATTTAGCTTAACGCGTAAGCCTTCCGTAACGCTTCCGCATTTATTAAAGTATTCTCGATACTATACGCCGAAGCGTAGAAGCGTTTTTCTAGGTATATTTGCGCCTTAATTAAGCTTAACGCGTAAGCCTTTATTTAGCTTAAGTTTCCTATTTACGCCAGCGCTTGCAATTGTATAAAGATGTGATCGATTTTATTTAGGTATATTATTCGCCTAGGCTTACGCTTTATTTTGATGTACCTTTCCTATATGCGCCAACGCTTCCGCTTTTATTAAAGTGTTCTCGATACTATACGCCGAAGCGTAGAAGCGTTTTTCTAGGTATATTATTCGTCGACTCGTACGCTGTTATTTAGGATTATTTAGGTTCGCTATATATAATACGCCAACGCTTACGCGTTTTAGATGCGGCTATTCTCTATAATTTGACGCCTTCCCATTTTTTATTTACGCTTCCTAAATAAAACGAGGATTACTTTTATTTAGGCGTGCTTGATAGTATTCGCCGACGCGTAACTACACATACTCGTTTCGTCAGGTGTACCTTTTCCGTTATATGCCGACTCTAACTCTTTTTTTTAGTGTACCTTGCCAATATACACCGACATATCGAATGGGTACACCTAAATAAAAGCGTAAGCGTAGGCGTACAATTTCTAGCACACCTTAATAATAGTGTAAGAGTCTGCGTATATCTAGCACACCTCAATAAATGCATAAACGTCGGTGTGTTGTGTTAAGCACTCCTAAATAAAGGCGTAAGCTTTGGAATATATCACCAAGGTAACCTTAATAAACGAGTAAGCGCTGGTGTATTTTAATGACCACACCTAAAAAACGTGTATGCGCTAGCTTAAACCAGAAAGGTACACATATTTTAAATTTTAATAAACGCGTAAGCGTCGAAGTATACCGGAAGGATACATCTAAATAAAAAAACAGCGTAAGCGCCGGCGTATTTTAACTGCCACACACTTATAAAAACGCCTATGCGCCAGCGTATTTCGGAAAGGTACACATAAATGAAAGCGAAAGCGTCGGCGTTTAATATCGAGCACACCCAAACAAAAGCGTAATCGTCGGCTTGTGTGTTAAACGTACGTACATAAAAGCTTCAGCGTATAATATCGAGCACAACAAAATAAATATTTAGCGCTGGCTTGTATCTAAAACATAAGGGACACCTAATTATAAGCGTAATCGTCGGCGATTAACATCGAGCACACCTAAGTAAATGCGCAAGCATACCTAAATAAATGAAAAAGAGGCGCTCTGGACAAATTAACAAACGATTATGCGCCGGCGTACAGTGGCAAGCTACACCCAAAAAAAAATGTGAAAGTCGGTCCACCATACACCAGTTTTTTGTCCATGAAAGAATATCTTTCCACAAGCATACTTTATTAAGAATTTTCGTTTCACACCTTGAATTTAAATCAGTTGTACCCATACTATAAACACGAATTAATCCCACGAGCATTAACCGAAAAAACTTTAAATACCTTGCAGTTTTGCCACCTAATTTTCTGCAGTAAATATTGCTTGAAGTGTTGCCAAAAAAAAAATATAGGCACATTTAGAAATTTTAAATTCTAATATTTTTCAATTTCTGCCAAAAAATATGGATTTGGAGCCATTGTGCGGTGATCAAACGGCAAGGCAAAGCTACCCAGTCACCATTCAGCCAACAAAACTCCGAAAAATGCTACAAAAATAGATACATATACATAAATTAAATGGATACCTGTGCAAACAGAGATAGTAGAACAATTTTTATTCGTTCGGGTACATGGGAGACAGACAGAGGCACAGCCGGTCAGAGGAATGGTTGGACAGACTAGCTGGCTAGTTGGCTGTGAGTGAGTGAACATTGTGGCCATAGTACTCGTTCGTATCAGTTGAATGTTATCATAAAGTTTAACAACAAACAAGCCACCATTTTGCCCAGATAAAATAAATTCAAGCCAAAAAGATGAAATGAAGACCAGCCAAGCCAAGTACTCGTATGTGTGTACATAATGGTTGACTAAGCACCTCTGAATGTGCAAGGAGGGGAAACAGCCTAAGATTTAGGCAGACTACTTGATGATGTTTCTACTTCCAGTTGGTAATTTATTTAAAGCACTACGTCTGCAAAGTGCAATCGCCAAAATCGTACAAGATTTAATTTCAAATGCAGAACCAGTTAAATAGGCTGCGTATCTTTGATTAACCAAACATGACAAAGACATGCGAGTGTAAACGGGTGGCCCAAATCCAAGTTTAAAAACCAAAAGTTCATAAATAAACAAAATGACATTTTCTTTTCCATTTTTCCATTATTAATGGAATGTTTGTTGCGCATCCTGTCAACCGAATAATACAATTGGTGACTGTCTCTTTCTATCTCATGCTGAAGGATCTGCATCGTTATTGGATTGTTCGCATATTTTCGGTATTTTGAGGTACCACACAAAAAAAGTCTGACGCCGTCGAATCACAGCTCCGAGGCAGAGTTTGAAGCCAATTGATCACATCGGCGACGCGGCGGTTCTTGATCGATGGCCGGATTACTAGATAAGTAACATGGCAACTTAAACAAAATTTAGAATAATATGGCAACATTATTTCTTTTTGCATAAATCAAAGAGAATGAAAGAACAAGAGGTTTAATCGGCGAATTCGTCAAGACTAGACATTTTAGAATAATATGGCAACATTACTCTCTTTGCATAAATCAAAGATAATCAAACAACAAGAGGTTTAATCGGCGAATTCGTCAAGACGAGACAATTATCCTGCGATTTTTTAAAAAAACTGCTATATCTCAATCAATTATCAAGCGGATTATCAAACAATATACCACGTTTAAAACGTTACAGTACGTTCTTTATGATTTTGTCAAAAAACGATCGGGAGAGAATATAGGTACAATTAGCATTTAAAACTAAATTGTTACTTTTTTGGTTATACTTCACCGATTTTTATTCCATTTTTATAAATCATTATTTATATGAAAGAAGATGCATTTCTTACCAATTAATATTGCTATTAAGTAAATCTGATTAATATTTAGTAAATCGGATGAGAACTACCGAAAGTTTAGGCAAGATAAGGAAAAAAGTCAGAAAAATTATTATTCACTATCGCGAAAGCTATACCTAATGGGGCAAAACGGGCACTCAATTCGGATTAAGAAGATAGTTTAACAAAAGGAACAGGTCGTTTTGTTCAAAGGTGGGCTCAAAACTATAATCAATGAAATATTTAAAATCAATTAATTGCAATTGTTTTGCATTTTAAAAATGTAAAACACTTGCAAAACATGGTTTTTGAACGCTTCAACAGCATCTTCTGGCAACGAAAATCGTTGACTACGTATTTTTTTCTTGATATGCGGGAATAAAAGTCAGGGCTGTACGGCGGATGACCCATCAATTCGACGTTTTGGCCGGTCAAAAAGACGCTGGTTTGAGCCATTGTCATGGTGCACAATGATTCGTCTTCTCTTGTTCATTTTTCGAATTTCTCCGACGACTTCAGGCAAAGAAATTGTGGTGTACCACTCAGAATGGACCGTCCTACGTTGCTCAAGCGGAACAGTCGCCACATGCCCAGATTTTCCAAAGAAACAGGCGACCATTTGCGTCGAAGTGCTTCCACGAACAACTTTCGTTAGATTTTGCTCGTCTTCAAAGACCCACACGGTCAAATGCTGTTTTGTTTCGGGCTCATACACATTGATCCATGATTCGTCACCTGTGACGATCCAAAAAAGATCGTATTTTTTCAAAATTTCTTTGCACCAATCGACACGAGCCTTTTTTTAGCGATTGTCTAATTGTGCGGGATCCACGAGAACAAACCTTTTTCACGGCCAGGTGTTCATGCAATATCGAATGTATACTGGTCAAAGAAATGCCCAAGGATGCCTCTATCTCACGGTATGTCACATGACGATCTTGCATTATCAGTTGACGCACGGCATCAATGTTCTCTAGCACAACGGCAGTTTTTGGACGAGCTTCACGAACTACGTCTTAGAGCGAGCATCGGCCAGGGTTGAATGCAGTAAACCAGTTTTTCACAGTGCTATAGGATGGTGCTTCATCGCCATAAAAAAATTTAATTTCATCGACGAACTCTTGTCGTGAAAATCCACGTCGAAAGTTGTGAGAAATGATCGCACGAAAACGAGTTAATTCCATTTTTTTGCCAAATTGATTTTTTCAAGTCACTGTAAACAACACAAATGATGGTCGTACGTCAAAACGTTCTGATGTCAAAACGTTCTGCTAAAAAATGTCAAACTTTTCAATGGAAATGTCAGATGGCGCCAGGCAACACAAAGTGTTTGTCTAGGCCAGAAATATACTTATACGAGTATATAGCAACCCCGTTGCAGCATTTGTCATTTAAAACTGTTTGTTCGAAAATAAGTCTGGTAACTCTTGCCCATTTCTTAAGCGAATAAAAGTCAACTCGCTGTAAGTAGCTCCAAAAGAACACAGCTATTATAAATTTTGGAAGCCGGCGGTGGCTTAACTTTATCTCCTTGTTCTTTTCGACGGAAAAAATATAGTTTCAAGACCACGAGGGAATATTTATAATGTCAAATAGTCAGCTACTAACTTTCATGATAAACTACCGAGTTTGGTCAATACTTTTTTTAGATTGTATAATTTTATCATAAATATTTTAAATAAAATATAAAAAAAATCCTTAAAATATTTCTATTTTTAACAACGGCTTAGCACTAATTAACTGCGGCTTTGAAAGCAAACTTGAATCGTCGGCGGCGTGTCGCCTGTGGAACTTTAAACTCCTCCTAGGAGACCAATCAACACGGCGATTGCCGATTTTGACTTGTGAGGTATATCGTCTGAGTCCTTGCTTTCAAGCCCCGCCCAACAGGAGTGGTTTACCATGCCTATTTAGCGCTTACGAGCTGGCTTTTTTGACATCATTAGCCTAGGAAAATGGCACCAAGATGCCACCGCTCCAAAGTCCGCTACGAACTGTCACTCTTTGTGGAGGGAATGGCGTCTCGTATTGACGATTAAGTTTTTCTCGATCTCCAGAGGAAGCAGTTGTCTTTTGTTAACTTAGACGACGAGATTAAAATGCGCTTGGTGAGAAAAGATGATTTTTCAACCAAAATTGTTGACAATTTCGAATTGATCTAAGAAACAAACTGATGGGCAAGTACCTTCTATAAAGGAGTGTATTGAAACTTGTAAGCTGTTTGAGCTAAATTCGCATCAGTCTAGTGCGTGTTGAGTGGTTGAGATCTATGGCGAGTCCATATCGCAGGACTGAATTCAAACTCCTGACTACAGCAGCCACATTCTAGTCAGTGTTCACCGTAACAAGACGGGACGCTATAAGTATTTTTCTCTAGCCAATAAATTTCGATCGATATATTTTGTCTCACGAGGCCCTCAGTTTGTAGGAGAGAGGGGTAAGGGGAATGGAAAGGAAAAACTTGCAAGTACTGTCTATTCCTTTTGTGTTTTTCGTAGTGTGAAGTTGGCCCACTAGATGAAACACCCTGTAAACAACATCGCCTGGGACACAAGGACCGACATACATACTTTGCCTTGAAGCTTCAACAACTGGAATTTCATCTTCATACACACCCGTTCGCACGTGTTTCTCCCCATCTGACTGCTGACTACACACAATTTACAATTTGCAACATTTTGGCTACACATAAGATCTGCGATTTAGAAACGACTTGACTGACGTTGTGTTCTTACCCCAAATCAGCCGCAACGAAAGTCAGTCGTCAGTTTGTCTCGGCAGTAGCACACACTCGCACATGTGATGTGGCTATTTATCTTCAAATGCAAATGTTTAAAAGCGGTGCATGCGCATGCTGCGTACATAAATAAGATGACGGTAATTCTGCGCATGCGCAACTCAATCGACGGCGTTTCTCAGCATCAAGACAACATACATACATTGTATGATGCGTAATGATGGTGGTGTTGGTGTCCAATTATGTATGTACATAATATATACGTGCAATACAAGTATGTACTTTGATTGCTGCTCCCCAAGTATGTCATGATATGATGATTAAACGATGATTAAATCTGGTGCCGCAGGTGATCGAGAGCCTATAGAATTGCTGTTCTAGTCTGGTCAACTAGGAACGGTCGTTCGGGGAGTTTCGCAGCGGCTGTGCCACCAAAGTCGAAGAACAAATTTCGGCTTGGCGTAGCAAATCTACCTTGAAAATGATATATGATCACACCGTAAATCTGGAATTTCTAAACTAGAGATTTTCTGGTCGTTACATTGTTAAGCAGCCAAGTTATAAGGAGCACCGTGGTTACACTTTTGCATGCGCTCAAACCAATTGTCGAAGCACTTTTTCCGCTCCGATTGAGACACCTTCAAAACATGGTTTTTGAACGCTTCAACAGCATCTCCTGGCGACGAAAATCGTTGACCACGCATTTTTTTCTTGATGTGCGGGAATAAAATGAAGTCATTGGGTGCCAAGTCAGGGCTGTACGGCGGATGAACCATCAATTCGACATTTTCGACGGTCAAAAGGGCGCTGGTTTGAACCGATGTGCTCTCATAGTCATGGTGCACAATGATTCGTCTTCTCTTGTTCGTTTTTCGAATTTCTTCGAATACTTTAGGCATGCAAATTGTGGTGAACCACTCAGAATTCACCTACTATACTCAAGGGGAACAGACCACATGACTAGATTTGCCGAAGAAACAGGCCGACCATCTGCTTCGAAGTGCTTCTTCCACAAACAACTTTCGTTGGATTTGGCTCGTCTTCAAAGACCCACACACGGTCGATTGCTGTTTTGTTTCGGGCTCATACGCGTAGATCCATGATTCGTCACCTGTGACGATCTTATAAACGTCTTTAGAAGCACCGCGATCGTATTTTTTCAAAATTTCTTTGCACCAATCGACTCAAGCCTTTTTTGAGCGATTGTCAAATTGTGCGGGGTCCAACGAGAACAAACCTCTTTCACGGCCAGGTGTTCCGAATGTATGCTGGTGGAAGAAATGCCCAAGGATGCCTCTATCTCACGGTATGTCACATGACGATCTTGCATTATCAGTTGACGCACGGCATCAATGTTCTCCGTTTTTGGACGATCTTAACGACCTTCGTCATTGAGCGAGCGTCGGTCACGATTGAATTCAGTTAATCAGTTTTTCACAGTGCTATAGGACGGTGCTTCATCGCCATACAAAGATGTCACATGTTCATCGATGCACTCTTGTCGTGATAATCCACGTCGAAAGTTGTGAAAAATGATCGCACGAAAATATTCACGAGTTAATTCCATTTTTTTTTTGCCAAATTGATTTTTTCAAGTCACTGTTAACAACACAAATGATGGTCGAACGTCAAAACGTTCTGAGTGTTTTATTTTTTAAGCGAAAAACTCCGCAGAATCTCATATACCCTTCACCTTGGATTAAAATGACAATAAAAACAATAGTCCTAATAATCGTCAATATAGTCGCTTTTATTTATCTGGAGAACCGCATCCCTGAGTCCCCAGAGCCTAAGTATACTCGTTACAAACTTTCTGGCAAATCTTTTGAAATATTCCATATTTGAATTCGGTTTTTAAATACTTAACAGCGGTCCAATGTTTTGCGTTAACTGTGTTTAACGCCTTAGGTTTACGAATCCTTGCTTCAATCTAAGCCAAAAATACATATTTGGATTCGTCAGTCACTTCTTTTTTTAACCCCAAAGACCGTTATTTGTGGGCCTCTTGGATTCATAAATGTTAGTTAGAACTTTATAAACCTATGTATTTGATTCCGTAGTAAAATCGACGTTAATTTGACTTTTCTTTACCCCAAGGGTCCATGAATCTTGCCACAATTTAAGCAGAACTTGAAAAAATTATTTTTGTATATCAAATAACATACAAAGTGTGATTATTAAGTTTTCGCAAAATATGCCAATACTCAAAGTTACTCTTAGACTGTCGACAAATATGCGTTTGCATAGAATTCCGATCCCTAGTGAAAATGGTTAAAAACATAACCTCAGTTCAAGAAAGCCAACGTTTAGCCGACGCCTGTTTGTAAAGCCTGGTTCTGTATAAACGTGTAATTTGTTTTAACATTTATTATCATAATAATAATTATAATAGTCAGCCTAATTATATGCTTCGTTCAACATAGACCATTCACAGTGATTGGCCCTTTCAATTCAGCAATGCCAGTTTACAGTAGCCTAGACAAAAACCATACGAACATTCACAATATATTCCGGTAATTAAATGCAATTCACAATAACTACTACCGGTTGGTGGCAAGGTTACCAGAGGAAAGGACATTTGTGGCAAATAAGGGGGGACATTTACAAAGACATTTGGGCAATTTACAAAGAATCTTTGGTACCATCGGAGGACACATGTTAAATACAAGTAAAAAAAAGTAGAAGTCGTGCGCGTCCAGCTGAGATACCCTACACCACTCCGCTATTCAAAGGATTAAGCAAATTTTTCTTAAGCTTGAAAAAGGTGGGACTCAATATGTTAAGAGTTAATTATTTGTCGCTAATAACGTACAATACGAAATTTTATAAACATAAACATGTAAGATGTTGCTTCTAGAGCTAAAAACAGAAAAATCAGGTAAACATATATGTATGTGGGGGCTATATCAAAATCTGAACCGATTTTATTCGAATTTATAACGTACTTCCTTTGTCCAAAAAACTAACTACCGTATAAACATATATGTGTGGAAGCTACGTATACCAAATTCTGAACCGTTCTTCTTCAAATCAATAATGTACTTCCTTGGTCCGAAAAACTTACTTCTGGAGAATTTCATAAAGATCGGTAACTAGCATTAGACAAACAAACAGACATGGCCAATCAATTTAAAGCGATCGACAAATATTTGCATCTCTGCTCTGAATGGTGTACACCACTTTGGCATTTTTACATTCCTCATAAAGATCTAGTATAGAGTTTGATATTGGAATTACCAGATCTACAGCGAGACGAGAAAATGAATATTTGTTAAGTTTAAGGAGTGTAAAACCTCCTTCGTAACTCACCTAAAGACCAACTGAGTACGAGCAATAGCCCAAAAAAGCCATAACCCTCTAAGAAAACCGGCACGAAAACGAAACGTTGGCGAAGTCATTTTTTCATACAAGACTACGAAAACGAACCGATTTTGCGATACGTAAATGCACCGTAAACGTTAATTTCGGAATAAGAGAATTAGAAAATAAAAAGTAGTAGTTTGAATGTATTGGTAGTACGCCAAGGCTAAGCTAAAGTAGTACTTTTACGTAACACTAAAGCGGTCCGTTTTCGTAATACCAGAGTGTTGCGTTTACGTAACACTGAAGCGGTACGTTTTTGTATCTGCAAAACGTTCTGTTTCCGTACTGAATTTCTTTCTCTATCGAAATAATATAAGCTTTTTTATACTGAAGAATTAATGTTGCATATTTTGTGAATGATTATGAATTCTTTGGCTATTACAAAATATAGATATGTAGATATAAATATACTACAAACGTTTTATAAATACCTATTATATTAACACTTACAAAAGCTGATTTTGTTTAACAACAATCAGATCATCACACTTCAAACATCAACTAAAACAATTAAAGTGTTCTGTCAACATGGCTGCCCGAATAAGAAAAAACAGTTAATGCCGTTACCATTAAGAAAAAACAGTTCGTTTTCGTATCGCAAAAACGGCACGTAAACGGATTGTTTTAGGTACTTTTTGGTTTAAATACGTTCTTTTCCATTACGCAAAATCATTTCCATTTCGTACCGTAAAAAACGGCACGTTTACGAAGAGTTTTACGCAGAATTAATTTCGTCGTATTTTTATATGAAAAACTATGCAAGTGTTAGTGATATGGCGGTCCGTATGCAGTTCGTTTTCGCACCGCAAAATGCGTTACGTTTATTTTTCTTGGAGGGAAATTATCTTTTGAGAAAAAAATTCCTTTAAACGTGCTGATAATTTAGAACATTACCAAAAATAAAACAACCAATATTTCGAAGCCAGGAGGCAATGAAATATGATGATTCTGTTAAGAAAACAAAAACTGGTATTATTTTTGAAAGGACTAAAACTAATCTGACCTTTACAATCATCTTATCTTTAACAAGCCGATAGCTATAAGTACTGAGGTTGTAAAACATAGCACACTGTAGAAAACTAAGTTGACCCTTAGGAGACCTTGAAGGAAATTAAACCAGGTTATCCTACTAAAGGTGATTGACACTTATGACCTTATTATCTAACTTGTCCTTCGATGGTCAATCAAGATTGACCAAATATTAGATCTGGTGAAATTGGACTATATCGGTACATGTTTTTCTGCAGCCACCACGTAAAAAGTCGCTGACGATTTGAGGTCCTGACACAAACCACAGTTTACTTTCGATCTTGCTTAAATTTTGTATAGATCCTTGTGGGAAATGTAAAACCAAGCGTGGCACAATTGAACCGATATGGGTTCATGTTTTTAAAAAGAACCCATACAAACGTCCTTAACGATTTAATTTCCTTCCTGCAACTCCACAAGCTACATTTACATTAGCTGATAAAGTTGGAAGTGAAATATTAAATATGATCTTACTCAAAAATAGCATACAGCGTAAGTGGCCTACTAGAAACCCTAATAAAAGTAGACCATAATATGGTTCCGAGTTTTCATGTAGATGCTATACAAAGCACAGTTCATTCTTAGGCCCTGCAACTCCAAAGTTGCATTTATAATTCGATCTTTCTCAGATACGCTTACTTCGTTATGAATGGCATCTTTACAAATCTGTCAAAATGTATACTATATCATTTCATGTAGCCCTCTGTACAGGTCCATCTCGAAGTAAGACCCTGTCGTTTTAGAAACAATATTTTAAATTCGATCTTGCTTGAAATTAGCACGCTACGTTATGAGCGGTCTCTAACAATTATGGTGAGGTTGGACTTTATTGTTCCATGTTTTCATGTTGCTCACATACAAAGACCTATCTCAAAGTAAGAGTCCCCAGCTCTGGAAGCCACATTTTTTAACCGATCTTGCTTAGCACACTATCGTCCTAGAAGCCACATATTAAGTCCAACTTTTCTCAAACTTTAAAGGGGCAATATAGACTATTTTAACTATTTGCTTGTTCACTGCTTTAAAAGTTTAAGTTACTCGTCCCAAATACTGGACTATGTGGTCCAGTGCAAGTAAACCAGACTAAATTTCTGGTAAAATAATCTATCATATTAAGAGCAGGTTTTTCTTGAATACTAGCTATTTTAGATTAGGCGGTGCATATTATATCGTAAAGACAAGTTTGTTCCTCGATAGTATGTTAAGCGAAGTAAATAATCTGTTTTGCGGATGTTCCGTTTTTGCAGGGAATTTTCATATGTCAATTAAATACGTCACCTACTGATATGTGCTTTATGTTTGGCTGAAGTTCAATTTGGGGGAGACACCCCTGCAGGAAAATAGTGCCACCTTTTTTAGAATAATGCAGGGAACAATTTGAATAATGGTCCTTTATTCCACTACAGCCGGTTCTACGGGTCGGATTGACCGAAGAGCAATTCTTCGGCCATAGGCTGTCACCCTGGCACTCCGTGGCCGCTTCAACAACAACAATAGTGGGCCTGCCGACGATAGGGGGCGTGGCATCGAAAACGACCTTGAGATTTAAGCTTTTTATAGTATGGGACGAAAGGTAGAAGCCTCACGAACCCAAATGTGTATTTACTTTACGAATCGGACATGCTTGGGACCGATAAACCGATTTTGAGATAAGTAGAGAGGGGGGAGGGGGGATTTGTAGACGATTTTTAAGCAATTCGCAAGAATATTTCACGTCAACTTGTTCTGGACTGGATTGACCCAAAGCAGCGATTCTTCGGCCAAGGGCTGTCACCCTAGCACACAATTGCAGCTGCTACAACAATTTCAGAAAGTTTTAACGTCCCGAGTCCCTTGAATACGCCTGTCCAATAGTGAAAATCTTTAAGCCGACCGAAGGCTGTCCACACAGAAAGAAATTCTTATTAAGAAAAACTGGCCACTTATCGTAAATAGGTCTAGCTTGTCCCAAACATGTCCAATGCGTAAAGTAAGCACAAGAGCAAATTTACTCGGGATTCTCTTTTTGATGAGACGCCTACTACGAACGACAGCCGCACTATTCATGTGGATTTTCATGTTCCTTGCATTTAGAGGGCCACATTTATTTGTTGTTCCTTTTTCTAGGGCTTTCCCCATAAACTGAGATTTCCTTTCTTGTAAGGCGACAAATTGCCTTAAAGTTTTCATATGTCCCATTCAAATTTGCCTTTTTGGGTGATTTGGTGATAGTGTAGGTGTAAAACTAATTGCACAATTTAGAAATTTGACTTTAGCGAGAGATTGTGAAATTAGAAAACTTCTACTTACCTTTAATGTTGTTGGCATCATTTGTTGTTCTTGTGACTCCCGTTGAAGTATCCATTTCATTCGATTCAAAAAGTCTAACAGAATTATTGATTGCATAGAAAATTGCAGTCAGCGATGCCAGGGCATAAAGGGATACAACAATTACACCTCATGTTTTACGTTCTATTTCGCAGATTTATTTCATTTTATTGCAATCAAAACAATTAAATCAGCAAATTTCACTCCTTTCTTTGGTTACCAACGAACATTGTACAAATGCCAATATGCAGTTATTTTTTTTATTGACATTTCTTCGGCTTATTTCGTTGTCTCTCTCTCGACTATACCTTGATCTTTGTAGCAGCGTTGCCATTTTGTTGCTTGTTTTTGTTTGATTCTATTCAATAAATCAAAAGGTATTTTCAATTGCATACAAAAATGCTTATGCATAACACCACATGTTTTACGTTTTATTCCGCAGATTTATTTCATTTAATCCGATTGCATGCAAAACAATAAAATCAGCAAATTTCACACCTTTCTTTCGAACATTGCACAAATGCCAATAAGCTGTTATATTTTTATTGACAATCCTTCGGCTTTTTTCGTTGTCTCTCACGTCTGTCCCTTGAACTATGTAGCAGCGTTCCCATTTTGGTGCTTTTTGCACTGTTTTCGTGCATTTTTGTTGGATTCTATTCAATAAATCAAAATGTATTTTCGATTACATACAAAAATGCTTATGCATATAGCTATCACACAATTACACCACTTGTTTCTCGTTTTATTTTGCACTTATTTAATTTTTTCCGATTGTAAAAAACACAACAATTTAATCGGCCAATTTTACTGCCATCCTTCGTTAACGACGATCGCCGTACAAATGCCAATATGCAGTTATATTTTTATAGACAATTCTTCGGCTTTTTTTCTTTGTGTCTCTCGCCCTCTCGTCTGTCCCTTGAATTATGAAGCAGCGTTGCCATTTTGGTGCTTTTTGCACTGTTTTCGTGCTTTTTTGGTTAATTCTGTTGAAAAAATAAAAAGTCGTTTGCAATTGCATACAAAAATGCTTATGCATATAGCGATTACACCACTTGTTTCATGTTTTATTTCGCAGACTTATTTAATTTTTTCCGATTGTAAAAAACACAACAATTTAATTAGCAAATGTTACTCCTATCCGCCGTTGACAACGATCACAGTAAAAATGCCTATATGCAGTTATATTTTTATTGACATTTGTTCGGCTTTTTTTTCGTTGTCTCTCGCTAACTCTCGTCTGTCACTTGAAATATGTAGCAACGTTGCCATTTTGGTGCTTTTTGCACTGTTTTCGTGCTTTTTTGTTTGATTGCATTCAAAAATTCAAAAAGCATTTTCAATTGCATACAAAAATGTTTATACATATAGATATCACGCAATTACATATTTCATGTTTTATTTCGCAGACTTATTTAATTGTTTCCGATTGTAAATAACACAACAATTTAATCAGCAAATTTTAATCCTACGGTTAACAACGATCACGGTACAAATGCAAATGTGCAGTTATTTTTATTGACATTTCTTCGGCTTTTTTTCGTTGTGTCTCTCGTCTGTCACTTGAATAATGTAGCAACGTTGCCATTTTGGCGGTTTTGCACTGTTATCGTGCTTTTTTGCTTGAAAAAAATCAAAAGGTATTTTCAATTGCCAACAAAAATGCTTATGCATATAGCGAGCACCTAATTACACCACATGTTTCACGTCTTATGTCGCAGATTTATTTAATTTTTTCCGATTGTAAAAAAACACAAAAAATTTAATCAGAAAATTTTACTCCTACGCTTAACAACGATCACGGTACAACTGAAAATCTGCAGTTATTTTTATTGACATTTGTTCGGCTTTGTGTCGTTCTCTCTCACACTCAGCTGTCAGTGTACGTATGTTTATGTTAGGGTTATATCCTTAGCGCTAAAAGTCGACTTTACAACAATTACAAGAAAAACAAAAGTCGGTTTTAGACTGTTCGGTATAAAAAAGTCAACGTTTTTCTTTAAGGAAATGAAATTGCAATATTTTGGAATAAAAACAAGTTTTTTTTGAATAAAAAACTTTTATTTTAAGATAAGAGTGTTTAAAAAACAAGTAAACTTCTGTTGTTTGCAAATTATTCAAATGCAGATTTTTAAAACTTTAAAAGCAACGTTTATTGTTTGAAGCAGTGGATTCATATACATGGAACAACATGTCCGCATCAATTGATCTCAAAAAGATAATCATATTTAAATATTTCGGAGAAATTTGGCTACGAATTTGAGTAGCAATTAGTATACCAAAACCCTACACTAGGTTTCTCAAAAAAAAGCTAAAGGGTGGTTAAATTTTAAGGGCCAATGTTGATTTTGAATAAAACACAAATTATTTAAGAAATTGTTGTCATTTCTTTTTATTGTGATAATATTGGTATGGTTTAATTATGTATGAAACAAAATATCGGCCTAATGGCCGCCGCGACCTTGGTGGCAATCGTCCATCCGATTGTCCAAATTTTCGATGACGCTGAGGCATAATTGAGGTTCTATAATTTAGATCTTGAATTGGTGCTGGCTTATCGACGTACACCTTTTCTTTCAAATAACCCCAAAGATAGAAGTCCAACGGTGTTAGATCACATGATCTTGGTGAGATAACACGGCCGATGAATTTGTCGCACAAAAGAGCCATTGTTTCATTAGCTGTGTGGCAAGTGGCACTGTCCTGTTGAAACCACATATCGTCCACATCCATATCTTTCAATTCGGGCCATATCACGATAGCGAACACCATTCACAGTAACTGTCTGACCGGCCTAATTTTGGAGAAAAAAAAATGGCCCGATGATGCCGCCAGTCCATAAACCGCACCAAATAGTCACTCTTTGTGGGTGCATTGTTTTTTCAACAATCATTCTTGGATTGTCATTCGCCCAAATACTGAAATTCTGCTTATCGACGAATCCACTGAGGTGAAAATGTGCCATATCACTGAAGATGATTTTCTTCGAAAATTGATCATCCAGTGTTGCCATTTCTTCCCACCATTATGGCCATTGATGACATCTGGAATGGTCAAGAGGCTTTAGTTCTTGAGTCAATTGCACTTTGTAAGCGTGTAAATGCAAGTCTTTATGCATTATGTTCATCAACGCCGAGCGTGAGAGGTGAAATTGTTGGGCACGACGACAAGTTGAGGTGAACGGCTCTTCAGCCACACAATCGCGAACAGCAGCAATATTTTCTGCAGTACGAGCATGCACTGGTGTTTTCACATTTCCTACAGACCCGGTTTGCTTAAATAGTACGCACATTTGGATGATTAAATTTATTGAAAAAAAACACGAGGTGCACGATATGCATTTTGATTTGAAAGCCCAGTTTCATAATAAGCCTAAATAACTTTTACTTTGTATTTCCATGGTTCAAATTGAGTTAGTCCGAAATTGATAAATAACAAATGAAACGCAGAAAAAAACTTGACGTTTGGATGTGGTTTACATTCAACGTCGAGATAACACGGCCGATGAATTTGTCGCACAAAGGAGCCATTGTTTCATTAGCTGTGTGGCAAGTGGCACTGTCCTGTTGAAACCACATATCGTCCACATCCATATCTTTCAATTCGGCCCATATCACGATATCGAACACCATTCACTGTAAATGCCTGACCGGCCTAATTTTGGAGAAAAAAAATATCGCCCGATGATGCCGCCAGCCCATAAACCGCACCAAATAGTCACTCTTTGTGGGTGCATTGTTTTTTCAACAATCATTCTTGGATTGTCATTCGCCCAAATGCTGAAATTCTGCTTATCGACGAATCCACTGAGGTGAAAATGTGCCATATCACTGAAGATGATTTTCTTCGAAAATTGATCATCCAGTGTTGCCATTTCTTCCCACCATTATGGCCATTGATGACATCTGGAATGGTCAAGAGGCTTTAGTTCTTGAGTCAATTGCACTTTGTAAGCGTGTAAATGCAAGTCTTTATGCATTATGTTCATCAACGCCGAGCGTGAGAGGTGAAATTGTTGGGCACGACGACAAGTTGAGGTGAACGGCTCTTCAGCCACACAATCGCGAACAGCAGCAATATTTTCTGCAGTACGAGCATGCACTGGTGTTTTCACATTTCCTACAGACCCGGTTTGCTTAAATAGTACGCACATTTGGATGATTAAATTTATTGAAAAAAAACACGAGGTGCACGATATGCATTTTGATTTGAAAGCCCAGTTTCATAATAAGCCTAAATAACTTTTACTTTGTATTTCCATGGTTCAAATTGAGTTAGTCCGAAATTGATAAATAACAAATGAAACGCAGAAAAAAACTTGACGTTTGGATGTGGTTTACATTCAACGTCGGCCATAACCACCCTTTAAATCCCGACATGTCGGGTTTCCCATTTTTTTCCTGTCGGTGTTTCCACTTTGCATTTTTTTGGTTATAGTACAAAAAAGCAAAGAAAGTTTATAATTTAACGAAATACGTAAATATAATTTTAAAGCTAAACCGACCTGTAAGAGTACCAGTCCACTCAGAATCACAGTTGATTCGATTTAACAATATATGTCTGTCCTTCTTACCGTCGGTCTGCTGTCTTTCTAAAGCCTGTTTTTAAATTACAGGTCGCAACTGTTATCCGATCTTCATGAAATTTGCAAAAAATTAAGTTTTTTTCGATAAAGGTTGTTGATTTTTATTAAAATGGGTAAAAATTTGAATACAATTCCCATGCATGTGTTTAACCGATTTTATGTCTAGATCTAAAACCACTTAGTACTTCCAATATTGATGAAATTGGATACATTTGATAACGATTGATCATCTATCAGCTCAAAAAATGGGTCATATCTGTCCTCGTTTTGATATAGTTTTAATTACGATATTTCGATTTCAATAAAATATGGCATGGTATATTTCGATTGACAAACAACTAATTTTCAACCGATTTGAGTAATATAGGCTTATTTTTTAATATACAGGCATGTCACAGAACACAATTCTGATCGATGGTTTCAGTTTCGTATTTTTATTCTCCAGAAAACTAATTCCGAAAGATTTTGTCGGAATGAAACCACTTTTGATTATGTGATCGGAATTGATATTTTTAGTTCCATAAACACAAAAAACTTTGATAAAAGTACATTTTCTGAATAAAGGTTATAGTAAAATTTAATTACGTTAAATTTTTGCTTATTTAACATTTATTTTAATAAATCTTTTATATTTTCAATAGTACTAAGACAATAATACAAGCCAAATAATTGCGTTGAACAAAATAAACTAAATCCAAAACAAACAAAAAACGTTGGAAAATTTATTTGTAATTTGTATTGTTTGTGATTGTCTTTTGTTGTGGCGTGTAATATTTTGGCTGACGAAAATAAAACAAATAAGAAATGTGAGTATTTTATAAGTTTGTTCACAATATTTTTATTTACAAACAAATATTTTAGGCAAAAGCATAGAAACAGTGCTCCTGATAAAATTTTTGTCGAGTTCATGGAGTGCCACAATGATATAGCTAGAGGATTCCTGAAGGGATCGTGTGGTTGTAGAAGCGCTTTGGATAGAATTAACAGAAAAATTGAGTTCTTCTGGACCACCACGCAAAGATTGTCATGGATAAAACAAAACCTGGACAAAAGAAAATGTGCCACAACAAAAACGGTGGTGGCCCATATAACAAATATGTATTGTCCGAGGTTGAGGAAGCTGTTGTTAGAGTCTCCGGAACGCAGAGAAGTGTAGAACGCCTTCTACACTGGCGCCAAAGATTGGTAGAAGCGGATCTGATCGCGTACATTTGTGAATCTGACTCCCTCAACATCTGACAGTGCTAGGGAAAAAGAAACTGATTTGGCAAAAAAACGAAGTGTAACACCATCACCTTCCCGCACACCATCTCCTACTCCTGAGCAGCCTTTTAGTAGAAGAAAATAAACACTTGGGAAAAATTGGTCGACAACAAAGTGAAAAATATTTCCCCCTTATGGAAGAACAGCGCGATGATGTGCAAAAACAAAATGAAAAATTAGATAGGCTGTGCAATATTTTGGAAGCCCATTATAAAGTAAAGGAACTATTGTTACAATTTATGTTAAACTATTTTCTTGACTCCGTTTGTTTATTTTGTTTACTTAAAACATATGGTTTTTGTTTTCTCATATGCGTGTTTTCTAATTTGCCATTAGTTTTCTAATTTGAAATTAGAAAACCAGGGTTTTTAAAATTTTTGGAATTATCTAAATCGATCGGAATCTGAAGAAGGTATAACAAAACCGACCGGAATGGTTTCTGTGACAGGCCTGATAGTCCCATTTAATAAAAAAAAAAGCTGCATGTAGCATTGTAGCCTTTTTCTGCTATGTATTTTTGGTCTTAAATATTTTTCTTTATTTTAAGTTGACATTTAACTTTAAATTGTAAATATTTGTTAAAATTGTTGTCGATGTTTTATAGTTGAAATAAAACAAAAGAATCATTTACATAATTTTGTCTCTAATTAACTGTGTTGGTTTGTGCCCAATGGAGTATATCCTGCCAAATATACCCTGCTTTACAGAAAAACAACGAAAGCTTCAGTGTGTTGGGGCCTTAAGACTTTTTTAAAACCAAAAATTCGACTTACCGACTTTTACTGTTTTATAGCCTAAGCTCTATCGATTTGTCAAAATCGACTGACAGAACCCTAGTTTATGTAGCAGCGTTGCTATTTTAGTTCCGTTTTCTCTGTTTACTGTACAGGATGTGCGATTTAATTTTTAAATTTAAATCTTCTGTACCTCTGTAAAAATGGACTGATAATATTTTTAAATTTATGGTTTTATTGGAACGGTTGAACTTTGTCATTTAATAATTGAACACAATATCATACAGATGACTACCTCAACTGGCTCGGCAGTACCTCATCCGACCAAGCCTATTCTTCAGCAAGTTTTCTATTGTTTCATATCAAATCTTTTCAAAGGCAACTTCGATTTCATGTTTCAACGCTTTTATTGTCTCTGTATGCTTTGTGTAACATTTATCCTTAATGGCTCCCCACAGAAAACAATCAAGAAGACTCAAATCACAGCTCCGAGGCGGCCATTTGACATCACTTTTTCGATTTTCAAAAACAGTACGTAAAATATCGATGGTTGCGTTGGCTGTTTGAAATGTGGCCCGTTTGTTGAAACCAAATGTTGTCCATGTCATTCTCTTTTATTTTTGGCGCGGTAACCCTCACCGTTGACGGTAATGGCGGCTCCTTCCTCGCCCAATGATGCCACCAGCTCAAAGTCCACACCAAGCAGGGATTCTTTGTGGATGGATTGGCTTCTTAATTGTCACGTGTGGGTTCTCTTTACCTCATATGCGGCAATTATGCTTATTGACAAAGCCACTGAGATGAAAATGAACTTCATCTGAAAACACGGTTTTTGGTAAAATTCTTCATCTCCTTTCATACAATCTCCAGCCTTTTGGGCCAAGCGAAAACGCATCGGATAGTGTTCCATTCTTAAATTACAAAGTTCAACCTTTGCAGTAACAGGAGAATTTAAAAAAAAATATAAGTAATCTTTTTACAGTCGATTAAATTGTTAAATCGCCCACCTTATACCGGTTTTGTTAGTCCGAATAACCCATAAAATGCAAGGCAACATTTTTGAATTTGAAATTGGAATGCCGAAAGCTTGAAAGAAAAGCTTATGCCCCATTCGCCTACACGAATAAAATTTACATCCACTGGACTTCGTGCGGAAATCAAGTACAATTTGCATAATGGACAGAATGGATTTATGTCAATTTTTGGATACAATATACATCAATAAATATACTAAAAAATAGTTGGTCCAAAAACATTCAGTACTTTTTATTTTACAGCATAAAACGTGTGTAACAGTATTTATGTCCCTACTAAGTATTTATTGATGTATGTATATAAGTATTGTATCCAAAAAGAATCTACTTATTCGAAATGTCCGCCTTTTGCCTATACACACGCCTTAAGTCGCACTGGCCAATCGTCAATAGCTGCACGAACCTCGTCCATTGGAAAATTGGCCGCAGCTCGAACCAAAGCAGTCTTAAGAGATCCAATGTTGGGGTATCTTTTGTGACAAACCTTGTCCACAATTCGTAATCCAATGGGTTCAAATCTGGACTGCCTGAGGGCCATTCTTCAGAGGAAATGAACGCTGACAAACAGCTTTCAAAACGGTTTCTTGGTAAACTTTGGCCGATGTTTTGACTCCTTGTTCGCAGAAATGCAGGTCAGTGACCCCATCGTAAGAGACACCCCACACGCAGAGAAAAAACATGGTTACTACATGGTCACGGCAATAATAATATGTTCTCTGCAACTAAAGTATGTTCGTCGCAACCATAGCACTGTTAACTTAATTTATTTTTGACAATAGTATAATTGCTGCAATATTAATATTGTTGAAATGTAACAATAGTATTATTGCCAAATTTAAAAATGAAAGTATGGTTATAACAACAATATAAATATTGTTGGTGCGACAAAAGTATTGTGTTTTGCGTTTTATGTTAACAGTTATATGATTACGACAATCATACTGTATGATTGTAATTTTTCTTCATTTAAATATGCTTTTAAGAACAAATGTAATTGGTACGGATTTAATGCAATAATAGTACTTTTTTTTTATCGAAATTAAAATTTTTTAAACAAGCTGCTTTGGCTTTGTTTCAATAATTTTCAATCATTTTCATAATTCAAATCTATTGTCGACAACTTAAACAAATTCTAATAAATTTTATTGGGGATCAAAGTACAATTGTGTGTGATCATACTATGGTTGTAGAGATCATAACATGGTTGCGTGTGAATCATATTATGGTTGTGAGGATCATACTATGGTTGTATGTGAAATATACTATGGTTGTGAGGATCATACTATGGTTGTGGAGATCATAGTATGGTTGAGTGTGAATCATACTATGGTTTTGGGGATCATAGTATGGTTATGTGTGAATCATATTATTGTTGTGAGGATCATAGTATAGTTGTATTTGAATCATACTATTGTTGTGAGGATCATAATATTGTTGTACCACAACCATATACCAACAATAGTATTATCCTCTTCGAATATTGTCACCACAACCATACTTTTTTCTGCGTGCACCAAACCATGACTGAAGCTGGGTGATGACCCTTTTCCAGCCTTGGGATCAGTTCACATGCTTCCTTAGATGACTGCGCATACACTCTATCATTTTGCTTGTTAAAATTTTCTTGAACGATAACATTTTTTCATAGGTGAACAACATTTTTCTGTGCAAGTTATCAGCGTGCTTCACCAAAAAACGTTTGCATTTTTCAAACCCATTTGTTTTAAAGCTGCATTCAATAAATGTCCGGTACGTCGTTTGAAAGCCCCATGCCCCAAGTCTTTTTTAATGATTCGACTCATGGACTTTTGCGTGATATTCATCTCACGGGCCACGATTTTCTGTTTTCGGAGCGGATTTCTGTGAATTCTTGATTTAACCACATGTCAGGTGTTCGAACAGAGCGTGGGCGGCCCAACCGGTGGCGGTCTTTTACATCTCCAGGCTCCTCAAACAGTTTTATGCATCGGTAGACGAACACGCGGCTAATCCCTAGTGGCCGGAGCGTTTTGAAAATATCGCTTTTATTCATTTCACACTTGAAAAGCGCTATTACAGCGATACGGTTCTCATTATCTGACCACTCCATGATGAAAGTTGAAACAATTTTTAAATCCCGTTACAGACAGACGACTAACTAAAGGTTAGCTTTCAAAACCCATATGACATTAACGGGGTATGTTCAGTTTTACTATTGAAATGGGTGTGTTCAATGTTGTAACAGTATTTATGTCCCTACATAGTATATATCTTTATTTTATTGTTGTATACGTGACGCGCAAATTAGAAAGGGACCTAAGGTTAAATCCAGTTTTGTTCAGGAGAGCCATTTTAAAGATTAGGTCCATTTCTATTTGCGCTTAGAATCGTCGACTTCACTTTCATAAAACGCTCATATCTCTGGGAGAGAACACTTTTGGGGCATGGGATCGGTCTCATTCGATGCTCAGATGTTGTCCACATCAAAAAAAGAAAAAAAAATGAAAATTGATTTTTTTTACCCTTAGGTCCCTTTCTCTATGCGCTGTCACATATACATAGTTGATTATGGGCCACTTTGCTGTCCTTGGTTGTTTCAAGCGGGGAAAATAAAATATATTATACTAAATTATTTACTATACAATAAATCTTTATAGGACCTTTAAAGTCTTTGTTTTTAAAAAAATTTATCAAATAATATTACCCTGGTTGTCCCTAGCACTACTTTCAATTGAAATTTTCTCAATTTTTTACAAAATAATTAATTATTTATTTAATAAAACCAGTCCATAGTAAAAAATAATATTCAGTTAATGTTGTTGCTATTAATTCTTATAATTTTTTATTCAATTTATATTTTTATGGATGTCTATTTTCTGTCCCTGAAAATACACAATATTCCCCTGTAAAATCTAATATTCGCTAAAACTCAAATTTCCAAACCAATCTTGATTTCAAGCAACTCAAAAATGATTAAACATAACTTGAAGTGGGTGCACATCTAATATTTTTTTTCGTCAACAGTCTTATTAAAATTAAGTAAGTCGCGTTTTGTCACTCGTTACGAACGTTCACACTTAAGTTGGTAATTCCCCTTTTTTTCTTGTTAAATTGTTTTTTTTTATTTTTAAATTGTTGCATGATTCCGTCAAAAATTAAAATTTTGATGTGTACCTTTTAATTCAATTCAAATTTCCAAACCATTCTTGATTTCAAGCAACTCAAATATGATTGAACATAACATGAAGTGGGTGCACATCTAATAGTTTTTTCGTCAACAGTCTTATACTGCATTTTCATTAGGCCATTTATTCTCGTTTTCGCTCGAAACTTTTCAAAACGTCTCAACCAATTTTCACACAATTTGTAGTCGTTTTCATTCTCGTTTTGGTTTTCGTTTGACAGTTCATTATTGTTTACAAACAAAGAACAACGTGGTGACTATTAAAATTCTGAAATACATATTTTTCTTAAACAAAAGGATAAATTAAATTAAGTTTTTTTTCTTTTAGCACGCTTATTTTTACTTTTACTTCATAAAATATCTATTCCACCAAATATGTTTGACGATTGATTAAAAATGTCTGCCTTGAGATGACAAACCAACGATAAAAAACGATTATTTTAGAGATGACACACTTTATTTCAGGTGGCATCGCCTGTTCGAAACGTTTTCGTTCCTCTTTCGTACAAAAACAAGTCAAAGTGAGACGTTTTCATCACTTGAATTTGTATGGGAAAACGTCTCATTTTGACTTGTTTTGGCCAAACTTTTGAAAACACTTCAAAAGTGCCTAGTGAAAAAAGAGCATTATTAAAATTAAGTATGTCGTGTTTTGTCACTCGTTACGAACGTTCACACTTAAGTTGGTCATTCCCCGTTTTTTTTTAAATTGTTTTTTTTTATTTTTAAATTTTTGCATGATTCCGTTAAAATTTAAAATTTTGATGTGTATTTTTTTAAAAATGACTAGTCATTCTTAAAAATAAGACATCTACCTGAAGTAAATATTAAATTCTGCAAAAAATCGAATGCCAAAAATGATGTCGAAATTGACCCATAATCTCAGAATCACCATATGCTATTTTTTATAGCTTTGATTAAAATAATATATATAAAGATTATGAAACAATCCACGACAGTTTCAAACTGCGAATCGGGGAATAGCTTACATTTTGGTTATATACTTATATAATCCACCAGTAAAACAAAGCAGCTTTTTAATATTTTTTTTGTTTTAATAAGTATTACTTTTATTATTTTTCTTCTTCATCCTGTCGTTATTATTATACAGTAGATTAATTATTCCTTGCAATTACCATCATATAATTGTTAGAATTAGTATTTTTTATAATTTATAATAATTTTTTTTCGTTTGTTTTTGTTTTTTTTTCATTTTAATTATTTTACATATTGAACATTAAATTTTGCTTTGTATTTTTTTTTATATGAAATTTATATTAATTAAATAATTAAGGGGGGGGGGGTTCTTTTGTGTTTTGCATGCAATTAATATAAAGTTTCATTTTGTGTTTTATCTCTTTTTTTCTGTTTTAGGTTAAAATCTTTTGTCTTTTTACTATTATTTATTTTATATTTTTTTCGCACATAGCTTATTAGAATATTAATTTTTTTTATATAAGTCGTTTTTAGTTTGCAGTTGATTTTCTATAATACAAATTAAATTATTACGCTTGGGAAATTTGTTATTACTTTCTTAGCTTCTTACTTTTTTTATTTCGCATTTAGAGATTTTCATCAGTAGGTTGCTGTTATGCATTAAAAATATTTGGAATTTCTTAAATTACGTTTGCTTTATTTTACTTAATATTTAGAATATTTTTAAAGAAAGTTACACATGCAAATTGTTTCGTAAGTTCGTATTGAGAAGAAATTTTTGGGAAAGAAAAATTTAATTATTTTGTGTTTCTTATAATGTTATTATTATTTTATTTTTATATTTTACACATAGACATTTTTTATTATACACATTCAGTTTTGAGTGTTGTAATACATTTGGTATTTTTCTTTCCGCAGTTGGAAGTTGAAGGGGGAAAGGATAATGAACATTTAGTAAATGGAAAACGGTAAACAGTTTTAATAAAAGAAATTATAATGAGTTAATTAAAAAAAATATAGTCGAACGACAAAAAATAAGAATAATAACAAAAATATATTCCAAATAAAATACTTTGAAAGTTAAAAAAATGCTCCATGAGGTATGCCAATAGAAAATTTTGAAAATTGAAACTTTAATCTTGTAACGAAAAAATCAATTTAAATATGTAAACTTTCAGTAGTGAAATATTTAAAACCATAATTTATCACATTTTACTATTAAAACTGCAATGATAAATGTTAGTCTTTCAAAAAAAAAAAATTAAAACGAAGGCAAAATTACGTGAAATATACGTTGCTTCCATATAGCAGACCATTTCTAATTTTTGCAATGAATAGAGGTTAGAGCTCTTGAGGCATTTACTTGAATTAGAAAAACCAAGCCGTCGTGGTATGATGCCAGTTAACCCAGGTTCAACCCTGGGTAAGAACATCTAACAGTTTTGAAGCGGAAGGTTGGTAGCAACTAAGAGCGAGTAAGAAATTTATCTCTAAGCCATGTAAAATCATTTCTGGCAAATTAGTCGTTCGAAGAAGGCGCTAAACAGTAGGTCCCGGTCAATGTGTTTAAAAATTGTATAATGCACAGCTCACTGATTTCGGAGAAGTTTCCCCTTGTTCCTTAATGGGATATTGTGGGAATAAAGTAAGTAGACTAAGCCAAAATAGACCTTAGTATAACCCACTGGAGGTCAAAAGCCTAAGAACTAAGAGTTTGGAAATCTAGTCTTATTATGCCAAAATTATATGAAGCCTTGAGGGTCAGGAATGTTAGTTATGTCGCCGTCGACAGAATTGATGGTCCAATTTTTTAATTTTTTTTATCACTTCTGAGAGAACTTTCCGCGATAGGTGCTCGTATTCTTGACGGTTAGTATTTTGGAGGGCTTTAAGGGTCTAGAGTTTGTTTACTTTCTTTTCTGACTTCCTCACAATAAGAGCCTGGAATGGTAAAATCAGGAAATTTTTGATAGCCAGTAGAAATCGGCATAACGATTAAAATTTAACCTTAAAAATCGGGCGATTTTTATTGGCCTGTGCAAATCCCCAAAATGATTCAAATTTTGACTTTCAGACTGGAATCATGTTGTTCCACATCAAAAATCTTTCATTTGAGGAAGGGAAAAGTCCTTGCTCATGGTTCTGTAGTGTTTGGTCTTGGATTTTTCGAAAGCACAAGGCCCGCAAACAGCTTATTATTCTGTAGTAGACAGTTCCGACTGACAAAACTAGTAGTTTTTATGCTCCCTTTCCTTATGAAAAAAATATTGCCAACCATTTGTCGGATTTAAATGGAAAAAAATGTGAATTTTCTGAAAAGGCTATAACTGACAAAATTGCGGTTTTCTTTGTTTTTCCTAACTGTAAAATATGAAGTTGTTGTCTTTTTGACAGATTTGTTCGACTACAGACTTTTCAGACTGTCAAAATTAGTAGTTTTTGTTCTCGGTCTAGAGTTTGTTTACTTTCTTTTCTGACTTCCTCACAATAAGAAGTCTGGAATGGTAAAATCAGGAGATTTTTGATAGCCAGTAAAAATCGCCATAACGATTAAAATTTAACCTTCAAAATCGGGCGATTTTTATTGGCCTGTGCAAGTTCCCAAAATGATTCAAATTTTGACTTTCAGACTGGAATCATGTTGTTCAACATCAAAATTCTTTCATTTGAGGAAGGGAAAACTTTTTGCACATGGCGCTGTAAAGTTTGGTCTTAGCTTTTTCGAAAGCATAACCCCAAAAACTGTAGTAGACAGTTCCGACTGACAAAACTAGTAGTTTTAATGCTTGCTTTTCTTATGCAAAAAAAAATATTGCCAACCATTTGTCGCATTTAAATGGAGAAAATATGAGTATTTTTAGTCTGAAAAGGCTATAACTGACAAAATTACGATTTTCTTTGTTTCTCCTAACTGCAAAATATGAAGTTGTTGTCTTTTTGACAGATTTGTTCGACTACAGCCATTTCAGACTGACAAAAATAGTAGTTTTTGTTCTCGGTTACATCAAAAAAAAAGAGCTGCCAGCCATTTCTCACTATCAGTTCTTTTGATCAATTGTTCGCTTGGGTGTTTTGCATTAAATTCTTATTATATTGTTTTTTTAACAAAATATTTAAATCCTATTCATTTAAATAACCTCAATGACTTTACAACATTTGTTTTATTTTTTTGCAGACAATTGTTAGAACATTAATTTTCGTTTGCAGGTGGTGAAAAAAAACCAACACTGCTCTTATAAACATCCCTGTAGCAGTTGCAAATTCAGCTGAGGTTTAAGGTATTAGGTGAATAATAGGCTTAACTCAAGGGAGTCTAAAAAGGCCTTAATAGCTAGTTGTCTTAGTCCGAAAAGGTCCCAATAGCCTATTAGCACTGACGACAACTAGAAGTTTTCTATGCCGTTTTCCCATACCAATCAAACATTGGTTGGCAACTTTTTTTTGTAAAAATAGGAATAACGTACACTACTACTCGTACTTATGTCAGCCTGAGAATGCTTTTCATCACTTACACAACTTGTTGGCAACTCTATTAATGCAAATGGTGTAGGGCAAGCCAAAACTGCTAGTTCTAGCCCGAATATATCCTGTACCTTCCTGATAGCATACAAACAACCTTTTCAGACTGACAAAGTAGTAGTTTTCGTGAATCTTATAACAAACTTTAATTTTTCCAGCTACTGTAAATAACGGATATAATAAAATATTTTTAAAGAAAAAACGCATATAAGATTTTTTTGTTAAATACCGCGTAATTAATTACAATTGTTTATAATTGCTAGTAAGAATAAAAAATATAAGAACAAATTCCGGTATTTTATGACGTTCTTATACGAGTATCCTTGCAGTTTTTCCTTCATACAAATGCCACAAAATTCTAGTTTTTTCAGTCTTAAAAGGCTTTAGGTATGTTAACAAGCAGTTTTACTGGTTATTTTCCGATATAAATACAGCAAATGATTGGCAGCACTATTTTTTATGGTCTGAAACCATGGCACAATACAGATTGTAGTTATGTTAACAGCTGATTTACAATTTTCTCTCGCAGTAATTTAAATTTTCAAATTTTACAAAGACAATTGTTTAAGATTGTAAAGTAAAAATATATAAATAATATATCAAACATTCCAAATTCACTACATTTGAAAAAATGTATTTTTGTCATTTCCTTTCAAGTGACTTTGACATGAAAGTAAACTATTTATTTGTTGTTGGACTAGTGACTATACCTTGTTTATTGTACCATGGCGAAAGCCACTACTAGTTGTGTCAGTATGAAAAAAACTAATATCCACTGAAAACTAATAAAAAATACCTCATAATATAAGTAAATTAAAAAAATCAATATTTAACGTTAAATTAAATGCACGAAAAACAATAATTTGCATGGTCAACCAGTTTCGTTTTAAATCAGTATGATTTACCCGTATAGTAATAATTCGCCTTTCAATTTATTTATGTCTAATACATATTGGGCAATTTCTATGTTTCATAAATATTTAGACTCAGAATATAAGACTTAGCTTAGACTAAAGCTAAAAAATTTCTAATAATGCGATTTTAATCAATTTTACATTATTTATGAATTTTCAAAATTGATTTTTTTTGTTTCCTAATTTGAAAACTTTAGAAATGAGTGAAGAAAGAAACCATTTCAGACCAACTAAAAAGCAGTTTTCGGGCACGTTTTCCATACATAAGCAAATTAAGATGTCAGCCATTTGTTGGATTTGTTAGGCCAAACAAATTGGAAACCAAGTAATTGTGGGTCTAAATTTTCACAACATACAATTTTATACACAAATCCAACATTTTTATTAATAAAATTGCATTGTGTACAACAACTAACTTACATTCGCATGTGACTTTAATTTATACGAAAAGTAATATTGATTCAAATGCCTTTTAGTCCTATACATATTTATATTTAACAAGAATTTTTTTCGGGCCTATTTAGAGCGGCAACTTTAGCTTTGATATAAGGAGAGATCAAAAAGGTCTTTCAGCCCATGGTGCAGTTATAGAAGGTGAAATCAAGCGAACAGCTGATTACAATTTTTAATACGGGATGCTGTGAAAAATTTTTGTCACTCAGTTTTGACATTTTTGGTTTGTTTACATTCTTATTAGCAGTTCTGCGAATTACAAAAAGAAATTTATTGTTGTTGCGCTCTGGCGAAAATTTGGCTGCAGTAGCCGTGGCTGCAGTAGAAAATGTGGCGCAGCTCAATCCAAGCACAGCATCTAAACACTGCACGCACTAGACTGAGGAGAATTTTGCATAAAGGTCTCGGAGTAATAGCTTGCAAGGTCTATTTGACTCAGAAATTTAAGGCGCACGACCTTTCGCTTTATTATAGATTAGAGCAGCTGTAAACTGGGAACAACGTTTTGGTCATCGATGGGCGTTAAAACGCCATGTTATCCGACTTTTAATTATTGAAATTGAAGACATGGATTTGGCGGACCTTTGGTTCATGCAGATTGGCGCGCCAATCTACACATTCCATGTCAAAATCGATCTTTTGCGCTTCAAATTCCAAATTGTGTAATCATTCTTCTTGGCGATTTGATTCCTTTGGACACTGAAGCATTGATGGTGACCGACCACATGCAAAAGTTCACTTTGAAAACTAAAACTTAGAAAATGTTGTGTTTTATATTTAAAATTCCACACGTTTGTGTGGAAGTTGTAGTTTCTTCTTTCTGTTCTTGTTTTTTCTACAAATGTCATATGCATCTGAAGCGTATGTCATCTATATTTGACAACCGAAAGTCACAGGGCTGCATCTGATTGTTGTTGGGCAAATGACTTTACCTTCTTTAATTGTACCATGTTACAGCCTTTTAAGACTGAAATATAAACAAAAATTAGAGTTGCCAACCATCTAAACTACTAGTCTGAATAGCCTCTTAATAGATTTTTTAACTGACATCTTGTTTAGACTTCCTATATAGATTTATTTGTATGGAAAACGAACTAGTATTCTGCATAGGTCTATATCGGTCTATTTTTATTATTTATTCGGACTATAATAAAGAGACTAAATAGGAGACCATGAGTACAGCATAGTTAAGTCCCCACTCATATTTCTCAGTATATGGCTAATGTTTTTCTTTTCTAGATCTGAAAAATATAGAGCTGCTAAAAACTACAGGGTTTGTCGGACTGAATAACACTTAAACGACATTCCAAATCCACTGGATTTTATTATCGCCTATTGTCTCTTAATTTTCATACCAAAGATTTGAAGCAAAAGCTAGAGTATGTGGATTTCGGTTTTGTATGCGAAGAAGTCCAAATGAAATAAGCATTTCTGGGATTTCGTGCCGATATCTTTAGCAATTTAAGCAGATACTGACAGCCAAAATTCAATGTTTCTGAATTTCTCCGGCTTTCTTTCGTGTGACGAATGCTGTATTCAGAATAGAGCAAAATGTCTATTTTAAAAGTCTTATATTCTGATTACGTTTTAATCCTTACGTTCATATTTATGTACATACATATATATTTTTCAAAGATGTTTAGACAAGTTTCGAATATTTTCATAACATACATAGATACATACATAGGTAATAACTACATTACATATATTATACATATAGATAATAGGGATTAATAATTAATTAATATAAACGTATCTTCTATAAGCGTAAAATTTATTTCTTAAATTACTCACTAAATTATTTATATTATACTTATGTATGTATTTATGTATATATAGTATAATTATTAATTAAATATTTTATTATTAATTACAAAGCTTATTTGTGGTTTACTTAATGATTAAAGGTTTTTTTAGTAGAAAGACTTTGTTATTTTTTTTTTGAATCTTCAAAAATACTTCAAACTGAAATTATTTTAATAAAAATTAAATTTCTAAAGCAATATAATAAAAAGCCGAAAAGTATATGAATAAGAGTGCTATGGTTTTTATGCAATTGATAAATAAAAAAAATAATAATTTGTATAAAATTAAATAGACATTTTCATCGCTAAAGACTTAGGGCCACTTTCGTTAAATTTTTTTCGAAAGGTTTAAAGTTCAAATTTACTTTGAAAAAATATGCCTTTCAAATATATTGGAATTTTTTTATGAATATGGGTTCCATTTTGTTCCGTATTCATTTAGCGGATTTCGTTTTAAAACCTATTGTATAGAAACTCACCGCTTAATTTGATGAAAGTGAAATCTAGTGGCTTTAATTCGAATTAACAATTGAGCTCGCTAATGGTTAAATCGTTTTTTCTTCTTCTTTTTTACGGACAACGAGCCCTCACACTTTTAGTTTTTTCATTCTAAAAGAACTTTCAGAAATGAAAGGATCCATTAAAAACGTTTTCCTAGTTATACTGACAGAGGCTAGCGATTTTCTCCTCGCTAATACAAACGAAGTCTACATTTACTGGGATGAAGCTTATATACGATGGATTAAGATCGTTTATGCAATTACGGAGTTCGATTACAATAAATCATTGGCTTTTGAAACTAAAGAGAGCTAGTAGTTTCCAGATCTTTTTCCAAACAAATCCGGCAAATGGTTGGCAACTCTAATTAAATTTCATTTTATGCAGGAAAAACGAGCAAGCCAACGCTTCATATACAAATCCGACAAATGGTTGGCAACTCTTATTAAATTTCATTTTATGCAGGAAAATCGAGCAAACTTGCGATGTTACAGGTTTTGTTCAAAAATCTATTACAATTTAAAGGACAGGTGGCCTACGAAATGAACTAAATTGTATTCCAGTGCGTTGGGCACATTAACCAGACTAAAACGGCTATAAAGTGCAATCGAAAGACAAGTTTTTCTGTTATACTACGTTTAAACGACACATTTCTGTTTCTATAATGTTTTATGTATATTAAATTTTTTCACAAGATGTTTTAACAGTTTAGAATTATTTTTTAAGAATTCCTAATACAATTTAATATATTTTTAGGATTTTAAGTATTTTATTAAATTATAATCATTGCAAAAATGTGCCCTGCTTTGCTGTAAAAAAGTTGCAATCTTGCAACAAAGCTTTACATAAAACAGCTGATCACAACACATTTTCTTGACAAAAGTTTGAATCACGGAAGATATTTAATTTATACATCGTTTGATGATTTTCTTAATTAATTCGTGAGTTAAGCCTAGTATTCACCTTAAACGAAATTTCGATCCCATGCAAAAACATGTAGCAAAGCAAACGAAATTAACTATTGGTAAATTCATCAGCTGAAACGAAAAGGTGGCGGAATTTGCAACACTGCTCTTATAAACATGCCTGTATGTTTATAAGAGCAGTGTAGACTTTTTCCCCCATCAACAAACGAAAATTAATGTTCTGATAATTATTTGGTCAAGGAATTTTCGATATTTGCAAAGAAATAATAACAAATGTTGTGAAGTCATTTTTAAGGGTAACTAAATATGTTTCAAATAGTTTATTTGAAAACATATAACAGCTACTTCTTCTACACTAAAATTCTTCCGTGTAGATATAAATGCAGAAATCCTAGTCGAAAATTGCGACCAGGTGAATACTAGGCCTAATGTTCACCTAAAACGAAATTTTCGCTTAGGAGTTTTGCATTTATCTCTACGCGAAAGAATTGTGGTGTAGAACAAGCAGCTGTTATTTATTTTCAAATGAATTATTTGAATCATATTTAGTTATACTCAAAAATGACCTCAACATTTGTTATTATTTTTTTGCAAATATCGAAAATTCCTTCACCAAAACAATTGTAGTGTAGAGGAAGCATCCGTTATTCATTTTCAAATGATTTTAATCATATTCATTTAAATAAACTAGAAAGACGACTTAACAACATTTGTTCATTTTTTTTTGTAAATTTTGAAAAAATTCCGTGACCAAACAATTATCAGAAAATTAATTTTCGTTTGCCGGTGGTGAAAAATGTCTACACTGCTCTTATAATCATCCATGTAACTGTTGCAAATTCCGTCACCTTTTCGTTTTAGCTGAACGAAAATAGCTAAACGGAATTTACCAATGGTATTACTTATGGGAGCGAGAATTTCGTTTTAGGTGAATACTAGGCCTAATGTTCCGATCATTTTTTGGTCAAGGAATTTTCGATATTTGCAAAAAAATAATAACAAATGTTGTGAAGTAATTTTTGAGGGTAACTAAATAGGTTTCAAATAATTTATTTGAAAATAAATAACAGCTGCTTCTTCTACACTGCTCTACACTAAAATTCTTCGGGTGAAGAGAAAAATGCAAAGCTCCTAGGCGAAAATTTCGACCAGATGAATACTAGGTTTTAAGCCTTCTATTCGCCTAAAACGAAATTTTCGCTCCCATAAGAAATACATGTAGCAAACGAAATTTTCCATCGACCGACCAGCTTAACAAAAAGGTGCCGGAATTTGCAACTGCTACAGGCAGGTTTATTAGAGCAGTGTAGACTTTTTACCATCTGCAAAGGAAAATTCATGTTCTAATAATTGTTTGGTCAAGAAATTTTTGACATTTGAAAAACAAAAACAACAAATGTTGTGAAGTAATTTTTTTTTCCATAAATGATTAAAACAATTTATTTGAAAATTAATAACGGATGCATCTTCTACACTGCTCTACATTACAATTTTTTTCAGAGATAAATGCAAAACTTCTAAGCGAAAATTTCGTTTTAGGTGTATACTAGGCTTTAAGATATCGTATAAACGTAGTATTTGTCTCTGTGCGATTATGTATCTCCACTGACCTCAAAATAAAACTAATTTTTAGCACCAGGCAAAATAAATAAAAACATTTACAACCCCTTTAACAATTTGGAACAAAACTCAATTAAAAATTAAAGTTCAACAAAACGATATATTTATATTTATTATCCCATTTGTTTGTTTTAGGTAATTCTTCCGATTGTTTTTAATAATTTTTTTATAATACACTAAAGCTAAATACATAAATGTGGATGAGACGATGAGGGTAATTTGGGGTGCATTTCAAGAACTTATACATTTAATTTTAAAGGAACAAGTTTTTTTTTAATCGAATTTTAATCATAGGAAATTTTAATCAAAAAAATAAAACAAAATAAATTTGCTGCTTAATGATGTACATGATGTACGTGGTTGGTTGCCACTATTTTGTTCAAATTTGTTAACGTTATAATGGTTGGATTGGATTTTAAAATAATTTTTTTTGTTAAACACATACAAAAATAAAAGAATTTCGCAAAAAAAATATTAAGTATCATTAAAAATAAAAATTTAAAATAATCAGTTTATATTTGAGTAATATATAATAATTATAAGCAAAAGAATAATTTGTTCAAAATTTTAAAAAAGATAAAAGTTTTTATTTTATTCGCCGGTTGAATATAATTCTTATAGTTTTATTATACATACATAGTAAATACTATGTTATAATATATTAATTAGCAGTTTTTTCAGTGCACCACTATACAAAACAGATTAACTTTTAGATTTTTTAGCACTTTCTGAGCTAATTTTGCCATATAAATCATAGTGTTGGCAACACAATTTTAATAGACAAGAAAATTAGCAAAAAAAAACTGCTAAGACCGTGAGCGGATTGGTAAATTTTTTAATGAATTTCCAGTGTCAAATATTTTAATAGCTTCAGGGATACTCTAAATGTTGACAACAAACAAATGTTTCTGTTTTTATATTTTTGCAAAAGATAAAGAAGTATATTGCATTGTCTCATTTTTGTTGAATTAATTTGTGGAACTTTCAACTGAATTAGGTAAAATTACAGGGATTGAAGTGTTTTCAATTTCACATTGACAATAGTACTAGCAAATTTAAAATGACAGCTATATCAAATTTTAAGCGAAGACAGATATTGGTAGTGCTTACAAGCTACCACAAACAATTCTAAAAATTTTATAGAACAAAAGAAGAAGTGGAATTCGAAGTGGAATTCCAACGTAATATTTTGAATGTGTCAGATTTTTGTACGCGAGCTGATCCATCTCAGAGTGAATAAAATGTTTGTGTAATGCACTATAAATCGTTTTACCAAATCGTTTTACGGAAAGTGAAGGCTCGACTTTAATGAAATCCATGCGTTCTGGTAATCAAATATCAAAAGAAGTGAAAATATACCAGCGAAACATGCGACGCTGCATGCCAATCCCACAACAGCCGGTTCTGTGCACCGGAACGAACCGAAGGAGGAATTCTTCGGCCGAGGGCTGTCACCCCACAACGCATACTTAAAAATGATCTCAAGGTTAAGCCTTACAAGTTGCGAAAGACACTCGATCCTATGCTAGATACCCACTAGGCAACCGTTGAAGCAACATATTGCAGCAACGTGTTTAGTTTGCTTCCGAAACTCGTGACAACACAGCTACACACGAAACAACGGTTAATTTAGCAAATATGTATTGCTGCAACGTTAAAAAGCTCATGGTTAAGCCTTACAAGTTGCAAAAGACACACGATGTTTTGCTAGATACACTTATGGCAACCGTTGAAGCAACATATTGCAGCAACGTGTTAAGTTTGCTTCCGAAGCTCATGGCAACACAGCTACACGCGAAGCAACGGTTAATTGAGCATGGCTGTATTGCTGCAACGGTAGTCTTGTGTGTATCTAGCATTAAGGCCCATTTAGTCTCGACGGTTGACGGTAGATTCTGCAACCTGCAGAAGTCTACCGTCGTCAACCGTCAAACTGTAGTTATCTCCCTCTAACACATGCAAAATGCAACCCCCAACTGAAATAGCTGATTGTCTACCGTCAACCGTCGAGACTAAATGGGCCTTTACCTCAAAGCAAAAAAGTGAGAATCGAAAGTGCGAAGGAGTTGTTATGATTGCACGAGCGCGGTGAATTTCAATACCTTGTGCTCTCTGATGAAAAAAATCTTTCTTTTGAGCAGTTCATATACTTTTACAATAATCGTGTTTACTTATCTAACTGAACCAAAGACGATAACACTAACACGACACTTAAAAAAGTGCAATCCGGTGAAATTAGACCTTATAGGTCTATTTTTTAGAATAGCCCCCACTTAAATATCTCTTCTTGTGGTCCTGTCGCTCTAGAAACCACAAATTAAATTCGATAACTAGCTTAAATTTAGCATGGTTTGCAATGAACAACTGGTGAAAATGGACCATTTTGGCCTATATTTCATAAAGCCTCCAACACAGGTACTTTCCGAGTTGAAATCATGTCTAGAAATCACGTATTGTATTAGGTCTTGGTCTATTTTTGCAGTGCATTGTACGAGGCCTATTAGTAACCCTGATAAAAATGGAACATGTTGGTACATACATGTTTTCAAATAGCCCCATGTCTATGTTTTGTTTGAATTCTACTCAAAGGTCCCTTAGTTTTGAAATTTTGCCACTTTAGAAGTTAAAAATTTAATCTGATTATAAATTATCATCAGCCATTCTTACCGAAGCTCGCCCATATATTGTTCCACCTTTTGATATGGCAAGATACCAATTGTCCTATTGATATGGCCCCATACCAATAACCATCAACGGAATATAATACAGTACAATATTTTTCAGGTGATTGATTCGGGACTCAATTCTGATAATTGTTTGTGAAAGTAGCCCCAAAAAGAAGAACTTCTGCATCATTCGTTTGGTCGAGGTACATCAAATAATAATTTAATAATTAATTTAAAGTTAGTAAGTATCGTATAGGGGATTTTTTCACGTTTTAGGCTCTTTTGTTTGTCATAATTCAAGAACCACTAGTCCGAATAAGCTGTAACAATTTACAATTCCTTTAATCTGTTCATACAACGTTCCGCTACATAAGCAACAGTTTCGCAGTTATAAATAAATGTATGAAGAAAAAATATATTTTTTTGCCTAAAAAATTAAAGTTTTTTTTTTTTAAATTCATAAAAAATATAAAGCGGTAAAAAGTGTCAAGTCCTATTACTTTCACATAAAGTCACATAACCTATGAACAAAATGAGACATAGATCATGAAAATCGATTTACGCGTTTCGCTTTTATGCACAATTAAGTGAAGGTATGAATTTCAAAAATTTGCTCGAGATATATACAAAATTCTTTGGAAAAAACGTTGATGATTTTTTTTATTTTTTAGGCAAAACATATTTTTTTTTTTAATTTGTTTCAACTTTTTCAGACTAGTGTTTCTCGAGTTATGACAAACAAAAGAGCCTAAAACGTGAAAAATTCCCCTATACGATACTAACTAGCTTTACATTTATTATTAAATTATTATTTGATGTACCTTGACCAAACGAATGATGCAGAAGTTCTTCTATTTGGGGCTACTTTCACAAACAATTATCATAATTGAGTCCCGAAATCATGTGTTGTACTATGTAAGGGACTTCAATAACATTGACATAAATTCCGATTAAGCTAAATTTTTCTTTTATTTCGGCTTTTTTATTTTTGAAATAAACTTTATGTATGTATATTAAATATCTTTGTGAACTGTTTTGTTCTAAAAGATGGATTATGTATAATATAGGGTGTTTTTTTAACGTGTGGTTTTCAATATGGCCACACTTTTTTCGGAGTTGGTCTTTTTGACAGCTGCCACTTGAGTTAAGCTCAGTTTGGTTTGCCATTTCATAATAAATAGACTTACTCCGGAATAATCTTTGCAAAACGTGGTGAACGGTCCCAAACCGAGATGCCCATCGATCCTGTTTTTTTACAAGAAAATTTTGATGAAGCTCACTGTTGGTTGAATGATTTCGTTAGTAACGAAAATTGTCGCATTTGGATTAATGAAAATCCACAAGCCATTGTTGAGACGCCGTTACATCCTCAAAAAGCTACTGTTTGGTGTGCTCTATGGGCAGAGGAAATCATTGTTGCAGTCAATAAGGAACGCTATAATGCCATGATTAATAAATTTGTCGCGTCTGAATGGAAACTAGTCGATGTGGACGACTTTTGGCTTCCACAAGATAGCGCTACATGCCATACAGCCAACGAAATAATCAATTTATTGACGTAAACTTTTAGTGAGCGCTTTATCTCGCGCCGTGGGTCTGTGGCATGGCCTCCAAGATCGTGCGGTTCAACACCGCTGGACTATTTTTGTGGGGTTATGTGAAGTCGTTTGCTTACGCAGATAGTCACGACATGATTGACGTAATGGAAGAGAATATTCGACGAGTTATTACTGACATACGGCCCCAAATGCTGCAAAAAATGGTTAAAAATTGGGCCTCTCGGCTGGAATTTAACCGAGCCAGCCAGCGGCCACTTGCCCGAAATCCTTTTTAAAACATAAAAAACCCTTATCTTAATAACAAAGCTAAATTCTTGGTCATTACATTAAATTATATGCGTTTTAGTTCTTCTTGAAAACCACACGTCTGAAAAAAACACCCTCGCTCGTATGTGGGATTTTCGAAAATTCTTTACTACCATAAAAATTATAGCTAGTCAGTCTGTCATCAAAATTAAAATCAGAGCAGGAGGCTAAAAGCGGGAAAATTAAAAAAACGGTAATAAAAATTTATTGAATTTTAAACTGATTTCTTTTAACAAATTAAGTCTGAAACTGGACTTTTGGATAAACGTTCAAGTCCTTAATACCCTCACCTGCAGTAGGACAGAAGGATTCTTCAACATTTAGTGCTAAGAAGTCTGGTTTCACAAAAAAATACCAAAAACTTAGCCAAAAGTTGGCAAAAATTTAAATTGCCGATAATAATATCGCTTTGAAAAGTGTTGAAATCTTTCATAAACCGCTTTGGCATTTTTTACCATAAAAGCGGTAAAATCAATGTATGTAAGTGCTCTTAATTTATATTAACTTAAATATCTTGATCTTGTAAACATCAGCCAAAACGGGTTCCTCATGACTCAGTCGAGTCTAACCTCAAAAAAATGTACCCCCAATCCGTCGTCGATTACGATTTGGTATTCCCGTTGCCGCATTGTTATTAATCGATAAATATTCAAATATATTTGGAATTCTGTGAGGAAATGTACGTCGGCGTGTTTTTAACCAGCTTTGATTTTCTGCTAGTTTAGAAAGAGATCCAGAAAGTTTCAAGCGACATTTAAAATTATTCTTAAAATAAAGTCATCAATGGAAAAACTAATTTCGTGTTTTACACCTAAGACGATGAATTGTACAAGATGGACCATGTGCTTCTTCTTTGCAATTATGTAGAAAAACACACTTTAGTAACGCACAAATCCTCGGGGTTTATTTTTCCACATTCGTTTGCACAGAATCACTAGGAAGCTAGAAAGTAAAAATTGAAAGCACTAATTTAGCACACTTTAAACATAAAAGTAGTAACAGCATTCCCAAATGATTTTTTCTCATCTGTTTTTCGATATCTCGATAAAGCACACATCGCCCATCTTGTACAATTTACCGTCTTTGTTTTACACGTCTTTCAGAGCATCGCATGCTTAGGATTTCATTTAATTTGTGTAGCGAGATAACCGATTTTAAACGACAATTGTCTTTTAAATTCATTACAGAATATATTTAAAATCTAACCAATCAATTTAAAGAAAGTTACGTAAAACCAGTCTAAAATGTCACGATATATTCGAAGAATGTCTAAATTTGTTTTTCTATACCTTGACTTTGTTTAAAGTACAATGTGAAAATTCGTAAAAAATGTTCTCATATAAAATACAAACTAAATTTTTGCCCAAAAAATCTGCTAAATATATGACATAGTTTTTTTCGATCACTATTGTACTTTCGAATGCAACTTCGCGTAGTTGCATATTGATAACTAGTGCCATTATCCAGATCATTTCGATTTCGACATAAATGTGCACGTTTTCGAATGCGTTGATTAGGACTCAGGCTATTGAAGTAACAAACTCAAACCAATTTGTGGAATTTTAATAGTCCGATAAGTAATGGAAATCGATCGAATCGTTTTGTACTCGATAAAAGATGTCAAAAAATTATCCAGATCATTTCGATTTCGACATAAATGTGCACGTTTTCTTTTTTGAATTTCGCGCAAAAACTCAAACTTTTCTTACACATCCATATTGATTTACTACATATGAACTAAAATCAATCAATTAAATTGCAAGATATCACGATTTGTTCAAAATTTAAATACCAAATCGAATTCATTTAAAACAATCGGTTTTCATCACACATCGGATAAATTCAATTTCAAAGAAGCCTGTTCTCAACAACATTAACTATTAATGGAACAAAAGAGAAACATTTTTAAATGTCCTTTGCTCATCGAGATAAGGTGTTAAAGACAGGTGTTAATTTAAATAATTAACAAGAAACTGGCCACTGACAGAGCCGATTGTCGTACCGGTAAGTAAGATGCAAGCAATTTTCACTCAGCCCGTTAGACGATGATGTGGAGAATCTACTAGTTTCAGAAACAGCTGACCGGTGCAAAATTTTAATGTCTTAAATGTATTTATGAGTTACGAGAAGTGCATACGGAAGCAAAATTCAGCGGCCAACGCCAGTAAGCAGTTCTTTCCAAATATGAAGTTTTGCTCTTCCGAAAAGTTCTACTCCAGCAACAAAATAAATGTGGCTGTAAATAGAAATTTTCTAGTGGAAAGTCGCTTAGGAGTTCGCTAAGGAAATAGCTTCAAACCATTGTACAGGAATATAAAAATTATGTTGTTTAGAGAAAACTATAGACAATCTGCGTTAAAACCCGTTTTAAATAATTAAAATTTTTGGCAAAAATGTTATTGAAGAATAACCTTTAAAGAGTTTAAGCGAGCTAGGTTTTTAATCGGTTGTTGTATTTTTTGAATAATTTGTTTTTATATAAATTACAAGCAAACGGCTTGTGATGCATAAAGCCCATCAGTTCTTGTACAAAAAGAAATTTTAAAAATTTGCTGGTAAAGCTTTAAAGTTATCGCCTTATCGGTCACTTACTCGTTTAATAAGCGAGTACCAATAGAACATGCCTATTGTTTTCCACCGCGTTCACTACAAATTGTGTCCAGCAATTTTTTCTTCCAACACTTGTGTTAGAGTTGTTTAAATCTGAATGAAGCTCTGAAAATATTGGAAAAAATAAATATTCACGTCCAAGAAACAACAGAATCAGGGCTGTCATAGAAACCATGTCGGTTTTGCTAATTGTCGTTTTTGCAAACCAATGTTGGTTTCATTTGGTGTCATATAACCAATTTGGTTTTGTCCATTTCGAATGTACATAAAACCAATGTTCGAATCAGCTGTTGCTGATAAAACCGATAACATTGGTTTTCATGACACCAAAGCATTTTTTCTTATCGTTTTCAAAACCAATTGGTTTCTATGACAGTCCTGAATGATGTTGCCTTTAATATCCCATCGGACACATGAATCGTGCTACAACTTTCCACTGGCCTCCCAGGGTCACCTGGCCTGACTGCACCAGACTTTTTTTTATTATGCTATGTTAAGCAAGAGGTATACAAAACGAAAGCAAGGAATTTTAGTGAATTTAGACAAGAATTGAAATGAATTCGAATTCAACCATTCAGGCCACTATGAGCAATTTTCTGATCAGGTATAGCGCATTGAGGTAATTTACTATCATCTTCGAAAACAATAAAGACGGTGTTCTATAAAACGCGGCCAATTCGAGTTTAATAGTTATTGCAAAACGCATGTGGTTTCCCATTTTAGTGGAAATGAAAGTTAAACGTCAAATGGATAAAACATATGCTTCCATTTTTCGGTTATGAAATTTCTCTGTAAATTTGCAAAATTGTATTCATATTCAGCAGGGTGGATGATTTAAAATTTAAATCGTCTGTAAAAAAAAGAGAAATGATATTTTTTTTTCAAATTTTTGGTTTTATTAAAAGTACTAAAATTTGTTATTTAAAAAAGAACAAATCAGTCATACTTGTATGACCAACACAACTGCCTCGCCAGTACCTCATGTTTTTATGTTTCAACCCTTCAATTGTCTATAGATGCTTTGCGTAACATTTATCCTTAAGGGCTCCCCACAGAAAATAGTCCAAAGGGCTCAAACCGCAGATCGGAAGCGGCCAATTGACATCACAATTTCGGCAGATTATTCGATTTTTAAAAACACTGCGTACAATATCTCTGGCTGGGTTGGCTGTGTGACATGTGGCCCCGACTTGTTGAAACCAAATTTCGTCCATGTCATTCTCTTGAGTTTTTGAAAACAAAAATTTATTGATCATGTCTTAGTAACGCTCACCGTTCACGGCGTTTCCTTGCTTATTTTCGAAGAAAAATGGCCCAATGTTGCCGCCAGCACCAAATATACACTAAACTGTAACTCATTGTGGATGCATTGGCTTCTCAATAGTCACGAGTGGGTCCCTGGACCCTATATGCGGCGTTTTGCTTATTGACATAGCCACTGACATGAAAAGGAGTTTCATCTAAAAACACAACTTTTCGTTTAAAAGTCTTCATCTCCTGCCAAACAAACGTCTGGGTGAAGCAAAAACGCATGGGATGGTTTTTCATTATTAAATGACAAGGTGAAAAATTTCATACAACCAGAAATTTAAAAAAAAAAATTATCAGAACTTTTTTTACAACCATTTAAAATTTAAAATGGCTCGCCCTATACATAAGCAAACTACATTTTTTTGTTCACTTATATTTATAGAAGTGATTCCAAGCATAATATGTCCGTTTGAATACAAGGAAACGTCTCTTTCCACATGGCAATGCAACATTTTCAGGCCAATCCTCCCCTTCTGTGTATTTTTAAGCTTAAACGACACACGAACATTGGTGGTTATTAAAATTTAATAATTTTTGCATAAATAATTGTAAAATTTGTAATTTTTATGAAAAAACAAATAAAAAACCTGGCATATTTGGCTTGTGTATTTTTATTTTCGATTAAAGAGCAACAAGAAGAAGTTCAAGAGGTACCATTATACCCAGAAAAAACCCACGCTTTGGTGCGGTTTATAAGCTGGTGGAATCATCGGTGCATATTTTTTCAAAAATGATGATGGCCGGAACGTAACCGTGAATGGTGCTCACTATCGCGCCATGACATCGATCTTTATGCTACCTGAAATTGAAGCCCGTAATCTTGACGACACTAGGTTTCAACAGGACGGTGCCACTTGCCATGCAGCTGCTCAAACAATGGATCTTTTGAGAGGTCATTTGGAAAAACAGCTAATTTCACGTTTTGGTTAGGTGAGTTGGCCGCCTAGATCGAGTGATATCATATCTTTAGACATTTTCTTTGGGGTTACGTAAAGTCCAAAGTCTATGCTGACAAACCAGCTACCAGCTTTGGAAGCGAACATTACGCGTGTCATTAAAGACATACCGGTCGAAATGCTCGAACGAGTCATCCAAAATTGGACCCTGAGAATAGACACCCGGGGGCGTTGTTGTGGCAAAAAATATAAGAAAAATATATTCAAAAAATAAATGGCATAAAAAGTCCTTTTAAATAAGCAATAAATGTTCCACACTTGATTTGAATTTTTATATTTATTTTTTATCTGAAAAAATACCTCTAGATGGATCACCCTATACAATGAAACAGCTGATCCATATGTTTGGGATGTGTTTCTTGCTGTGGCCATATTATCGATTATCAGTTGACGTCGGTATAGAATACAAATCTGGTGATACTCGTATTGTGACGACGATGATTAAGGGCCCTTTCGAAAATGCAGTACTGCGCTTTATATACTGCCAGCGTGTTCGAAAATGCATCGTCTGCTAAAATTGCAGTAGTCATGTGTTTTAAAAAACATCAATTCGGCATTTACTGAGCAAATATCTCGCAGACGTGCAGTAACACTTCGCTTCTGGATATCGTGGTGTGTGGTCGCACGCCCTGCTGCGGTTTCTGGGAACGGAGTCATTTCGTTTTACTTATAACTACAGTTATCGTAACTGTATTGTAAAAGTACATTAAAATTACCACGTGTTTGAAAAGAATACGGCTTAGTTAGCCATCGATTTATAAACCGGACATATGAGACTAAAGTTCTCCGCCATTTAAAGTTAAAAAACAAAAAAGACGTGCAGTAAAAAAGTATGATGCAATATATTAGTAAGCAGCTATTTTAATTCCAGTTTCGATTACATTTGGTGTATTGCATTAAGAAAGCCAAACAACCAATCCTGGACCAATTTGGTTGGTTGGTCTAGGGTGAAAACAAATGGATTTTAGAACAAATAGATTTTAGTACAAATGGAAATGTGGGTATTGGATAACAACAAAATTGTCTTACGAAGCCAAACACAAAATTATTTTTAAAATTTGACGACTTCAAATGTTCCAGTTGCAATGCAATCATGTTCGTAAATGCACCAATTAAGCATGTGCAACAACTTCATTGCATGAGCATCAGTAAAGCATCAGTGTTGCGCAGTAAATGCAACGCAGTGCGGCATTTCGGAAAAGGCCCAAAACAAGGTAATGTTGGCAGATAAACTAAGGCAAAACCGGAATTAAGCTGAATGTGAGCTATGTTGACACGATTATGAGTTGTGTTACTGGTTAAAAACGTTTTCGAAACAAAGCCCACCCCAAGCTACCTAATTTTCTAAAATACCCTTTGTGTAGTGTTTTTTTGTGGAACGAAAAATAAATTATAAAAAAATCTTTTCAATTAATATGTTTTTTTGCATTGGTTGTTTTTATCTTTTGTTGTTTTATTATTTTAATACACATTTACTTTTATCTTTTTTGAATTTTTGCTGTTTTGTTGTTCTTGAATTAAACTTAATTGTTTTTGTTTAGAATTATTATTAAAAGCTAACTATTTACAACATAATCATAAGATTTTTTTATTTATATATATATAAAAAAAGTATATTAATTTATTTTTTTTTTCTTTCTTTCAAATCTTTTCTTCTTTTTTTTTTGTTTGTTTATAATTTTTGAGATATTTTGTTTGTTATGAATGAAGAGAAGAAGAAAACCTTTAGAAAAAAATTAAAATAATAATTAGCTTAAGTTGGTTTTGTTGATTGGTAGTTTGTTGTGTTGCTAAGCTAACCAGCAGAGATGGAAAAAGAAGTTATTATTTTATTTGTTCTTTTTCATTCTAATGGAATATATAAAAGTTGGTTGATTGGTTGGTTCTCTTCTTATAAAGAAAAACAAACTAATAATGAAGCAATAAAAATGAAAACAAAATAATCAACATTATAAGAGAAGGAAAGAAAAAAGAAAAACAAGAAGAAAAAATCAGAAAGGAATATATATTTTGTTGCCGTCTTCTTGGGAACAAGGCAACAAATATTACTTTCTGGCAAAATAATGTTATTGAAGAAGAATAAACGAAGATCTTGAAAATAAGATCTTTTAAAAAAATTATGTAAATTTTTCGTAACATTATTTTATAGGTGTTTCTTTTTTTCATTTCATTTTTGTAGACTATTTTTCGTTATATTTTATTTGTTTTTCCTGGCTAAGAAAAAAATACGTTCTTATATTTTTTTTTAATAGAGAGGAGGGGAGAAGAATTTTATGTTTTTGTTTTCTTTTTGTTTCCTTTAATTAAGAGTACATTTTTACTTCATACATAGATTATTATTACTATTAATATTTATTTATTTAGTTTCTATACATTTTATTTAAGCATAAATGTAAGTGTTTTTTTCTTCTTCTTCTTCTTTAAATATTTTGTTTGTTGTTTTTTTTATAAATTTATAGTATTATAGAATTTGTTTCTTCTTGGTTTTGTTGTTTTTTTTTCATTTTAACATTAAATGATAAAAATTAAAAATTACAAAAAATCTAATTTTTATATACTAAAGTTCTGTTTTTTGTTTCTTCTTTTTGTTGGTTGGTTGGTTGGTTGTTGTTGTTTATATCATATCATACATTTCTAGGCTAACACAAATCTTGTCTCATAAGAACTATTTTTGAATTTTTGAATTATTGTGTGGCATGTGTGTGTGTGTTTCGTGTAAGAACAGTGTAGGTGTAAAACAGACACAGAGAGAGATAGAAAGAGGAAGCGAATGGCTGAATGTGTATTTAATGTAAACTGTTCCCAGCCAGCCAGCCGTCCGTTTCTAGGAACCGGCCGGCCTTCTACTATGTTGTTTAAATTACTAAAAATTTAAAATATATTTTTTCAAATTTAGAAAAACGCTTCCGCCATTCATCAAACACCGTAAAGACAACAACACCATTAAGAAAGAGCCTTTATTCTTGTTTTCACCTTTAGCCATGTGGCTCTGACGTGTCTATCCGTCCATCCGTCCGTCCGTCCGTCATCTCTTCTGTGTTGTAGGGGCAGGGAGAGAGGAGGAGGAGGCCTTCTTGTTTTGTTTTATTTTTGGTGACTGTTAATTAATTTCTCAGTTTCTATTATTATTATGCTGTTAAGTGGAATGGTATTTGTTGTTGTTGTTTGTTTAAAATATTTCGTTTGTTATTGTCAAAAGTAATCGATCGAAACAACAGCGACAGCAGCAGCAGCAGGAGGATATAGTTGCTCTAAGGGTTGTGGTGATTTATGACAATTCTTCGTGTTGGTGTTGTGGTGGTTGTTGCTGCTGGTTTGGTGGCAGCGGCGACGACAACGACGTTGACGGCGGCGACGACGACGTAGGCGACGACGGCTCTTTGCGTTGAACAGTTTCTCGGCCATTTGCTTGATATTTACATTGTTGAGGAAATCCATTTTTGTAAAGACCCTAAATGGTAGTTATCTTGCCTCGTCTCACCTATTGATTGTCGCGGTGTTGTTTGCTGTTGTGACATTGTTGTTGTTGGTGGTGGCACCATTCGCTGAACTGCTGCTGCTGTTGTTGTTTGCCGTTGCCATATTACTCGTTGCGGAGGCATTCTCCATACCGGCAGCGGAAACGGATTTCAAGTCGGCCGTAGAATTTATTATCGTCAAACCACCAGCATTCATATCGGCCACAGAACTAGTCTGCATATGCTGTTGCTGTGCATTGCCATCGGCATTGTTCATCATGTTATTGGCGGAAGCGGAAATGACATTCGAATTGAGATTGGCGATCGCCTGGGACGAGGATACAACCTGCACTGTGGTTCCGGCACCAGCCATGCCGGTCGTCACATTGCTGTGATTGCTGCCCGGCGCTGCCACGGTCGCCACCGGCACCGTTCTCATATTGGCAAATATTTGATTGTTGCCAATGCGACTGCGCAGAACGGCGTGTGCAACGCCCTGAGGACCAATCTGTACCTGCATTTGTCCTGCGTTGTTCTTTTGCAATTGCTTGACGTTCAACAGACTCGTGTACAAGACACGTTTGTTGTTATCGCCCGTGGCCGAGGTGGCTGTGACAGTGCCCGTCGCATTGGTGCCGTCCACGCTGGTCGCCGCACCAATGATATTTAAAATGCGTTCTCTTTTCAGTTTACCCTGTTGGTGGAGCAGTTGTTGCGACAGCAACTGTTGCTGCTGCACCGAGGCCTTGTTCAGTACTACCGTTTGCTGCTGTTGCTGCACCGACTGTTGATTGGCATTGGTGGCGGCTACAAAGTTCAATTTCAAATTGGTATTGTTCGCCTGTTGCAATTTCTGAGCGGCCGATTGCAGTTCGGAGGCATTGGTGATGGTGAAATTCGTACCAGCTCCCCCACTCGAACTTGTGGTTAGGTAAATTTTATTACCACCTCCTTGTTGCGAAGCCTGAGAAGTTATAATGGCTGCTGTGGGCTGTAGACTGTAGTTGTGATTCGCTGCTATGGCAGCGGCTGTGCTATGCTTCTGTTGTTGCAATTGCTGTTGCTGGTGATGTTGTTGCTGCAAATTCACTTCGGATACGAGCAAGGGGAACGACGGCATCTTGATGACTTTACCACCGGCTACTTTTTGTATTTGTTGCTGGTGCTGTTGTTGCTGCTGTGTGGTATACGTAACGGCCGTGGTTGTTATTGTGTCCTGACCACTTATGGCATTCATTGCGGTTAAGTCATCATCTTGCGTTTGTTGGTGCTGCTGCTGTTGTTGTTGTTGTTGCTGTTGCAACTGCTGGTGCTGTAGAATGTGTGATTGCGCTTGTTGTTGGGTAATAATTTTTCGTTGTGAAAACTTACGATTTAATAGCAATTTGTTGATATCTGCAAGAAAGAGAAAATAATTTAAGTGCATTAGGGTTTTTTTTATGAAAATATACGTGTGAAATGTATGTAATATTGTAGTGTGGGAGTCAATTAAAGGACGCCACTTATGAATAGGAAAGTAAACCGAGAATACTTTATTTAAAAGTATTGCTCTAGTATTTATGAGATTATTGCCATTCCAAATATCGGATAGATGTGAATGAGAACTTGTTAACACGAAATCATGTTTGAAGGACTGATTTTTAATTTGTGATGTAATGTTTTTCCTTAGCCAGTGGGGTGCGATAATATAGCAGTAAATAGTTGGTCACTCACTCCTGATTTTTTTTACTATTTGCATTTGCTATCACAAAGTGTTTATAGACAACTCTTTCTCTATTTTATTATGAAATTAGAGCGTCGCTGCTGTCTAGGTCATTGTAAATACATAGATGGCACTACAATAAAATAGTCAATTGTATATCTATATAGAGTGGAGCGCGGAAATTTGCTTTTTCGCACTGCAGGCTGTGGCGGCACTGTTGGTCGAAGAGAGTGGAGAGTGCGCGTAGCTTATAGTGGCTGACGGGAGATTTGTATTCGCCTGCCTTTCAGTTGCCATCATGCATTGGACACTTAAGGAGAGGTCATTTTATGCTGAAGCGTATTTTTCAAATGGGCACTCGATCATTGCAGTGCAGCGTCCTTTCGTTTACGAGATTCGCTGTTCCCACACGCGGACGTGTTCCTGGACGGAAATCAATTGTAAATTGGGTAACTTCATGAGAATGTGTCAAGTGTACGAAGGGGACCTGAGAGAAGGATAACAACACCACAAAACATCGAAAGAGTTAGAGCAGCAGAACTGCATTCTCCGAAACGTTCTGCTCGGAAGCAATCACTTGCTTTAGAATTTCCAGACTTTTTTTCAGCCGGCTCTTGAGGCAATGCAATCAGAGGATGTCACTGCACACACAGCCATGAATTGTTTGAGGCAAATGTTTCCTGTAGTGCGATTCTGTAACTTTTTTTAACGTATTGGTTAAAAATGGCTAACAACAAAATTGTCGTTTTTGCAATTCAGTAACATTTTTAACGATAGTCGTTACTGTAAAATCAGCTGTTGTTGTTAAGTAAACGACAAAAAATTTTGTGTTGTTAAGAATTCGTTAAACTGTTTTAAACGTTTTTAAAACGTCTTTTATAGTTTGTCGCGGCATGAATCATTAAATCGTGTTCCAACAGTTGATGGGCGCTTGCTCCGATATTTAGATAACCCATTTGAATTGATTGGAACCGAAACTCTTCAGATTATCTCCAGACATAGTTGAAGATCTTGTTTTCAGCTTGATGGCAAATTAAGAAGACGATAATTACAGCATTTTCGACTGAAAAACAGGTAAAATCATGCAAAGGGTCATATTTGAATTAACTTAGAAGCTTTGTTTTTCTAGGTTCTATCTGCCTTGAGATTATTTGTAACAGGATATTACCAACGGCCCGTGGGAAAGCAATGGGGGTTATCAATGAGTCAAACGTCAATTAGTCGTTATATACATCGTGTAACGGACGCAATAAACAACTCCATGTTTTTTGCAAAGGTGAGACTCACAATGACTCAAGTGGAGCGCCAAGCGGCTAAGCAGTGTTCAGTGCTTCAGCACCATCACCATTTTGGCCCCATAATATCATGAGGATGCGTATGTCAACAACCATGGCTACCACTCAATCAATGTGCAAATGGTAAAAAAAAATTAAATATAAAATAATTTTTTCTAAGGTTTATAATTTTTTTATTTTATTCCCAAATAAGCAATTTACCGCGCTCCACCCTGTAAATATATGTTATAGAAAAATGGTATTTTAGTTTGAAACTTGAGTGCAGGTTTCAATTTTTATTCGATAAGAACCTGAAAAAATAATTATTATTACAATCCAGAATGGCCTTAGCTATGCCCTGTTATCATGAGCGCCAATAAAAAAAATAAAAATTTTTATGAAAAATGTATATCTGCGGTAAAAATCGTAAAAAAATGCATGATTAAGGTAATTAGGGTAGAACACTGTAAAAAAACTAGATAAACCTAGAAAACAGAAAAATAATTAAAAAAACAAAAAGAAATCAGGTAGAGAAACTATTGCATTATGTCGAAAGGGACCATTTTTTGATACATCTACTATCGTTAAAAGAAGTATAAATCGTTACCGGTTTATAAAAAGACCCTAACTCATAACATAATAGTTTTGCAATTTGGATACAAAATCATTGTAAAAGCAAATTTTATATAATGTGTAATTCAGAGCTATACATTTTTTAAATAAATTTAATTTTTATAGATTTTGTATGAATGAGGGTTTTCTGTACAGACGTTTTTTTTTATTATGGTAACGAAAAGTAGCAGACCATTTAAATGGAATTTCAAGACACTTGCCCTTTTCAAGACATTTAGACGGTGTAGACTCTACAGAGTTACACGAATGCCTTGGTTCATCTGCACTGAACAACAATGTGAGTATCTTTTTTACTACACTAGTATGTGTCTTGAAAAAAGGCAAATAAAGTAAAAACTATTAAAATCAAAAAATTGCCCAAAATTCCCCCAAACGAAATACAACAAAAAAGATTGGAGTTCGCAAAGAAACAGGTAAATTGACCGGTAAGCAAAAAATTAAATATTCACCCCTATTCTACGATTCAATTCCGATCCTAATTTTCCCAGTTTTGCAACTTTACTATTCTGCATTCCCTTTTGTCAAAATACTCGTAGTAACATTTCAAATGCAGCTACGCTTTTGAACGATGATAATTTAGTGACGGAGAGTAGTTGAATTTTCTTTGTTTCGCTTAAAAAAGTGTTTTATTGAAAAATTTTAAGTATAAAATGTATTTGATGATATAAATAATGATTGATTTATTTTTTTAAGAGTTTTGATTGTATTTCATTTCATTTTCTTTTATTTGATTTATTGTAGATTGAAAACAACAACACCTAAGCAGTATTTTGGTACATGTTGTTTTCCTCCTCTTCCACTCCCAACGCCACTGCAATCGATTCCATTTATCCTTACAAATAAAAAACACAAACTTCCCTTTTTTGGTAGAAATAAACATTATCGCCTCCGGCGGGTCAAAATTTGGTTAAAGTGCAGGCAGCGGTTAAAACAGTATTAAAAAAAAAACAATATAAACAGTGTGAAAAATGTTATCTCCGGACTGATTCATCAACCCCAGTTGGTCGAAAACCACGGAACCCCAGCGCCAGTGCTGGCCATTGTCTAGAGGTGAAAAGCCCTAAGCCCGGCCATTCACTAGTCTATGTATATTGTGTAAAAAATTATAAATATATCTAAACCCGTCCGGGACAATGCTTTCCTTTTATTGTACGGGAGTTGCTATATCTGACGCCATCTGACATTTCCATTGGAAAGTTTGACATTTTTTTTAGCATAAACGTACTCAGAACGCTTTTAACGTACGACCATCATTTGTGTTGTTTACATTGACTTGAACAAATTAATTTGGCAAAAAAAATTGAATTAACTCGTGATTTTTCGTGCGATTATTTTTCAAAACTTTCGACGTGAATTATCACGACAAGAGTGCATCAACTTAAATCATTGTTTGGCGATGAAGCACCATCATATAGCACAGTGAACAACTGGTTTAATGAATTCAATCGACGCAACCGACGCTCGCTCAAAAACGAAGGTCGTCCGAAAACGACCGTTGTGCCAGAGAACATTGAAGCCTTGCGTGAACTGATAACGGAAGATCGTCATGTGACATACCGTGAGATAGAGGCATCCTTGGGCATTTCTTCCACCAGCACACATTCGATATTGCATGGACACCTGGCCGTAAAAGAGGTTTGTTCTCGTTAAATAACGCACAATTTGAAAATCGCTTAAAAAAAGGCTCGTGTCGATTGGTGCAAAGAAATTTTGAAGAAGAAAAAACTGTCGCGGTGCTTCAAAAGACGTTTATAAGATCGTCACAGGTGACGAATCATGGATCTATGCGTATGAGCCCGAAACAAAACAGTAATCGACAGTGTGGGTCTCCGAAGACCAGCCAAATCCAACGAAAGTTGTTCCTGGAAGAAGCACTTCGAAGCAAATGGTCGCCTGTTTCTTCGGCAAAACTGGTCATGTGGCGACTGTTCCGCTTGAGCAACGTAGGACGGACAATTCTGAGTGGTACCCCACAATTTGTTTGCCTGAAGTCTTAGGAGAAATTCGAGAAACGAACAAGAGAAGACGAATCATTGTACAACATGACAATGCGAGCTCTCACACATCGGCTCAAACCAGCGCCTTTTTGACCGTCCAAAACGACGAATTAATGGGTAATCCGCCGTACAGCCCTGCCATGGCACCCAATGACTTCTTTTTATTCCCGCACATCAAGGAAAAAATGCGTGGTCAACGATTTTCGTCGCCAGAAGATGCTGTGAAAGCGTTCAAAAACCATGTTTTGGAGGTGTTTCAATCCGAGTGAAAAAAGTGCTTCAACAATTGGTTTAAGCACATGCAAAAGTATATAAATCATTCTGGAGAATAAAACAATAAAACCATTTTTGATGATAAATATTCGCATTTTCATGATTAGGCCAGAAATATATATAGCAGCCCTCGTATTAGGATTTTAAATCAAGGTCATTTTGAAATAAAAATTTAGTATTGTAAGTAGAAAAGATACTATAAGATTTTATCCGCAGCAGTTCTTACTGGGCCAAAATTTTGTCGTAATAACAAATATGTTAAATAATAATCAGGTTCTATATATAAAGTATATGTGACAGCGCATAGAGAAAAGGACCTAACGGTAAAAAAAATCAATTTTTATCTTTTTTGATGTGGACAACATCTGAGCATCGAATGAGACCGATCCCATGCCCAAAAGTGTTCCCTCCCAGAGATATGCGCGTTTTATGAAAGTGAAGTCGACGATTCTAAGCGCAAATAATCTTTAAAATGGCTCTTCTGAAAAAACTGGTTTTTAACCTTAGGTCCCTTTCTATTTTGCGCGTCACATATACATTAGTATATACAACAGTATAAATAAGAGATTGCAATCAAGTTCGCAAACACCACAAACTAAAAAACAAATAATGTCACTTAACTTCTAAGACGTACACAGTTTGAAATTGTTGAAAAATTGTATCGGACAAATTAAAGGTTTTCATTGCACCCGATGACTTATGAAACACCTGGGCTACTATGACCTGAAAAGACTTGCTCATAAAGTAGTTTAATCTGGAAAGAATTGACTGACAAGCAAAGTTTCTAGGTGCAGGTTTGTAGAACAGCATTAAAGATGGAATATTAATTAGTTAGGGGTTTTCTATGCAAATGTTTGAATATATAAATCTTTGAATATATAAGAAGAAAAATGAATTCCATACACTGAAAAAATAGTTACTTAAGTTTCTTAATGTTGCAATATTCATCAGCCACCCTGTATATAATGGCAAAATTAGTTTGATATCCTCGTTACCCTGCGTAGGCATTATGTATTTTTCAAATTTAATTTGTAAAATATATTTTCAATAAATAAATAATTTGATATCTTACGTCGTTGTTTTTTAATTTCAATTTATCGGTCACCCTTATATACGTTCGAACAAAAAACGTGTTTTTTGTTCGCCCCTTTTATACGTCGTTGGCATTACCAGATGCACGGCTGCTGAGAAATGCCAGATTATTTAATGATCTCACGATTATAACTTGAGTTCGATCAATTTGCTCTTTCCAAAATTGTGCAAATATGTAAAAAAGGTTTTCCATTTTGTCCATGAGGTATCCACATCAATACATTCTCGCTCCGAAGACCTGAATAATGTCAGATGTTAACCGGTATTTAACACGGGTTTCTTGTGTTATGGTCGCGCAATACAGCCACGCTACCTGCATTGGTATTGACCTGCATAATAAATGTCTTCCAATCACCTCGATCTTATTTGTGCCGACTCTAGAAATGATATATCTTGTATATTCCACCGAAGTCTCTGTCTTCCCTGTATGCGATATCTGTAATTCACATTTAACGCATTTCTACCGAGAGTTTCTGATACATATTGAAATAAAGGTCATATAGGACATGGTTTATCTAAGGTCTCTATTCTTTGTTAATGGTGCTAGACCCATAAATTTGGCACAGCATCTTTCTCTCGAACATAACCCTTAATCGCGTTATCTTCTTTCGATAGTACTAAAGTTTCAGGACAATTAGTCTTGTTAAAAAAACGTTAGTTAAGGTCATCTATGGGGGGTTCTCTTTTGTTTATTTAGCATTTATTAGCCTGCGCTATGATTTTTTTTTGTTTCGGTACAGCCCGACCATCAGTATCGTTAAATTGGTTAAAATTAAAGACATTTTGCACTAGGGCAACCCTTGATGATAGATTGATGTGTCAGATTTGAAACAATATCAGAGTAGCCATAAGAATTAATCAAATGAATGAGGCGTGAAGCGTAATGACATCTACAGCTCCAAAAGCCAAAACTTAAAACAGCTAAAACTCTTAACATGTTCATGTAGATTTATTTCAAAAACAAATATGTTCATTTCAACACTGTATACTAGAATAAAAAATGTATGTTCTGCATAAACTTTGATACAAGCTTTTTTTTAGCCATACTTTGTTTTTAACACTCGGGCAGACACCACATGTAAGATTTGCGACTTACCTGTACTTTCCGGACCATTCAACTGCCGCTTCTGAGCCGGTCTATTTGTCCATACAATTTTATTACCCGCTCCCGTCGTTGCCGTCACAGTACCATCGGCATTTGCAGCACCCGCCAACATACCGGCCGGTGTAGTCGTTACATTTGTGGAACCGATTTGACGCCAAACTATCTGCTGCGTTGGCTGGCCGACCAGTTGTTGTTGCTGTTGCTGCGTTAGCTGTTGGACGGCATTTCTCGCCGATGTGGTTACAATCAGGGGGCCACTGGTATTGGAACCATTGCCCGTCGCATTTATATGCTGAACACCAGCAATGTTCTGCACCGTCAACTGTTGCCCACTGCTGGTGTTGATGATATTCACACCTTGGCCGGTGGAGGCTAGCGAGACGGGAGCCTTCTGCAGGTAGATCTTTTGCGAACCAGTTGCTATAACATCTCCTGCGGACGTAGTGGTGTAAATCATTTGACCTGTACTATTATTCACAGACGTCGCACCGATAGGTGTAAGGGTAGGCTGACGCATAATCGTAGTCGAGTTACTAGTGGCGGGAACGTACTGAGCTATGACCGAAGAGCCACCGGCATTGGATGAGGTATTCGCCAGATCACCTCTTTGCATCAACAATTTCTGCTGCTGTTGTTGCAACTGCAATTTTCGCTGCTGTTGCTGCTGCAATTGCAATTGATGCAGCTGCTGTACGGTTACATTTCGAATCTGCTGCGTGACCGGCTGTTGAAGTACTTGTATGGTAGTGAGTTGTTGTGACGGTTGCTGATGTTGTTGCTGTTGCTGTGGAGTGGCGGGTACAGGTGCTACTGGTAAAAGTTGACTTTGTGTTGTAATCGATTCACCCGGATTTATTGTAATAGAATTTCCTATCACTTGCATTGGCGTGGAGTGGGTGATCAAGTGCTGTTGCTGCTGCTGTTGTTGTTGCTGCTGCTGAGCCATAGGCTGCGCTATAACAATGGGAGTTTGTTGATCAACCTGCATGACTTCGCGTTGTGTGTTCAAATTAACACAACCCGATGGCGTTGCAGCCATCACTATTGGTGCGGGCGGCAATTGCTGATGTTGGTGCGGTACGTTAACAATCATGTTCGGACTTGCGTTGGTTGCTGGCTTTGTTTCCGTTACATCCATAGGTTCGATTTTAACCACCACTTCGTCTTCTTGCTCGGTCGTCTCCTCGTCACAAGGTTCCTTTTTGGGCTCTTCTTTTTTGAAGAAACGTTCGTCTTTCACTGTGGCAGTTTCCAGAGGGGAACAGTTAAATGATGAACTGCCTACTGGTGCTAAAAGGGCGCATGATTTCTTGCCTCCTTTGGCTTTGGTGGTTTTCTTGCCTCCCAGAGATTTGTCACACTTTTTCGTGGCATCATCGATGCCGTCCAGCAAACCGGCTGCCGCTTCAACATCGCCATCTACTTCAGCATCAACGTTTTCACCATCCAAAATACCATTCCAGAAGTTGGTAGCCTGATTCAAAGTTTTAATATCGTCTATTTGAACTTCCTGCAAGATGTTGTCCAACATATCAGCATCATCGCCATCACCCAATAGGTTGATGTCATTCAGCGAATCACCACTGAAGTTCAAATCCAAGCAAGCACTGTTGTTAGCCTCAGGACTTTTACTGCTGCCTCTAGTGATGTCGGTCAAGAAGGAATTCTGTAAGAGCTGAGTATCAGCCTCCAAATCTTCGTATTTAAAAGCAGGGGTAATAAATGCTGAGTTCCTAATCTCCGGATCCTTCCATAGAGTAGATCTTGCTTCCAGACATTTGCGTTGGTCCGTGCCATCCTCACTCAATGTCTCTCTAACCATTTCTACAGCTATGGACGTCTGTTGTGACCAATCGACCAAAGGAGAAGATAACTTGTAGTCCATATCCAAGGACCAAAAGTCTTCCTTTTCTGTTTCTGTAGGTGTTTTCGGACGGAAGTGCAACCAATCTCTTCGTATCTCGGACAGCAGTTCATTACAAATATCTAAGCGTTGCGAAGAGGTGGGTGACAAACCGCCCAGCATTGTGAGTTCATCGACATCTTTATTGGCCACATCTTCGATCAAGACATTCACGCCCCTTAAAGCATCTGTGGCCGCCAACGATTTCGGTCTCTGCAGATTCTTTTGCCGTATAACATCTGCCATTTGATTGTAACATGACACTTCATCATCTTCACTTTCCGACTTAATCGATGCATGCTGCATGTACTCACTTCTCTCAGACGAGTCATCGCACACCTCTTTCTTGATCTTGATCAAATTACTGAGTTGGGCCAGATTTACATTCTCTTCGTCCTCAACGATATCTGCTGTGGTCGAGCTTGACTTTTGTATACTACTCAGCGGCTCGTTCGAATCGTCGGCCGATGCTATTGAGGGAGCTGAGGAATCAATCAATTCTTGTTTAATAACTCTTGATTGCAAATCACCTGGAGCACAAGAGGACGTAGATGCATTCTCTGAATCCGCATCCTGTACGATTTCCGTTTTTATCACATTCGTTTTGTCACTTATACTACAACTATTACTTCTACTACCGTTACTAATGTTCTTATTAACATTATTACTACTATTGTTGTTGTTGTGGTTAATGCCAATAACTAAAGAAGAGGCTGGCGAAGAGGAGGAAGTCTGAACGAGGCTTTTAATCATTTTATTATCCATGGGCGAGGGCGAGCAACGATTATTGGGCCACGGTGGCGCTGAAAAAACTCTTCAATGTTGGTTGCAGACCCTCATCTTTGTTCAAGCCATTCACCTTCTCCTGCTTGATAATGTCTGCTGCCGTTGCGGGGGAGTTAACTAAATTATTTACACGACCATTGCTAACACTGCCGCCACCAACACCACCGCCACTATCCATCACCAGGGAATTAGACAATTTGTACAACAAACGTCGCTGGGCCAATTCCAGGTTCTTCGGTTGTATGTAAGAATTTAATTTGCGCCGTTTCGAATTCGATTCATTTTGTTCTAACAACTGTCTTCTTCTTCGTCGTCTTCGACGAGCCATAGATATACAAGAATGGTACAGCCGGTCCCTTTGTATGTGTATGCCATGTTCGTCTTCGAGCTCTTCCTCATCGTCGGAATATTCGTATTCACAGCAACCATTGAGACCAACATCCACATCATCTTCACGGCCATTACCATCGGCAATTTCTGCTGCATGATCGTGAATGGTATCTGTGACTTCTTTTTTAATTGTAATGGCGGGTGTATTTGCATATTTTACAGTAGTTATTATTGCTGTTGCCGATTGTAGCGCCCCAGCCGCTGGGGGCTGAGGGCACTACATCGACAACAGTTGGTGGTGAGGCGGGTTTTGTAGTAGAATCTTTTTTAGTTGTTGTCGTTGTAGTATCGTAGGCGGCGCTGTTTGTGTTATCCGACGTCTTGGTCTCCAGTATTGTGTAGTCGAGCTGTGACCAAAAATCATCGAATTCGTTGCTACACGATCAAGAAGAACGCGACCACCACGACCCATACGCCGGCGGGCAAAGCCAATACAACGGGGTCTAAACGAAAGCGAAAACCAAAAAAGAAGACATTTAATATTAGCAATAGTTTCCAAGTTTGGAATAGGTGTTGAAGTATTAAACTACACTTACCTCGGATGCCTTATGGAGGTTAGGGTGTAACGATATTTAGTGTCACCGAATCCAAACTCCTCTTTAGGCTCCCAAGGCCAGTTGCCGGTATGGGATCTCGACTGTAGGGAGAGGAGCAATAATAAAGTGTAATTAGTCGCCATAGTTGCAGACGGGGAACAACAAATAAGATTTTGGAGTGTTACTTTGGACGCTTACACTTACCCTTAAATATTCGCAGCCTTGTTTTCTTCTAAATGCAAATGGAGCCTCTTCTTCACTCTCCGATCCGATTTTGTGCGCTAAATCTTCTTCCTCAGTTTCGATGGTGGATTCATTTGGCGCAGGCGATGAACTTTGACGATGCAGGTGATGATGCAAATGATGTGGCAGGTGGTGCGGCAGAGTCGCTGTACCACCCGGTACACCAAGACCACCGACACCACCAGCAACCCCAGCACCCAAAGCAGCTCCTGTGGTTGCTGATGTTGGTATGACACCAATATTAGCCAAATACTGTTGTTGCTGCTGCAGATGCTGCTGCTGGTGATGCCCTTGTTTATCGCGGGGTACTTTATGTTTACGCTTCTTATACTGGCGTTTCTCTTTGCGACTACCAGTATTTAGTGCATCTGTGGAGAAGGAACGTACGCAAAGCAAATATTTAGAAACAATTTTAAAATGAGCAATGATCAAAATTACCCATAGCAATATTCGCCGAGTTCAGGTACTGCGATGCTGATGAATACATGTGACCGCCTGGCGATGTGACACTGGCAGCAGAACCCGGTGTCAACAATCCCGTAGAAGCCATAACATTGTTTAAACCGCCTGCCGATGAGGCCACACTCGGTACCACCGCTGTCGGTGTAGCTCCCGAAGAGGATGAATGATGCGAGTATTGGTTTGCATACAACGGAGCAAAGGCAGGTCTAAAACAAAACCCAGAAACGAAATTATAAATTCGCCATGAAACATACATATATGGAGAAGGGTAGATGGAAAACAACCTTGAATTTTTTAGCGTAGCACTGAGCTCTGAATGTAAAGCGCCATTAAAGTCTCGGAGTTGTACACGTTTCTCAAAGATTTCTATGGACAAATGCAGTTGTTCACGCTTAGTTTTCTCACGCCTCTTGACCATCTCCAAAACCGTAGTGGCTCTTTGCAGATCGCGCCTGAAAACAAAACAAAATAAAAATAAAGGAATATGGTTAAAAATTGTCCCTTTCCGAGAATGCGGATTACAAAAACACGTACCTCAACTTGAGCATCTTCTCATAGGAAGTCTCATCATTTTTACGATTCTTTCGCGTTTGCATTTTTTCAGTGCGTCGGCGAAATGCTAAGTACGGATTATTTGATGAGCCTCCCGGACGATTCTCCGTCTTGACGGCGAGAATCAACGGATGTTGCTGTATTTGGTTTGAATACACAAAAATGTCGTTTTAATATGCAATTCAATATTGAATTGGAGGAAAATGACAAAAGAAATAGAAAATAGAAGAGAGGCAACAAACAAATAAATATCTTGTTTGTCTCGGGGTCTTTACCATTTTCAGGCGCTTATTCAGCCAGTAGTCGTAAACGGCTATGCTGACCTCATCGTCCTGCTTGAGAAGCGCTTTTGCCTCATTCAATGTAACCACCGTCTGGCCTGAACTCTTCTCAAGACGATCCATCATTTGTTCAAATTTGAATGGCGTTAAATCTAAACGCTTTCGTTGTTGATTAATCCAATGCTCATCTTCGCTATCCATATCGTATTCGGGTACGTCTTGTTCCAAACCAAGTGCTGTGTAAAGAGAAACGTATATAGTAAGTGATAGAAGCTATATCCAGTCGGATTTAATAAATACTCACGTTGCATGTGGATCAACTGTCGCGGCATACGGTAATTGGGTGGATAATTTCTATCATAGAAATCTTGTTCGGTGGTATAGACTTCTGGAGTCGGAATAATAAGACCTGTACATATTGCTCGTTGTAAATGATGTTCCTGTAATAAAAATTAATGTAAACATTTTAGATTTATCTTAAAAAGATCATATTTTTTTTATAAAATTATGAAATTAATTATTTATTATCCAATAAAATAGTTATTAAAAATAAAGGAAATTAAGAATGCATTATTTTTCTGTTCTGCTTAAACTTTTAGAAGGAATAGTAATATGGAATTAAATATATTATCCCTGTTATGAATACAATATTTTAAAAAATGCATTTTTTGTGTATGCCTAACAAAACAAACTTGTTGGTGTAACTAAAATATAAAAGGGATCGAGGAATACACATCTGCAGACCATCCAGGCGTAGAACGTTCGCTTAGGAAATTGCCCACAGTCTCCAACCATTAACTGCTTCAGATTTTATATTTTGGGTAATTATTGTGCTGCAAAGTTTTAAGCATTTAGAGAAATATGTGATAAACAAGTCTATTTCGACTGCGAGCTCGCGCGCTTTTTGACGTGGGCCTTCAACATAATTATAGGGATTTTAAATTAAAATTAGTCGACAACTGGGTACTCCTTTTAAACATTTTATTGGAGACGACTTGCACAGATAAGAATATTATTTATTATTGATCGGACGGAGATTTTATAAATCAATTTTTTGCATCTGGTGTGAGATTATTATTAGTAACCATCCGGCTTTTGTTGAGAACAAAGTTTTAACAGTATTTGGCTATGGATATCATATAAATAATTCGTTGTTGCCGCAGAATAAGAACTGCAGACGCTTTAAAGATATTGCTTTCTTATTTGCTAAAAAGGTCTTAGTACATAATATATTAGTTTTCATACAAATTATTTTTTTTTCTCCAGGTTCATCAAGTTCGAAATGTTTTAAAGCTCAGGCACACGGAAGCTTTTTATCTTACTTAACTTTATTTAGGAAACTTAATTTTATTTAGTTTCCTTCAAACTGATTTGTTTTACCAAACCGGTGACATTGATTATCTCAGAAAAGGCTAACAGTTCGATCGAGTCCCTAAATATGGCCTAAAGCCTCATCGGTAGCCGGCCGCGCTGAAAGTGGTTTTTATTAAGTTTAAAATTGAATCGATCCGGAGATCAATCGCTCCTGGTTTTCGTAGTTTTCGTTAATATAGACAGAGTTGACATTCATTGCTGCACGAAGAAAAAAAATTATGGTTGGGATAAGAATATTCGAAGAGATTCATACTATTGTTGGGTATATGGTTGTGGTACAACAATATTATTATCCTTACAACAATAGTATTATTCAAATACAACCATACTATGATCCCCACAACCATGCAATGATCCTCACAACAATAGTATGATTCACACATAACCATACTATAGTATGATTCACACTCAACCATAATATAATCTTCACAACCATATTATGATCTCCACAACCATATTATGATCTCCACAACCATATTAGGATCCTCACAACCATAGTATGTTTCGTATACTTCCATAGTATGATCCTCACAATAGTATGTTTCGTATACTCCCATGGTATGATCCTCACAATAGTATGATTCACACATAACCGTACTATGATCCCCACAACCATAGTAGGTCGGTTGGGCCACAAAACGGAGGTACATATGCATAATAATTTGAACCAAAAATATTGGTTCGTATTTGCGAGCAACACTTTGATTAATTTTTGGAACAGTTAGGATAATTCTATTGTAATTCTACAGAATCGAATCATTCTCTGAAGTGTGGTAAGTAATTTTCTCTCAAGGTAAAACGCGGAAAAATTGTGACCTCCAACGAATTATAATAACGAATGTTTACATTAATAGTTTAAAAATGTTTTTCTACTAGGAACTGAACAGGTCTCTGGTTTATCGACTTGAGAACCTATAATTATGCATATTAAATGGGGTGTTTTTTAGACGTGTGGTTTTCAATCTGGCCAAACATTTTTCGAAGTTGGTTTTTTTGACAGCTATCACTTGATGTATCCTAAATTTGGTTATACCGGAACAACGTTTGCAAACCGTGGAGAAAACGAGATGGCCACCGATCCTGATTTTAACAAGAACATTTTGTTCAGCGATAAAGCTCACTTTTGGTTGCCATTTCATCTTTCCATGATGAAATGGCAAACAATACTAAAAAGAAAAAAAAAGTTTAACGCAACTCACGATTAGTCTGTGAGAAAAACCCTATTGAAAAAAATGCCTCTAGATCAAACACCCTATATGTGTTTTTGTAAATCACACGAATTCGTTTGTCAAAACATTCAAAATAACAAATAAAAATTTTCAATTTGAATTTAAAAGTTCCATTCTTGTTATAATCCCCAAATGGACGATAATGAATTCTTGTTCGCTGTTTTAACAAATTAAACGAGGCGTTCGACTGAAAAAACTTAGGACAATGCATAGACTAAAAATAACTGACTTTAAGTAATGACGATATTCTCGAAAATAAGCGATATAATCCCCTCTAGTTGAAAAATTTAAAAAACAACAACAAACCTGATTTAATTAAATTGTAGAGTAATTCAGTCTTATAAAAACAATAACAAATGTTTAAAACAAAACAAGAAAACCAGAAATGATTTGATTTTAACAATAATAAAGGGTGTTTTTTTCAGACGTGTGGTTTTCGAGAAGAAATAAAACGCATTCATTTAATGTTATGGCCAAGAATCAAGCTTTATTATAAAGATAAGGGTTTGCCATTATGGCTTAAAAGTGATTTTGGGCAAGTGGCGCCGTTGCTGGCTCCAGTAAGTTCCAGCCGAGAGGCCTAAATTTCGACTACTTTTTGCAGCATTTGGGGACGTATGTCAGCAATAACTAACCGAATATTATCTTTTTAGGCGTTTATCGTGTCGGTCTTATCTGCATAGACAAGCGACTTTATATAGGAGCACAAACAATAGTCCAGCGGTGTAAAATCGCACGATCTTGGAGGCCACGACGCAAGTTAATGCGCTCACCAAAAGTATTCTTTAATGAATTGATTGTTTCGTTGGCTGTATGGCATGTAGCGGCGTCTTTTTAGAACCAAATGTTGTCCACTTCAACATCCTCCAAATCAGGCACGAACAAGTCATTAATCATGGCTCTATATCTTTCCCCATTGACTGCAACATTATGACCGGTTTCATTTTTGAAGAAATATGGACCCGCTGCCCATAGAGCACACCAAACAGTGCCTCAACAATGGCTTGTGGATTTGCATTGGTCCAAAATGCGACATTCAATCAAATGCGTACCCTTGACTTAAGGTCCAATTTGTCTTGACGGTAGGCAATCAGCTGTTTTAGTCAAGACCGATCAGCTGTTTATTGTTATGCTTCACTTCGACAATTTGTGCGCGATAAATGTTTAGAATTTGTTTTCGTTCCTGCAAATTAAATTTTAAAGTTTAAAGTTATGAATAACATACTTATGAACGAAACAGCCTCTATATTTTGTACAAATGCTCTTCGCTCAGCTGTTCTTGTTTTGTTTTTTCTTACCGTCGTCTACCGCCATAACTAATCGCACAACATTAAGTATAACGTCAACCGTCACCCGTATACCGTTTACCATCAACACTAGTTGGACCTTTAGGCGAATTCAAACCGGTAAAAAGTCAAATGTCAACACCTTTACATACCGGTCATCCGGTTTATGTACCGGATTTACCCAAAGCACCAATCCTCGGTCAAGGGCTGTCACCCCGGCACTACATGAGCCGTTACGACAAAAACATACCGCACAGTTAGACTCAGTTGGGATCTTGGACACAGCCATGTTGAAGAAACGTAGTGGCAGATAAACTAGTATCGGCTGGGACCGACAAGTGAATGCTTGCTAGAGCTCTGTGGCCTTAACTCGACAGGAACAGGACCAAAACCTGTCTGGTCTTGACGGGACATTGTAATGTAAGGAAGGTAATTTGGCGTTGGCAGGTCCAAAAAGACGTTGACAAAAACATACCGCACTGTTAGACTCTGTTTGGTTCTTGGACATAGCCATGTTGAAGGGACGTAGTGGCAGATAAACTATTATAGACTAGGACCGACAAGTGAATGCTTGTTGGTCTTGACGGGACATTGTAATGTAAGGAAGGTGATTAGGCGTTGGCAGTTCCAAAAAGACGTTGTAGTTGCCTGGTGAAGAACATTTTAACAATCGTAATTTATCAAAAATAAAGGACAATCACAACGGATCATTCTTAATGGGGCCAACTAGTGGATGTACCCTGTTTTAACTTTTCAAGTTTGAATACTACAAGTAGATTTGTATTCTTTCACTGGGTCAAGTTGCAACGATAATTGAGAAAATATAAATCTCAGAATTTTAATAATTATAACTCGTCGTTCGGAAGTAAAAATTAATCCATTTCATCTACAAAGGCCGGAATGATATGACGGCGCTTTAAATGTTTTTTTCATTTTAAAGCAAAAATCGCACAGAACATTTAAAAACAAGTTTGAAGTTCCATGACGTAACAAAAAAATAATCGAACATCGATCGGACTTCATCGAATACAAAAATAAAGATAATTGCCAAAAATGCTAATTTTTATCAGAAACAAACATTTTGGGAAATGTTTTTGTAAACAGATTTGTGATGTAGAAAATTGTGACTCGGTTCATGTGGAATACAAATTGCAGTACATACTTTCTTTTGGTACGTCAAACGTTCACAAAAAATTTATACGAGTAAACAGAATTTCAGAAGTGTTTTCGTTTGTTTGGATTTTAACCGGAATAGCCATGATACCAAGTATCCCAACGAAAAAGCGCTTCCCAACAAACGACAACATTCACTCAACAGAGCCGACAATTTCTTTTAGTTTTGAATGACGGACCAATAGCGTACATGTTATTGGATATTTAATGGTTAAATTTTTAAGGGTGAAAAAACTATGTTTTTGTTTGGTTTACATTTAATTCGGTATTTTTTCATTGTTATGACTTGAACAGATTTTATTCTGGTTCAAGAACTTTTTTGTTTCTTTTTCAGAATCAACGAAAAAATTGGTGAAATGTATTGGCCATGGTTGCCAGGCAGACTGTACAGTGGTTTCTAAACCCGCCAAGTTTTTTTTCTTCAGCAGTCTTTGGAAACGATTACTTCGGCTACAAATCAAATGACTTATACGGGACTCTCATTGGAATTACTGAGAATTACCCTTTGTGTATACTCATAGAACTGTGTGTAGAGCAATCTTCATAGCGCAATATCATTTCCACCACTTCCGTTTCGCATGAGCGTTTAAAGTTGTCTTTACGCTGATTAATTCTCATTTCACTGGTAACAATGTTTTGTATACATACGAGGGCTGCTATATATATTTCTGGCCTAATAATGAAAATGCGAATATTTATCATCAAAAATATTATTGTTATTCAAAGTATTCTCCAGCATGATTTATACACTTTTGCATGCGCTCAAACGAATTGTCGAAGCACTTTTTTTACTCCGATTGAGACACCTCCAAAACATTTTTGAACGCGTCAACAGCAACAACATTGACCACGCATTTTTTTCTTGATGTGCGGGAATGAAAAAAGTCAGGGCTATACGGCGGATGACCCACCAATTCGACGTTTTGGCCGGTCAAAAAGGCTCTAGTTTGAGCTGATGTGTGAGAGCTCGCGTTGTCGTGATTCGTCTTCTGTTGTTCGTTTTTTGAAATTCTCCGAAGACTTCAGGCAAACAAATTGTGGTGTACCACTCAGAATTGACCACCTACGTTGCTCAAGCGGAACATTCGCCACATGACCAGTTTTGCCAAAGAGACTATTTGCTTCGAAGTGCTTCTCCCACTAAAAACTTTCGTTGGATTTGGCTCGTCTTCGAAGACCCACACGATCGATTGCTGTTTTGTTACGGACTCATACGCATAGATCCATGATACGTCACCTGTGACGATCTTATAATCACCAATCGACAAGATCCTTTTTTTGAGCGATTGTCAAATTGTGCGGGATCCAACGAGAACAAACCTTTTTTACGGCAACACTTAGTGTAGCCTAGACCAGAAATAAATATAGCATCCCTAGTAGAATAAGCTTTGAAAATCGTTTATTCAGATTTAATTAAAAAAAACCGATTCATTTAAAAAAACAATCTCAAAAACAGGATTTTAACCAGTAAAAACCAGTACTCTATAATACTGTGGTAGTATAAATAGGGTTATAGAACGGGCACGATTAGCAAAAAGGGTTACATCCTTTTGCAGTATGCAGACGACATACACATTTCAGAAGGATAGAACAGAATGTAACTGCAGCTTTCCAAAAGATTGAATTAAAATCGTCTAAAATAGGCCTGATGGTAAACGAGAAAAATACCAAAATTGCGCTGGCAACTGCTAAGAAGGTGGTATGACGAAAAAGTGGTGGGATTGTTTCGGCCGGCTAATGCAACGTCGAGGTAGTAGAGGTATTTGTATACCTTAGATCAGCCATAAAGCAAAAGAACGATGTCAGCTCTATAACGAAACTATAACAAAGATCACTTTACAACACACTAACACTTCATTCACTTCATTATGACGCCGAAACATCGGTGATATCAAAAGCGGATGAAAGTCTATTAGCAAACTTCGAGAGAAAAATCGTTCTTAAAATTCTGCTGAAAGTACATGCGTCGGACGAATCGTGATCTATATAAGCTGTATCCAGACGTGAATGTTTCTTAAGCGGACCAAAATACAACGAATGCGATGGTCGAACAAAAAAAAAACGCTCCACCCAAAATGGCTATAGACAATAACTGCCACGGAAACCTTATAAAAAAGGGTAGGCCAAATTAATTGAACTACCGATTACTTTGACTTTGAAAGCTATAAGGTAGAATTATTATTTTTATTTTCAGGTTCTCAATTGGGAAATTTTAAAAACTTGTTTGTTAAGTAGTGAGTCTTTAAGGCAAACTATAAGAATTTTCGTGGCAAGTTTAAGAAGAGATCGGCCTTCATTTTACTTTCGCTTCAAATTGTGAACCGAGTTCATGAATATGGATCGTTAATGGACCAACTAACCCAGTGAGTTCAATCGAAAACATTGCTGCTGTGGCTGATAAAGTCCAAGAGCATCCATCAACTCGTCATCGTTCTCAGGAAGTAAACATTTTTCGCACTTCTTTGAGAGGATAAAGCAAAAAGACCTCGGTATGAAGGCTTACAAAGTTCAATTGGTCCAAGAACTAGAGCCTCATGACCATACGATGTGTTTTCGCTTCGCCCAATGGGCTGAAGATTGTTTAGCAGGAGATGAAGAATTTTACCGAAAAATCGCGTTTTCAGATGAAGCTCATTTTTATCCCAAAGGCTATGTCAATAAGAAAAATTGCGGAAATGGGGTTTAGAAGAACCCACACGTGACTATTAAGAAGCCAATGAATTCTTAACGAGTCACTCTTTGGTGAAGATTTTGAGCTGGCGGCAGCATTAGGCCATTTTTCATCGAAAATGAGCAATCAGCTGCTGTTGCCTTCAATGGTAAGACTTACCGCGCCATGCTCAACGATTTTTTTTTAAATTCAAGAGAATGACATTTGGTTTTAACAAGATATTAAATCTATATTTTACGCACTGCTTTTCAAAATCAAAATAATCAGCCGAAATTGTGATGTTAATTGGCCGCCTCGGAGCTGTGATTTAAACCCTTTGGATTATTTTCTGTAGGGAGCCATTAAGGATAAATGTTACTCATAGCATCCAGAGAAAATTGAAGCGTTGAAACATGAAATCGAAGTTGTCTTTGATGAGATCCAAACCGAAACAATCGAAATTTGTAATAAAAAAATTGGGTTGATCAGATGAGGTACTGCCGAGGCAGTAGTGGTAGTCATATTAATGATATTGTGTTCTATTATTAAATAACAAAGTTCAAGCTTTCCAATTAAACCAGAAATTTAAAAAAAAAAAATATCAGTACTTTTTTTACAGTCGATTTAAAATTTAAAATTTTAAATGACCCACCATGTACAAAAGAGAACGAGAAGAAGAGTGAATAATGATGCGAAAATTGTTAGGACTGAAAGCTGGAGAAAGCACCAAACAAAGTGGACCAACTTAAAAATAATTGGTAGTAGGTCTCACTATTAAGCTTGTCCCTAACTTGAGCAACGTCAAAATAAAAAATGTGACTCGTGAAATAGCAAGACCTCAAATCTGCTGATTCTTACTATATAACTATATAAGGCTATAAGACATAAACCAATAAATTCCAATTAGATAATGGTTAGTTACGGTTCGGTCGTAACGTACCATGCTACATTTTAATCAAAATCGATAGAACCATTTTTTGTAAAGTTGATTCGTAAATGTGGGCCGATAAGTTTTAATTTAACCGGAAATGGTTATCGGTGGCACGTAATTTTCTCTCATAATTTTGTTCAAAATCAAATTTATTTCGCATGCTAAATTAAGATTATAACTGCCAATTACTGATGAATTTGTCGCTAGAAAATGGGGATGACATTGATCTGGGCGACACTTGGTGAAAATATAATCTGTGATTTAAACCCTTTGGATTATTTTCTGTAGGGAGCCATTAAGGATAAATGTTACTCATAGCATCCAGAGAAAATTGAAGCGTTGAAACATGAAATCGAAGTTGTCATTGATGAGATCCGAACCGAAACAATCGAAATTTGTAATAAAAAAATTGGGTTGATCAGATGAGGTACTGCCGAGGCAGTAGTGGTAGTCATTTTAATGATATTGTGTTCTATTATTAAATAACAAAGTTCAAGCTTTCCAATTAAACCTGAAATTTAAAAAAAAAATATCAGTACTTTTTTTTACAGTCGATTTAATTTTTAAATGACCCACCATGTACAAAAGAGAACGAGAAGTAGAGTGGATAATGATGCAAAAATTGTTAGGACTAAAAACTGGAGAATGCACCAAACAAAGTGGACCAATTTAACAAGAATTGGTAGTAGGTCTCACTATTAAGCCTATCCCTAACTTGAACAACGTCAAAATAAAAAATGTGACTCGTGAAATAGCAAGACCTCAAATCTGCTGATTCTTACGTAGAGGCTATAAGACATGAACCAATAAATTTCAATTTTATAATGCATTTTAATCAAAATCGATAGAACCTTTATTTGTAAAGTTGATTCGTAAATGTGGGCCGATAAGTTTAAATTTAACCGGAAATGGTTGTAGGTGGCACATAATTCTCTCTCATAATTTTGTTCAAAATCAAATTTATTTTGCATGCAAAATAAAGATTATAACTGCCAATTACTGATGAATTTGACGCTAGATAATGGGGATGACATTGATCTGGGCGACACTTGGTGAAAATATAATCTATATAAAGGGTGGTTAAATTTTAAGGGCCGGTGTTGAACGTGAACCACACCCAAAAGAAAGAAAGGGTGTACGTCGATTAGCCAGCAACAATTCAAGAGCTAAAGGATGAGATAATTCGGCACATTAACGGCACCATCGGATGGAGGTGTGCCGCCGAGGTCGCGGCAGCCATTTGGACGATATTTTGTTCCATACATAATTGAACCAAACCAATATTATCATAATATAAAGAAATGACAATAAATTCCTAAACAATGTGTGTTTGATTCAAAATCAACATCGGCACTTAAAATTTGAACACCCTTTAAAAATACGTAGTAAAAGATTTAGCAAGATTAGCACGCAGACCTCAATTAATTCAGAAATCTGACTAATTTCAAAATAATTAGAAGTTTGCAAAATCTTAATGATCGCTAGGTGATTCATTGAAAAAGGCTTTTGTTGAAAAAGGGCTATAAATCACTTAGGTTTTTGTTATATTCCTAGTTTATCTTTGCATCACGTCAAGTTAAATGTCTAAAATAACTGTCAGTACAAAATTTTTATTTATGTGCCAGTTCTTAAAAAATCACCCATTATTATGAATTTCATACAATAATTTATACAATTTATAAAATTTTATAATTTATACAATAACTGATTAAAAAATATTAACAACAAACTATCTCCAATAAGTGGTGATAATTTGTCCAACAACCCTATTAATATAAAACTAAAGGAATGATTTTTTTATCAAATGTTTTTAAGCTGATAACATACTGGAGGGGATGGCAGAAAGCTAACAGACATAGACAAGACAAACAAGGTAGGTTCCCACAATACCCTCCTAAACTATAAAAACACAAACAATAAGGTAGGCAAGTAGAAGGGTAAATGATAAAACAATAAATTTAAATCATAAGATTCCCAGGTTGCCTAGTATTTTTTGATGGCTTTAAATAGCAAACAGTCGAAGTGCGTTTTTAATCATGGAACAAATTGGACACTTATGTAAAGCAATACGACGGCGACCGCAAAACTAACTGGCCTGGCACATTTTCTGTTTTACTAGCAATTATTTTTTTGTTTTTTAAAAGCAATCTTTTATAAGCCATCTGTCAAAATTTCCGAAATATTTAATGATTATTTTCTTTGTTTGAAAAATAGAAATTAAAGAGTTTCGTGCGGTAATTAAACACTTTTATATGAAAGGTTATACGCCATAATTAATCAAAGATGAATTGGATTCTGTTCATGGTGATAATGCACCATCATACTCCACCGTGAAATCCTGGGTTCAACAATTTAAAATGGGTCGTTCAACAAAATGGGTCGTGAACAACGCACTGGAAGACCGAAAACTGCTACTACTATTAAAAACATTTGAAAAATATTTAATGGAGTGACTAAAGATATACGAATAAAGCTCAGAGAACTTGCTGATATTGTTAAAATACACGAAAAACAAGTTTGGAGTATTTTACATGATGAACTCCACATGAAAAAGCTATCCGCAAGATGGGTGCCGCGTTTGTTGACTTTGCCCCAAAACATCGTCCGTTGGACCAATTCCGAGGAGATTTTAGCGATTTATCAGCGTAATCCAATAGAGTTCTTGCGCCGATTCATAACTGTTGATGAAACATGGATCCATCACTACATCCCAGAATGCAAAGAACAGTCAAAACAATGGATAGAAGCTGGAAAAAGTGGTCCCAAGAAGGCGAAAACTGTTAAGTCAGCAGGAAATGTAATGGCCACAGTATTTTGGGATGCAAGGGGTATAATATTTATTGATTATCTTGAGAAAGGAAAAACTATAAATAGTGGATATTATTGTGCATTATTGGATCGGTTGAGTGAAGAAATCAAGATAAAACGACCGCATTTAGAAAAAAAGTTCTTTTTCATCAAGATAATGCTCCTCAACACACTGCATTTTTAACTCAACAAAAACTGGCCGAATTACGATTTGAAATTGCTCCGCATCCGCCATATGGTCAAATTTAGCTCCTTCTGATTATTTCTTGTTTCCAAATTTAAAAAAAAAAATCTCGGTGGCACAAAAATTTCATCCAATAGCGAGGTTATTGCTGAAACTGAGGCATATTTTGAAGGTCTTGAAAAATCTTATTTTTCGGATGGAATTAAAAAACTTGAAAAACGTTTGATGAAGTGTATTGAGTTTGAAGGAGATTATGTTGAAAAATAAATAAAACGGTTCTTTTTATGTTAGGCCAGTTACTTTTGCGGTCGCCCTCGTACATAAGAACTCATTCCAATCAATAAAAATGGTTAGATTTCAATCTGGAACTACAAGGGCAGATCTATTATTAGATCTATATCCGTGTCTTTTCCGTGACAGTTTTTTTGCACAGAAAAATATTTTTAAAGATAATATCCTTTTAGCTCAATATAGACTTAGTCCAACGTTTCTCCAATTTTTGTATCCCTTTCAAAAAATAGGATTTTTCGAGGTCGATAAAAAAGTCATTTGTTTGATCAATAATTTCATCGTTAGAGCTGAATCTCTTTCCACCGAGCCATTTCTTTAGGTAGGAAATAGTCATGGGGGTCTAAATCTGGAGAAAATGGCGGATGAGGTACCAATTTTGTAACCCAATTCATGCAATTTTGCCATTGAGACTGCACACGTGTGCACCCGTTCATTATCTTGTTGAAAAAGAACCTCTTGGCCATATGGGGTCGTTTTTTTACATCCTCGTAAAATCGATCATAAGTTTGCAAAGTATTCGCCGTTTATTGTTTTTCACTTTTGAAGCTTTTCGATTGAGATTATCCCGCGTGCATCCTAAAAAACTGTTGCCATCGCCTTATTGGCCGACAAAGTCAGCTTGGCCTTCTTCGGAGCCGGATCACCCGGATAAACCCATTGTTTAGACTGCTGCTTGGTCTCGGAAGTTTTCATGTTTCATCCACAGTTTGCAAATCGACGCAAAACCTAATACGAATTGCAGTTAAACAACTCCAAACAATCCTTTGAAGTTGTCACACGATTACGTTTATTGTAATTGAAAGCAAACGCGGCACTCATCTTGTAGACAGCTTTCTTACACCCAACTGATCATGTAAAATCGAAACTACACTGCCATATTAAACGCGTATGGCATAAACAATCTCACGCACTTTTACTCTTCGATCGGAGTTCAGAACGTTCAGCGAAAGAAAGTCAGTAAACCACTGATTTACCATTGAAATCAATGGTGCAGAGTCCCCATAGTATTTATCAAGCTTTTCCTTGGTTTGATTGACAAATTTGAAATTCACTTTTTTCATTTTTAATAAAATCCACACACACAGACTAAAAGACAGAGCTCTCTCAAAACTTGACAGTAGTCTATTAACAGATGGTACTTTATGGAAGCATTGTTGCATTTCATATAACCACGAGGGAAGTTGGAAAAGTCGCGGAATTATTGATCTGCCCTCGTATACAATATGGTGTAGCAAAAGTAAAAGGTGATGAGGGATAGGTACAGATGTGGTACATCGCTTGACCAATTGAGATTGTCACGTCAGAAAAGGTAACAAGAAGTCCTGGACTACTAAACACATCGATACTGAGTTTTATCGATACATATCAAGCATTCTCAGATATCGAGGCTCTGTTCTTTCTCCCTATCGATTTTTTTATTTTTCTAAGCCTAGGCCTGACAATAATACCTTTATATTCCTTCGTTGACAGAAACAGCAGCATCAGTCACACATGTTCGTTTGAACGTATACCGGGGGGACTCAATGAAACAGAGGCGCTAAGCCAACGATGTTTCTGAGTAAAGTTTTGCGTATAGTCTCGCAAGCCCCAATGTTGCTTGTTAAGCCATTAACTTTTCATGGAATTAATGGAAATAGAGAAATAGTTGTCGATTCTATGCACCGGATCAACCTGAAGCATTCATTCTTCGGCCAAGAGCTGTCATCGGGGCTCTATATGGCGCAACGTCAGCCCACCCTGTTTTGTCTCCCGAGCATTGGTGGAGGGCTTAAAAAGTTAACAGGCATAGCAGGGTTGCCAATCCTGTTGTCTCTTCCGACCATTTTACTATTTTATAAATACTTCAAAAGGATGTGCTGTTCTAAGAGGCGTGACCTCATTCCGATAGTAAGTGTTTGCCAGTAAAACCGGCTTCACAGCCATTCGTGTTTGATCGAACTGATCGCACGAAGCATTACACGAAGAATTTGTTCTTCTGCCTCGTTGTTGGCATGTGGAACAGACTCCCCGCAGGAGTGTATCCTGCCAGATGAACAGATGCTAGTCTAATGTTCATAAACATTATCTTTTCTACCTAACCTATGTTCCCGTAGCCGCAACCAAGCAGTGTATATAAAAAATCCTATTTATCCTCTTTGTTTATGGGTGAGATGAAGCGAATCCTTGATGTAGACGTTGATGTCATTAGTCGAAGTGTACGTGTCTCTAACTGGAAGTATTCATGAGCTAAGAGGTCGGAACAGAGACTCAAGTCTGCTGCCGCAGGAGCCCCTAGAACAGCATACTGAACTGTTGGAAACGTTCCTTAGGGTAGTTTCGCGATGGCTGTGGTATATCACTGGGTTGGGCCAAATAAATGTGGAATAGAATGAACGAATTTAAGTTTGTTCCAAGTATTACGGCTTTATTAGTAAGAAGAAACATTCGCATTTATTATGGAATACAACTTCGTTCAAGGGGCTGCCTCGGCTGGCTTCGCAGTAGCCCATTCTCTCACTGAACTTTTCCAAGACCTTGATGGTTTCGGGCTCTACGGATTACTTGCATGATATTGGCCTTAGGTGTTTGAATTGTTTCTTGATTGTTGGCATAACATCGGTCCTTTACGTTTCCCCACAAAAAAAGAAGTACACAGCGGTCAAATCAAATATCCGAGGTGGGCAACTTACATCACCAAGACGGCTGATAATACGATTTGGGAATTTAGTGCGCTAAATGTGTAGGGATTTTTCGAACCGGGAATTTTGTTTGTTAACGTAGCCGCCGACATGAAAATGCGCCTCGTTAAAATAATTTTTGTTCGCTTAAAATAGCCGTTCTGCTCAAACCAAAAATTTCGCAACGTTTTTTTAAGCGTAAAGCGACTCATTTCGTTTTGCAAAGATATTATAATGACAAGATTTCGAGCGGGAAAAAGTTGCCAGTGTCAACATAGCCTATGATTTGAAAAGAAAATTGTCTTTGGCCCCCTCGTTAAGAAGAAAAGAATTGCGCATCAACCGAGTGCTACGACCGAAAGTAGTGGCCAAAAGTGTACAATGATCCTTAAACCCTCGCAGAGAGGAAGCTGATACCCGCATGCATAGCTGATCCTTAAACATTTTCCCTTTAATATATTCGGAAGAGCGTGGGCTGTAGCATTGTAGCTTAACCCAGTGCTATGGACCACCGCCGCTGATCCTTAAACAGGTTCCCTTGAGTATATCCGAAAATTCGTGGGCAGTCGCATTGTAGCTTACCCCATTAGTATGGAGCACTATGGTACAGGCCATAATGGTGATAATCACGTAAAACTAAATATTATCCTATGCGTTTTTAGGCATAGCGGTATCATTAGGCCTTAGGATGTCCCGAAGGATTCTACCAACTGTTCATGGCCCTCTATATAGTGTGATGTTCCTCGATATAGTGCGATGTAAATAGAGTTTCTGTTCAACAAAATCGTTATTTTTGAACATGACTAGATCATGTCACCGGAAGTATTCATCTACTGACCGCCACGGTCTTGCAAGGAATGCAATCGCTGGAAGTTGTGATAGAAAAAAAATTAAGGCAGGCATCAATTGGCCACGGTCTTGGACTAAGCATCCCCCAAATTGCTACTCCAGGGCTAAATCAATTAGAAGTGTAAGTTAAAAAGCATGTTTTACATGTGTCTGAACATTTCCTATTATCACCTATAGCCGGTATTAATCTTGGTATTTATGAGTGATAGTCGGGCACACTTCTTATCTTTATTTATTACTTCTATTTTATTTTTTACTTCTATTTTATTTAAGAAGTAACATTTTATTTGGTAGGGCTCGATCGCGTAAGGACCTCCAGTTTTGGACGCACCTTTAAAAAGGGGCTCTATGAAAATATAAAGAGATACTCTCCATTTTTATCGTGTATATTGTGAGTAACAACTTCGGGTGTATTTGTGAGTAACAACTTACGAGGGTTGCTATTTATATTTCGGGTCCTGACAATACTAGTGTTCCCAGATGAAAACTAGAACTTCCATTAGAAACTGACATTTTTTAGCATTTGAGGGCGAACTGTTTTGTTTACAGTGTGTTAAAAAATGCATCTCAGTCACAAAATGAATTTATCCCGTGAGCATTTTCATGCGATGATTTTTTACAATTTTTGGGCGTGGGTTATCGAGACAAGAGTGTTTAAATCAACTTGTTTCGACTTTTGGCGATAAAGCACCATCAAAAATCACTGTTAATCGCTGGTACCAAGAGTTCAGTCTCGGACGCCGTTCGCTTCAGAATGAATTTCCTGAAGGACGTCCAACTTCAGTCACTTTGCCAGAAACCATCGATGCTGTGTGTGAACTGATTAAGCAAGACGGACATCTGACATACCATGAGATTGAGGCATCCTTGGGCATTAGTATGACAAGCATCAATAAGATATTGCATGTTCAATTGACCGTGAAAAAGAATCTGTTCTCGTTGGATCCCCCCATAATTTAAAAAGTATAACTGCGATAGCTCAAAGGCAGGGTATAACATTGTCGCAGGTGACGTATCATGGATCTATGCATATGAAACCGAAACAAAACAGCAATCGACCGTATGGGTCTTTCAAGGCGAGCCAAATCCAACAAAAGTTGTTCGTGGAAGAAGTCATCGAAGCAAATGATTGAGTTTTTTTTCGGTTGCCATGTTGCCACAGTGCCTTTATTAGAAAGTACGACGAACAATTCTTAGTGGTATACGAGTACAACCATCTGTTTGCCAACAGTATTCGAAGAAATGAGGAATGATAATAAGAGAAGACGGATCATTTTGCATCACGACAATGCGAGCTCGCACACATCAGCTGAAACGATGAGCTATTTGAACAATCAAGATGTCGAATAGAAGGGCTATCCACCGTACAGCCCTGATTTCGCACCCAATGACTTCTTTTAATTCACTAGCATCAAGAAAAAAAGGCGTGGTCAACGTTTTTCGTTGCCCGAAGCATGTGTTGAAGCGTTCAAAAATCATGTTTTGGAGGTGTCTCAATCGGAGTGGAAAAAGTGCTTTTGAAAATTGGTTCGTGCGAATGCAAAAGTGTATTGATCTTTAAGAATATTTTGAAAAACAATAAAACCATTTCCAATGATAAGTTTTTATTGCCGGACTCGAAATATAAATAGCAACCCTCGTATTCAACTTAATCAGTTCGTATGTACAATGTTTTTTTCTAGAGTGGAAGGACCAACGATTGCCATGTACATATTTTCAAAGAAAAAGTGTAAGATTCATATGACAAAGAAAAAGGATCAAAATTATATTATTGGCTAGTGGAAATGCCGGAGTGTTCTGATGCTTTTCTTTTTCCTACTTTTTCAATTAAATTGTTATTCAAGAATAATTCCAGGATTTCTTTAGGGCATCGAAGCTTTACCTATATTCTTACATTCGACTACTTTTATTGTACAAAACGGGGAAATTTAAATTCGCGTAGTAGGATATAAATCCGTTAGCATCAGTAGTGTTTGCGAAGGCGTTGTTAAGCCAGGATTAGACCGCGTGCACAGCCAACAGAGCCGCATGGATTTTTGACATCGCAATTGTACGATTTACGAGATCGTTTGCCCAAAAGAAAATTCACAAATTGCGGCGGAAAAACTGCATTAGCTGTTAAACATCCGTACATATGGCAATTACAAAGGAAGGTAATTACCCGCGCTTCGCAGAAAACCAAACTATTTACCGTCACACATTGTACTTAGCGTCTTTTCTGCTGGACTTAGAGTTAGTATGTTTTGCATGTACGTAGGTAGCAACTGTTGTCATGTGTATACGCGTTTCCTAGAATAGCTGCACGATCGGCATTGTTGTAAGGTTCAAATACTTTAGTACGGTCGACTAGTGCTCAGGTAGAAAGTGAACCCAAATAATCTGTTAACAGATTTATGATCGAAGGATACATTCAGTTTACAACACCTTAGAGAAAAACGTCTTATTTCTAAGGAATTTCCATTATTTGTTCATTGTAGAATTGTACATTAAGGACGTGGCTGAAAGGTAATATAAAGACTAGTGGTTCCTTAAAATCGCTGGTTTGTCCAGAGATTATAACAAAAATTCAATAGAATCGGAAATATAGATCCATTGTTCTTTTTTTGACAGATGGTCTCGAAATTTCCTTTAGAAATAAGAAACATGTCCATAATGGTTGGTTCCAGGGCGAACGACTGTTTTTGATAGTGTACCAGGTTTAAGAATAATTGATCTACGGCTGTATTTAGTTTCGATGGGGATTTAATTAAAAATCTAGTTGAATTGTTCGATATTCGAAAAGATTTATTTCAGTCAAATTCGAGTATCCTTAAGAAGTTCCATTTTTCAATGAATTTTCGGGATACACATCTCGGCAACAATTTCAAATTTAGTAACAATTTCAAATTTAGAAACAATCAAAAGCCTATTCGATAGCTTAGCAATCTATATACTTTATATAAATAAATCATTTAGTATTGAACGTTTTTTGTCAACCATTTACTGGCTATGCATCCGCTATTATTTTGGTAAAGCTCCTGAGATAAATTTTAGGTATTTCTTAAAAACCGTTCTCTTCGATTTGTTCACTTTATTTAAGACAGCGATAAGTCGCGCATATAAGTGAGAAATTGTCTAAGCTGCAACCGGTATTTTGCTGAAAGTAAGAACTGCCTTAGACGAGGGTTGCTATATATTTCTGGCCTAGGCAACACCAAGTGTTGCCTGGCGCCTTCTGACATTTTCATTGGAAAGTTTGACCTTTTTTTAGCATAAACGTACTCAGGACGTTTTGACGTACGACTATCATTTGTGTTGTTTACAGTGACTTGAAAAAATCAATTTGGCAAAAAAAATGGAATTAACTCGTGAACTTTTTTTCCTTGTCATGACAAGGAAGCACCGATAAACCTAAATCTTTGTATGGCGATTTAGCAGCATCCTATATCACTGTAAAAACTGGTTTAATGAATTCAATCGTGGCCGACGCTCGCTCAAAGACGAAGTTCGTCCAAAAACGGCCGTTGTGCCAGAGAACATTAATGCCGTGCGTGAACTGATAATGCAAGATCATAATGTCATGTGACATACCGTGAGATAGAGACATCCTTGTTTGATCCCGCACAATTTTACAATCGCTCAAAAAAAGGCTCGTGTCGATTGGTGCAAAGATATTTTGAAAAAATACGATCGCGGTGCTTCAAAACACGTTTATAAGATTGTCACAGGTGACGTATCAATCGCTCAAAAAAGGCTCGTGTCGATTGGTGCATAGAAATTTTGAAAAAATACGATCGTGGTGCTTCAAAAGACGTTTATAAGATTGTCACAGGTGACGAATCATGGATCTATGCGTATGAGCCCGAAACAAAACAGCAATCGACCATGTGGGTCTTCGAAGACGAGCCAAATCCAACGAAAGTTGTTCGTGGAAGAATCACTTCGAAACAAATGGTCGCCTGTTTCTTCGGCAAAACTGGTCTTGTGGAGACTGTTCCGCTTGCGCAACGTGAGTGGTACACCACAATTTGTTTGCCTCGAGTCTTCGGAGAAAATCGAAAAACGAACTAGAGAAAACGAATCATTGTGTACCATGACAATGGGAGCTCTCACACATTGGCTCAAACCAGCGCCTTTTTGACCGGCCAAAACGTCGAATTGATGGGTCATCCGCCGTACAGCCCTGACTTATCACCCAAAGACTTCTTTTTATTCCCGCACATCAAGAAAAAATGCGTGGTCTACGATTTTCGTCGTCAGAAGATGCTGTTGAAGCGTTCAAAAACCATGTTTTGGAAGTGTCTCCATCGGAGTGGAAAAGGTGCTTCGACAATTGGTTTGAGCGCATGCAAAAGTATATAAATCATACTTTGAAATACAATAAAACCATTTTTGATGATAAAAATTCGCATTTTCATTATTAGGCCAGAAATATATAATATATACTGACGGCTATATATACTATATAGACTGCTATATTATAGCAGTCCTCGTATTACTCGCAAAGTAATCGGCATCAATGTGGTATGAACAGTATAGTTCTTACCAAAGGGGTAATGCATTTTATAGAGTAGCTTTTACAGGGACTATAAATTAATCTATTCCTCGCAAAGGTATCGTCTTTTACAAAGAACATAACCAGAAATCTCACATGTTCATAACCGTTATTAAACCCAGGGTAAATGTGTGATTGTTCCCCTTATCACTTCATCTAAAAAAAATATACCCATTTTATGTGGGATAGAAATGATATTAAGTTCGTGTTGAGCGCAGATGGCCTTCGATAAAGGATTATATTTTTAGAAATATACGTACCAATTTGGCTAAATTGTGATTCGTACTTTGCATAGCCAATTTTATTTATTACTTCTTTATTGACTATTCATCATACGAATGTTGGCGACCAATACAATAATTATACATCTTACAACATGTAAATTTCGAATGGTTCTTAGGATTCGAACATTAGCTTAAATTCGCCACAAAGCTCGAATTCGGTTATAATATCTCTATTTGTTCGATTCTGATGAATAAAACATTAAATTCCTTCAAAAGTGCTCAAGATGGAAGGATAAGAAATGAAAAGATACATTTTAAATCTTAATCGATTCCAAAAAGCGAAAGCATCTACGAGTATGTATAAATTATCATTTATACAAAAATGAGTCAAACTAGAAAGTATAATATCGGCGATTTAACATAAAGCACATGTGTAAAAAATGGGAATTTGTCAAAATTTTTATCAATAAAAATCTTTTAAAGACATTTGTCCAATGCAAAATAGAATGACGTATTAATTTTTTATATTTCCTTTATTTTATTCGAATTGAATGATTTTATTGTCTAATACCATGCACTTGAGCTTGAATTCGCCTATAGTATCTCTTGTTGTTTGATTATGTCTGATCCTAACAGAAAATTACTTCAAAATTGCTCGAGATGGATGGACAGAAAATGGGATGACACATTTTCAAATCTCTATCGATATTTCCGATTCCAACAACGAAAGCATCAATGTAACTATATAATGGGTGTTTTTTATTGGGGTATAGAACTTTAAGTTGGCATCACTTTTTTAACTGGCGGCCATTTTGTCAGCTGTCAAGTGATTAATATTTAGTGTGGTTTGCCATTTCATCATGAACAGGTTGACAAAAGAACAACGCTTGCAAATCGTGCAAATTTTTTTCGAAAGTAATGGTTCAGTTCGCGAAGTTCACCGCAAGCTCCGTCCATTTTATGGTCGACATAATCGTCCATCAGAGCAATTAATTCGGTTAACTATGGATCGGTTAACATGGACCATTGGATTATTTTCTTTGGGGAAATGTGAAGTCGCTCGTCTACGCCAACAAACCAGAAACACGTTAGGGGACTTGGAAGCCAACATTCGTGGCGTTATTGCCAACATACGGCCCCATATGCTCGAAAAAGTGGTTGAAAATTGGACCTGTAGAATTGGCTTTATTCGAGCCAGCCGCGGCGACCACATGCCCGAATTCATATTTAAACATTAATGGCATAAAATTATCCATCCAATAAAGCCAAATTGATGGACATTAAAACGATTTTCTTGTGTTTTATTTCAATTCGAAGTTCTATACCTCAATAAAAAACACCCTATACATAAGGTCCTTTCTTGATGATTACATTGGGCAACAAAAAATCTGCTGCAGAAGGTGTGACAGTCAACTTTAAATTAAATGGGGGCTACTGATTTCGAATCTCTGATTTGCCAGATTGGCCCAAGTTTAGAAGATATTCACATAAACCGGTGTTTTTATTTTTGGTTTGGAATTAAACTGACCTTTTCAAATTTTATGTTGACCAGTGTTATTAGCTTAAGAAGGACAGCAAGGACCTAATCCACTCATACGCTATAGACTATAGCAATCTAATTTCGTTTGTTGTGTAATGTGCAGTAAAAGACATCAAAATTAAGTTTTTAAAAGTAAAATGCGTAGTAAAATACATCAAAATTAAGTATTTAAATATGATTTCGTAAATTTGAAGAAGCAAAGAATTAATTTGGTTTTAGTATTTTACACCATTTACATATTTGCCTGATGAATTTTATGCTACAATATTCGAAATAATGTAATTATAAGTTAGATTCAGTTTTGAGAAAATGCATATATGCTAGCGAATCTTTTATAGATAGTCAAAAAATACTATTATATGATCCTTTTTAAAGGGTTTTTTAAAAACATTTTCAAAATTTCCTACCGATTTACTGACTCTTCCTGTCCATTTGCATTTCATTAAACACACTTTCAAAACTAAAATTTAAAGCGAAATTGTAAATAATATGTGCATTTTCTCAAAAATGAATATACATAACTTATAATTACATTATTTCGAATATTGTAGCATAAAATTCATCAGGCAAATATTAATTCGTTATCCTGCTGCAGTAACTATCTCATTATACCAAAGCGATCCTTTTTAAAGTATCCTACCGATTTACGGACTCTTCCTATATCTAAGCGAATATAATAAAACAAGTTCTATTTAATTAAACACACTTTCAAAACTAAAATTAACAGCGAAATTTAAAATAATTTGTCCGTGCATTTTCTCAAAAAGGAATCTAACTTATAACCACATTATTTCGAATATTGTCGCATAAAATGCTTCAGGCAAATATTAATTCATTATCCTGCTTATATTAGGCGAAAAAGTACTATAACAAGAATTGATAATGATCCTTTCAAAAGATTTTATTTAAAAACATTTTCATAATTTCGTACCGATTTAATGACTCTTCCTATATCCATGCGAAATGTAATAAAAAATGTTCCATTTGACTATCTCTTTAAATCAAAACGACTTCTTTATATTTAATCAAAAAAAATACGCAACAAGAATTTAATAAAACCGATCCTTTCAAAAGAACTTTATTTAAAAACATTTTCTGAAATTCGTACCGATTAACCGAATCGTCCTATATCTATACAAAAATCGAAAAAAAAACGTGTAAGCAGAATTTACTATCTGACACTTAATTCAATATCCAGCTATGCTCAATGTCTCTTTACATACTAAAATAATGGCCATCCGAAAAAATGAAAACAAAAACCCTTTCAAAAGCATTTTTTAAAAAATTGTAAAAGACATTCGTATCAAGTTTTTATACTTCTTAATAAAACTCACAGTATTTCTACATGTATACCAAATTCTTATAAAACAAGGATCATTTGATAAAAAATCTAATATTCTACAAATGTGATTGGCTTCGTTATATATCAATATAAAGAAGCCAATATATATTATATGAAAAACGTACTACCATAATGACCCACCCACAAGAATATGTAAGTAAAGATAAAGGATTTTTGAAACATTATTTTTGAAAAAATAACCTGACTTCGTACATTTATACGGAATTTAATAAAGTATGATTTCATTTAATTAAAATTCAGCAGCAAAGTATCGACTCAATATCCTGTCGCCTTAAAATTAAATCAAAAACATACAAACCACATGAATTCGAAAAAACAATTCTTTAAAAAAGAAATGATATTTTCCAAAATGCATTCGTATTGAGATTGTCTACTTAATGTATTTTTTTGTTGAAAAAACTCACCGACTCTTCCTCTTTTTCCATGCCACTGGGCATTTGTGGTACCGCTCTGTTGATCGCTGAATATTCCGGCAAATCCGGCAGCTCCTCAGCCAAATATATCGGCATTTGTTTGGAGGGATCCAGGGCACGAGCCCTAAACGATAATTTCGACATGATGATGCTGCTATATCGTTTCTCGTCCTCGTCTTCTACTACTTTTGTTACAAACTAAATTTGGCTTTTGTTTAAGTTGAATTTTATAAAAATCAGAATATTTTTGTATGTGTACGCGTGAGGAAAAAATAAGATGTGTTTGTGTGGGGGGGTGTAGGAGAGGACTTGTTGTTGTTGTTGCTCGATACAAAAAAAAACAGGTAAACAATCCAAGGTACACTGTCTGCTGCTTATCCTGACAGAGAAAGCGAAAGCCTTAAATAGCGTTGATGATGATACTTGGGATGAGGACAATGAGTAGAATGCTGGTGGTGTTGGCAAACGGGAAGATGGTTGTTGTGGTGCTGATGCTGTCTGTGGTGATTAATACAAACGCCTTGGGGAGTGGAGGAACCCGTAGAGGTCGCCGCCGCTTTTGGATGGTGACGGTCGGATAATTTAGATTTTAAAGCCTCCACCTGCTTCTTCGTCTTCTTTGTATGTGTAGGCAAAGCAGCACTGCTGCTTTCTGAAGATTTGCTGTGCTCTAAATCAATCCACCGACTTGAGGGCGATAATGTAAAGAAGAAACTCCAGCAGTGATCCAGTGGTGATGATGATACTGCGATTTCTTCTGAGGCTGCAACAACCCTTCCACAAAGTAAAACCTTAATAAGGTATAAACCTACACAAAAAATGTGTTGGTGTAGTTTTTGGATGCTGGATGAGAACGACGGAATATTAGGCTCCGCTTCGTACAATATGTACTGTTGTTGTTGTACTTTGCTGCTGTTGTTGTATATCAAAGGACCCCGCAAGGAGGGTATATTGCTGGGAAAGAGCTTAACGCCCTTCTCCTCGGCGGCTACTGATATAACCGCTGATGTGTACGACGTTGTCGTCTTCGTCCTTGTCGTTTTCTTCGTCGTCGTTTTTACTGTTGAGAGCTCTACTCCAAAAGCCGGCTCCGCAATTTCTGCACTCTTCGCCTCTACAACACTTGGTGGTGGTGATGTTGCGGTTGTTTTATTTGTTTTTCTTGTTGTTGCGGTTGTTTTATTTGTTTTTCTTTTTGTTGCAGTAATTTTATTTGTTTTTCTGGTTGTTGTTGTGGTCTCGGCCAAGATCAGCAGTTGCACCACTAAGAACCACAACGATACTTGTTGCTGAGATTGTTCTTGTTGCTTTAGTAGTTTATGTAGTTGCTGTCGACAGATGTTTTTGCTGCAGCTGTTGTTGTTGTTGTTGATATGGGCGCTGTTGTTGTTGTTCGGCTTTGACAATTGCTGGTGATGATTATGACAACTAAGACTTTTTTGCAATGAAAGCAAAAATAACAAATCGTGCGGGCTATGAGACGACGACATTTTTCAAATTGAAATCGAAAAACTTAAATAAATTTGCATAATTACAACAATCATAAACGTTAACATTTGTATACATTTCATATTTCGTTTACAACAACAGCAACATTGAGTAGCAGCAACAGAGGCGGCAGCAACGATAGCGTTGACAGCGGCAGCAGCAATGGCAATCCAACACCGATCACAACCACATTAAACGGCATTTTTTACACAAAACATGATACCGATTTGTTGTTTTACTTTCTTTTCTTCTTCTTCTTCTATGTGTATTTTGTTGATATTTCTGTTGTTATTGTTGCGTTGTGTGTTTGTTCTTGCTAAAATTCTCCTTCGAAATTGATACTGTGTTGCTTGCTCTTTTTGCTTTGCCTGTTTGTTTTACCACGAAACCGAGAAATTCTATTCTTTTATTTTTAATTTTCTTGTTGTTTGGTTTTTTCTCTTGTCGTAGTAGAGTAGGTATTAGTGTGGTTTATTCCCTTTTTTTCGTTTATTACTTTAAGCGAATTCAAAACTATTTTGTTGTTTTGTTTATCTTTATTATTTTTTTTCCGACCGATGACAGTTTTGCCACGCTATTTTAGCTGTCAAAATTGAGGAAGAAAAAAATGCACATTGAAAATACAAAAACACGTAAAAAATGCACTTTATGCTGTATGAGGCGAGAGAGAGAGAGAGCGAATTGGGATTTGGCCAAGAGAGCCAGAAATGGCGGGTTATTTTTTATAAACACTTAAAGAAAACACAATAAAATTCGCATTTAACCATAATATTGCTCAATATGTTGTTTGGTAATTTCAGTATTTTTCATTAATAATTTTTATTTTTAATCACAAAATCATCCCCGTAATGCTCAAGTAAACAAAACTTCCTAGAAGCAGAGCGAATTTCATTTCATACACAAACACTACTTGCGGCGAATTCACAATTTTTTTTCTTGGTCGTTTTTTTTTTCTTCTTTTTTTTGGCATGGAAAAACACAATGCGAAAATGCTTTTTGTCACCCGCACGAAAATATTTCACTATTCTCACCTCAGCAAGCGCGAATCAAATAAAATATATTTTAATTGAATTTTTCTTTGACTTCTCCGCGATATTAGCTAGTTCTTTGTAAGGGAAATTAAGGAAAATGAAAAAAAATATTTTGTGGAAAATGTTTGGTTTTTCGCTAGCGTGGTGTTATACGCCGTAATGGCGGCCAAAACCGAACTAACCGAACTTCGTCTAAAAACAAAGACAACACACACTATACACAACTATAGCCATCTCGCTCTAGCAAAAAAATAACACCGAATCTAGGTACCCAGGTACTCTACACCACTCTTTCTTTCGGCCGCACTCACGTATTACTACAATTACAACGCTCTCTCTTATTCACTCTTGTTTTACTCCGAAACATGTATTTTCAATAGTACACGCACACACACTCACTTGCGCGCACACATCTACACAACCCTTACGAAAGGCGCGCGCATTTTTCTTTCGTATTCTGCCGTTTCTTCTTCTTCTCTATACTACACTTTCAAACGACAGACAGCTAGCCAGCCAGCTCTCTCCCTCTTTCAAACCATTTGCTCTCGTTTGGCAAGCAGTTAGAGCGAGATATTTACACTTTCACCATTTACACGATGTCATTCGTCTTTTTTCTATACAAAAAAAACAACGACCGATAGAAAAAAATTTTTCAACGAAAAATCGATTGTTCTCATATGAATTTCATACTTTTTTCACATTGATTTTTTCATTTACAACACTTGTTATTCCATAATTTTATATGAAATTTACTGAAATTGCCTCATCGTGCATTGATTTGTATAGATTTCTTGTTAATTTATATGAATTTTGCGTAAAAATTCTTTATTTAATTGTGCAACGACACGAGTTTCACAGGGACACGTTTTTGTGTGTAATGGCGGCTACAGTACGAAAAAGTACGAATGAGTCGACATGATGACAAACAAAAAAATACTTTTTCGGAGTCAGCAAACTCACAAAATAATTAGAAAATAATTACGCACCCCATATTAATGAAAAAATGAAATGATTCCCTATGTCTGATATACCAAAATGTAGGAAATTTCTTGAGGTTTCATAAAAATACAAAATATCAGCATGTTTCAAGTGTTAATTAAAAGAAATTTAATAAAATTTAGCTGCAATTGCAGTTCATAATTTCGACATCGAAAGTTTTATAAACACAGAGTTTCATTTCCTTGGTGTGCTTGACAAGCCAAACGTCTAACAACTCTGGCCCCATAAAAATAAAGCCAACGTTCGTCGCCGTTCAGTTTCAACTGTTGATGCCGTTGTCTGAATTTTTTATTGGTGGGTTTGTTAAATTCTAAACGCAGAAGACAATTTTGCTGCAGCAACCGAATTTTTCCCCAAAATAAATGAAGTTATCATCTTTTAACATAATATGTTTTTCTGTCCACTTAATGACGTTCAACTGTGGACTAGAACTTTTAATCAGCGTTAGACAGATTATGAAAAGCAATAAAAAATGATTAAGGCCCACTTAATGAAGCTTATTTTTTAGCGCTTCTTTATAGTTCCTTAAATTTGGTAGTAATCGCAAATGAGAACTCAGGTACAAACAAAAATGTACGAAATACTGTCTATTGCGGTTGAGACGGCCAATATAGCTTGGTGCCACACAGAATATCGAGGCAGCATGCCAAGTAAGCATACAATGACTTATTTTTTATTGTCTGAAAGCTTTTAGTTGTATGTGCCTGCTTCTTGTTGCTACACCGAAAAAATCATCTAGTTTCAAATTTAAAAATATTTGATTTCTAAATTGATTTTACAAGGTCCCGATTCCCACACCTGGCAATTTTACTTGCGGCAATTTTGATGATTTTCTTTTGATCTTGCCTCTTGCGTTAGCACAAGGCAATTCGGTTCCGGGAATTTTGTTTTCATTATTGCCTTTTCTGACATCTGTTATTTATTTGTTCTGCTTTTTGTGTAAAAAAATACATGGGAATATAAAAAAGTTTTTTTTTTCAAATAATTGTAAGTGTTGTGGCCAGAAGCCAACATCAAAATACGAAAAACACAAAAGGAATTGCCAGTACGAGCAAGTTTTTTACCTTTGTCCACGTTTACACCTACAATTTTAATTGCTGCAGCTCTTTATTTTTCCTCGCTTGCATTTACACGTGCAATTATTGAAATACTTGTTTTTAATATTGTTGTTTCTTACATTCTTAAAATTTTAAATTAATCTTGTTATGAAATTAAAGAATTTACGAATTTTTTTAAGTTTTTTATTATTTATTAACTTTAATTATTTTATGTTCCATTGTCTGAGGTCAGACAAATTATTGGTGCGATTACCAGAGATGAACTTTTGTTGGCAATTTTTGTTGCATGACAAAATTCATTTAATTTAAATTCATTTAACGCCATAATAAAATCGTAGTATCATTTCAAATTCGCAAAATTCTCATGTTTTTTATATTTTTTTATAATTAATAGCTTTGTTGAATCTGATCATTTTTAAAATATTAGTTGCCATTAACAAGGTATAGTTATTAAAAATTATTGATTTAGTTAAATAGATTATTTTTAAATATTAGTTAGCATCAACTAGGCCTTATATAGTAGTATTTAACCTATGGTAAAGTTGAAATTTAGGTTGTAATCAACTATGAACATTTTACGGTGTAGTAGTAGTGTAGTCTCCTCATTAAGTAAATAAAAATGCGGGTTTCTTCGAATATCATTTTGATAACAAAAAAATTATTTAGCCCCAAATTGGGCCCCATTCTTTATTATATAGCCAAATTTATCGTCAATGGGATTTTTAACGGTTCCTGTTCCCGCAGCTTAGGTTGATATTGCACAAAAAATATATAACCCGAGCATACTATTTTTTTTTAAATAACGCTCTTGCTTTAAAAAGCGCAACGCTTCTAATCCAGCATTTCAGATTTTATTTCTGCTGGGTTCTTTAGTCTTGATTCGTTGTTTTTCTTTTGCAACTTAACACTGGTTAAGTACCAATTCCTCACATTTACGAGCATATAAAATACTACAAGAGTGACATTTACACAAATTTTCTGATTTTACACTACTTGCAAATTTTACAGCGTAAACTTTTTTCGGGGAAAAAATTTATTTTTTGTAATTTGATTAAATTTGTTTCTCTTTTTACTTCTCATTTGTTCAAATTTATGGAAATGTCATTTCCGTGACAGTTAACTGACAAACAAGATAAAGAATATGGTCCTGAGTAATTTTTACCATCTGCAAAAACTGCGCATATCCTTGAAGCAGGTACCGCAAATGTTGCGTATTTTTTGTATACGCGCACTCATTTACCTGTTTTGAATTTTAAATATGAGCTAATGGCTCTGGTGTCGAAATTTTGAAGACTCTTGTGATTAGTTTTTCCTTTTGGAATTCGCACAGATTGTATATACCTGTATTCGATTTGTCGCGTTGAAGGCCGAAACAGATGGCTTTCTATCTGCTTGGGACTTTATGGGCGTCATAAAACCCATGCTTTGGGAATTTATTACATTCTTAGTATTTGCGAAAAAATTTTTTAGTTGACTAGAACTAAAACTAAACTAGCTTAAATACAAGGAACTAATCCATAGCTTATTGAATAAGTTAGCGTCAACTACTTTTACGGAAAATATACAAATTAAATGTCCTTAGTGGCACAGCATACACATAGTGAAATCTGCACCAAAGTCTAATTTTTAAGTAAACAAACACTATACAGATAGTAAAAAATCATATTTAAAAGGAGAATTGCATTTATTTCAAATACAAGTATGTTTTATATAGAGTGATCCATCTAGAGGTATTTTTTCAGAACAAAAAAAATATAAAAATTTAATTCAAGTGTGGAATCTTTATTGGTAATTTGAAAGGACATTTAATGGCATTTATTTTTTTATATAATTGTCTTCAAATATTGGCAACTGTATTATGGAAATGAGCGTTCGGTGAGAAACGGGAAGATCCTCTGTTTCCGGAAAAAAAAATTGTTCAGTGATGAGGCCCATATCAGGCTCAACGGCAGAGTCAATAAACAAAATTGCCGCATTTGGGCTGAAGAGCAACAAGAAGAGGTTCAAGAGGTGCCATTATTTGGTGCTGTTTATAAGCAGGTGGAGTCATCGTTGAATATTTTTTCAAAAATTATGATGGCCGGAACGTAGCTCGAACTGTGCTCGCTATCGATATCGATTTTTATGCTACCTGAAATTGAAGCCCGTAATCTTGACAACACTTGGTTTCAACAGGACGGTGCCACTTGTCATACAGCTGCTCAAATATTGATATATTGAGAGGTCATTTCGAAAATCAGCAAATTTCAAGTTTTGGACAGGTGAGTTGGCCGCCTAGATCGAGTGCTATCACACCTTTAGACATTTTTCTTTGGGGTTACGTAAATTCCAAAGTCTATGCTGATAAACTAGCTACGATTCAGGTTTTGGAAGCCAACATTACGCGTGTCATTAAAGCCATACCGGTCGAAATGCTCGAACGAGTCATCTAAAATTGGAGCCTCAGAATGAAAACCATGAGACGTAGTTGCGGCCAACATTTGAAGGAAATTATATTCAAAAAATAAATGCCATAAAATGTCCTTTCAAATTACCAATAAAGATTTCACACTCGATTTGAATTTGTATACTTTTTTGTTCTAAAAAATACCTCTAGATGGATAACCCTATATTTCTATTACAACATTATTCATATACAAATGTGTGTATTTTATTTGGCATCCGAAATTGTATCTATCCAGATGCTTTGTTTGTTTGAGACGTCGATTTAAAAGCTAGAAATATAGATAAGATCAGATTAAGAAAGCTAATATATCGGCGAATTAAACAAAAATGTAAGGTCAAGATATCCAGCAATTTCAATCTCCCTTCTTAAATAAAATTGTTTCGAATTTTTTCATGATTTTTTAAAAATATGCACAAAAAAACACGTTGCCATCGAAATAGTAGTTGTTCATAACTAATTATGGTTGGTTTGCTATAAATTTTTAATAATCTTTGGATTTGGATTTTTTAGGCTATGCGACTAAGAAATTTCATAGGGTTTTCCAATAATAAACAATAATAGTAAAGATTGGGCAAATTATATGATTTTTCATCTTAACGTACTTCGTGAAGAGGCCTAAAATGGGTTTGGAAGTTGGATTGTGAACCGCCGTGGTTTGATGGTATTGTGCACAACTATCATGCCACTGAAACCAGGTTCAGATGCGGGTAAAAACAGTTAACAATTTTTCAGCGGCGAATAATGAAATTCGGATTTTGCTTGCCGACCCGTCGTTCGAAATTCTGGCAGAATTCTGAAATGCCGTCTTCTGGTATTCGACGTTTTCACAGATTTGCAAACCGGATTTCTGTATTGAGCTAAATGGAGACAATATTGAGCTATATAGATAAAAATAAAATAAATAAATTACGATTTTACTTTACAAACTAAACAAAAATATATGTCGTCCGCCATAAGTATATAAATGTTAATTCTTCGACTGCTGTTCGATAACTAACAAATACAATACAAAGAGCAACAAACAAAATAAAAAAGAATAACATCAAAGAATATAAAATCAAAAAACCTCAGACAACAAATTCCTAATGGTTATAACAAATAATTTGCAAATCAAAATGATTCGGACATATAGTTCAGAAATTGTTTAGAATTCGGTCACACGTGTCAGGATATAATCAAAAAATTAACAACAGACACGTAGTTCAGAAATTGTTCAGACCTGTCAGAACATAATATTCCGCAGAAAAGTCAAACAGAATTCGGACCAAACTCGTAAAGAACTGTCGGAAGACTCTAGTCACTGTTCAGAAATGTCAGATAGCCTTCATTTGGTGTCCTGGGATTATTGATTTAACGTACTTCAGAAGAAAGCAAAGTGACTCTGTTTAATTTTAACGTGATTTGTATATTTTTTATTTGTTGCAAACATTAATCTATTTTTGAAAGACCCAAAAAGTTTGTTCTGAACTTTAAATTTTGATTTTCATACGCGAAGCAGTATGCGTCGCCAAATATCCTTAATCTAACGCCGTCGATAAAATTGTAGTGACGACATGGTTCTCTTTTTTTAATGTAAATAATATATAATCAGCTGTAATGCATAACAGTATAGCCTAACAGTATCAATGTGCAAATTTTAGTATTGAAATAACCGATGATTTGTTTCAATCCAACCCGTTTCTATTTTTCTTGAGGTAGTGTGATTGTTTTGATGATTTTCATTCGGGAGTGTTTATTAAGGTTTTACAAAAAGTAAAATAAAATAGAGATGTATCCCTTAAGTTCACAGAAAAAGTATTGGACATTCATAAGTATGGAGCAATTAAGTGAATTGCGATTAAAACAAAACCAAAAATTTGTGGAATTGCATGGTGCACAAATGGATGTACGTTTGAAATCACAGATTTATTGCTCAGATTTGTAATTTACTTGGAAATTCTCATGTTTTTTAGGAACAGCAACGTTTGGATTACTTTTTGGATGCCAATGAAGAACGCCAGCTTCTGAAACAGTATGAAATTTATTTAAATGATTTTTGTCGGCGTTTTGAACCTATGATGCCCAAATGCGTTGTGGGAACCGCCGTTCATTATTTCAAACGATTTTTCCTACACAATTCGGCCATGGACTATCATCCAAAGGAGATATTGTAAGTAGTCAGAGACTGGAGGACGATGTTTTCCAGAAACATAAGTGGCTTTGTTAATCGATAAGATTTGCATTGATGTTGCTTGTTTCTGAGGAATGTGGAATGTCCAATATCTCTACGTTGAGGTTAGGTTAATAAATTACATGCCGGCAAAGGACACTGAGTAGTACACGCAACATGTTTCTTTTTTTATTTAGGGCAACATGCGTGTATTTAGCCTGTAAAGTGGAGGAATTCAATGTGTCCATTGGTCAGTTTGTTAGCAATATCAAAGGTGATCGCAACAAGGCCATGGACATAATTCTGTCCAATGAATTACTGCTCATGCAACACCTTAACTACTATCTGACCATACACAATCCGTACAGACCTATTGAAGGATTCCTGATAGACATAAAGGTTAGTAAGCAAATACCGACATACGCCATACCCAGTTAATCCAAAAGGTAACGCTGTCTTTTTTATTTTTAGACTCGCAGCTCTATGATAAATCCCGAGCGTTTACGGCCTCACATTGATAGCTTCATAGAGAAAACCTTCTTTACCGATGCCTGCCTTTTGTATGCGCCTTCTCAGATTGCCCTGGCAGCTGTCCTACATGCCGCTGGACGGGAGCAGGAGAATCTCGATAGTTATGTGACGGATAATTTGTTGAATGGTGCCCGTGAAAAATTACCAGCTCTTATAGAGGCCATAAGGAGTGAGTCATTTGTTTTGCGTTGATGTTTTGCATTTTATCGATTTCTTTGTTTTCCAATAGAAATTCGTATCATGGTCAAGCAATATGAGTTGCCACTCAGGGATAGAGTGAAGGTAATAGAAAAGAAATTAGAGAAATGCCGAAATCAGGAAAACAATCCAGATAGTGAAATGTAAGTAGTCAACTGCCAGTAATGGAGACTATTGTTATCTATACCATTTGATCCAAAAGGCTTAACATTTACTAAAAAAGATCTTTCTTACTTAAGCCCTTCAATGTGCCTGATATAAATATTTTACTCATTATCCGGTACCTACTGTTTAATGCCGGAGAGATAGACCTCGCTCTGAGCGGTGAGGAAACCATCTCCATGTACAGCATTGCTTTAGACCGTAACATCTAAAAGTGGGCACTCGTGTCTGCATATATACTTATACTATCTCACGACCGTGTCTTTAACTAAGGGTGACCAGTCCCGCGTTGTATGGCTCGCAAACTGGTAGTAGCTCGTCTACGAGGTCTGACCAGAGACTAAAGTCTGGTACTACGGGTAGTCAGGAGACCCCAGAACTGTTGTTCAGGCCTGGCTAGCAGGTGCGACCCTTCGGGTAGTGGTTTAACCCCGAATCGCGGGAGGGCTTCGGCTCGTTGTGGAGTTGCATTGAAACCGGGTGCTGTGACCCATAGAACAGCAGAGATGTTAGATAACCTTGGCCCCTGACCAAGGGGAAGTTGTGTGCTTATAGCACGCTTCGAATTGGTACCGGCGGGATTTGCCTTAAGAGGCGCTGTCCGTAGCTTGGTAATGGCTCCAGTTACGATGGCGCATAACCGTTGAAGCTATCACAGTGAGAATCATGTCAAACACCCGGGCGCTGTTTAATGCTGGCTCCGAAAGGCTTATGCTTTTAATAGAGAAGTTTAAACATGGCTTAGAGTTAATCGGTTACTCGTAATGTCGCCTGCTTTTTGATGTTTTTGTCTAAATATTACCTGGTGGTGTAATGGTTAAACCTAACAATTACCCCAAGGCAGCCCACAAAAGCTTTTTCATGGCTTACATTAATCTGTTACTCGTAAAGATACGTAAATATATGGAAAAACCTCCAGTGAAAGAATGTTAGAAGAACCAACACCCCATGGCTGCCCGCAGTGTTTTTTGTATAATATGATAACATTTTGTAATCGTTTTACCAATTATAGCGGTAGGTGATATTCTGAAGGGTGGGTGGTATGTTAAATTTGTTATTCCGTTTGCACACCACGGTATATCAAATGGATACCCAACAAAGTATTTACTATATTATTGATAGTCGCAAAAATGCTAAGACGATCTATCCATGTCGGTCCGCCGTGTGTCAGTTGAAAGGAAGATAGTGGTCAAACCAATAGTCTGAGGCTCCTGAAAATTCACATGATGGCTTATGGTCATAAGCAGTTTGGGATTGTACATGGGCTAAATTGGGAAACCCTTTAATGGACAAAAAAAACATCAAAGTAATGCACACTTTTTTGAGTATTTGCTTAACAAATCAGATTTTTTTGGGACGGACAACTGTTAAAATGTGTACTGTTAGTTGGGACGCACTTCACACACCAAAAAAGAGCATAGTTGCTGGACGTTTTGGTTCATGTGGCTCATAAAACAATCTGGCGTAGCCAAAACAATCATATGGGTACTCTAATAAAAGCTATACTCGTACTATACAACTAATCCAAAATATAGAGCAGCTTTTAAGTTTTGGCTGAGATTAGCAATGGCTGCATGGGCCCAAAAACGGACCTTCTTTGCGCCTTAGTATCATGTGAATGGTGGAGAGTATATAAATTTCGCCTAGGTCTAACTTAACGACATTTTAATTTGTTTAAATTACAAAAAAAATCTATCTTTTATAATCTCAACTGACTTTAAACATTGTAGTTGCCGATTTACATCGATCTTAAATATCCTCTTTTTAAGTTCACATACAAATCGCGCGTTAAGAATGTTGTAGGCTTAACAAAATTTGTATAACAGGTAACTCCACCAGCTCTATCACAAGACCAGCTTATCAAAACCACGTTCAACCTCTCCAAACAGTTGAAGATGATGATGATAACTCTACGAACAGCTGATGTTAACATCGATAAGAGCACGGCCCAACAATTGCATGAAATCTGCAGAATACTTAAATCAACAATTATTCAATACGATAAATATTGACTGATCTTAAACTGTTTTGTGTAAATCAAAATCATTATGATATATTGTTTGCGAACAACTATCTAGTCTAGAGTCCGTCTGATGTTTTTACGTACGCTTCTAAAAAGGACTAACCGTATAAAGCTCTACTTTTAGGTCTAAACAAAATGGATTCAAAAGTTATAAAACATAATCTAACAGAAATAGGATTAAAATGTTGGTATGTTTAAGAAGTTACACGCTGGACCGAGGGAAGAAACATGCAAAATCTTCAGGTACTTTTATTTCGAAAGAAAGTCTATTAAAATCAAAGCAGAACTATTGGTCTTTTAAGAGTATTCAGATCATGTGGGAATATCATGCCATAATTGTCAGATTTTTAGACTTGGCGACAGTCGCTGTAAAATAAAAACCTTCTGCGCAAATAGTGCAGGAAACCCTAAGTCCACGGAGTGTAAAGCTACCACCCAAAACTGCGCAAACTAAAACGTGGTCGCTGAGTTTCCTAGTAGATTAAACTACATACAATTAAGGGTACATGCACAACCAAAAAAATCAACCCTTTCAAGGCAAGCTAGAAACCAAACTATAATAACGAGAATATGGATCATCATTTTCCAAATTCTTTAAATCAAAATTTTGTAATTTTCAAACAAAATGCTAACACCAGCAGTGGAGATACGTGTATGTCTTCATTTGATCTAATACAACTTTAAATTTTTGAAATTATCACTGGATTCAGCAAGTGCATCTCCTAAGTAGATCAATTTGGAGTACTGACAAATCTAGCATGCAAATATTTATATGAATGAGCAGCTCTATTGTTGTTGTTATAACAACAATATATTTTACTGTTCGTCTATAGGGTATCTGCTTCGATGTCCAGGTGGAGAAAATGCGGCATTGGATGCGTCTAAAGGGTATCTGCTTCGATATCCAGGTGGAGAAAATGCGCCATTGGATGCGTCCACAGATACCTGGGAGTCAGCTGAGTGGGCTTGGTCGGACAATTGAAGAGGTGCAGCACGTCATGTGGTCCCTGATGGCAGGCGGCACAGATGTGCGAAACATTAGCATCAATTCGTGCCCAATAAGAATTGTGGCGGTTGCACCACTCAGATCTCAGCTGAGCCAACGTGTCTGCCGAGGTAGTACCTTCTTATCAGGTAAAATCTCCGGGGGATGTTTCCCTAGCACTACATTCACACTATAGCTAGATACTGCTGCTGCGACTTCATCAGCTTGAATGTTGTTCAGACCGCTGGACCTCTCTCTCTATATATCATGAAGATAGAACCTGATCCACCTGGGCGGATGCATCCTGTCCAAGAAATGGTGGTTATGATGACTACTGTGAAAACACCCTAGCAGGTATTGCTTAGACAGCAAGAAATTGTATCTGCGCACGGTAAGGACCTTCGTCTCCTCATGTAGATGGTCCTCAAAAGACATAAGAAGACACCCGGTTGATGTTCTGAAGGCGACATTTTGGCAAGTCTGAATTTTCTTCCACAGCGTCGTACTCACGTTCGCCGACCACACTGGCGCTGCGTAGTTCGCTACAGACCGACCTATCGCTTTGTAAGAGGTCAACAAGGTTTATTTGTCGGCTCCCCAAGTACTGCAGACAAGTGACTTGAGGACCTTGTTCCTACTTTTGAGTTTATCGCAGATAGCTGTAGCATGTGCAGAGAATCGAAAAAGACTGTCCAATGTGACCGCAAGGATTTTGGGGTAGTTGGTTGTCGGGATGTTGACGTCATCGACTTTCACATTGAGTGACAGCCGCTCATCTGCGGCCCATGCAGTAAACAGTGTGGCCGATGATTTGGAGGCGGATATTTTCATATTCCTCGCAGTGAAAAAGCGTGCTAAGTCTTTGAGGTTACAGTTGATTTTCTCCCATTTGTCATCGACTTAAGGCCCTGACGCCAGAATTGTGCAATCATCAGCGCGCGATACAATTTCAACGCCGTCTGGTGGTGCATGAATTTTAGAGAGTTAGAGGTTAAACAGAGACGGTGATATCACTCCACCCTGGGAAACTCCTTGTTTAACTTTACGGGGCCTCGACTTTCTGTCTCTAAATTCTTCGTATGACTGGCGCCCAACGTTTCAAACTGGACGGAAGGCACGTTTTTGCAATGTCCTCGAACAGAGTGGCATGAACACTAAGTGTTTCCTGGCACCATCTGACATTTTCATTGGAAAGTTTGTATTTTTTAGCGTAAACGTGCTCAGAACTTTTTGACGTACGACCATTTGTTTTGTTGACAGTGACTTGAAAAAATCAATTTGGAAAGAAAATGATATTAACTCGTGAACATTTTCGTGCGATCATTTTTCACAATTTTCAACGTGGATTATGACGACACGAGTGCATCGATGTATGGCGATGAAGCACAATCATATAGCACTGTTAACAACTGGTTTAATGAATTCAAACGTGGCCGACGATCGCTCAAAGACGAAAATCGCCCAAAAACGGCTGTTGTGCCTAAGAACATCGATGCCGCGCGTGAACTGATAATGCAAGATCGTTATGTGACATACCGTGAGATAGAGGCATCCTTGGGCATTTATTAAACCAACATACATTCGATATTGCATGAACACCTGGCCGTAAAAAGGTTTGTTCTCGTTGTATCCCGCACAATTTGACAATCGCTCACAAAAAGGCTCGTGTCGATTAATGAAAAGAAATTTTGAAAAAATACGATCGCGGTGCTTCAAAAGACGTTTATAAGATCGTCACAGGTGACGAATCATGGATCTATGCATATGAGCCCGAAACAAAGCAGCAATCGACCGTGTGGGTCTTCGAAGGCGAGCCAAATCCAACGAAAGTTGTTCGTGGAAGAAGCACTTCGAAGCAAATGGTCGCCTGTTGCTTCGGCAAAACTGGTCATGTGGCGAATGTGAATGGTAGACCACAATTTGCTAGCCTGAAGTCTTCGGAAAATTCGAAAAACGAACAAGAGAAGACAAATCATTGTGCACCATGATAATGCGAGCTCTCACACATCGGTTCAAACCAGCGCCTTTTTGACCGGCCAAAACGTCGAATTGATGGGTCATCCGACCGCATCCATGACTTCTTTTTATTTCCGCACATCAAGAAAAAATGCGTGGTCAACGATTTTAGTCGCCAGAAGATGCTGTTGAAGCGTTAAAAAAACATGTTTTGAAGGTGTCTCAATCGGATCGGAAAAAGTGCTTCGACAATTGGTTTGAGCGCATCCAAAAGTGTATAAATCATGCACTGTGAAAAACAATAAACCAATTTTTGATGATAAATATTTCCATTTTCATTATTAGGCCAGAAATATATTTAGCAGCCCTCGTACTCGCTAATTAAACCAGTATGTGGTCGCTAAGGCAATAGCTTCAAAACTTTAAAAGAAATTTTGGAAATTTGTAAATTGTTGAAAAAAAGTTGTTCAAGAAATAACTGGGCTCGCTTCAACTCGCTAAAGTTTATTCTTAAATAACTTTCTTACCAAAAATTTTAATTAACGGGGTTTAAAGCAAATTGTCTATAGTTTTTTGTAAACAACAACTTGTACAATGGTGCGTAGTTATTGCGTTAGCGACCTCCTAAGCGTGTAGCCAATAGAACACGATCATCTAGGTCAACGAAATGCAACTTTTCGTCATTGTCAGACAAAATGAGCTAAATTCACGTTTGTCATTTATGCTAACTAAATTATGTGTTCGTAATTTGGTCCAGCAATCATTTACAATTTGTACTTTGTACGGAATTTGGCATACGAGATGAACCTTATTTGAAGATTAGTTCAAGTGCGTTGAATATTTAAAAACAAACAAAACAATTTTTTAACCTTAGTAAACCTTTTAGCTAAATCTTTTTTATTCTCCCTTTTATTTCAGTTACAAAGAACGTATGCGTAAAATGTACTGCGACGACGAACTGGAAGTAGTCGAGGACACATCATACTACTTAGCAGATTCCAGTGCGGATATGTCCGCCTTAAATATGAGCCAATAAGTGAATATAATCTAAGGTATTGTGTTTTGTTTGTTTATGTACTTTTTTTTTATAAATAAAGCCGATGAAAAATGTTAAAAAATTAAGATAAAGAATACTGAAAAACTATCGCAAAATCAAATTTTTGTGCCATTTTTCTTCAAGACAAAGGTTTTTAAGAAACGTTTGTAAATACAGGGTGTCCGTCGGGAAGGTATGCTACTTTCTTTGTTTATAATTTTTGATTAAATGAAAGAGAATGGATCTTATATTGATTAATGTTTTATTTATATCGGGGCAATTATGTATGGAATACAATATCAGATAAATGTCCGCCTCTGTTAGCCTCACAAATGCGAGCCCTTTTGAGCACATTTTTCATTAAATTCTCACACATTTCACGCGGTATTTCATAAATTTCATCACGAATATTTTGCTTGAGATGCTCAAGCATTTCTGGTTTGTTTACATGAACCTTGCTTCTCAGATATCCCCACAAAAAGAGCAGTCGAATCGGGCGACCGTGGAGGCCAATCAACATCACCATTTCTTGAAATAACTTGTGGAATGAGGTCTCTCAGTAATTCCATTGTTATACTAGCTGTATGCGATGTGGCGCCGTCTTGTCGATACCACATGTTAATCAAGCCCAAAGCATGCAGTTGTGGCGTTAAAAAGTTTTCAAGTATATCACGATATCGATCCCCATTGACAGTTACAGTTACGCCGTTTTCATTTTCATGGAAGTAAGGTCCAATAATTTATCCTAACCAAATTGCACAATAAACTGTCACCTTTAATGGATGCAAAGGTGACTGATAAATAATTTGAAGGTTTTCCATTGCCCAGAACCGACTATTCTGTTTATTCACATATGCATTCAAATGAAAATGTGGCCCGTCACTAATTATGATTTTTTCATGAAAATCAGGGTTGTCACGGGCAAGCTGTAACATCCTATTGGCATATGTACGACCGCGTAAATGGTCTTGTGAATCTTAAATGGAAACAAATGCAAATCCTTGTGCAAAATTGTGGCCAAAATTGTTCTTTGAAGACCAAGCTCCTGAGCACGGCGTCGAATTGAGGTTGATGGATTGTTTTGAACACTTTCTGGAGCAGCAGTAAAGTTTTCAGCTGATCTTGCAGTACGTTGTGGTCCATGCTACAGACCCTATCCCTTCGAAATCATTTACTACACGAAATCATTTACTACACGATAAATAGTGCGTTTTGTTGGCACGTTGTTTCTTCCAAAAACTTCACGTAACTTTCTTATCATCACAGTAATCGATGATTGATTTTGATAAAATGTTTTAACTATTAAAACACGTTGGTCTATCGAATATTTTTCCCCATTAAATTTGTCACGTCTCTACTTTACGACTGCACAAATATGAACTGTCAATACTAATGTTTACCAAAATGGCGGCAAAACAAAGTAGTATACCTTCTCGGCGGGCACTCTGTAGTAGGTCATAATTTAATATATCATTTCTCCAACATGCCTCGATGGAACAAAATGTAGGATTTTGACATTGATGGAATAGACTTTTTTTAAATCAAAAGATTTGGAATAGACTTTTTTTTTAAATCGAACGATTTAAGTGGTCCAAATAAAACGCACCAAGTTAATTGTAAATATAACAAAAAGTTTTCAGACAATTATTTTCATATTTTTATTATGAAGAATATGATCCATGGCATAATATCGGCCTAATGCTCGCCCCGGCTTCGGTGACATAAATATATGCGATGGTCCATATTTTCGATGACTCTGAGACATAATAGAGGTTCAATGTAATCAATGGGCCGAATTAATCGTATCCTTTAGCTCTTAAATTGTTCTTTTCTTATTGACACACACATTTTCTTTTAAATATTCCTAAAGAAAGAAGTCCAATGGTGTCGAATCACATGATCGTTGCGGTCAATTAACATCGCCACGGCGTGAGATTACTCGGCCATTCAACTTCTCCCGCAAAAGAGCCATTGTTTCGTTGGCTGTGCTGCAAATGGCGCCATCCTGTTGAAGCTTCATATCTTCCAGATCCACATTCTCAATTTCTGGCAACAAGAAGTCCGTTACCATCTCGCAAAAACGAACACCATTCACGGCAACTGCTTGGACGACCTTATCCCCAGCCTGATCGAACACTTTCCTTGTGCTGATCATCAGCATGGATTCCGCAAGCAGCACAGCACAACAACTGCTTTACGTACACGCCATCACCGCACGTATAAGTCGCGGCCTTAACCAGAACAAGCCTAACGACAGAACGGCCCTCGTGGCTCTTGACCTAACAAAAGCCTTCGACACGGTTAATCATGCCACTCTGTTCGAGGACATTGAAGAAACGTCCCTTCCGCCCAGTTTGAAACGTTGGGTCGTAAACTGTATGTTAGAGACAGAAAATCGAAGCCCCGTGGAGTTAAACAAGGAGTTCCCCAGAGTGTAGTGATATCCCCGACTCTGTTTAACCTCTACCTCTCTAAACTTTCTGCAACACCAGACGGCGTTGAAATTGTGTCGTACGCTGACGATTGCACAATTCTGGCGTCATGACCTAAAGTAGATGACATATGCGAGAAAATCTACTGTTTCTTCACTGCGAGGAATATGAAAATATCCGCCTCCAAATCATTAGCCACACTGTTTACTGCATGGACCGCAGAGGTGCGGTTGTCACTCAATGTGAAAGTTGATGCCGTCAACATCCCGACTACCAACTACCCCCAACTTCTTGGGGTCACATTGGACAGCCTTTTTCGATCCTCTGCACATGCTATACCTATCTGCGATAATCTTAAATGAGGGAACAAGGTCCTAAAGTCACTTGCCGGCAGTACGGGGAGCCGACAAATAAACCTTGTTGACCTCTTACAAAGCGATAGGTCGGTCTGTAGCGAACTAAGCAGCACCTGTATGGTCGGCGAACGTGAGTACGACACAGTGGAAGAAAATTAAGAGTTGTCAGAAAGCCGCCATCAGAACATCAACAGGGTGTCTTCTTATGTCTTCTGAGGACCATCTACATGAGGAGACGAAGGTCCTTACCGTGCGCAGACACAATTTCCTGCTGTCGAAGTAATACCTGCTAGGCTGTTTTCGCAGCAGTCATCCTAACCACCATCTCTTGAACAGGATGCCTCCGCCCTGGCAGATCATCGTACCTGATCTGCCAGGGCGGAGGCATCATGATCTAGAGAAAGAGAGGTCCAGCGGTATAAGAGAGAACCTTTAGATCATCGAATCTATCAGGCAGGTCTGAACAACATTCACGCCGATGAAGTCGCAGCAGCAGTATGCAGCTACCGTGTTAATGTAGTGCTAGGGGAACATCCTCCGGGGATTTCACCTGAGGAGAATATACTACCTAGGCAGACGCGCGTGTTTCTGGCGCAGCTGAGATCTGGATGGTGCAGCCGCCTCAATTCTTACTGGGCACGAATTGATGCTAACGTGCCGGACATCTGTCCCGCCTGCCATCAGGGACCACATGATGTGCTGCACCTCTCCAATTGTCCGGCCAAGCCCATTCAGCTGACCCCCAGGTCTCTGTGGACACATCCAGTTCAAATGGAGCGTTTCCTCCCCCTGGATATCGAAGCAGATCCCCCATTGACGAACAAGACTTCAAAATAACAACAACAACCTTATTTTTGAAGACATACGGCTCGATGACGCAGTCAGCCCATAAATCGCACCAAACATTTATGCACAGGTTTTTCATATTTCCTACAGACACGGTTTGCTAAAATTCGAGCACAATTCTACCGATTGTGGACACATTTGGCCGATTATGCTGACCAAAAATATCACCAAATGCATTTTGATTTGAACGCCCATTTTTCGTAAAAGGCTTAAACAAACAACAGTCTTAACGCGCTGCTCAATTCCATAGCTCTCTTTGGCATACCATTTCGTCTATGAAAGCGGTAAGCAATATCGAAGTTTTACTAATGGGTGGTTCAACCATAATGCACGATGTAAATTGTAAGTCACACCTTAACCATCAAGTTTTTTGCCCAACTTAATTTGACATTTATTTATTTCAGTGTTTGACAAATTCAACCATGGAGAAGGGTACAAAATTTAGAAGCGCGTTAAGAGTGTTTTTGGTTAGCATAATCGACCAAATGTGTCCTAAGTGGATTTGTTAACAAGCATAATTACCGCATTTAGGCAAATGTGAATTCACGAGTGCTTGTTGAAAAGCCGATGCTTCCACAGAGGGTGAATTTTAGGGCGGTTTATGGACTGGCGGTGCCATAGGGTGTTCATCTGCTAAAATGAGGTCGGCCAAGTAGTAACTGTGAATGGTGTTTGTGGATATGGTGCTAGACGATATGTGGTTCCATCAGGATGGCCAACGGAACAATGGCTTTTATAAGGTCCCTAAGGGTCATACGATCCACTTATTTGGGTTGAAGGACCGTAGCCCTACTCTTTTTTTAATCATTGCGCAATTGTATTTCGCTTGTTTACCCACACAGGGTAATTTTCAGCTCCTTTTGGGTCGATCGCTATTAAACATTCTAACCACGATTGCTTACTATTTCATGAGGAAAGATAAACTAAACTCGTATACTGGCATTGATTCGTATAGAAATGCAAATGGGAATCTGCTAACGCATAAGTCGATAATTGAGCAAGGGATCTGAAAAGAGAATTTTTCCAATTTATAAGCGGCTGAATACCTCGCTGATGACATCCACACGCTACAACTTAAAGATGATGGGTTTAAATGTAAACAAAAATCCAAGAAGAGGTCCATAGCAATAACAACAAAGCCGCAGGAACCGACGTTAAACCGGCGGAGATGTATCAGTCAAAAAGAAAACCAGCTGATAAAGAACAAGCACTGGCTAGCTTACTGGAAGACCGAATACTATCTGGAAGACCGAATGCATGCCCGGTGATTGAAACCTCTTTAAAAGAGAGTTTGCGACAATAACAGCGGAAAAGGTATCCTATCTATAGCGTCTGATGGTTAGTAAGGATAACACCAAAGTTATGATGTGAACTGCCAGAGAGGCGAATATGGTTATGGTAGTAAAGGAACTTTTGTACCCCGCTACTGCCATTAACCAAAAGTACGATGTCTGCGATGAAAAAAACGAAGGTGCTATTTTGGGCTCCGTAAACATCTTAAAAACAGAGATAAGAAAGGTAATGAGACCTCTTTACATTAACCAAAAGTACGATGTCTGCGATGAAAAAAACAACGAGTTGTTGTGCTGGCAAATAGATGCTATTTTGGGCTCCCTAAACATTTTAAAAAACAGAGATAAGAAAGGTAATGATTATACATTACAATACACTCATACTAAACATACTCGTACTTCTTTATTTCAGACATGTCTTTCATCAAAAATGAATTTTGGTGTATTGGCAATTTTGGAGAAAAAAATCCATTATTAAATCTGAAGATTCCCTGTGAGGGTGGGTAGTACATGTGTCGGATAAACCGTAAGCAGTATTCCGTCATTAGTGTAGTTTAGCGCTTCAAAATACTACAATTACGCTGGATTTCACATGTCGGAATAGCGAGCCCTTGGTTAAGAGACTAAGTTGCGATATCGCGAGAATTCTTGGTATTGGATACTGAAGAAAGCACGTCCAAGATGGAAGTGCATATAAATCATTTATTGAGCAGGCTCAAACTTACAAGAGGTTGTGGAGCAAGCCAAGGTAAGCAACAAGCATTTTTTAGTAGTGTTCAGACCGATGCGACAATAAAAACTCTAACGCACGCGTACAGTCGTGCCATCTACGCGACATTCGCCAGCTACTTTTTAGCGAAAATAATGCAAACAAATAATGGTTTCTAAACATTTTTAAAACTTTCGTTCGATTTGTACTTTTATGTTTCTTAATACATAAAAAAGGAATTTGAATTTTTTTTGAACATCAAAATTGGTGCGACAAAAACGCTTCCAGCTTGGTTTTTAATTCTGTCGATGCACAGAAAAAAATTGGAAAGCTTGAACTTTGTCATTTAATAATATAACACAATATCATTCATATGGCTATCACAACCGGCTCGGCTGTACCTCATCCGATTAACCCAATTTTTCAGTACACTTTCGATTGTTTCGGGTCGCATCTCTCAATGTCAACTTCGATTTTAATGTTTCACAGCTTCATTTGTCTATAGATGCTTTGCGTAACATTTATTCTTAATGGCTCTCCACAGAAAATAATCCAAAGGGCTTAAATTACAGCTCCGAGGCGGATATTTTAACAAATTATCAGTCGATCCCACGACAGCCGGTTCTATGCACCGGTTTGACCCGAAGCAGAAATTTTTCGGCCATGGGCTGTCACCCCGACACTATGTGTGCCGCTGCAAAAATAACAACAAATTACACAGTGTAACAAAAAAGAAAGAAGTCAAAATACCTGGGAAGTGATATTATTTTTCTTGTAGATCTTGCTGAGTACAACAAGAAACCGGTTTTGAAATTTCCCAAACACCACCAGAATCTGGAGTGATGGGTAAAAAACCGGGTTTTCGGATCTTACGCCCTTTATGCCAGTAAGTAACTTGGTTGAATACCAACCGATTTATTTTGAATGGTGTATACACTTTTAAAATCACACTGAAAAAAAATCTTTGTATTTTTCCTGTAAACTCATTTTTTTTTTTTAATTTTTTTTGTAATTTTTTAACTTTGGGTGCGTTTTTACACAGAAGCGAACAATTTTTGAACTGAATAATAAAGAGGGTGTTCTTACGAATACAATTCGGTGTCCGTTAAAAATCCGTTAGAAACTGATTGAGTTTTTCAACATTTACGAGGGCGACCGCAAAAGTAACTGGCCTAACATAAAAAGAACCGTTTTTTTTGGAATTATTATTATATATTTTTCAACATAATCTCCTTCCAACTCAATACACTTCATAAAACGTTTTTCAAGTTTTTTAATTCCATCCGAAAAATAAGATTTTTCAAGACCTTCAAAATATGCCTCAGTTTTAGCAATAACCTCTCTATTGGACTAACATTTTTTGCCAACGAGAATTTTTTTAAATTTGGAAACAAGAAATAATCAGAAGGAGCTAAATCTGGACTAAATGGTGGATGCGGAGCAATTTCAAATCGTAATTCGGCCAGTTTTTGTTGAGTTAAAAATGCAGTGTGTGAAGGAGCATTATCTTGATGAAAAAGAACTTTTTTTTCTAAAAAAAAATTATCGGCCAATCGCGATTTGCTCCGCGCTCTCTAAGGTTATGGAGAGCATGGTTAACCATCTTGTGAGGTATCTAGAGTCCAACTGCTTGCTTAGTGATCGACAGTATGGCTTCCGTAGAAATCGCTCTACGGGAGACCTGATGGCTATCTTGACGGAGCGCTGGAGTCGGTCTATCCACCAGTTTGGTGAGAGTAAGGTTGTGGCTCTGGATATCTCCAAGGCCTTTGATAGAGTCTGGCACGGTGCACTCTTGTCAAAGCTGGTGGCTTTTGGCGTCGGTGATACTTTCGCTCGTTTTATATTTTATTTTTAACCTATGTCATTCATATTCATTCGACCGTAGGCCGAGTCTTCAAGATATTGAAGACAAAAGGCGAATTATGGATGAGACACTTGGCCGGGATTTACTGGCCATTTCCGAATGGGGTCGAGTGAATAGAGTAGATTTTAATGCGCGTAAGACACAGTGCAGCTTGTTGTCTTACAAGCGATTCGCTGACCCAACAATATCGTCAATTTCTATCGATGGTACGGATATTGAACAATCAGAAGCTCTTGATGTTCTGGGCATGAAAATACAATGTGACGCTCGTTGGGCGAGACATGTATTCGAAGTGTCGAAAGAAGCACTCAAGTGCATAGGCTTCTTAAAGCGGTGCAAGAAATATTTCACTCCTTTTGATCTTTACAATATCTATACAACTTACATCAGGCCGAAGATGGAATACAATTCCCATATATGGGCAGGTGCTCCAAAATCATCCTTAGAGCTCCCTTGATCATCGTCGGAATGTGGGTTGCGTGACGCTGTTCTATCGTTACTTTCATGGTGTGTGTTCATCGGACATCCGTCGCCTTATTCCTGACGTGAGGATGTTCGGCAGGGATACGCGACTTTCTAGGAATTCACACCCGTTTGTTATCGATTGGCCAGTTGACCGCACTATACACTACAGATCAAATTCGTTTTTCGCTCGTACAGTCCGTATGTGGAATCGACTTCCGGCAAATGTGTTTCCCACTAATTGCGACATCCAGAAGTTCAAGACAAGTGTCAATAAACATTATTCCCTCTTTCCCCCCTCCGATCCTTTACTTTCCACTCGCCAACGCAATGCACCGCATGTATAGGGGGCATCCCCTGAGTGTTGGTTATTTAAAAAAAACAGTTATGAATCGGCGCAAGAACTCTATTGGATTACGCTGATAAATCGCTAAAAGCTCCTCGAAATTGGTCCAACGGACGATTTTTTGGGGCAAAGTCAACAAACGCGGCACCCATCTTGCGGATAGCTTTTTCATGTGGAGTTCATCATGTAAAATACTCCAAACTTGTTTTTCGTGTATTTTAACAATACGTGTATTTTAACAATCTGAGCTTTATTCGTCTATATTTAGTCACTTCATTAACTATTAGAAATAATTATTTGACCATGTTTTTATTGAATATCTCTGTATCGTAACTCCAGATTTTGGAGGTGTTTGGGAAATTTCAAAACCCGTTTCTTGTTGTACTCAGCAAGATCTACAAGAAAAATAATAGAATTTCCCAGGTATTTTTTCTGTCACACCGTGTTATCAGTTCTTTTTTTTACACCCGATTTAAATTTAAAATTTTAAATAGCCCAACCTATACTTTGAAAAGTATATGTTTTTGTTTTTATTTTAACTGCGATCTATATTCGATCTCATGAATTAAAATTAATAACAAAAAAAAATAATATTTTCACCAAAATCTCCTTTTAGCTCAATACATTTAGTCCAACGTAACGTTCAATAAAGAATAAAAAAAAAATGATCAATCAGAGAGGGTGAGGTTGGTAAGTGCCGAAAATCTGCTGGAATATAGAAATTTCACTTAAATATAATGCAAAATAAACATGGTTTGTGTGTTAAGCGAAAAGTCCCGAAAATCTCTGTATAACCAAATTTTTTGCCGATTTTTCGAGAAAAGAGAAACTCTAGTCGCGTCGGTCTCAACAGTAATGTAAATAATTCATAATTAATATTGTACTTACCTCATTATTTTTCTCAAATGTTTTTTAAACAATAACTTCAACGTCTTTTTCATTCTTTCATTTTTTCAACATATCATTTTTTATTTTTATATGTATGCTAACAATTTTTGTTCTGAAGAAAAATCTTTTGCAATGGCATTTGTATGTATTTCATTTAATAAGTTATATTTGAATATTTTTTTGTCTGCTGTTTCTGTGTTCTTTTTACTGAATATTTGAGTTATTTTTTTTTGGTTTTTGTTTTTAAAAAAGCTTTTCATTTTCATTTACTTTTTCGCATAAATCTCAAAACTTAACAATTTTTTCATATTCTTCTCTATACGTTTAGTTTAGTTCATTTTAATTGTATTTTTGTTTTTTAATTAAAAAATGAAATGTTTTACATTTGCATTTATTATAACTATTATAAATGTTAATGATTAAGACATAAATTTAGTTTTTATTTATTGATTTAATGTCTGCGCTCTAAACAAGTAATACATTGGTTGTAGTACACATATTTCCATTATTTGAATGAGCCTACTCTATGTTTTTCTGCTTATGACCCTTGTCATTGTGGTTTGTTAATGCATTTTACAATTAGATTTAGCTTTTTCTTTTGTTTTACATACAATATAAGTCAATTCTTTTTATTTTTTTATATAAATTATATTCAAAAGTGTTTTTTTTGTATTTTTTGTAATGGAAGAATTTGTGAGAAAAAATGTTTAACAATATTTGAACTAAATGTTTTGTATGAAGCTTGAAAGCTTTTTTTCTAGAATGATAAATCCGAAAGTGTTCGTTGTTTCCAAACGCAGCGAGAAAACTCGTGTGGCTCAAAGGAAATTATTTTTTCTAGCGAAAATTTTAAATTCAATATTCTCCTTATTTTAAAGATTTAAGGTAATAAAACAAATCAATAAAGGGAAATTAGTGGAAAGGTACCAAAAATATCCAAATGTAAGGATTTCAAAATGTCGAGAGAAATACTTTTCGTTGAATGTTATAACATTATCTATTAAAGACTTCATTAAAGACTTCTTTAATAAATAATCACGGCAGTCGTGTTGTCTTACACGTACATTTAAGACGATGCCAAGGTACGATTGAGAAAGAATTTCCTCCACACCGCGTGTTCTGAGCTTTTAAAAGTCATCACTTCATATCCTGAATTGCTTGTAATTCTTTAAGTTTTTTTTAAATAATTTTTTACCAAGTGTGCTCGGGCCTTTGAAAAGCGAGAATTAAGCTACCGTAATTCTCGCTTTTTTGTTTCGCAAAGTATTTTCTTTAAACTTCCTGTAGTATAAAAACCCATGATATATTGGCAATTTACAAAAAGTTGAAATTATTGCTGTGTCGGCCATAAAAAGCTCTGTAGTGAATTTATTGTAAGTTTTGAGAATTTTTAAGGATTTCAATGGTTTTTATACTACCGATACTTAGAAAATACTCAACGTACGAAAAAAGATTCAGTATATGCGGTCCTTATTAACGAATTTCTTTATGTTGTTGATTTTATTTTTTAATTAAATTTAAAGCTTTCAAAGCAATGCTCTTACAAAAACAGCAACTTGGGCATTTTAAGAAAAGCAAGAATAAAACAGGTTTTTTTTTGTAAAAAAAAAATAAAAATCGTCTAAAAGCTTATGTGCTTTAATAAAAAAAATATTGTAATTTAGTTTAGGAGTTACCGCTGAATTGTATTTTTCTAATCATATATTCAGATAATCTGTATTTTAAAAACACAAATTCAATTCATTCCGATGATGTCAACAAAATGCACTAAGGCTTCTTCACATGTGGAATAGATTGATTTGCATTTGCGATTTACTGTTGAATTATTAACAAAAGCTTTCGGGTTGTTTTTTGTTACTCAAATCCGATTTTTGTTTTGAAGTTCTTAATTTCTTTATGCCCTTTTCGCATTTGCTAACGGAAAATCTATTACGATTTTAATATTGACGTAGAAAATGAGCAAAATTTTAAATTGTATTCAAGCACGTCGGGAATTCCTTAATAAAGAAAAAAAGGTTGTTGTAAAGCTTTTGAAATCATAATTTCCGACAAAGCCTGAAAGCTCTATAGACAAGGGCTGAAAGATCTATGGAAGTTCTAGTCAAAGCACACACATTTTTTTAAAAACTATGTGCTTATGGCGTGCCGGTTGAAGGCAAATGCTTTAAAATATCAATTGTTTTCCTATGGCAAGAATGAAGGACTTGCCCTCATATGCCCTCGTGTACTTCTTTCTTGTATCAAAATCAATCCGAAAGCTTGAGCTTTTTTGTTGTACATTTAAATGTACTTCTTTCTTGTAACAAAATCAATCCGAAAGCTTGAGCTTTTTTGTTGTACATTTCAATACCAAAGCTCTTATTATTATTTTCATATGGACCCACTTAACTCATTATTTTCTATGTTAGAAATTGCGTTTTGCTCATCTGAAAAAACTGGAGCTTTTGCATTGCAATTTGTAGAATGCGAGAGTAAGCCATTTCAACGTTTGCAGCCATATAAGAAGTAATGCCTTTTTAATTTTCTTTTTGTTATTTCTAATTTAACAGCTTATGACAGCTTAAAATACATGAAATTGAAGTGGATTTAATTTTAATATATTATAAGTGTGCAGCTTTGGAGAAATTTGAGTTATAAAAAGCTTGAAAGGAATTTTCATTTCATCATATCTTGATAAATAAATAAAAATAGTCTTTTATTTTTTAGAAGTTTAAATTATCAAAAGCTTTATCGAAAAAGCACTTTCATGAAGCTCTCTTTGTTAGACTTGCAAATTATTTCTGTAATTTCTTATTGTATAGAAATAAATTGCGTGGGCTTTAAAGCTAAAATTTACTTTTTAATTTTTTTTCGTAAAATGCAACGCAAAGGCTCGAAGTGATTTGTATAGATAAAAGCTGCGAGCATTCATGCTTTATCCGTATGATGGTATACTTTAATTTGTAATGTTTCCGCATTGTGACTTAGGAAATTGTGTAACTTTTTACAAAACCTAAAAAGGAGAAAAGCTTTTAAGCTTCTAAAAGGTTTAAGTGTAAAAATTTGTTTTATTAAAAAACAATGGTAAATATAAGGCTTGGTTTACTAAATTCGTCCAAAAATTTTAAAATTTTCTTTTATGCAACAGTTTTGGTTATATTGCTAAGCTTTTGTCATAAGCTTTTTTCGAAGGATCGAACTTTTGCTTTGGCTTTCATATAATGCGTGAAATCGTAGCATTTTTGCTTAGCATAAATATTTCTATTTTACCCACCTACCACAGAAAACTTAAAGCAAAAGATCGCGTCGTTTTTTTTTTTATAAAAATGTTTAAAAATGTCGCGAGCTTTCGCTTTGCGTTATCCGAGATAGGTGGATAAAATAGAAATGTTTACGCAATACAAAAATTCTACGAATCCACACATTAAATGAAAGCCATGAAACCCTTAGATCTCTTTTTACCCTTAGGTCGATTTGCAAAATGCATTTAAAGCTTTTAAAGGCCTTTTGATAATTTATATGCGCGAAAGCTCGCGCATATACATTTTTTTTCTAAATATTTGTTTAAAGCTCTCGCTTTACGATAGATGTGATAAGATGGGGGATTAGTCATTGGTTTCATGAGCGACAAGCATTCAAAGTATTGCTCCTATTTTTACTAAAGATTTTGCATTGCGTTTTACAGAACACGAGATTAAGTAAAAAAATTGTCATTGTGTTTTTTTGAAAATGACTAAAAGTTATTTTTAGAAGTTATTAACTAGAAAAAAATTCCGTACATATAACCCTCTTATCACACAAAAAGCAAAGGCAAAAGCTTGCGTTATATTCTATGTAAATTGCAATTATTTTTTTTTTTTAAATTTTAAGCTATTTTAACATAAAAAATAGTGATAAGAAAATTGTTATATACGAATAAAATAAATTTATAATATTTGAAAGCTTACATCATCATCAAAAAAATCGAACGCGAAAGCTTACATTATTTTTTGTACAAATTGTGGTTTTACCAAAAAATAGTATATTGAAAATAACGCAAGCTTTTGTGTGTTAAGAGGGTACATTTTCTGTAAAGCGAATGATATTGAAAATGGGTTTCTCAATAGAAAAAGTTCATGGATAAAAGTTTGGATGAACTTATAAAAAAATCTAAACAACATGCAATGGCTCGCTTTGTTTTATCTGTGTTTTCTAATTGTTTTTGAACAATTTGTTATATTTTACATAAAGTTAATTTGTTTAAACTTTTTTAAAAAAAGGTTCTGAAATTTGTTTTGGTTTAAATTTTTAAAAAACCTAAACTTTTATCACGCATAAAACAAAGCTAAAAGCTCGTGTTATTAAAGTAGACAATTTTGATTTTTAAAAAACAACTTACATGGATAATAATGTGAACTTTCGAGTGTTCCCTTTTTGTGGCAATGGAGTTATTTACGCTATGTTGTCAAAATTCAAAAAAAAATCTTTCAAGCTTCTCTGCAGATGTAACAAAACTTTTTTATGGAGCGTTTTATAATGTTTTTTATATAAAAATTAAGGTGAAAGCTTTGTTTTTTAATATTATCAAAAATTTTGTTTGTTTTTAAGAAAGCTTTTGTTTTTTTTAAGTGAAAAAGTTTTAACTTATTAAGACATACTTAATGAAAAGCTTTTTGAGGGTGTAAATATAAAAAAGAAATAACTTAAGTCTAGTTAATATAATAATATCGAGTTCTTTAGGTACGAGTACAATAAGTTTTTTTTTATTTTTTCAATTAAATTTTTTGTTAGATTTTCTTAATATTATTTAGCTGTCCTTTCAAAGATCTGGCTTTTCTTTTTGTCTTTGTATTGGATCGTTCGAAAATGCTGCTGTTGTGTGTGGTTGTTCTGTTGTTGTTGGTTGGTTGTTCTTGATTTTTGGACTTTTTTTTTCATTGGTCAAAAATAAAAGAAGCTTTTCGGGAATAGTGGAGGGTGGCTTAAATTCCGTTTCTTTCATAAGCTCGTCAAGCTTTTAAGCGACACTTTTTGTTTTCGGTTACGTTTTGCCCCGTTATGATTTGTAGACTTTTGTGTGTTTTATTTTAACGTTTTTGGAAACTATTTGGCGTATTTAAAAATGATTTTAACAATTTATGTTGTTTATGTCCTTGATTGCAACTTGTTTTCTTTTCATAAAGAAAAAAAATTGCATCCATAAAAAACATATTACTTGGCAAATTCATTTTTAAATCTCTCGATTCTCGATTTTCGATTAGTGGAAGCTTTCAACAATCAGGACGTAAAGCTTTTCAATTTGGTTGTTAGGTAGGTTGGCTTTTCGTTCTGTTTTTTTGTTTTGTTTTTAATATTATTTTTGGTATTGTTGGGGAGGGCTTTTTATTTCGGTTCGGTTTCATTTGGTGCGATTTGGTGGTACATGATGAAAAAATTTGTATCAGACCACTGGTATCGTATGTGAAAAAGCACTATTTTTGACGATTTCTTTCATTGAATTTTATTTGGGCAGAAAAAACAATAGGAAGAAATCCTGACAACACATCGTCAAGTGGTACTGTAGTTTGTAGTTAACTCGGCTAATGCAAGCGGATTCTTTTGGAGGAGTGCTCTCTCAAATTCCTTGGGTCTTTGAAACTATCAAAGCACGGTTCCACTTGTGATGGTGTTTTCGACGAATTCTCATAAGCTTTGCGTACTTTTTTCGTTCTTTTTAGGGAATGATTTGACAACAACAAAAAAAAAACAACAAAAAACTTCAAAGAGTATAAGTAGAGAATTAAGAGTGACTGAGTTTGACCTTACGGCAGAGAGTTAGAGAGCGACAGAGGAGAGTTGTAATGTGGTGGCTAATTACTAGAATTTGGGGCTTTAAATGTTTATAAGCGTTTTAACATGCCTTGGTTGGTGTATGAGTGAGCTTTGCGAGGGGTGTTAGGGTGGTGTTACATGTTTTCAATAGTCCTCCAATGGGGGAATAGGTTATCCGTGATGGTGAGAGAGTGAGTGAGTAACGTGAGGTGGTTTAATGCGTGTTTGTGTGTTCTATTGTAGGACAAAATGGGTATGTTTTGTCCGGTGACGTTTAAAAAAACCTAAAAAGCTGTTTTTAGTGAAGGGTGGTTAACAAGTTATAAACAAAAAATGAGAACCAACAAAATATACATTAAATAGAAACGAAAATAAAACCAAAAATAGAAATAATTCGTCAACCAAGAATTATGGGTTGTCAATAGTAATAAAAAGAAGAAAACGAAGTTACGAGTATGAAACAAAAAAAAAATCAAAAAAAATACACATAGTTCTTTAGCGTTTTACATTTAAAACATTTAGCTTATACATTTGGTTTTAAGCTTCTTCTGAAGTTTTACAGTGCTTTTTATATTGTGAGGAATCTATGGATGATTTTCGCCTGCTGCTCTACCTCAAAACATTTATAGAGGGATGTATTATGGTTTATCAAAAATCATAGTCTTTTCTTGATAATCTAGATACGTTCTTTTTGTATTTCTTTTCTATGCTATCTCCGTTTTGTGTAATTCTCATTTCAAAAATTTCTACTAACGCGCTTTTTTTAGTAAAAATTTACTCTTTTTTCATTTTTTGCTAGACGCTTGATGGTACTCTGGGTTTCTACAGTTTTCTTCGGGTTAAGAAGAATCTCTCTACCATGGTGTGTGATGGTCATATAGGAAATTTGAAAAAAGACAGGGTTTTGAAGATGCTGAAGATACGTTTTCTATGTATATAAAGTGCAAATGTATAAAGTTTTAACTAATAATGACTAATAGAGATGTTGTTGTATGTTTTATTTTATTGTGTACTTTACTCTACAACTTGTAGTTTTGAGTTTTGTTTGTGAATAATTTGAAGTAAGACTGTATTTATTACTATTTATTTAGAGAAGGGGATTAAAAAACAAGGAAGACCAAAAGAAGTCACTTCAATTGGAAGTTGCAGTGAACGTATAATTTATCAAAGTCAGTTTTAAAAACAAGATTGTTTTGTTATGTGACATTTGAGATATTAACAAACAGCTGTGTTCTTTTTAGGTACTTATAGCCTGGACAGACGACAGCATTAATGCACTTTAGACGGAATGCAAATTAAGCATTATCTGCTCCCAAACTGCACGAACTCTGACGTAAATGCAAAAAAAACCAACTGAATTTAAACTGCATTTGCGAATTACAGTCCGGCAACACTGTCACAATTTATCACAAAAAAAAACGCTGCACTCACAACCAGCGGCTGTTAGCAAATCAGCTGTTGTAAAATTGTCTATAGTTGATAGTGCATGTAAAATTGTGGGTCAATTTCAGCTTTCTTTCAAATAAATTGTGATTTATTGCCCACATCATAGCTGCTAATCGTAATTTTTATCTTTTATCCATTTTATATCGAAATAAATGGCAAAAATAATAGTTTACTAAATGCAGTTACCTAAATGCAGTAGTGCATTTTTAATGCAAATAAACTCTGTCGTCAGTCTACGCTATAAGCTATCATTGGTATTAAAGCTACTTTGCGCAAAAATAATGGCCTTGAAAATCATGAAATACTTGATAGAAATTGCGAATTTTTTTTCTGCTATAAAAACTTTTTATAAGGAAATTGAAAAATTAAATTTTATCAAGCCCACTTGATTATTCATTTTTTGTTGGGGACTTTGGACCGTTGCGTGCTCAAATTTAGTCTGATCTATTTATTTGATCGAGTCAACGAGTTTTGAACCTCCTGAGCCATGTCTATTGTAATAGATACAGTCATATTTCAAATTTTGTTTGTAAATAGAACAAAAAAAAATGTCTCATTGATGTGTTTAAAAAATACCGAGAGAAAGAGATTTATCTAACATGCCTCCATTGTTTTTTTGCTTGGAAAAGATTTAAATGTTTAAACTCTAAACTAGGAAAAAGTGCTTTCTTCGGTTTTTACAAAAAAGGTTCGCTTTTTTCTGGTACAAATTACATGCCATGAGAAACGAGTACACAAAATGCAACTGGGTTTTCTCACAGTGCAAGAAGAAGTGCAATAGTGGTGATTTGATTGTGCTATTAGGTTTTTGAAAACAAAATGGGGGGTGCATTAGAATATTTTTTACTTTTTTGTTAATACTTTTGGGGATTGTTTTTTTCCTTCCAAAAGAAGTCTACGAAATCAGATAAATACTTTAGAATTTCGTTAACAACAGCCTAAATACGTGAGTTATTCGAAGGGTCAAGACCCTAAGAGAACGCATGCTTTAAAAAAAAATATTTGAGAGGTAGATAGAAAATAACAAGTGATGAAATCGAGGATTTACTTAAAAAACAAGAACTGAAAACTATAAAATAAACAAATAACAAAACATTTACATTTACAAAACAGCAGCTTCGAAAAATTTTTTAAAAAAAAAAAAACAATTCTGATGATCTTTAGAGTATAGAAGAACTCTGTTGTGGAAAACGTAAAAAATAGACGAACAAAAATCCAAATCATATGATAATTTCAATGTAATGAATTTTATTTTTTCTTTGATGTTTTATTTTAAACTAGATTTAAAAATAAATTATAACTAAACTATAATTAAACTACATTATTAAGCCAATGTGTTATTTTGTTTTATTTAACTACCTTTAAAATGTAAATTTTTAAAAGTATAATAAATAACTACGATAAAAAAGTTTTCTTTTTTTTTATTTTTTTAACTTATGTTTGTTTTTTTTTTGCTTTTTCTTTGTTGTTTTTACTTTTAAAAAATAATAATGTTTTCTGCTTTAATGCAAAACATTGCCTTTTTAATGTCATTTTTTTCTCTCTGAATACAGTCGTATGTGAATATTAGATGAAATACAATAATGATATGAACTCTTTAAGTTTACTTGACTAAACTTTATTTTAATGAAATTATCCAACTAAATAACAATTATTTTTAAAAGACTAATGCAAATTGATGAGCTTAAACGATTTCGGTAGAAACTTTGAGTAAAGCGGTAAAAACTATAAAAATGTCAAAAAAATTTTAAATTTTTTTAGACTTTGAACTTTTGCTATCGACGTATGATTTTTTGCTATAACTTGTTCAGAGTCAGAAAGCAACCATGGCGGCCTATCTAATCAAAATACGCGCAAATCATATACAATTTTGGTTACCAATTATATATATGAAAGAAGTCCACATAGATCATTTGATCTATACAATATATAGAAAGAACTATTACACCTACTGGTCGGAATCAAATTTCTTAAAAGCGGCATGAAATGATTTCGCCTTGTTAAAATTTTCGCTGAAAGTGAAGTAAACATGTAGTCTGTAGTTAGTAAGCGACGATTATATATCAATCCGACAAGTGCATCCAAAACCTATCTGCCGTAGATACAAATTTTATTTTGCAGGATAATAGGTATTTTCTTTTTCAGGTAAAGAAACGGGTAAGAGTTACCACACTTATTTTTCCAAAATGCAAACATGACACAACCTGCTAGTAAAACATACACTCAGTAAAAAAAGTCTGCGTACAATTTAAGACTCAACTTTATAATGCTCAAAAACTAATTTTCTTCACAAAATATTTGCACAAAATTAAATCCTGCGCTTGATTGTAGGTCCTCAAAGGAATCGAAGACATTTAAATTTATGTAGATCTGACAGTACTATTTATATCGATCAGTTTAGAAAAAATTAGCTAGTTGACAACACAAAAAAAGTCTGCGTACAAATAGTAAAATGGTTGTTGTTGTTGTAGAGGCAACTGAGTGAGGGGGTGACAGCCCTTGGCCGAAGAATCGCTGCTTCGGGTCAACCCGGTGCATAGAACCGGCTGTCGTGGGTGATTCCCCTCATCGTAGGCACGAGAAATATTATACAAAAGTAAGTTTCTCATTCGTTATTGTACAAGTAACTAATTTAAGTGGTTCTTGCGTTAATTAATCGCTGATATGTTTTTTACTGAGTGTATGTTTTCTGTTTACACTAAAAAGTAATCAACGAGAAGAGGAGTCATCGGCAAATACGTATTGCATACATCTGCGGGATGGAATAAGTGAAACTATAAATTTTCTCAAATTGATGGTTAAACATTTTTTTTATCACAGATTTTTATTACTCCTGATACCATTAGATGAAGACGTATTTATAGCTTTATACTTTAAGTCTCCTATTCTAAATCTTATATACAAATGAAATCTACACAAACCAGATTTAGTGTCGAAATCTATTACAATTTGTATGGAAAATGACAGCCCAAATTAACCCTCTGCAACTGACGTGTGGTCTGACAGACCCAGCAAAGAGAACAATCGTGCGTAACTTCGTAAAATTCCATGTTACGATCTCTACGCTCTCGTTACCTTTTCTATTCATGCTGCTACGTCGCTCAGTGTTAAGGTCCATTTAGTCTTGACGGTTGCCGGTAGGCAATCAGCTATTTCATTTGGGGTTGCATTTTGCATGTGTTAGAGGGAGATAACTACTGTTTGACGGTTGACGACGGTAGACTTCTGCAGGTTGCAGAATCAGCCGTCCACCGTCAAGACTAATTGGACCTTTAAAAGAGCAATCTTGGGCAACGCACGAGCTTAACTGCGCAGTAAATGGTTTATTTTACCTGCACATCAGCATTAGTGTAAGTAGCCAGCATACCACCACGTCAGTATTATTGTGAAATTCAATATGGTCTTGCAGACCTCACATCAGTAATATCGTAAAATTACATATTGTCTCTCAGACCTCACGACAGTAAAATTGTATTTTGACTATTATTAACACTTATATTTTTGCAGGCAGTAATCCAAGCATGTGAAAATATGGACCCCAAATTAAGAAGAGGCCAACTTGTGTTAAATATGGCTCGTGAAATGGTGCTAGATCACAAGAAAGCACTTGCATATAAGGAAAGATTGCCACGAGAATTGCGCATGACCATCAGTCGAGTTTTGGGAAAAGATTTTCCTACTCCACCTCCAAAAATTCAGCCTGAAACAGGCAGTGGAAGAAAACTGTGTCATATAAATTACAAAGAAAAATAAATTACAACTGCTGTTCTTGTTTAAAACATATTTGCTTGCAGTGTTCCAATCCTCTCTGCGAAAAATGCCAAGAAAAATGCAATTTTTAAATTTTTAAAACTGAACACTGATCTAACCGTACGATTTAGCTAAAAATCAAACCAAAACTTATTTGATAAGTATTTTTTACGGTAAAAAAAGAAGTTCCTAAATATTTGTAAGAATTATTGTTTTTTGCTTTGTTTTTAAGACAAGAGTATTTTTTTTTTGTTATTATAGAAATAAACCATACCTTGAAAAAACGTCTTTTATATGAAATTTTTAACCTATGTTAGATTGAAATCTATTTACTGTTGTACATAAACTTCAACATGGGAAATCGGTTTAAAAATGAGGTGTGCCCGACCCCATGTCAGTCGCATTGTTACAATTAGAGCACGTCAGTTGCAGAGGGTTAAATAAAAATAAAATCGATGTTTTCAAACCATATTTGCAAATGTTGTATGCGATTTATCAGTGTTATCTAAAAATAAGTGATTTAATCCATGGTACGATTAAGAGGGTAGTGTTAAACAATCAGCTGATTGTAAATATTTTCTCGTCAAAATACAACTGTTTGTAGTAAAAAGTTTGTTAAGTAAAAATTCTTAATCAATCATACCTTTGTCTTGTACCATAATTAAATCCATTGCGACAATTGTTTCCACATATTTCAAAAATACATGTTTGTACAAATTTCACACCCCCTTGGTGTTTCTATGGTCAAATTATCTCAACCGACATAAGAGTTCCATCAAAAGATAGAGGATAAAATGATTTTAGTTTTAATTTTGAAAGTGGTCGCAAAAATTCGATTACTGTTATCGAAACATCAACGTGTGCTTTAGGAATCTGTCAAGCTCGTATTTTAAGGCCATATTATATAAAACACAAGACAAAAAATCGCGTATTTTTTGCTATGACTTTTTTATTCTGGTTTGAGACCTTTTTGTCATTTCTTTTTCAAAATCAACGTAAACAGTTGGTGAAAAGTATTGGCTTGGTTGCCTGGCAGACTGTACAGCTGTTTCTAAACCCGCCAAGGGGTTTTTTACATTGTTCCTGCTACAACAGGCAACAAACGGATAATGGCTAATGGATATTGTAATTAGTAAAGAAAATAGCGCGACCTTACGCATTACGTTTAATGTGACAAGGTGATATATTGAAAATAGGACATGCTTTCACGGTGCCTTTTATGATTTTTTACTAACTCGGTATTCCCAATTTAAGCTTTCAAACAACGACATCACGAATACCAAATAGTGAATATGGCGAAAACTTTTCCATTTTGACGGACGCGAGTATTTAGGCTGGTTTCGTTGAAAACTATAAGTAACACAGGTTTCATGGTTTCTTTGTAATAAAATGTGTTTTTTATTACTTGAAGGCACGTTTAATCAGTGCTAGCTTATTAAGCGAGTAAGTGGTTGTAAAAACGACTTCTTTACATCGTTAGATCCAACAACTTATGAGTTATGTATAGTTTACACCATTGGTTTTAAAATATCTGATTTAGTCTCAACACGCAGAAGGTATTTTTTAAATAGCTTTTTTCAAAAAAATTTTTGTTTTGTAATATTTTGCAGAAACTAAACAACTTTTTAGTAATCCTTCAATCAGATGTTTGCAAAAAACATTTTAATGTGACGTAAAAGTCTGATTTTACGCAATCGAACATAACGATTAAGTAAGATTTCGTTTAAACACTGGTTTTGATTGTAATCACTCAACAATCAGCTGATGTGATAAATTAGGAATCCTTACCAACCGGAGCTAATGAATCGGTCATCAAAAATATAAAAATATTTTGAAATCAAATCAATTTTATTAAAAAGGTTTAATTAGCGGGACTAAAACAATTTTGTTCTTAAGGCAAACGAGGCCTGAAAACCCGATTACATTAATTTTGCTTAGTCTCCAGTGTCAAAATAGCCCAATTTAGTTTTAATAATGAACCTAATAGTTTTTTTTCTAGGTTCCAGCGAAATTTACAAAGACGCTCCTTTGACAAGAAATTTGTTTCTTTATTCGTTTTTTAAGAAAACATGTAACGAACGATTTCGTAGATTAATGGAAATAATTTAAGTGATGTAAGGGAGAGGAGATTAATATTAAAATATATAATGAGCAAATTGTGGTATCTTTAATTTGGTTGCTTTTGAACTTCAAAGAGAGAATATTCTAGTTTTTCTTATTTTTTGTTTGTTGAGGTAATGATAAATTTGTTTATACAAGCAAAAGAAAAATATTTTAAATATTTTCTAAAAAATATTTTCATGTGGTTTTTTCAACTTGACATGCCTTATATGTAAAAGTAATAAGTAAATATTTAACAAGTTACGAGTACATGCACAAAACTTTTAAAGCCTCTTTTTTATCATTTTGTTGGGGGTTGATTGTTTTTCTTTTCATATATTTTTTTAGTTAAAATTAAGGGACACATCTCCCTTTTTTGTAACATGAAAATAATAAGAGAAGGAATCAAAACTTATAAATTAGCTTCTTTTTGTAGAAGTTTGTTTGTTTTTCTGTCATTCTTTACGTTTACGAGTATGAAAATAATTGGTGTTTTTCTTTCTTTATTTTCTTTAAAAATAGTCAACAAAAAATTCAAACTAACTTAATTTATTAGGAACAAAAATTGTTTTTAACTACAGGAAAATGAAAATGCCATGAAGCTCTTTTTCCGATCGGTTACAATCAAGGACGGAGAGTGACGAGATAAGAAGCTTTTTTTGTAAAAAATATTCATATAAAAAAGAAAAATATTAAAAAAAAAATAAAATCACTTTTGGTACCCATACATTCTTTGTTTTATTCATTTATCAACGCTTGTTATATACAAAAATCCCATATTGGTACTATAGAATTTTAGAATCTTGTAATCATTAAATAGGAAGGTTTTTTATATCTTAATCTTTGTTTATATGACACATAGTGCTCGATTTGCTTAACATTTTTAAATATTTGAAACCAAATCTAAAACCATTTCCACCGAACTGTTCATGGAGAAGACATTTTGTAAACTCTTTTGTAAAAGTAATTTAAGAAGTTTCAAAAGTGATCCGAATTTTAGCCAACAGCTCAAAAAAAAGTTCTTTGGCTGATATTTCTAAAACATTTTGTCAACTTTTCAATCGCCTCTTATATTAATATTTTTCTTCTAAAAGACACAACTGTCGCAGGTAGATAGAAAATCTATCGGGTTGATTTGAATGCTACTCTACTACAAGTGTTTGAGGAAAGACGACTTAAAAAAATTAACAGGCAAAAGCTTATGTTTGTTTAACCGATAATTGAAAAGGCTTTTATTATACAGCAGTCAATTTAAAAAATATCTATTGAGATTTTACACTCCAGATAACGTTAAACGAACTGAAAATATTGAGCAATTGCAAAAATTCGACCCTGTTAGTTATAATGGATATTTTTATCTAGCCGATCATTAAGATGACACTTTTTACACTTTAGAAACATTAGCCGTGTTCTTTTGAGGTAACTAGCTTAATTACCTAGTTAGTTTCAATATGATAATCTGGCAACATTGTACAAAATTAAGAATAATATGGCAACTTTGTATACACCAACGATTATTGAACAGCAAGAGGGTTCATCAGCGAATTCGACGAATGCAGATATAAAAAAATATAAGTTCCAATGACATAATTAATGAAATATAAAAAGTCAATTAATTGCTGCACTTTTGCTTTGTAGAAATGTGTAAAAGTTCTTTTAACTGTCATTTTTAGTTCATTGACAGTTTCACTTATACTATCTCGAACAATTTTACCCACGTCGAATTCGCCGATGACACTTCTTACTGTTTTAATTTTTTTTGCTAAACAAAACAAAAAACATATGTTTTTACAAAACAGGGTGTCATGTTTGTTATTTCCTTGAAAAAAAACACGTGTGGCAACTTTAAATCTATTTATTAGCGACTTAGAGCCAACTCGCTTGATAACCGAGTAACTTGCATATAAATGCTTGTTTAGTAATCTGAAAAGAACACAGCTATTATTTAAAATTATCAGAAGATTATAACTTTTAGGCAAGAGTTTCCATGTGCACAATCGTTGAAATTCTATCTTGATTTTAGTTTTTCTTTGCTAGACTCTTAAATAATTCGAAAAAATTATGAGCTTATTTTTTCTAGCCAATCCTTAAGTAGGCGAACTTGACCAGGCAACTTTAAAAAAAAAATCATAATTATTTAATTCTCTTTCCACGGCTTTTAACAAACAGCAGACAAAGTTAAAAATGTGGCCTATCAGCTGATGTGTTATCCTTTGCCATCGAGAACCGGTAAGCTTCCGAGCAAAAAAAAATTGGAAATACTTTCAAAGAAATCGCTTTCGCTCTACTTCCAAGAGCTGCGATGCGTTTTAATGGATCCCAAAAGTTACTATAAATGTAAATAATTGAATGTTATTTTAACCAGATGAGACCGTTTGCGCTTTCAAATTGGAAGGCCTAGGTTTCTACCAAAAAATGGTTTGTTTTAATTTTTTTCCACATGTTCTGTTCTGTCAAACTACGAAAATATGACGATTTGTTTATTTAGCTCTATAACGAAACAGCTCCTAACAATAAGAGTTGTTTGAAAGAAGAAGAGAATTTTTAAAGGGGTTTTCGAATTTGTTCGATATAAAAAAAATTCGTTATAGCCGTAGTTATTTGTATGAAAAATCGAGGCAATTAGGGCAGTTATAGAAACCAATGTTGTCACCGTTTTATTATCCGTTTTATTAGCAACAGCTGATTCGAACATTGGTTTTATTAACATTCGACCTGGTTTCATGGCACCAAGTGAAACCAAGATTAGTTTGCAAAAACGACAATTAGCAAAACCGACATTGTTTCTTTGACAGCCCGGAATATCGTTGGGACCGCACCGTTAGCTATGAGCATAGTTCGTTACCGTTCCGGTGTTTGTTAAAATCATGTTCAACTGTAATTGATCTGTTTCTGTACGTACGAGTACTATTTTTTTACAATAACAACATTTTAAAAATCGTTGAATAAAAATAGTACAAAATAGTAGTTACGGGAATTAAAGACAATAAATTGTACTAGATGGGCGATGTGCTTCTTCTTTGTAGAAGAATAGCTCCTCAGTAACGCATAAATTCTTGGGATTTTTTTCCACATTCGTTTGTACACAATCACAATAACGCTAAAAAGTCAAAATTGGAACACAAAAAACACTAAACTCGCACACTTTAAACACACAAAAACCGCTTTCACACAATGATTTTTACTCATCTCTGTTTTTCGATCTTGATAAAGCTAACATCGACGACCATCTTGTACAGTTTATCGGGAACGGACATAACAATTATCGATTAGAAGACAGAAACTGTTGCAAATTTATATGTTTCTAAAGTCTGTGTAGTTTAATTATTTAAGTTGTAGTTAATTTGTAATTTATTTTTTTTATTTTACTATTCATTTTTAAATTTTATATCGATTTATTTTTTTTATTTTTGTTATTTGTTTTTCGTCCTTTTGGTCAAGTTTAAAAATCAATCAAACTCTCGGTTTGTTGTTAAAATAAATATTTTTGTTTTTTTTTTAATATTCCGCAATTTTTTTAATTTTTTTTACGTATAAAAATGTGAACATTAAGCACAAACATTAAAACTTGCGTAGTTTGACTACCATCGTCTTTTGTTTGTACTGCACTTGTAAAATATGCATTAAAAATTCCTAGAAATATTCTTTTTAACAATAGACCTCGAGCTTGATTATTTCTTAATTTTAAATTGCGCTATTTTCTATACAATTCTGTCATGTAAATTACTTTTTTCTATTTCGAGTATCTCAAAAACAGTCAAATCACCTACGAATTGAAAAAAAACTTATTTGTTTTGTGTTAAGCAGACTCCAATTTTTTTTAGGTAAATACAAAATATTAAATAAATAAAAATAAATAGCTTCATGACACTTTCTTTTGTGAACTGAAAACATATAAATTATGACGAAAATTCAAACAAATATTTTTTACCTAATTTTTTTTCAAAGCCAACTAGATTTTTCTAAGTTTGGGGCGAGGCGAAAGAAAGAACAGTTTTCAGTAACATAACAGGAGAAAAGGATATTACAAAATTGTTTAGAGAAAATGGTTGATTATTTATAAATGTAGAATATAGCATGTATATGTATGTACTGATAAATAATATTTATAAATCTGTGTTGTTGTCTTTAGCATTACAAACTCTACAAAATAAAACGAAACAGAAAAACTCTCAGTATGATAACGTAAGTAACTAAGTAAATAACTAGAATAACATAGTTATAGTAATTTGTTAGTAGGTAGCACTAAGTACGAGTGTATGTGTGTGTGTGTGTTCAAACGCAACTATATATGTGTGTATGTATGTGTTTTTATGTATTTAGTTATGTCAGTATGTTTGTATTACTAGTACTAGTAGGTAGGTATGCACTAAGTAGTTCAACTATTTATCTGTGATTAACTGGAGGAGTAGAGTAAGTATCAAAGGAAGTTGAAGTAGTAGTAGGAGGAGGAGAAATCGAAGATGATAGCGATAACCATGATGACCATAATGTTTGTAAAATTGTTGAAGTTGGTGAAAGGATTATTGAATGCACTAAATGTGTATTTAGCAATACTAATAATGTCATTAATGTGGCGAGTATGTAGGGTATGTTGGATGATGTGTATAAATTTTTACTAGAATTGCACATATCTTCCTCACAAAAGCACATATGTCCATTGCCTGAACTTTCCATCATGCACACATGATCGACCATAAATAAATTTATTTGTAGTTGTGACGTACACATACGTCTAACAACTTCATAGGCTGTAAAAGAAACAAATTTCGGAAAAAAATATAAATTAAATATTTTAATACATTAATATATGTTTTTGTTTATGTGTACTTGAAATTAAGTGATTCAGTTTAAGGTCACACTTTAAATTTGAAATAAGAGAGTAAATTTTTGTTTTAGCATTAAAAATAGGCGACTCTAAATGGTAATTCTATGGTAATTCTGTTTCGTTAACGATGATGGGAGCATATATAGGGTGATCCATCTAGAGGTATTTTTCCAGAAAAAAAATATAAAAATTCAAATCAAGTGTGGAATCTTTATTGCTAACTTGAAAAGACAATTATAGCATTTATATTTTGAATATAATTTCCTTCAAATGTTGGCCGTAACTACGCCTCAGGATTTCCATTCTGAGGGCCCAATTTTGGATGACTCGTTTGAGCATTCGATTAGCTTCCAAAACCTGAATCTTAGCTGGTTTGTCAGCATAGACTTTGGACTTAACGTAACCCCAAAGAATCATATCTGAAGGTGTGATATTACTCGATCTAGGCGGCCAACTCGACTGTCCAAACCGTGATATTAGGTGCTTTTCGAAATGACCTCTCAATAGATCCATTGTTTGAGCAGCTGTATGGCAAGTGGCACCGTCCTGTTGAAACAAAGTATCGTCAAGATTACGGGCTTCAATTTCAGGTAACGAACGATCGGAGCCATAGCGAGCACCATTCAAGGTAACGTTCCGGTCATCATCATTTTTGAAAAAATATGAACCTATGATTCTACCAGCTTATAAACCTCACCAAACCGTGGTTTTCTCTAGGTATAATGGAACCTCTTCTTGTTGTTTATTAGCCCAAATGCTGCAATTTTGTTTATTGATTTTGCCGTTGAGCCAGAAATGGGCCTCATCACTGAACAAAATTTTGGTCGAAAACAGCGGATCTTCCCGTTTCTCACCGAACGCTCATTTCCATAATACAGTTGCCAACATTTGAAGGTAATTATTTTCAAAAAATAAATGCCATAAAATGTCCATTTAAATTACCAATAAAGATTCCACACTTGATTTGAATTTTTATATTTTTTTGTTCTGAAAAAATACCTCTAGATGGATGACCCATTAACATTTGTAACATCTCGAAATAATTATATGCGACTCTATAAAGTAGATTTATATACAAGGTGGTTCAATCACGACTGGACAAATTTCACCAGTGTATTCCTTGGCCCATTTTATGAAAATATTTCCACCTACGACCATGCCCGAAAATGCAAGGGGCAAAATGCAGCGGTTTGCAAATTTTCGGATTGGTGTTCGGAGGAAACTCGGGTAAAATTGTTCTGAACCAGTGGTCGGATTTTCATGAAGAACTCGTTAATTCGAATAATTGATTGCAGAACATAATTCGGATTATCGAAAATTCGGATTATTAGATACTTTCGTCTTCGCGTGTTTTATATGTATGTCACAAATGATTGTTCACAGTAAAAATAATGTTTAAATAGTATAAACTCTACTTATATATTCAAAACCAAGGTATAACATTTCCCATTCTTAAGAACCAAAAAAATGTATAAAATTTTTAGAAACAAAAAGAACCTTAACAAAAAATAAAAACAATAATAAACTGTAGTTTATTAAGAATTTATAAGAGATTTTTAGAAAAAATAGAAGTCTCGATGAGGTTTGATTTTTAAAACAATCTCTCCTATTTTGCTGAAAGCGTAATGAAGATTGAATTCAGCAAAATTAGACTCCGCTCGAACTATGACACCATAAAAATGTTTATTTTTTAAAAAAAGGAATACAATTTTTCGAAACCAAAAAAACTTTAACAAAAAATAAAAACAATAATAAACTGTAGTTTATTAAGAATTCATAAGAGATTTTTAAAAAGTATAGAAGTATCAATAAGGTTTTCTTCTTAAAAAATCTTTCTTTTTTTGCAAAACGCGTAATGAAGAACACTGACACACATTTAAAATAATATTTATAAATAACTAAACGTATTTTGATGTCAATTCGGATTACAAAATACAATCAATTCGGATTATAGAGTATGCATTACAGGGAAAACGTATTTCGGATTACTAGATATATCGGATTAGCGAAGTTCGAGTTACCGAGGTCTTACTGTACTTTATAGGGTCTCCGTTCAATATTCCGCGATGTTGCAAACGGAATGATTAAATTTGGTATACCATCCACTCTTTGGTAGATTTGGGTCTGCAATAAATTATACTGACTATCGAGTTTCAACTGTACGTGATGTTGGGCTTAACAAAACTTGAATTACCTATTCGAACAGTATGTTCGAAGCTCTAAATTTAAAATACAACCTCTACTTGAACCACCTTATAGTATATGATTTTGTTTTAGTTATACATACGAGTATATATGTATTTGTTGTTAGCCCAAAACTTACGTGATTTAGAGTGTCGCACCATTTTAACACAACAGCCATTACATGTCATCAACGGTGGCTGGTCTCTCGGCAATGCTGTATAATTGAAGGGATCCTTACATCTTGCGTCTGTCCACGAATCACATTCGTAGCAGTATATGGAACGTGCTGTTGTCGAGTGGTTTGGAGAAAACAAAACTGATATTAGTTTCTAATAAAATATGATAATAATAAGTAGTTTTTTCTGTTATATTTGGTTAAAAAGCAACTTTTAAAAGAAACCAAAAATTGTCTACACCATTAAAACTACAAATGAAAATCGTTTGTGCCACACAGTCTAATTTTCGGTGGTGGCCCAAATAAAAATTGTATAAGAAGCATTATTTTGTTAATAAAAAGACACGTGCAATCACTAAATGGACGGACTACTAATCAAAAAACTGGTTTAGTAGTACAAATTAAATTTGAACATTCCACGCATGGACAAAAAAGAACATACATTAAAACCAAAACGGTAACAAATAATTATATATTTACATACATAAAAAAAAAATAAGAAAACACAGAAAATGTTTGGGATCGTAATAATTTTGTACAAACAATACATCGAAGATTAGTGCCCAGGAAATTATTTTCGACCTTAAAAATTATTTTCTTTCAACATAGTTCTTTTAAAGTATTCCTCGTTATTAGCTAGGCAAGGGAAATTGTCCTTTGGAGTGAACCATATCTAAATAATCAGTAATTATTTACAAATTTCTTTTTCATAAATTATTAATAGAACTGATGCACACCGAAAGGGACATTGTAGAGGAAATAATGGTCCAGCTCGTACCTCTTTGTAAAAATTTAAAAAGAAAAACGATAGTGTTTATTCTTTTTTATGTATGGTGGACGCTAGAGTCTTGATTTGTTAAATTTGACACTATCCCTGACGTCATTAATCAATAAATTGGTCTGCTTTTATGAATCCAACTTATCTCCTAAAAACAGGGTCAAGACTGACCAACCAAACAAGAAATCCTTTTTATAAACAATTTTTAAACTGCAGTAAGACCTCTTTAATCCGAATAATTGGTTGCTAACCATAATCCAGATTATTAAAAAATGCTATTATTGGATACTTCTCGTGTTTTAAATGCTTAAAACACATAAATTCTATGTTTAAAAACAAATTATGTAAAACAGCTTCCCTTTTAAAAAACCAAAAACAATAATTTATTTATTAAAAAACTCATACAGTTTTAAGAAACATAAAGTAAGAACATTATAAAACGATCCTAAACAAAAAAATAAAAATAAACTGTTCTTTGTCGAGAATTTATAAAATTCTTTCTTTCCAAAAAACGTTGTCCAATTTTTACGAAACGCGTAATACGAATTAAATTCAACAAAATAAATCTGTTCCCGAACTATGACACACTTTTAAAAAGTAATGTCTATTTCTTAGGTATTACAAAATAAATTATCGCAAATTTATATAGCGGGCTATTCCGCACAGAAACATATTTTGCTGTCAATTCGGATTATAGTCTATAATCAATTCGGATTATAAAGTATGTAGTACAGGAAAAACGCAGTTCGGATTACGAAGTACGGTATAGAGAGGTCTTACTATACCTCTAAAACAAATGCTCAATAGATAAAGATTGGACAAACGATAACCAACGATTATTGCAGGTGTCAAAATTGTACAAAAGAAAAAATATATTTCCCCATACTCGAAATTGCATAGATTTTTCTAAATTAGAAAGAAGTCAGGCAGAAATTTCGACTAAAATCTAGAGAAATATGATTATGGCTACACGCAATTGACAAATATCGGGATTTGAACATTGGCTACTAGACAGTCTTAACTAACAGGAATTTTTCAAGAAGTTTATGATACGTTAACCCTTTTACAAGATTAAGTATAACAAATGTCTACATATATTAAGGCTAACAACTTCTGATTACTGCAGGAACGTTTAAAAAGAAAAAGGTTACAAAATCATTATGTATCTTTTATGTTCCGATAAAATTTCTTGAAGCTGAGCAGACAATAAAAAGAAGTGGAAAAGATCCTAAGTTGCGATCGGGAAGTAGTTCCAAACTGGATCGGATCCAATGATTTTTACACGGGCTTTGTAATCGCTTCTTAAAAAGTAATTTAGATGTTATTTTTAAAGCGTACTCTACTTAAAAGAAAAAAATCATCGGCGCTCGCAGGAAACGGACCACAACTTCCAGTTTCCTATAACAATCCCTCTGCTTTCTATGCTTTTCCTTGCTATGAGTTATGGGCAGCTAAATCGCAATTTCTAGTTTTAACACATATTAGACGCACAAAATTAGTATTCTTTTTATTTTCAATAAGTTGTGAGAATTTTTTTTTTTTAAATTAAGCAACAGATAATAAAATAAAAATATAGCATTATTTTACAGAAAAATATATGTTAACACTACTTGGGCTCGAACCCGAGACCTTCCGAATTAAAAGAGCGAATGTGTCCATCAAATCTCTAAAGAAGATGCGAAAGCTGCGATCGGGAAGTACTTCCAAATTGGATCGGATCCAATAATTTGAACATGGGCTTTGTAATCGCTTCTTAAGAAGTAATTTAGATGCTATTTTTAAAGCGTATACTTTAAAGAAAAAAAAACATCGGCGCTAGCAGGAAACGAACCACAACTTCCAGTTTCGAATAACAATGCCTCTGCTTTCTATGCTTTTTCTTGATATGAGTTATGGCCAGCTAAATCGCATTTCTAATTTTGATATGGCAATATCGCGCAACTCACTAGTAAGACGCACAACTTTAGTACAAGTTTTTTATATAAGTAGAATTTATAAAAAAAATTAAGCAACAGATTAAAAAATAAAAATATAGCATAATTTTACAGAAAAATATCTGTAAACGCTACTTGGGCTCGAACGCGAGACCTTCCGAATTGAAAGCGCGAACGTTCCCATCAAATCTCTAACAGAAAAAGAGCTTTTTACGAAGTTATTAAAAATAACTTTCGAATAATGACAGTTTATGTGAGACATAATCCAACTGTAGCAGTTAGAAGTAGATAAAAAGCTATTACTTGTTAAGTACTTCCAATCTTTTTGGTAGGTTAGATTTTGCTTCTGAGGATTCACATTAAAAAAGAGAAGTTTTTCTTAAACTGTGAACCGATCAATACTATTCTTGAACTCATGAATTGGAATGTTAAGTATAAGCCTGCACCGAACGGATAATGTCTTTATAGACATAGTTTCTGCTCTAAAATAATTTTAAGCTTTGAAGCTCTGAATCTTTTAAATAAAATAAAAATATTTACAACAATACAGACAGGATTTTATGTGCCGACACAATTTTCCTTTAGTTCTTTAGTTTAGTTCTTAGACTACCGGTTGTTAACAGAAACGCGGAGTAAAGGCGTGGACACAACGAAGCTTTTTTCTTACGCTGAGTTTTTCTAAACTTCCAGTAGTCTGAAAAATACTAAAGTATTTGCTGAAATTTACAAAAAGTTCAAGACATTTCACTGTCGTCATAGAAAAACCCAACCGTACATTTTTTTATGGATTTTGTACGTATATTTTAATGATTTTTTAGACTGCCGGAAGTCAAAATATACGTAGCGTAAGTAAAAAAAGCTTCTGTGTGCCCGAACCTAAAGTTCGCCTGGATCTTAAATCATTCAAATTAAATGGAGGTCGTTTGTTCTAGTAAGACGTACAAAGTTGGGTTACCTAAAGGAAAAGGTACTCAATTTTACAACAAAAGGTACTATTGTTATGGCACTGCCATCACTGATTACTATCGATCATATGATCGTCCCTGAACGTAAACATCATATCATTTGATTAATTTACATTTACCTAAAGGAAAAGGTACTCAATTTTACAACAAAAGGTACTATTGTTATGGCACTGCCATCACTGATTACTATCGATCATATGATCGTCCCTGAACGTAAACATCATATCATTTGATTAATTTACATTTACCAAAGTCGTCGTGTTTTTAAGGATAAGGTATGTTATTACTTCAATCTGGCGACTGTGAAGGCAACTGGAATAGCTATAACATTTCAAGCATCCTGAAGCCTGTAAATCATTGTAACAAATGGCGTGTGGGAAATTACACCGCGGCTGCAAGTAAGCATTTGCGTCAGTTTCCCGTCGTAAAAAAGCCATATCAGCAATGAAGTACTGCTGACCATTGAAATGTATCATACGGCCTGATTGATCCTGGAAGAACATAATGAAAGACGATTTTCAAACAAAGTGTGGCTTTGTGAAACGAACAATTTTTCACTGAGTGAGTATGTAAATAAACAAAAATACCACAGATAAATAGCAAAATCCTCTCCAGAAAAGTTACTGCCGGATCTTGTAGAATTAAAGCCAAAAATCAAGACTGCTTAAAAGTTTATTAAATCGTTGTGTATAGTAAACCCGATCCTTCCAAATTGTTCGACATCATGTCAAGGTCCAACTTTCAAGGGATATATTAATTCTAGTAAAATATTGCAAAAAATCATAAACCTTAGAATAAACTTCATTCAGAATTTTAAACAAATATCGAAGAACGTAAACAAATATTACCCGGCGCCTAGGATCTAAAATATGCCCCTGTGACGTGGCCAATCAGAACCTCGATATTTATGTATGTTACCCAAAACATAATAGGTGACATAAAATCCCGAATTCTTAAATATGCGTCCATATCTGATACTATTTCACGAAGAGAAGTTTTAACATAAAAGTACTTTACATTCAAATACAGGGTGGGCTATTTAATATTTTATATTTGATTCGGCTGTAAAAAAGTACTGATAATTTTTGAAAATTTCTGGTTTTATTGGAAAGGTTAAACTTTGTTATTTATTACGGAACACCGTCCGATGCGTTTTCCCTTCGCTCAATGGGCTGAAGATTGTTTGGCAGGAGATGAACACGACCGAAAAATCGTGTTTTAAATAAAGCTCATTATTATCTCGGTGGCTAAGTCAATAAGCAAAATTGTCGCATATGAGGTGCAGAGTATTAGAAACCCCGCACGTGTGTATTGAGAAATCCATGAATCCACAAGAAGTCACTGTTTTGTGTGGGGGGCATCATTGGCCAATTTTCTTCGAAAATGTCGAAGGAGCCGCCGTTACCGTCAACGGTGAGCGTTACCGCACCATTCTCAACGATTTTTTCCCCCAAAAATTCAAGAGAATGACATGGACGACATTTGGTTTCAACAAGAAGGAGCCACGTGTCACACAGTCTACGCAACCGTCGATAATTTACGCTCTGCTTTTGGAAATCTAATAATTAGCCAAAATTGTGATGTCAATTGGCCACCTCGGAGCTGTGATTTTAGCCCTTTGGATTATTTTCTGTGGATATCCATTAGGGATAAATTATCTGAAAAATTGGGTTGATCGGATGAGGTACTGGCGAGCCATATGAATGATAGTTTGCTTCATTATTAAATGACAAAGTTTAACCTTTCCAATAAAACCAGAAATTTGAAAATATTGTCAAAATGTCGCTAAAATAAGTCAAAAAGTTTCCAAAAAGAGCCGTCTGTGAAATATGTTTCTCGTCAATCACTATTATTTTTCTAATTTTACATTAAATACAACATAGGTAGTCAAATTGTATATTTTTAAGTGTTAAATTATGTCTTTATTGGTTAATACGTTACAGATCCTCTTTGGCATTGATTCACAAACATGTGTCCAAATAATTGCGTGGAGATGAGCTCCAGGATAGTTTGTATTGATTAGTAATGACATTATTGAATATTGCTTCTCAGACCCATTAACTTTTCAGGATAACCATTGCCAATATTTCCAGATTATGTTCTCGGGTGGTGAGAATATGTAGGTCATTTTTAAAAGTTCCAGCTATCTTGCAACGTAATATAACATTGCTGACTATATACTTATATAACTTCTCGCAGTCGGCTATAAAGTCGGTCTGAATCATAGATTTCTAAAATGAAAACACCAAACCAATCTCATCTCTAGCGCGACAAAAATGAAGGCGTGGATTTAGTGCAGATTTTCTCATTATTTCATACTCTTCAAATGTTCAGCTTTCAAAATAAAGCGCCGGCTAGTGACTAAGCCTTTTCGGATATTTAGTCTTGTAAGTTTGAATCTTCTCTCAAAATATGTCACCTGTCCGCGTTTGATACCACCTTTCATTTAATCCTCATTAAGGCCCATTAGGAAAAAGGATATAGTCACTCGGTATATAAAAAATCTTAACCCCTTATCAAACCTAATCAGCCACAGTTAACGTCTTTCCTCGACCTCAATAAAATTGAATTTTAAATAAAATAGTACCATAAACTTGGAAATGCGATTAAGTGGCCGAACCTGCCCAAATGTTAAGAGATAATCCATAATTACACTAGATGTTCTATTCAAGTAGCCCAAAATATTGTATTAAAATCCACCATACACAAAACAAAGTAGAAAAATAGATATAATGCTTCAACTCTTATACACATTTTTTTTCAGACTGATAGTTTAAATGAACACCTACAAATTACTGAAGAAAAGTTTATTATTTCTTATTGCCTTTTGCATTGAAAGCATTAAAGGTGTGCTGTCGCGGAATATAATTTCCTAGTAACACGGTGTTTTCCCAAGACATGACTTTAAAACTATAGGTCCTATCATAATCACAATCCGGGGTACAATTTTAAATAGTGGCTAATAGACAGGACATTTGTCGGGAGACGAAAAAGCATTATTCATTTTACAATATGTGAAATATCGAAATATTCAAAATTTCCTTGTTAATAACCAAATAACAAAACATAAAGACCATCTCTACCCTCTGTAAAAATCTTACGCCGTTTCTTCCATCTTTTTATCAAAATAGCACAAAACTCTCACTGTGTTTGAAGTTTATGAGTTAATATCATTTTACATCCTTAACGCCCTAAATCTCTAGCCATTTAAATTTGTGGGAAATAGAAAAAATAAATTGATATGAATTGGAAATACTGATCGAGTTCATTTCAAAGAAAGCATTTACAAACACTGAAGTATCGTACCGCAAACACTTTTAAAATAAACTACTCATACACTTAAAGAAAAATAAGAAGGCTGTAAATTATAAAAAATGTAATATGTAAAGGCTATATAAAAAAGACTGATAGTTAGACAGATAGATAGATTTAAAGATATAGATAGTAAGATAGATAGATACTGAAGGTAGGATTAGAGAAGGGATTGGTGGTAAAATAAATTATAAAAATATGTATATTTAATTATTTTTTTTTATTATTTTATTAAGCTGAAACCTGTTGTGTGTCTTTGGTAAAATTTTAATATTTCATTATTTTTTTTATTTTTTTTTTCATTAAATTTGTATTCGTTTGATGCTTTGCAAATTATAAAAATATATCGATATCATTCAAATCCGTTTTTTTTTATCATAAAACAAAGAAGTATATATTTTTTGGTTTGATACAAATAACATCAAAAATGGTTGAAAATAAAAATAATATAAATTATTATTTTCGTTTCTTTTTTTTCTTTTCTTTAGATATACAATAAAAAAGTACACCATTTTTTAGATAAAAAAGAGAGGAGGATTTTTTCTTATGTTTAAAATAAAACAATAAACAATGGATACATTTCTTTGTTTTGACTTTTAAATTTTTTTTTTGGTTTTAACTAAAAGAGAGCAGTAAGAAATTTTCAATAAAATTCATACTTTGACATTCAGCTGACACTTGGGGAACCCAAACGAATAAAATTACTCCAATTAAGGCTGCAAGAGAAAGAAAGTAGTGAAGAAAAAAACAAACAAACAGAGACAAAAAAGACTATGACCAAAACTGATTTCAGGGTGTAGTGAAATTGGATGAGATGATGATTACAAGAAATGATCATAATAAATTTGTTTACTAACTAAAGTTGAGCGGGCACAACTTTAAATCTTTGGTTACCACCCTACTTTACAGCTGATACTTGTAACAAAAATCCTGCTTGCGGTTTTCAGAGAGAGAAAAAAAATAATCTAGCTTTTTCAAAAAACGCCATAAATATTTTAAATTTAACCTATATTTTTGAAAAAAAAAAATTAAACACAAATAATAACAATTCAAAACATTTCTTCTTCAAAATTTGTTTGTTAAGTTCTTTTTACAGTGTATGCAAGTTATTTATTTGTAGAAATTGTCGGTTTTTTTTTACAAAATTTGGCATCTACATTTTTGTTAAATATCGATCGTACATAGAACAAGAACTCATACTGAAACAAATATTACAAGTATATAAAAATAAACAATAGCGGTGAGTGTTTTTGGGGGACGAAAGGTTAGTTTGAACAATTTGTTAATTACAAAACATAAAATTTCATTTGAAAACTAACAAATAAAAACACTTTTTTTTTAATTATAGGCAATCCCTTAAGTAGAGTTCCCAGCCGAGTGTTGGATATAAGGCTGATGGACGTTTCTTATAAACGCATTCGTAAAAAAAATTCATAAATTATGATTGTACTTATAATTTTGGAAAAGATTTAAAAAAAATATTTTTTTTTACACTCCGTGTGATTTGACAACCTAACAATTTCGCTAGTTTAGAGACAAATAAAAGGCATTTGCCGCTAAGCGATTTCAGAGTTTTCTAATTTGGCAGCACTTAAGCTTATCTGTCAAATCGCTTATACAGGGAGATCCATCTAGAGGTATTTTTTCAGAACAAAAAAAATATATAAATTCAAATCGAGTGTTGGAATTCCTTCAAATGTGAGGGTCCAAATTTGGATGACACGTTTGAGCATTTCGACCGGTATGGCTTTAATGACACGCGTAATGTTGGCTTCCAAAACCTGAATCGTAGCTTGTTCGTCAGTAAACGTGGCAATTTTGTTTATTGACTTTGCCGTTGAGCCAGAAATGGGCTTGAACAAAATTTTGGTCGAAAACAGCGGATCTTCCCGTTTCTAACCGAACGCTCATTTCCATAATACAGTTACCAACATTTGAAGGAAATTATTTTCAAAAAATAAATGCCATAAAATGTACTTAAAAATTACCAATAAAGATTCCACACTTGATTTGAATTTTTATATTTTTTTTGTTCTGAAAAAATACCTCTAGATGGATCACCCTATATATAGTAAAAAAAATCACGAAACTTTAAATTAAAATTTCGAAATCATATAACAGAAATGAACGTATCTAGAACTGAAATTAACTTTTTTTTTTAAATTAACTTTTTTTGATATTGTTAAAACTTTCAAATACAAAAGAGTGATAATATGGAGATGCATAAATTAAGCCTTAATTTCAAAGCTATATTTTCTTCCTATATCATTTTTTACACACATTTACAAATATGTGAATTTCTTCAACTAAAGTCATAGGAAGAAAATTGACCGATTTTGTATGATTCATTGTAGTGTGCTTCTTTTTTTAGTAACATTCAAAAAGAACTTTAGCCGAAAAGAATGATAGCAAAACTTTTTTAGAGCAATATTGAAAAACACAGGCTACCCCGAACATGTCAAAAATTATCATAGAAATCTATTCGGCAGCACTGTTCTCTGACATTTACAGACAACATCAAAAATCAATATAGAATTTGATTTGGCAGCACTGTTCTCTAAAATTTACAAAAACTTTATTCAGATGAATAAAAACTGTAGGATTTCAATAACATGCCGCTCTAAGTCTCAAAAATATGCAGATATTGAAAAGACCGATTAATAAAGCGGAAACAAATTTGCGAATTTTTAAGTTTTTGAAATAAAATATGTCTAATATTTATGGTTACTACGAGTACTGCCAACAATTTTAAATAGAATGCAAAATATTTGTAACGCTCGTGATAAATACACTCTGCGACAAATGGTAAGGGTCAGTGATCGGTTTGGAATGAAACCACCGGGGAAAGTTATATTGGTAAAAAAAGTCATACGTGTTCCAGCGTTTCGCTGGGTCTCATCTAGGAATCGAGATATATCGATTTGAAGTTAGTAAGTATCGTATAGGGGAATTTGTCACGTTTTAGGCTCTTTTGTTTGACATAACTCGAGAACCACTCGTCCGATTTAGCTGAAACAAATTTAGAAAAATTAAGAATTAGAATTCCTCTAATCTGTTCTTAAACCGTTTTCCTACTTAAGCAACAGTTTCGCAATTATAAATAAATGTATGAAAAAAAAAATTATTTTTGCCTAAAAATTAAAATTTTTTTTTTTAATTCATAAAAAATCCAAAACGGTAAAAAGTGTCAAGTCCTATTACTTTCACGTAAAGTCACATAACCTATGACCAAAATGAGACATAAATCATGAAAATCGATGCAAAAGAGCCAAAAACGTGACAAATTCCCCTATACGATACTTACTAACTTCAAATCGATATATCTCGATTCCTAGATGAGACCCAACGAAACGCTGGGACACGTATGACCTTTTTTTGACCGATATAACTTTCCCCGGTGGTTTCATCCCAAACCGATTGTGGCTGTCGCACAGTGATATCAAGGTACCGAATAAATCACATCATTAAACTTAAAATCTACAAAGGAAAAAAACGTTGTACCTAAAAAAGGAAAATGTGTTTTATTCTGGAAATTGAAACAATTTAATTTTGTGAGTTGTTTTGTTTAAGAAGACTGTCTGTCTGGTTGATAAAAATAAAGCTACCAAATAAATCGCATCATTAATTTTAAAATCTACAATAGAAAACAAACTTTGCACCTAAAAAAAAGAAAATGTGTTCCATTTCTGGACATTGCCTATTAAATGAGTAGTAATTGGGACTTCAAGCCCTATCAACTTAGGAAAGTGTCCAATCTTTTTATTACGCCATGAGTAACTACCATTACTTCTTCCTAAAACTCCAGTTTATCCGTGCAATATAAACAAACCATTTTTACATAGTTTTTTGTTTTGTATTCGAATACATTTCGTCTGAGAACTCTACTTCAAGTTTGCCATCTTATTCTCTAACCCATGGAAAGTGTGAAATATTAACTTACATGGAAAACAATTGTCGGCTTGGGTAAATTTTGTTAAGGCGCTTAAAACTGATTTTTTTGTTTTTCAACCAATCCGTACACAAAAAAACATCAGATTTTTTTCATAAAAATAAAAGTGTAAATAAACAAAAATTAAATTAATTTCGAAAATAAAAAAGTATTTCCACTTTAATAATTGTTGATTTTTGTAAAACAAAGCAACGGAAAAAGCTTAAAAATCGTACGAAATTACCTCAAATTGCATTTGGTTTTCTCATTAAAAAATACATTTCATTTCGACTCTAATCAAAATTGCCTAGAGTGTAGCATATTCCAAGAAATGTTTAATTTAATCTTAGGTGATCTTACTATACTAAAAATGATTTTTTTTATTTGAAATGATTTATAGGACAATTTAAACCAAAATTATAGAGAAAATAAAACCCAAAAAGGAATGCTTTGATGCTACGTTTAATTTGTTTTAAGTGTTATTTTTTTTGTTAAAATGTAAAAAAAAATTACTTAATTATGAGGAATGTAACAATGTTTTATTTTCTAGCAGTTTCAATAAACACACACACACGGAAGGAACAGTGTTTTGAAATCGTTGATGTTTAAACAGAATATGTGCCATTAAAAACACCATCCGCTAGTATGCGGAAAAAGTTCGTGAGACTGGCATACTGCTGGGCAATACCCAATGTCCCAGTCGTTGTGGGATGCACACTGTGGCCAATGTGGCTGCCCCAGCCGTAAGAGTTCGGCCAGCAACATCGACATACTCACAGTCTCAACAACGCAACTTTGTTTCGTATTACGACTGCCGGTTCTATGTACCGGATTGACCCGAAAAAAACTATCTTTGGCCTGGGGCAGTTTTCGTCGTGGGTATGAAGGTAGTGTTTGTGATAAAATAGGCTCATAAAACGAATAAGAGATTTATTTTTTAAATTTCTTTGTATACAAGAAGCGATTGGCTTTACGCAGTACGTATAATCCGTTTGATTTAAAAATTTGTAATTTGAAGAAAAAATTATTCAAGAAATACTATAAGAAATACTATCTTAAACTCGCTAATGGTTTTTCTTGAACTACTTTCTCCCCAAGAATTTTAATTATTAAAAACAATCGGGTTTGAATGCAAATTCTTTATAGTTTTCTGCAAACAAATTCATTTTAATATTCGTGTACAATGGTGTGAAGTTATCGCGTTAACTGCCTCCTAAGCGAAGTGCAAATAGTACACGGCCAATGTGCCAGAGTGGGCCAAAAGTGCCCCACTTCTGGCGATGAGTGATAAACCAAACATAATGTTACGGCGCACTTCCCGGAATGCCTGCTTCAAAAATATTACTGGCCCGAGCAGGGATTGACCAAACAGCTGCCTGTAAAGTGTAAGCGTTGCATGGAGTGATTGCACTTCAGGAGCTTTTCAAATCTGAACTACAGAGTCGCCGAGTTTTACGTGATGCACCAAAGCATTGGGGTCGTTACGATGCGACGGCTATCGCCCCATTTGATAGAATCCGCCGGTACCAATTCGAAGCATGACAGGTATGGGTAATAACTTCCCTCTTGGTAAGGGGTCGAGGACTATCAAACCTCTGCTGTTCTATGCAATGCAACTCGATGGCCAGGGTCTGGCACCAGCAGGGACATCACGAACAACAACAAAAGGCTTTCCCTCTCTAACGCGAGACAAGACAGTAGAGGAACAACAACGGCGACTACGAAGAAACGACGATTGTGTGAGGCAACGACAATGCTACTCCGTATCCACGAATGGTCACACCAGATAATCCCCGTCAGGATCCTGCGAGTCTTTTCCTATTGAAGGCTCCACGAGCAAACTCCCCCAACCTCCTAAACAGCCGATCATCCCCTAAGCAGCGACTGAAATTGTACCTGTCAACAGTACGAACAATGTCCATACTGTCCAAGTCCCTTATGTCGCTGTACAACGGACATACCAACAGGATATATTTCCAGTCCTCCGGACCACCCCCACATCGACAATCAGGAGTCTTGGAGGTACCCCTCCGATGAAGGAACTCATTGAGAGAGCCATTGCCGGTCATAAGAACCCCAAACATAGACCTAAGCCGAAGTCCTGGCGTCCCTTAACAAAGTCCTCGTCCCGTATGAATTCATACGTGACCCGGCCCTTGTCACTGTCCGTCCAACGCTGCCTCCACTTCGATATCACGCACTCCTGCCGCATGTCGGCCACAGGTGCCGAAAGCCAATCTCCCTCCAGAAGTGGTAGTCCCTTCTTGACCTTGAAAGCAATCGATCGACGGATTACTTCCAGGTCAAGTTGGGTGTAGTACACACCCAGCAAGGCCTGCAACGCGTCCGTCGAAACCGTCACTGGCATACAAGCCAGCATGACTACTTGCTGGCATGACAAGACCTTGTTTCTGCCAGCAACAGACGTAACCGTCTCATACCATATCAACGCAGCATATGTTGCGCAAGAAACAAATAGTCCACCATAGATCTGCACGACATCAGGCAGTATAGCGAAATGGACTCTTGCTGTATTAACGTATTCCGTAGTGGGTCTCTGGTTTTGGTGTCATCGTCGCCGTATCGATCTTCATTATCCAACTATGAGACCCTTGTAGCAGCATTTAAAAAATATAGCACCAATTTAATTGCAATGGTCTACGCAGCAAAATCCGTGAGGTATTAGAATTTATAAGTCGGAGAAACATCGCGGTCGCTGCGATCGAGAAGTGGAGGTGGCGGACTTACTTTCCTGATACACCATTATTTGCAGTACAGACCTTTGAGTCTGAGCTTGGCTTTATAGACCCATACATGAAATGTATGGGGTAGCAGTCAAGTCTGGGAATTCCGAGATAGAGCTGAAAAACGTTTACATGCCGCCGCACAGTGGGATGAGATAAAAAATGGAAATAATTCAGCCGTGAGCCTGAGCTTGGCTTTATAGACCCATACATGAAATGTATGGGGGTAGCAGTTAAGTCTGGGAATTCCGAGATAGAGCTGAAAAACGTTTACATGCCGCCGCACAGTGGGATGAGATTAAAAAATGCAAATAATTCAGCCGTGAGCCTGAGCTTGGCTTTATAGACCCATACATGACATGTATGGGGTAGCAGTCAAGTCTGGGAATTCCGAGATAGAGCAGAAAAACGATTACATGCCGGCGCACAGTGGGATGAGATAAAAAAAAATACAAATAAGTCAGCCGTTTTTAAAATAACTGTCGGAGTTTAATGCAATTTTACACACTTAAAGAAGAGGTGTTTCGAACTTATGTTTTGAGTTTGGGCCTCCAATGATATGCATGGGCAGGTTCCCCAAGTTGGGCACCTCGAGTTTATATTATTTTAAAACGCTTGTAACTTTTGTACGAGTATTTGTAAAACAACTTGATTTTTTTTTCTCTCTTTAGAATCTACTAGTCGAGACATACAATAAAGGCAATAAATAGTAACTTTATGTTGACCGGTTATGTCATTAAAATTTCATAGTTTATTTCCATTTTTTAATCTCATTCCATTGTGCGCCGATTGGTAGCCGTGCCCCGCGTTGTTTGCCTGACATTAGCTATCCGCTACAGGGCAATGACCGCACTGCCCAGTACGAGATGAGACATTCTCCCCTAGACAGACCAGAGGGGCATAGCTTTGGCAAAGCTAATTGATAATTCTAAAAAACAATGATGCACTCGTTACAGTACACATTTATCGATTTCAAAACACTGTGTCGTTAATTGAAATATCAGCTGTGTGTTTACTACAACCAAAAAAAGAAAAAAAAAAACATTTTCCCGAAGGAAAAAAAACGCTTATATTTTTGTAATGGTTTATTTTTTAAAAACAAAAGAACTCGTTGGCGGATTGTGTGTTTATTTTAATTATTTTTTATTATTATTATGCGCTAGAAGACATACGGGTACGTATGTATGTATGTATTTTTATATATGTGTTTGGGTGTAAGTATATTATTTAATTCGGTATCACATAGAAAATTATTAATTATTTTCAACTTACCTGTTATTGTTATTAACCATTTATGTGTTGTTAATTGGTTTTGTATAGAAAATGCCATTTTTAATGATGATGATGAGATTTTGTGTTGGTTTTGGACTTGATTGGTTTTGATTCAATTTGTACAAAGAGTATAAAGTCTTTTATGTTGTGGTTTTTGTTCGGATTCGAAGACTTCGAAATGAGAAAGAAAAGAAAAACTATTTTCTCTTTAAAATTATTTACAAATATTCTGCACTCGTATGATGATTTTCAAAATACAAAACAGCAGCAGCAGTATAGACGATGTCGTCTTATCACCGTACCTTCTTTGTATTCTTCTTATTTCTTTGCTGTAGTAGCTTTTGTAGAAGTTTGTAAGCTTAGTCGTTGCTGTTGGTTGAGATCTTTTTTACTATTCGCCGGTTTGATTTCACATCCGGGGATTACAAATACTTGCGGTGTGTTAGTTTTGGGGGCAGGCGGTTTTTAGTATTAAGACTCTGAATACTTTTGGTAATATTTACAATACAAACTCTATACTTGGGTATATAAGTATGTACTCGTATATCTATGTATGTATGCATGCATGTATGTTTGCTAGTATGAGTTTTTCCTTAATACTCGTCGCTTAAAGATGCTGACAATCCTCTTTTCATGGACTCAATCCATGGCTAGGCATCATCAGGTTTCACTGTTGTTTGTTTTTTTTTTTTTGAGGGGAAGAGACAATAACAAAGACATTTCATGTTAATGATACACATTTTAAGATTGGGTTGCTTAATATAGGATAGATAGAAGGGTGGGCACATACTTGGGAAAAGGATATTGTTAATATTTGTTGGAGCAAAGTAAGTTATGAACTATTCTTAAAAACAAAACAAGCTAATTAAAATAGAAAAACAAAAGATATACAGTGTACCTTTCCTAATTTGAAAATGAAATAATGCTTATTCATTAGGGAGATCTAATTCTAAGAATCGAAGAAATGTAAAAACAGTTAAAACGGGTTTTAATTTGGCTAAGTTGACTTTTATACGAGTGCGACCGCAAAACTAACTGGCTTGGCACATTTTCTGTTTTACTAGCAACTTTTTGTTTTATTTTTTTAAAAGCAATCTTTTATAAGCCGTCTGTCAAGATTTCCGAAATATTTAATGATTATTTTCTTTGTTACAGGTGATTGAAGTAAACAAGTTTTATAATTTTTGAAAAATGGAAAATAAAGAGTTTCGTGCGGTAATTAAACACTTTTATATAAAAGGTTACACGCCACAATTAATCAAAGATGAATTGGATTCTGTTCATGGTGATAATGCACCATCGTACTCCACCGTGAAATCCTGGGTTCAACTATTTAAAATGGGTCGTTCAAGTACGGAAGATGAACAACGCTCTGGAAGACCGAAAACTACTACTACTATTGAAAACATTAGAAAAATTTTCAATGAAGTGACTAAAGATAGACGAATAAAGCTCAGAGAACTTGCTGATATTGTTAAAATACACGAAAAACAAGTTTGGAGTATTTTACATGATGAACTCCACATGAAAAAGCTATCCGCTAGATGGGTGCCGCGATTGTTGACTTTGCCCCAAAAAATCATCCGTTGGACCAATTCCGAGGAGCTTTTAGCAATTTATCAGCGTAATCCAATAGAGTTTTTGCCCCGATTCATAACTGTTGATGAAACTAAATCCATCACTACATCTCAGAATGCAAAGAACAGTCAAAACAATGGATAGAAGCTGGTAAAAGTGGTCCCAAGAAGGCGAAAACTGTTAAGTCAGCAGGAAAAGTAATGGCCACAGTATTTTGGGATGCAAGGGATATAATATTTATTGATTATCTTGAGAAAGGAAAAACTATAAATAGTGATTATTATTGTGCATTATTGGATCGGTTGAGTGAAGAAATCAAGATAAAAGGACCGCATTTAGAAAAAAAAACGTTCTTTTTCATCAAAATAATGCTCCTTCACACACTGCATTTTTAACTCAACAAAAACTGACCGAATTACGATTTGAAATTGCTCCGCATCCACCATATAGTCCAGATTTAGCTCCTTCTGATTATTTCTTGTTTCCAAATTAAAAAAAATTTCTCGGTGGCAAACAATTTTCATCCAATAGCGAGGTTATTGCTGAATCTGAGGCATATTTTGAAGGTCTAGAAAAATCTTATTTTTCGGATGGAATTAAAAAACTTGAAAACGTTAGATGAAGATTATTGAGTTGGAAGGAGATTATGTTGAAAAATAAATAATAATAATTCCAAAAAACGGTTCTTTTTATGTTAGGCCAGTTACTTTTGCGGTCGCCCTCGTACATGCTCAAATTTAGGGGTCATGCTCGACAGTATGTGGTCGCCAAAAAAAATAAGTTTACACAAAAAAAGATATTGAATCCTCCTTCAAGTAGTGTGTTCTTTTCGGATTTTTAAAATCTGCGGTTCGAATGCTTATGGCAAAAAAACGTTGGTAATGTTCGTAAGTATGTGGTCGCAAAAAAATTAAGTTTTTATGCGTGATGCTTTACACAGAAAGCTTTTTTTTAGAGATATTAAATCCTCCTTCAAATATGATGATCTGTTCGGATTCTAAAAATCAGTGGTTTGAATGCTTTGGGCACGTCAGCTTCTAAAAAAAACTTCCTTTATGGTTTGGCATAATCAGGTTTTTTGAGTTACAGATTGCTGTGTTCCTAGAAGTTTTGAATTCGCACATTTTTTCTACACAGAAAGCTCTTTAAGAGATATTGAATCCACCTTTAAATAAGGTGATCTGTTCGAATTTTAAAAATCGGCGGTTTGAATGCTTAGGTCGGTTCTAAAAAACTTCTTTTTTTGGTTTTGAAATAATCCATTTTACAGTTTGAACAAGACACATACGCCCATGTGCCGTGTTCCGAGAATTTTTGATTCCGCACATTTTTTGTACAGGGTGGTGCTCGAATCGTGCTACAAAAACAAAATGTGATAAGTTTTTTCAGTGTTAGCAATCGGCTTATTCTTTTTTTTATTTAGTAGGTAAGCATTTAGATTTATTAAAATAAATGCTTGGGATACCGAAAAGACGATTTAAATAGTGCAGCGTTACCATGCTTTGCTGTCCTGCATTTCCGTCCAAAGGGAAATTAGGCGGGAGTTTAGTGAAACTGCCCCGATTAGATGGACCATTATGAGGATAGTAAACATGTATGGCGAATCTGTAAACATCGCATGGAGACCGTACCATCAAGATCCCTATGTTCGGGTTCAAGACACTATCGCGGCTGTAGCACCGGCAATTTAGGCAAATCCAAGCGTTTCGACTCTAAATTTAGCGGCGCAAAGTGCACTTAGCAGACGGTCATTACGACGCATAATTCATAATGACTTAAACTGGTTTTCGTACAAATTTCAATTTACAAGCTAGTAAAACCCTCTGTATTTGCCTTTTCGTTAGGAATTTAGCCAATAAAAAAATTTAAATGGCCAAAGAAGACAAAACTAGATAAATTGCTTGTTAATAACTGATGAGGCCCTTTTTGATCTCAACGGCAATATACTTGTACCTAGGTAAACAAGCAAAATTGCCGAATATTTGAGGTGAATCTATTTAACAAATACTCCATGAGATGGAACTGCACCCAGAACAAGTTACTGTGTGGTGCGCAGTTTCATCAAGCTGCATTGTGGGGCCATACTTCTTTGAAGAAAGCGGTGTAACAGTGGCTGTCAATGGGGATCGTTATTTAAAGATGTTCAAGGAGTTTTTTTCCCCAGAACTGCACCGAAGGCGTAGCCGATTCACCAGCATTTGGTTCCAGCAACTGCACATGTAGCCAAACCGGTTACGGCAGCGCTCCAACGAAAATTCCCAAACAATTTAATATCCAGAAACTCCGCTTTCCGCTGGCCCCCAAGGTCGCCGGACCTGACTGCGCTAGACTTTTTTCTATGGGTCGATGTCAAGCAAAAAGGTGTAAAAACGAAATCAAGTAATTTGACAGAATTGAAGCAGTCCATTAAAAATAATTGAAGCGATCCCAACTTCAATCCTTCAGGACGCAATGCATAATTTTCTGACCAGGTGTCACATATGCGTGTGTGAGCATCGAGGTCATTTACGGTCTATCATCTTCAAACACAATTAGTCATATCAAATTAAATTGAATAATCTATACTCGTGCAATAAAAATATAAATGAAATTCATTGATTAAAAAAAAAGTAATTTGTATATGGGTGATTCTAAGAATATGGGCTAATTTCGACATCATTTTTGTCATTCGATTTTTTTGCAGAATTTAATATTTAAGTCAGGTAGATGTCTCAGTTTTAAGAATGACAAGTCATTTTTAAAAGGTACACATCAATATTTTAATTTTTTTTGTTCTTCATATTTTCTGATCTCGCTTTTTTCTGCCCTTTCTGCCAACAATTCCTCCCTTGTTCTCAACTTATTTTTAGCCTAAATCCTAAAAATTATTACACTTCATTAACTAAAGTTTAATTATCACTCCCCGGTTAGTCGTCATTGCCCTGTGAAAAATTTTGGCAGGGGGATGATGAATTTCTACAAAACCCCCTGAAATGTTTATTTATGTACTTACCCTTACAAAATTGACTTGAGATGGAAGTTTATATTTGCAATAAACACAAAAAAACACTTGCAATATTATAAAAAGTATTAATTATCTTTTTAAAAACCAACACAGGGGAATGACCAACTTAAGTGTGAACTTACAAACGTTCACACTTAAGTAACAAAACTCGACTTATTTAATTTTAATAAGACTGTTGACGAAATAACTATAAGAACTATAAGATAAGATAAACTATAAGATTTGAGTTGCTTGAAATCATGATTGGTTTGGAGTTTGAGTTTTAGCGAATATTAGATTTTACAGGGGAATACTGTGTATTTTCATGGACAGAAAATAAACATTCATTAAAATATAAATTGAATAAAAAATTATAATCGTTAATAGCAACAAAAATAATTGAATATTATTTTTTACTATGGACTGGTTTTATTAAAAAAAAAATTAATATTTTTGTAAAAAATTGAGAAAATTTCAATTGAAAGTAGTGCTAGGGACAACCAGGGTAATGATATTTGAACACTTTGGAAAAACAAATAAATTTTTTAAAAAAACAACTTTAAAGACTTGAAAGGTCCTATAAAGATTTACAGCCGTATTCATAAAAAATTAAAACAGCTTTACAAACGATTGTTAAGCTTAAAGTATGAAAACTGTATTCATAAACGATAACACTCTGTGACAAATGGTAAGGGTCAGTGATCGGTTTGGAATGAAACCACCGGGGAAAGTTATATTGGTAAAAATAAAGTCATACGTGTTCCAGCGTTTCGCTGGGTCTCATCTAGGAATCGAGATATATCGATTTGAAGTTAGTAAGTATCGTATAGGGGAATTTGTCACGTTTTAGGCTCTTTTGTTTGACATAACTCGAGAACCACTCGTCCGATTTAGCTGAAACAAATTTAGAAAAATTAAGAATTACAATTCCTCTAATCTGTTCTTAAACCGTTTTCCTACTTAAGCAACAGTTTCGCAATTATAAATAAATGTATGAAAAAAAAAATTATTTTTGCCTAAAAATTAAAATTTTTTTTTTTTAATTCATAAAAAATCCAAAACGGTAAAAAGTGTCAAGTCCTATTACTTTCACGTAAAGTCACATAACCTATATTTCAGCGAAATCGGACGAGTGGTTCTCAAGTTACGTCAAACAAAAGAGCCAAAAACATGACAAATTCCCCTATACGATACTTACTAACTTCAAATCGATATATCTCGATTCCTAGATGAGACCCAACGAAACGCTGGGACACGTATGACCTTTTTTTGACCGATATAACTTTCCCCGGTGGTTTCATCCCAAACCGATTGTGGCTGTCGCACAGTGTTATTAGCTTAATAATCGTTTTGTAAACCATTATTAAATGTTTGCATTTTAATATTCTTTCGACCATACTTTAACAGTGTTTTAAAGTGACGTTTGTGTTTGTTTGTCTACATTTACACACATATTTTTTGAATTTTTCGAATAAAACGAAAAAAAAAATATTTTTAAAATATAGGAGTAGAATGGATACGTTATTTTTTGCGTTTGCAATCGTCTTTTTTCCATTTTCATTTATAAAAACTTCTTTATGGAAAAAATACAACACAAAAAAGGGAAAATTGTAAAAAGTTCACTAGTGATGTGTAAACAATCAAAATAAGAAAAATATTATTCGTTATTCGAATACCTTTTTTTTATCAGTAATACAAAATTGATCTCAATTTGTCTTTTATTTAAACATTATTTTGTTTTTATTATTTTACAAGTAAGCATATATATATTTTTTGCTGATTATATCAGTTTTTCGTAAAATAAACAATACAAAAAATATAGATTCGAATACTCGCATAATTGATACTGCATCATTAAGATTGAAATGGCAAGTCAAAACGACCGTGTTGCCAGCATTGAATCGTCAAATTGATTAAATTGTATATTAGTTAAAATAGTGTTTATGAATACGTTTTCTTAACAATCGTTTGTTAGGCAAAAAGTGTTTGTTAACTAATATGTACTTTAAGTCCCAATTAAGATTTTTTTTATGAATACGGCTGTTAATGTATAGTAAATAATAAAGTATAATATATTTTATTTTTCCCGCTTGAAACAAACAAGGACAGCAAAGTGGCTCATAATCTCAGAATCAACCATATTATTATTATTATTATTATTATTATTATTATTATTATTATTATTATTATTATTATTATTATTATTATTATTATTATTATTATTATTATTATTATTATTATTATTATTATTATTATTATTATTATTATTATTATTATTATTATTATTATTATTATTATTATTATTATTATTATTATTATTATTATTATTATTATTATTATTATTATTATTATTATTATTATTATTATTATTATTATTATTATTATTATTATTATTATTATTATTATTATTATTATTATTATTATTATTATTATTATTATTATTATTATTATTATTATTATTATTATTATTATTATTATTATTATTATTATTATTATTATTATTATTATTATTATTATTATTATTATTATTATTATTATTATTATTATTATTATTATTATTATTATTATTATTATTATTATTATTATTATTCGTTGTATATTATATTATCGTAGCACAATTGGTGTGCCGCCCTGTATTTTGTCATTAATTTAACCAATAGTATAAAATCGAGAATGTTATCCTCGGATTTTTAATAGTGTTTTAAAACTGGTCCAGCTCTCGAATGCTGACAGCCAGAGCCGAAACATTTGTAATGCAACATTTGTTGCAACATTTCAAGAAAAAAAGACGTAAGGTCACCGCATGTTAAAAATCTTTTGAAATTAATAGCTACTCGTAAAAATAGCATGTGAACCTTGTATGGAATGAAACGGGTTTACCGGCTTCTTAAAAAAGTTAAATAAGAAAAACAGCTGCTTAGATATTTTAATTTTTCGGTTAAACCGAAAACCAGGGTTTGAAAAGGGCGGTTAGTTAATCACCCTTCCTTCGTTGCTTGTCACAAGCATTATTTCATTCTTATAACTAAAAATATTTAAAATTTCTAACACTGCTTGATTAATTAAATAAACTATTTGTACTAAATAAAACCAAACTAAACTAAAAGGAATGCAACTTAACTGAGAAGATACGATGTGCTCTGTAGACATTATACTAGCGTACATATCGCGAAAATAGAGTTTGAAAAAAAATATATGGTATATCTGATCGTATCTAGCTATGACATGCAGTTTCTAGACTATACACTATGACTAATCTACATGAAACAATACAATTTACACAGTGTTTTTTTAGCTTTTCTCGGTCGACATATAATTGAAACGTGTTTTGACTTTGGCGTTAAATCACTGATTTGGGACGAATTTTTATATTTGAATTTTTGGGATATCCGTTTTGATTGGTATTTTGAAGTTGTACTTAGTAGGGACATAAATACTGTAACACACGTTTTATGCTGTAAAATAAAAAGTACTGAATGTTTTTGGACTAAATATTTTTTTTTATACATTAATTGATGTATATTGTATCCAAAAAAACTACTTATTCGAAATGTACGCCTTTTGCCTTTACACACGCCTTAAGTCGCACTGGCCAATCGTCAATAGCTGCACGAACCTCGTCCATTGGAAAATTGGCCACAGCTCGAACCAAAGCAGTCTCAAAAGATCCAATGTTGGGGTATCTTTTGTGACAAACCTTGCCCTCTAAAACCGTTCACAATTTGTAATCCAATGGGTTCAAATCGGGACTGCCTGAGGGCCATTCTTCAGAGGAAATGAACACTGGCAAATTGTTTCAAAGCCAGGCCTGGGACGTTTTAGCCTTATGGGCCGGCGCAGAATCCTGCTGGAAAGTCCATGGCTGATTTTAGAACAGGAATTGTTAAGAGGCTTCACAACAACTTTGAAGACGGTTTCTTGGTAAACTTTGGCCGATTTTTGACTCCTTGTTCGCAGAAATGCAGGCCATCGTAAGAGACACCCCACCAAACCATGACTCAAGCTGGGTGATGACCCTTTTCTACCCTTGGGATCAGTTCAGATGCTTCCTTAGATGACCGCGCTTACACTCTTATCATTTTGCTTGTTACATTTTTCCTGAACGGTAAAATTGTTTTAATCGGTGAACAAAATTTTTCTGTGCAAGTTATAAGCGTTCTTCACCAAAAGACGTTTGCATTTTTCAATCCTATTTTTTAAAGCTGCAGTCAATAAATGTCCGGTACGTGGTTTGAAAGCCCCAAGTCGCAAGTCTTTTTTAAAGATTCGACTCATGGACTTTTGCGTGATATTCATCTCACGGGCCATGATTTTCTGTTTTCGGAGCGGATTTCTGTGAATTCTAGATTTAACGGCTTTGATGACATGCGGTGTTCGAACAGAGCGTGGGCGGCCCGACTGGTGGCGTTCTTTTACATCTCCAGTCTCCTCAAACAGTTTTATGCATCGGTAGACGAACATGCGGCTAATCCCTAGTGGCCGGAGCGTTTTGAAAATATCGCTTTTTTCATTTCAATCTTGAAAAGCGCTATTACAGCGATACGGTTCATATTATCTGACCACTCCATGATGAAAGTTGAAACAGTTTTAAAATCCCGTTACAGACTAACGCTATTGAGGTTAGCTATTGAAATGGGTGTGTTCAATGTTGTAACAGTATTTATGTCCCTACTAAGTATAGGGTGGGAGATTTAAAACTTTTAATTTTAATCGGCTGTAAAAAATTACTTTTCATTTTTTTTTAATTTCTGGTTTTATTGATAAGTTTGAACTTTGTCATTAAATAATGGAACACAATATCATTCATATGACTACCCAACTGGCTTAGCAGTACCACATCCGATCAACCTAATTCTTCAGTATATTTTCGATTGTTTCGGGTCGAATCATTTCAAAGGCAAATTCGATTTCATGTTTCATCGCTTTAATTGTCTCTGGACGCTTTGTGTAACGTTTATACTTAATGACTACCCACAGAAAATAATCCAAAGGTCTCAAATCACAGCTCCGAGGCGGCCAATTGGCATCACAATTTCGGCTGATTATTCGATTTTTAAAAGCAGTAAGCAAAATATCGATTGTGGCGTGGGTTGTGTGACATGTGATCCCGTCTTGTTTAAACCAAATGTTGTTTATGGCATTCTCTTGGATTTCTGGAAACAAAAATTCGTTGATCATGCGCTACCGTTGACGGTAACGGCGGCTTCTCGCTTATATCCACAGAAAAATGGCCTAATGAAGCCGCCAGCCGAAAATCCACACCAAACAGTGATGTAGATTCATAGCCACGTGTGGGTTCTCTTAACCCCATATGCGCGAATTTAGCTTATTGGCATAGCCACCGAGATGAAAATAAGCATCATTAAAAAAAAAAGATTTTCGCTAAAATTGTTTATCTCCTGCTAAACAATCTTCAGCAAATTGGGCGAAGCGAATACGCATCGGATGGTGTTTCATTATTACTTATAAATGACAAAGTTCAACCTTTCCAATAAAAGCAGAAATATAAAAAAATTGTCTGTACTTTTTTTACATTTACTGCCCCTTAACTGGGACAAAATATTGAATGAACCGTCGCAATAATCGCTAAACGGTTGTGGTCATTGTGTTATCCTGAATAGGAAGCCTGGCATCCCAGGCAAGCTTACACATCAGCTCTGAGGTTCCCTGGTGTGGGACTGGGTATAAAACGCTCACGCACACTACTGGCGATATCAAGACCTGACGGCTCACTGATCGTATCTTTACGAGTAATGACGGAACACAGTCAGATTGGAAGTTACGCAGTCAAATTGAAAGTCAAGACCAACGACTACTGCAGAAGCTGTGGGGATGAGGAGGAATCAATTTCACACCTTCATTGACCGTGCGGATATGATAACAGGCAGGGATCTCCATTAGGCTGATACCGCCATTGGTCAAATGAAGCGATCATCATTACGATTACAACGGGAGGCACTAGAGATATTTTGCTACATTCCATAAGCTATATAGTCTAAGTGAGTATGCTAGTACAGACTGCCACTCTACCTCACCTAACTTCAGTACATGATGCTGCATAAAAGAAAAGTTACACACAGAGAACTACTTCGTTGTCACAACCAAATAGTTGAGGTTGCATGCACCTAAAACTGATTGGTGCTTTGTAGATTTTTGTAATGGAAACTAAGTATCGGCGGAACATATGAAGTATCTGAGCCTCCACAAAAATAATGTTTTGACCCGCTCTTGTTCAACGAAAAATATTAAAATTTCGAAAAGATGATGGAAGATTTTTACTAAAAAAAAGTCAAACCAAACCAAAATTACCTTTAAACAACCCAATTTTGGTTGTAATAAAATGTAAGATATTGTAAACAATTACTGGTTACAACAACAAAATTTTTGCTAAAACTATTGGTTGTCACAACCACCAGCTGTGGCAACTAAATACCTTTTCGTACGAAGGTCATATTTATCATCTCGGGGTATGTCGAACCGATTATTCAATCATATACATTTGGTGATTGCAACGAAAATTCTTCTTTTGCATTTTTGTACTTCCCACCGATTTTCAACTAATTTTTTCTCTGTGTGAGGGGTCGACGCCCCGCTTAAGGTTTCAATGAGTTATAAAGCACATTGTATGCAAGGAACGGTTTATCGACCCCACAGGATCGTTAACACAGCATCATGTAATGACGTTTACTTAAACATTATGCAAAAAAAATGGGGTCTGTATGGTGAAAAAAACGGGCGATAAAGTCAATAGGGAATCAAATCAAAGCAATTTTTTTTACGAATCCGTATATGGATTGAAGCATTGGGTGAGATTGGCGTCTGAAGCAGGGGCCCAAAAACGTTTAAAAAGGGACCAGCGGAAAATATTGGCAAATGCGTACCCAAATCAAAGAACATTTTGTAACGATTCCAAATATGGTTTTATTTGAAAATTTAGCTGATATTATGGTCGTTACCAAGGACCCAAGGGGTCAAAAAACGGCCTACTTTCATATAATCACTATCGAAGTTAAGGTGGAGAGTACAACAGATTCGCCATAGCCAAATTTAACGCCATTTTTACTAGTTTTGAACTGCATTTTGAAGAGCATTTGAAGTAGAGCGGTCCTTAAAGGATGGATGGTTTGGCTACGAAGCTTTTGGTCCTCACGCAACACTTTCCCCACAATTTCCAACAGTTTATTGGGTATTTTTAACCTCAAGATTTCTAAGACATTCTGTTAGAAGAGCGAGTTAGGTTGAAAATGTAATTAAAAGTGTAAAATTAAATCATAATGCACGATGTTTATTGTGAGTCACACCTTAACGTAAAGTTTTCGGGCCAACATAATTTGACATTTCTTTAGTTTAGTGTTTGACAAATCATCAAATTATGGAGAGGTACACAATTGAGAAGCCCGTTGAGATTGTAGAAGTCTTTTACGAAAATGGGCGTTCAAATCAAAAATGCATTTCGCACGCATCGTAATTTTTTTGGTCAACAAAAATAGTCAACATTTACCAAATGTGTCCACAGTAGATTCGTTAACAAGCCGAAATGCCGCATTTTGGCATATGAGAATCCACGAGTGATTGTTGAAAAGCCGATGCATCCACAAAGAGTGACTGTTTGGAGAGGTTTATGAGCCGGCGGAGTCATCGGGCCGTACTTCTTCAAAAATGAGGTCGGCCAAACAGTTACCGTGAACTCAATTTCTTGTGGTCAGCAATTGAGTATATGTACCTGGGCGATAAGTGGTTACAACGAGATACTGTCACTTGTCACACAGCCAACAAAACAATGGCACTTTTGTGCGAGAAATTCAATGGCCGTGTTATCTCACGTCGTGGCTAATGGCCGCCACGATCATGTAATTTGGACTTATTTCTTTGGGAATATTGAAAAGAAATAGTGTACGTCATGAGAAAAGAACAATTCAAGAGCTAAAGGATGAGATAAATCGGCACATTAACAACACTGAACCTCCAATATGTATCAGAGTTATTGAAAATATGGTACCATCGGCTAGAGGTATGCCACCGAAGCCGTTGCGAGCATTTGGTATTTTGTTTTACACATATTTGTCATCCTTCTATCTTTATAAAAATATTAAGATAATTTTTTAAAACCATTTTGTTTTATTTACAATGAACATCGTGCGTTTTAGTTGGACCACCCTCTAGATTGGTGACAATACTATCCAGTTAAAATCATTGCTCATTTGCAAACTAAGAAGAATCGTATCTCTCCTGTTACACTCGCCTTGAATGCATCGGCAAATACTAACACTTCTGTTATGCATTTATAATCAAAATAACTTGTTGCGAAAATTTTGAATTGTATTTTGATGTGTTTTTTTTTGTTTAAATTTATTTTACGACATATTTCGGTCATAAATTTATGAATGAAAGCTAAGTTGAATGGTTTGTTGGTGGTGGGTGGTTGGTGTTCATGAAATATAAATTGTATTGTTTTATTATTTTAAAAATAAATTGTTCTTATTTTTAGAACCACTAAAATAATAGAAACAAAATAACAACTAAGAAATGCTATCTACATTTCGTTTGAAAATGAAAAATTGCATGTCATTAATACTTGGTTTGTTTGTTTACCGACCAACTTACCCCACTAGAGCCACGTAGAATTGCCTAAGAAAATAAAACAAACCAAAAAAAATCTTCCTCCCGAGACAACAATAAAAAAAAAATATGACAAAGTGTAAAAAAGCGTTTAGTAAATATATAAAATATTCAGATAAAAATAAATATTAAACAAAAAACACGTTTGCGAAATAAAATTTAAGTATATATGTATTGCAATAAATCCAAAAATAATAAAATGTTTTTAAGAATAACCGACGGCAGCAGACCGATGTGATAAAAATCAAATAAAATTACCTCATGTTATTATATCTGCCACTAACTTCTACGCGCATGTATGTATGTACATATTCCATTAACGTATGTATGTTTGTACGTGTAAGTATTTATTTCCAATTAAAATCTTAGCATAAATGAATGATAATGAATTTGGAAAAGAGATTGACGTCAAAAAATGTTCAACAATAATTATTAAATTATCTTAAAAATATATTCCGTAAAACACAAATTTAAAGTGAACGACATTACCAATATTTTTTTAAGATAAAAAATAAACACATCATAAGCGGACTTATTTTTTTAATTTGGTCTGCGAATTTGTGCAAATTTCGGCGTATTAATGCAAATGCATTGGACATGTGCGAAGCACTCAAAAAGAACAACATTTTTCCTACCCCCCCCCCCCCCCCCCCCCCCCCCCCTTCAAGAAAATAATAAGCTAATAATTTTGTTAATTTCAGAAAGTGCCAACAAACACACGCTCTAATAAAAAAAAATAAAGACATCATCAAATCCCAGCAAACCACAAAATCATGTGTACAGTGGAGCGTATACGTTATAGAAGGTGGTATAAAATATTTAAAGTTGCGTATACGTACCAAGGGTCGGGTTATTAAAAGGACTGTTATGAATTTGTCGTAATGTGTGTAACACAGCCAGATGTATAGGGTGATCCATCTGGAGGTATTTTTTCAGAACAAAAAAAATATAAAAATTCAAATCAAGTGTGCAATCTTTATTGGTAATTTGAAAGGACATTTTATGGCATTTATTTTTTGAAAATAATTACCTTCAAATGTTGGCAACTGTATTATGGAAATGAGCGTTCGGTTGAGAAACGGGAAGATCCGCTGTTTTCGATCAAAATTTTGTTCAGTGGTGAGGCCTATTTCTGGCTCAACGGCAACGCCAATAAACAAAATAATCGCATTTGGGCTGAAAAGCAACCAGAAGAGGTTCCAGAGTTAACATTATACCCAGATAAAACCAGGGTTTGGTGCGGTTTATGAGCTGGTGGAAGGAATCATTGGTGCATATTTTTTCAAAAATGATGATGGCCGGAACGTAACCGGGAATGGTGCTCGCTATCGCGCCTTGATTTCGATCTTTATGAAATTGAAGCCCGTAGTCTTGACGACACTTGGTTTTAACAGGACGGTGCCAATACAGCTGCTCAAACAATGGATCTATTGAGAGGTCAATTCGAAAAGCAGCTAATTTCACGTTTTGGACAGCTGAGTTGGCCGCCTAGATCGAGTGATATCACACCTTTACACATTTTTCTTTCGGGTTACGTAAAGTCCAGCTACGATTCAGGTTTTGGAATCCAACATTACGCGTGTCATTAAAGCTGTACCGGTCGAAATGCTCGAACAAGTCATCCAAAACATTTGAAGGAAATTATGTTCAAAAATAAATGCCATAAAATGTCCTTCAAGATTCCACACTTGATTTGAATTTTTATATTTTTTTGTACCTCTAGATGGATCACCCATTACAATAGACCCAGATTTTGGACATGTTTGTTTGCCCGTCTAACGACCTGGCCATCTATTTTTGTAATGAAAGTGTATGTCGTAAATATCAATCGATCCTCGAGATATTTGCACATTGTTTGGTTTCCGGGTAATGGTGGTCTGATAAAAGTGCACCCAGCGATTTCAGGTTTAACCGACCCAACATCAGAAAACTTTCAGTTTATATATAAAAAATTTCGGTAGATATATATTGTTAAAAATCGACCAAGTCGGGTTATGGTTCATTGTAGTCGGTTTATGGTTCATTGTAATCTTACGACACGAATTGTAGTTCTATAGACGTAACATCATCAATTTAAATGAGATTTCAATGAAATTTGGTCTGTGGCGTTATTTTGCACACATGATGTACATCGCCGAAAAAAAATGTCTATGTTTTAATATAACTCTATTTCCCCTCCCAGGAATTTCCGGTTTGTAACATCCTACAAAGCCGATTTGCTACTGTAACTCAATAAACAATTTTCGGCTTTCTAAGCATAACTACTACGAGGGTTGCTATTTATATTTCGGGTCCTGATAATAATAGTGGTCCCAAATGCTAACTGGAACTTCCAATGGAAACTGACATTGTTTAGCATTTGAGGGCTAATTGTTTTGTTTAAAGTGTGTTTAAAAATTCATCTCAGTCAAAAAATGGAATAATCCCGAGAACATTTTCGTGCGATGATTTTTTACGGCGTGACAAGAGTGTTTAAATAAACTAGTTTCGACTTTTGGCGATAAAGCACCATTAAAAACCACTGTTAATAGCTGGTACCAAGAGTTCAGTCTCGGACGCCGTTCACTCCAGGATAAATTTCGTGAAGGACGTCCAACTTCGGTCACTTTGCCAGGAACCATCGATGATGTGACATACCGTGAGATTGAGGCATCCTTGGGCATTAGTATGACAAGCATCAATAAAATAATGCATGTGCATTTGGCCGTGAAATAAATTTGTTCTCGTTGGATCCCACATAAATTGACGAATGCTCAAAAAAAGGCTCGTATGGATTGGTGCAAAGAGATGTTAAAAAAGTATAACTGCGGTAGCTCAAAGGCAGTGTATAACATTGTCAACGGTGACAAATCATGGATCTATGCATATGAACCCGAAAGAAAACAGCAATCGACCGTATGGGTCTTTCAAGACGAGCCAAATCCATATGGGTCTTTCAAGACGAGCCAAATCCAACAAAAGTTGTTCGTGGAAGAAGTACATGCAAGCAAATGATTGCGTTTTTTTTCGGTATAACCGGCCATGTTGCCACAGTGTTGCCCTTGGTGGCCATGTTGCCCTTGGTGGAACGAAGAACGGTCAATTCTGAGTGGTATACAACCATCTGTTTGCCAACAGTGTTCGAAGAAATCAGGATAGATAATAAGAGAAGACAGATCATTTTGCATCACGACAATGCGAGCTCTCACACATTAGCTGAAGCGATGAGTTATTTAACCACTCAAGATGTCGAATCGATGGGCCATCCACGGTACAGCCCTGATTTGGCACCGATTGACTTCTTCTTATTCCCTAGCATCAAGAAAAAAATGCGTGGTCAACGTTTTTCATCGCCCGAATCAGCTGTTGAAGCGCTCAAAAATCATGTTTTGGAGGTGTCTCAATCGGGGTGGAAAAGGTGCTTCGAAAATTGTTTTGTGCGCGTGCAAAAGTGTATCGATCTTAAAGGAGAATATTTTGAAAAACAATAAAACCATTTTCAATGATAAATTATTGTGTTTTTATTGCCGGACCCGAAATATAAATAGCAATCCTCGTAAAAGATAATTCCATTTTTTGACTGAGATGAATTTTTCAACACACTGAAAACAAAACAATTCGCACTCAAATGACAAAACGTTCTGAGTGAAGTAATGCTAAAAAATGTTTGCATCTACGAACACTAGTATTGTCAGGACGCGAAATATAAATAGCAACCCTCGTATTCTCAATCGTTTTTACACTCAAATGCTGTAACGTGTTTCAGATTGTAATGTATTTGCCATGACCACCCGATTCGATGAAGTCGATAGATTTAGCGCTTAGTTCACTGGGTCATGCAAATATCTTCAACACTTGAGGTAGGCTAGCGAATAGCGAGCGAATATGTACTACACATCACATTAACGCCACACATACACACACTCACACACAACAGACAAGACATCAGACATCCAAGAAAGCGTCGTCTATTGATGGACATGTCAGACAGATGGACGGACCCGAACATCTCGATCTTCATCAGATTGGTGTGAAGATCACGTCGTACGTATGTTCTACTTATAGATTTGCATATTTATATACATCTATGTATACGTTTGAACATATGTACATTCGTACATATGTACATACATACGTATGTATGTGTGTTTATGAATATGTGAGAAAACACTTTTAGTAGGATTTATCTGGTACGAAAAGTGGCCATAATAATGTTCGCATTGAACTTTGGCAAAAAGTCAAAAACGGACAGAACGATAACGAGAACCTCTTGTCGTTGTCGTTGTAGTTGTTATTGTTGACGTTGTCGTCGTGTTGTACATTTTCGACGTATGAATATAATAAAACGCGGCGCATCTTTTGTTTGTTTTATTCAAAATAGAATAAAATCGACAAGAAAAAAATTGAAAACAATTTCTATTGAAGAGAGTAAATCTTGTCTTGTAGGTATTTTGACATAATGCAACACAAAAACCTACATATGTGATTTTGCACAGACATTAGGGTGTTGTGGAATTCAAAGAATGTTGGCTGATCAAAAACGTCAATGTTTGTCGACAATACAAAATTTACCCAGATTGTTTAGCTTGTTTGCTTTATTTCGGTCTGTTGCTTTTACACTTTGAACCGGCTTAAGACCTCTTGCATCTATATTTAAATAGAAGACAAGTTTTTAACGAAATGGCCAACTGACATTGATTTTCGTGGCTGCACACAGCTTTTATCATGATTTAGGGTCCGTGACAACCCTCTTCAGAAAGCTTTGCTGCATTTGTTAAAGGTAAAACCGAACTCTATAAGGCTCTCCCCAAACAAATGAGAACTACTGTTGTAAACCTTGCTTTTCAAGTTGTAAACCTTGCTTTTCAAGTTTTCTTCACACAATTGACTTCAGACTCCACATCGAGAGCCAAAAAAAGTTTAGTTGACTATGTCAACTTGTGTGCCGTGCCGTTTAGCTCGTTTGCTTTATTTCGGTCTGTTGCTTTTACACTTTGAACAGGGATTAACCGGCTCTTGACCTCTTGCATCCATATTTAAATAGAAGACAAGTTTTTAACCAGATTTACCCAGATCTGAAAAACAATCTGGGTAAATCTGTTAGAAAATGCCATTGTTTTTTACCCATATATCAACCCAAAGGCCCATCAATTGCAAAACTAATTTTATTTTTTTGGTGTCGTTAGAAAATTTTAGTGTTATTTGATAACCTAGGCGGGGTTAATTTCCACTAGGGCGGGTTAATTTTTTTTTGGCGACGAAGCGTACTCCCTTACGCCATTTCAGGTTCATCTGACATCTGGCGCTATCTGACATTTCTATTAGAAAGTTTGACATTTTTGAACATTAACGTACTCAGAACGTTTTGACGTACAATCATCATTTGTGTTGTTTACAGTGACTTGAAAAACCCAAAAAAAATAGAATAAACTCGTTTTCGTGCGATCATTTTTCACAACTTTCGACGTGTAAAAAAGGTCCTTGGATCCCGCACAATTTGACAAACGCTCAAAAAAAAGCTCGTGTCTATTGGTGCAAAGAAACTTTCAAAAAATACGATCGCGGTGCTTCTAAAGACATTGATAAGATCGTCACAGGTGACGAATCATGGATCTATGCCTATGAGACCGAAGCAAAACAGCAATCTACAGTGTGGTTCTTCGAAAACGAGCCAAATCCAACGAAAAGTGTTCGTGGAAGAAGCACTTTGAAGCAAATGGTCGCTTGTTTCTTCGGCAAAACTGGTCATGTGGCGACTGTTCCGATTGAGCAACGTAGGACGGTCAATTCTGAGTGGTACACCACAATTTGTTTTCCTGAAGTCTTCGGGGAAATTCAAAAAAAAGAACAAGAGAAGACGAATCATTGTGCACCATGGCAATGCGAGCTCTCACACATGGGCTCAAACCAGCGCCTTTTTGACCGGCCAAAACGTCGTATTAATGGGTCATCCGCCGCACAGCCCTGACTTGACACTCAATGAATTCTTTTTATTCCCGCACATCAAGAAATAAATGCGTAGTCAACGATTTTCGTCACCAGAAGATGCTGCTGAAGCGTTCAAAAACCATGCTTTGGAGGTGTCTCAATCGGAGTGGAAAAGGTGCTTCGACAATTGGTTCGAGCGCATGCAAAAGTGTATAAATCATGCTGGAGAATACTTTGAAAGTTCATTTTTGATGATAAATATTCGCATTTTCATTAATAGGCCAGAAATATATATAGTAGCCCTCGTGTTATATAATATATTAGTGATGCGGTTTTCGTTTCATTCAATTTATCGATAAATTGCCAAAATACCCAATTGGTCTTAATGAAATGTCGATACTGTCGAATTGATGTTGACCTAAATACGACGACGATGTCGACTTCGACAATAGGAATAGGGTTGATTTAAAATCCAAAACGTGACATTATCGTTTACGGGAAATCCTAATGTACATGCGTGTGAGAACAAAAACACTTTGCTTGAGGGAGAACTATAAAAATAAAATAAACAAAAACGTACAAATGTGTTCAACGAAAGACTTTTTTATGCAATTACATTATTTATTAACCCATTACATAAGGGATGAATTTATACAAGGGTTGCATTTGGTCATTGGGTGCCAGACAGCGCTGTACGGCGGATGACCTCAATCAACACTTAGTGTTGCCTAGGCCAGAAATATATATAGCAAACCCTCGTATTAGGGTTTATTAGTATAAGTTTATTAGGGTCAAAATAAAAATAATAATTTAGAGCATTTTTTGTGCAGTGGTTTCCGAGAAACCGAGCAGATCAAAGGTCCGGGGTTTGTTCGATCCCGGCTCGGACCATTAATATTTGGAGTAGGCATTCTGGGAAGTGCTGCTCCCACGACAAAAAATGGACGAACAAAAAACAGAACTTTTGAGGTGACTATCTGTTTCTGTCTCGAAGAGTGCTTCGGGTCAATCCAGCGGTCGTGGGATTGGATTCTTGTCCAACCGAATTTTTTTTAGGTCAAACCGATTATTTTTCTTACTTCTTTTAATGGTTATTCTATAGCTGTACAACAACATGTATTGGTTAGAGCAATAGATACGCCAATAAAGTATGCAATGCCAATCTTAAATGTTTTTGAAGAATATTTTTTAATTATATAAGTATAAACATCATTGACCACAAAAAGATAAACGGCTTTGTTGCAACCAATGTTTCACACTAGTGTCCGCAACCTCCTAAACATGTGACAAGTAGTGGCAAAAAAGTGGGTTAAGTCTTCCCATTGTTTACTTAATATTTTGCGGCAAATTACTTGCCAAGCTCATATGTCAGCATACAAACAAACAAAAATGTATATAAGGGTAGCTCGGCATTTGTAATGTTGGATTTTCGAAAAGTGTAAAATTGTATTGTATGGGCATTTACAAACAAAAACTGAATCTCGCTTAACTCGGGCAATTAAATTTTTGAGTAACTAACAATTTTTATAATAATGCTCGTACTTTGTAATATTTTTAGCTTGTTATAAAAAAAAACAATTTTTTAAAAAAAAATCAGTTTAAAAAACGTAAGCGTTTTTATTAAAAATATTTCACTTAAACAAAGACAAAAACAGTTTGTTTGAAAAATTTGAATTTTCGTATAAAAAGTTCTATTATTGCATTAGATCCGTAACAAAAACAAAGCATATTCAAATGAAGAAAACTACAATCACAGTATGATTGCCGTAATCATATTATTGTTAACCGAAAAACCAAAAAACAATACTTTTGTCGCACCAATCATATTTATATCGTAGATTCAACCATATTTTCATTTTTAAATTTGGCAATAATACTATTGTTACATTCCAACAATGTCAATATTGCGTCAAAATTAAATTAGAAAAACAATACTATGATTGCGAAGAACATACTTTTATTGCGGAGGACATATTATTATTGCTGTGACCAATATGGTTACTATATATTTTTTCTCTGCGTGTCCTAAAGGTTAGTTAAATTTTAAGGGCCGTTGTTGAATGTGAACCACATCTAAACGTCAATTTTTTTTCTGCATTTCATTTGATATTTCTCAATTTCAGACTAACTCAATTTGAACCATGGAAAGATACACAAGCGAGCAACGCGTTAAAGTTAGGCAATAGTGGGTGATCAATTTTCGAAGAAAAACATCTTCAGTGATGTGGCTCATCTTCACCTCAGTGGATTCGTCAATAAGCAGAATTGCCGCATTTGGGCGAATGATAATCCAAGAGTGATTGTCGGAAAAACACGCTCAAAGAGTTACTGTTTGGTGCGGTTTATGGGCTGGCGGCATCATCGGGCCGTATTTTTTCCAAAATGAGGCCGGTCAGTCAGTTACTGTGAATGGTATTCGCTATAGTGAGATGATTACGAACTTTTTATGGCCCAAATTAGACGGTGCCACTTGCCACACAGCTAACGAAACAATGGCTCTTTTGCGCGACAAATTCAATGGCCGTGTTATCTCACGTCATGGCGATGTTAATTGGCCGCCAAAATCGTGTCATTTGACACGGTTGGACTTCTTTCTTTAGGGTTATTTAAAGGAAAAGGTTTACGGCGATAAGCCAGTAATAATTCAAGAGCTAAAGGATGAGATAATTGGGCACTTTAACGGCATAGAAACTCAATTATTCCTCAGGTGTGCTGCGCGGCCATTTGGTCGATATTTTGTTCCATACATTATTGAACCATATCAATATTATCATAATAAAAAGAAATGACAATAATTCCCTAAATAATTTGCGTTTTATTCAAAATCTTCATTGGCCCTTAAAATTTAACCACCCGTTATCATAAAAAAAATCTATTAATATAATTTTTTAAAAACGCTTTCGGCGTGGGTTATCGAGACAAGAGTGTTTAAATCAACTTTTTCGACTTTTGGCGATGAAGCACCATCAAAAACCACTGTTAATCCCTGGTACCAAGAGTTCAGTCTCGGACGCCGTTCGCTACAGGATGAATTTCGTGAAGGACGTCCAACTACGGTCACTTTGCCAGAAACCATCGATTCTGTGCGCGAACTGATTAAGCAAGACCGGCATGTGACATACCGTGAAATTGAGGCAAGCATCAATCAATAAGATATTGCATGTTCATTTGACCGTGAAAAAAGTTTGTTCTCGTTGGATCCCACCATAATTTGTCGAATGCTCAAAAAAGGCTCTTGTCGATTGGTGCAAATAAATTTTGAAAAAATACGATCGCGGAGCTTCAAAAGACTTTTATATGATCGTCACAGGTGACGAATCATGGATCTATGCGTATGAGCCCGAAACAAAACAGCAATCGACCTGTAGTTTTCGAAGGGAAGGAGCCAAACCGAACAAAAGTTGTTCGTGGAAGAAGCACTTCAAAGCAAATGGTCGCCTGTTTCTTCGGCATAACTGGTCATGTGGCGACTGTTCCGCTTGAGAAACGTAGGACGGTCAATACTGAGTGGTACACCACAATTTGTTTGCCTGAAGTCTTCGGAGAAATTCGAAAAACGAACAAGAAGAGACGAATCATTGTGCACCATGACAATGCGAGCTCTCACACATCGGCTCAAACAAGCGCCTTTTTGACCGGCCAAAACGTCGAATTGAATTGATCATCCGCCGTACAGCCCTGGCTTGGTACCCAATGAATTGATCATCCGCCGTACAGCCCTGGCTTGGTACCCAATGACTTCTTTTTATTCCCGCACATCAAGAAATAAATGCGTGGTCAACGATTTTCGTCGCGAGAAGATGCTGTTGAGGCGTTCAAAAACCATGTTTTGGAGGTGTCTCAATCGGAGTGGAAAAAGTGCTTCGACAATATACGAGGGCGACCGCAAAACTAACTGGCCTGGCACATTTTCTGTTTTACTAGCAACTTTTTTTTTTGTTTTTTAAAAGCAATCTTTTATAAGCCGTCTGTCAAGATTTCCGAAATATTTAATGATTATTTTCTTTGTTACAGGTGATTGAAGTAAACAAGTTTTATAATTTTTGAAAAATGGAAAATAAAGAGTTTCGTGCGGTAATTAAACACTTTTATATGAAAGGTTATACGCCACAATTAATCAAAGATGAATTGGATACTGTTCATGGTGATAATGCACCATCATACTCCACCGTGAAATCCTGGGTTCAACAATTTAAAATGGGTCGTTCAAGTACGGAAGATAAACAACGCTCTGGAAGACCGAAAACTGCTACTACTATTGAAATCATTAGAAAAATATTTAATGAAGTGACTAAAGATAGACGAATAAAGATCAGAGAACTTGCTGATATTGTTAAAATACACGAAAAACAAGTTTGGAATATTTTACATGATGAACTCCACATGAAAAAGCTATCCGCAAGATGGGTGCCGCGTTTGTTGACTTTGCCTTTTAGCGATTTATCAGCGTAATCCAATAGAGTTCTTGCGCCGATTCATAACTGTTGATGAAACATGGATCCATCACTACATCCCAGAATGCAAAGAACATTTAAAACAGTGGATAGATAGAAGCTGGTAAAAGTGGTCCCAAGAAGGCGAAAACTGTTAAGTCAGCAGGAAAAGTAATGGCCACAGTATTTTAAGATGCAAGGGGTATAATATTTATTGATTATCTTGAGAAAGGAAAAACTATAAATAGTGAATATTATTGTGCATTATTGGATCGGTTGAGTGAAGAAATCAAGATAAAACGACCGCATTCAGAAAAAAACGTTCTTTTTCATCAAGATAATGCTCCTTCACACACTGCATTTTTAACTCAACAAAAACTGGACGAATTACGATTTGAAATTGCTCCGCATCCACCATATAGTCCAGATTTAGCTCCTTCTGATTATTTCTTGTTTCCAAATTTAAAAAAATTTCTCGGTGGCAAACAATTTTCGTCCAATAGCGAGGTTATTGCTGAAACTGAGGCATATTTTGAAGGTCTTGAAAAATCTTATTTTTCGGATGGAATTAAAAAACTTGAAAAACGTTTGATGAAGTGTATTTAGTTGGAAGGAAATTGAGTTGAAAAATAAATAATAATAATTCCAAAAAAATGGTTCTTTTTATGTTAGGCCAGTTACTTTTGCGGTCGCCCTCGTAAGTGTATAAATCGTGCTGGAGAATACTTTAATAAAACAAAAAAATAATTTTTGATGATAAATATTCGCATTTTCATTATAAGGCCAGAAATATATATAACAGCCCTCGTATTAGGTCACATTCTTATGCATCGGTGTGGCCCTAAAAAGGGCCGTTATAGCCATAGGATCCATAAATATGACAATTCTTTTCCATTTCTAATCAATGGTAAAGGATGTATATCATTTGGTCTGGCTAAAATTAATGTTGATTTTTTAAGTAGAGTTTCACGATCTTAGTACCATTCTTTAATTTACAAAATGTACCCTTAATTTTAAGCACAGAATTTTAACGTCAAGGCACAAAATATTCCCCAGGACTAACGCGCTCTACATACATACAAACATATATAGGTATTGGAAGTGCTCAAAAAAGGTCATCCAATAAAATCTGACCCACCTTAATGTACATACATACATACATCTATGCGTGTATGCTAGATGTTCAACATCAATGTGATATTTTAATTGAAACCTTGTAAATGGAAATAATTGGCTTTTAGGTGCACTTATCTATCTTATGGTAATACGCCTCAAATAAGCTGCTTATAGCCTGTAATTAAGCCATTAAATAAAAAGCTTTAAAATCCATAAAACTAAAATAAATAAAATATAAATACGGCGGACATTGTCTCCTTTTTTTTAAAAGCAAAAATTAAAGTAATTAAAACGAATTAGAAAATAATTAATTATAAACATTTAGATGTGACACACACACGCACACATAAATGACATTTAGTTACACACACACGCACGGAAAACAACAAAAAAGTTTTTAATTTTGATTTTATTACTTTAGTAGCAGCTGCTGAGCTGTAGTATTCGTTCGTGTTGCTGTTGTTGTGGTTGCTGCTGTTCCTGTTACTACCGTCGACAGTCGTTGTGGTGTTTATTTGCAACGATTGTTGTTTTTGTTTTGATTTTTATATCCTATTTAGGATTTATTCGGTGTGTGCTCCGTTCTATTTCGCTCCGCTTGCGTATTCGCTCTCTCAGGCAAACGCATACACACGGTCGTCGTACTCGCACGGTCGGTCACGGTGTTTTTGTAACGAGGAGGACACTATCACGGCTGCACCACTGGTTTTTTATGTTTCATAATTATCGATTGCTGGCTTGAATGGCTGGCTGGTTGGCTGACTGCACAACACACAGTGGATAGAGAGAGTATGTAGAGTGACAAAATGAAAACAAGAACAAAAAAAAAATTAGAACCGAAAACTGAAAAAGAACCGTTGTTGGCCCCACTTGTGTTTCACAGACAACCACCGCGCGCTCCTCCTCACCACTACACGGACACACACACAAACAGAGTGACACGTTCACACCATCAACACTGAAAAACTGAGCAATTTTCTTCACTTCATTGATTTTCAAGGAATCGAATAAATTTTAAATATTTTCTGCCCATTCGTTTTTTTAAATATATATCTTGTTTTGCAAAAACATATACATTTTTTAATAAATTGATTTATGTTGGTTTATTTTTGCAAAACTCGTTGCGTTTTTTCTTTTTTTCTTGTCGTTTTGTATAATAGAGAATCACTTTTTTCTATATCACCTAAGAATATGTGTGCTAATTGTGACAAAGGTTGATTCGATTCATCGCTGTTAACTTTTCTCTTTTTTTCTATTTTCAACCAATTCCAAATTGATTTTAACCACAAATTGCTGAATATTCTGATCTTTTTCTTTCCATAGCATTAATTGTGATTTTTAATAAATTTATGTGTATATTTAGTATTTAATAAATATATATTTTTTTCTTTTCAAGTTCACGCGTTATCAAACGATTTTTCTGATTTTTTCACTTTCGGTGCTTAAACGACACTAAGGGAAATTTTTCAACAGCCACAAACATACCATCAAATATAGAGAGAATGGGAGCATGGCCAGCGAAATCTTAAGGCAGGTGGTTGTTTTGCAGAGCTTTGACAACGACAACACGGTTGTGTATGAAAGCTCTGTGAACAGCACAAAAGCTCAAAAAGGAGGCGAATGGAAAAAACAAAACAAAATGGATAAGCTATAAAAAAATAAATAAATTAAAAAAAGTAAACAGAATAATTATTAAAATTGATACAAAACAGGAAAAAAGTCCACCATGTAGACAATACAAACAAAATTGTTAGAAATCCAATAGTTAAGGCATAGAGATTACACAAGTTTATGTGTATTAAGGCTCGGGCACGATGCAGCTGTTTTTTTTCATAACTTCCGGTAGTTTGAAATCCATTGAAATATATGTTGATAATTTACAAAAAGTTAACGATATTGTATTATCGTCATAGAAAAGCCTTTCCATACATTTTTTGTGGGTTTTTGAAGTTTAATTCAAAGGTTTTTAGACTGCCGGAAATCGTAAAATACGCTGCGTAAGAAAAAAATATTCAGTGTGCCTAAATCTATATACAACTTGAAAAATTAGTTGACAAGTCATGCAAAAGACCTGTAAAAACAGCTATTAAAATCAAGAACCAGAAAATGTTTTCTAGTTGGGTTTAAACGAAAATAATTATCATTTAAGAAAAAGAAATTTTTAATTTTGTTAAAAATATATTTTCGGATCCATCATAAAATATCATTAACAATGTTTATCTTTTAAGTTGAAGAACAGAAAACTTTATTTTCAAAATGTTTCTTATATGAATATCCATAATTTTAAAATTCCTATGTTTTCCTACAATAAAGAACTCCATAATAAGCGTTTTTTTCTGGCAAAATTAAACGGGTTTCTTAATAAAAAGAAAGAATGAAATAAGTTATATATGTATAAAAATATTTATAAGAAATTGAGAAATTAAACTAACTATTAATTGGGCTGAAACTATGAAGCTGAAAAGTTAAATCTCTCGTATGTGTTACAATTTTTAGAAACCATGGCGGTAATATTGCACCGCAGAAAAAACTATGGTTGTGGTGACAATATTCACAAAGGATAATACCATTATTGGATGTATGGTTGTGGTATAACAATGTTATGATCCTCACAGAAGTACGATTTACTCATAACCATACTATGATCCCCACAACCATAGTATGATTCTCACTCAACCATACTATGATCTCCAGAATCATATTATGATCCTCTCAACCATAGTTTTTTACTTACAACCATAGTATGATCCCCACAACAATAGTTTGACTTACACGCAACCATGTTATGATCCCTTCAACCATAGTATGATCACACACAATTCTACTATGATCTCCAAAATTATTTATTAGAATTGCGTTAAGTCGTCAACAGTAGATTTGAATTATAAAAAAATATTTAAAAATACATTAAATTCAAAAAATACATTAAAATAAAAAAAACGTAAGCGCTTATATTAAAAAATATTTCTGGTAAACAAAGCCAAAGCAGTTTTTTTTAATTTCCATATAAAAAGTACTATTATTGCATTAGATCGGTAACAATAACATAATAACAAAGCATATTTAAATAAGGAAAAATCATAATCATACAGTATGATTGATGTAATTATAGTATTGTTAACATAAAACCCAAAAACAATACAAATTGTCATTTTTAAATTGGGCAATAATACTATTGTTACATTTCAACACTATTTATATTGTGGCAGTCATACTATTGTCCAAATTAAATTCAGAAAACAATACTACGGTTGCGACGAACATACTTTTATTGCGGAGAACATATTATTATTGCCGTGGCCATATAGTCATCATGTTTTTTCTCTGCGTGTGGAGTTTTTTATATGCAGGGCACTATAAAGAACATTACACTGGTATATGATTCTCCGCCTACCAAAACAAAACAAAAAGAATTGCAAATGGACAAAATAGAGTGCATTAATTCATTATTAATTAATGGTTACTGATCGTCTTTTACCAGTTCGAAACTTCCAAAATGATTTTGTTTGTTTTTGATATGCTAAACAAATTTTCTTCAAATGATAAATATTTCTGTTCGATATTTCTTTGTACATTTTTTTCATCGTTTGGAAAAAAAACTTTTTATTACAATCATGACTTGAACAGTTTTTTTTTTGGTTCGAGACCTTTTTGTTGTTACTTTTTCAGAATCAACGTAAAACATTGGTGAAATGTATTGGCTTGGTTGCCTGGCAGACAGTCTTTATTTTGGTTCGAGACCTTTTAGTGGTTTCTTTTTCAGAATCGACGTAAAACATTGGTGAAATGTTTTGGCTTGGTTGCCTGGCAGACTCTACAACTGTTTCTAAACCCGCCTAGCTTTTTCTTCAAATCATTTTCTTTATAGTTCTGATAAATACTAATTTAATATTTTTAAATAGCTGTTTCCAAGCAAAACCGTTGTTTTAATTTTAGTAAATTCTAAAATAACATTCAACATTTTTTTTTTAATTTTCAAAACTTACTATAAGTAATGACCCAAAACATCACTTTAAGGATCAAGGGGAAACTTTTCTCTTGTCAGTAAGAAGTGCACGACTCAATTCTTATACTCACTGATAGGGACCTACAGTTTAAGGCCGGCTCCGAACGGATAAATCATTTTATACGGAAGTTTTTGAATGGTTTAGAGATAAATCTATAACTCGCAAAATCGCTGGTGACAAAAGTCCGCCGATTTACTGGCAGGAAAGTCCTACACACTACCACCACACCACTTCAGCCCACTATATTTAATACAATTATTATTGTTTTTTTATTAAAACAAAAGGAAAAAATGCTTTTTAGTATTAAAATCTGGTTATTACTGATATTTAAATATATAATGAGGTACAATTTTCCTATTTAAATGTGTACTGTTTCAAAGAAAGGTGTTCTTTGAACAGTTGAATATTTACAAAATATTCTCAAATTTGTAAAATAAATCTTTCGACTAAATATACTTTCATCATTTTCTTAGAGATACAAGCGACATTTCTTTCACTCGCACACTGATTGTGACCATTTGCTTATAGCCTGCTCCGAACGCCAATTTTTTTATAGATATTTTCGTTTAAAATCCTTAAGTCGCCGTCATTTACTACTTATAGATAGAAAAAATTGGCCGCTGAAAAATTAAAGATGTTCTTACCCAGATTTTACCAAATAAAGAAAAAATAGGTAAATCTATAATCTAACGCTTTCCCCTCAAATAATAATGGCTCAATGGTTTAAATTTTTCTAGTGAAGACATTTTAAATAATTTATTATTTTGACAGTGACTGCTCTTTCCGCTAGAAATCTTGACAAAAAGTCAGTATCATATCTCCGTAAAACGCGTTTCACGCTGGAAAAATATTGGGAAACAATGAACAAACATTTTTAAAATCAATGTTAGTCTTTTTAGGCAAAAGTTCGTCCAAACAGATCGTTAGGCTGTCATGCAAATGCAAAACGAGAATGTGGTGCCTACTGACAAGAATATGGCTGCCGTAGCCGATATTGTAAAAACTCAACATCTTGCACTAGAGCCTGATGCGAATTTCACAAGGTCCATTTGACTGAGAAGTTTAAGGCACACGGCCATCCTTTTCGTTTTCGCTTGAGAGAAATTTTAATTGATCTACAGTTGAATTCTCGATGTGAAATGTATATTTATAAAAAATGTTATTGTCTACATTTTTAAAAATATAAATAAGTTAAAATTTTTATTAAATTAAATATTGTATATATTATAGTTTTTGTTAGATTTTAAATACCATGTCTCGCACGTTGCGGTCAATTTTGTTAGAGTTTTATAGATTATTATTACTACATGTATTTATTTTAAATATCACTAAAGGATATATCCGGAAGCTGAAAATACTTTATATTGGCCTTTTCCTAAACTGAAACTGTCCAATCTAACCATTTCGTTGCTCCTTTTCAAATTTTTCCAATCGCCGGCTAAAAAGATATAAAATGACAAAAAAAAATTAAACACTTGTTTTGGACATTGATAAACGCAGATTCTGAGTATTCAAACCCGTTTATATGAAATTAAACATTTTGATTTATCGTGAAAAACTGGGAATTTATGTCAGTCAAGTTCTTATGTGAAGAAAAAACATTCTTAAAATAAATTCGACATCTAAAATTAACAAAATATACTTTAAATATTGCCAAAATATTTTTATTAAGAAGTTTTTTTTAATAATTTAAGAGATAACACACACAGTTGGAATAAGTAGTGACGCCGCTGTTAAATGTAAACTTGTTTAATATTTTGGAATTTCAATTGAACGATGTTTGTCGATCTATCCGCTTGTCTATCTACTGCTGAAAGTAATGTTCAAACCGACGCACAGTGGGTTATTGTACCCCCAAAATGGAGATTAATCAAAGGACGCTTTCCGGAGATGTAATATTTTTATACTTAGTAGGGACATAAATACTGTTACAACATTGAACACACCCATTTCAACAGTAGAACTGAACATACCCCGTTAATGTCATATGGGTTTTGAAAGCTAACCTCAATAGCGTGTCTGTAACGGGATTTTAAAATGGTTTCAACTTTCATCGTGGAGTGGTCAGATAATGAGAACCGTATCGCTGTTATAGCGCTTTTCAAGTGTGAAATGAAAAAAGCGATATCTTCAAAACGCTCCGGCCACTAGGGATTAGCCGCATGTTTTTCTACCGATGCATAAAACTGTTTGAGGAGACTGTAGATGTAAAAGACCGCCCCCGGTTGGGTCACAGAAATCCCCACAGAAAATCATGGCCCGTGAGATGAATATCACGCAAAAGTACATGAGCCGAATCATTAAAAAAGACTTGGGACTTGGGGCTTTGAAACGACGTAACGGGCATTTATTAACCGCAGCTTTAAAAAAAATAGGATTGAAAAATGCAAACGTCTTTTGGTGAAGCACGCTGATAACTTGCACAGAAAAATTTTGTTCACCGATGAAAATTTTTTTACCGTTCAAAAAAAAATGAACAAACAAAATGATAGAGCATCTGAACTGATCCCAAGGGTGGAAAAGGGTCATCACACAGCTTCAGTCATGGTTTGGTGGGGTGTCTCTTACGATGGGGTCACTGACCTACATTTCTGCGAACAAGAAGTAAAAACATCGTCCAAAGTTTACCAAGAAACCGTTTTGGAAGCTGTTGTGAAGCCTCTTAACAATTCCCTGTACTAAAATCAGCCATGGACTTTCCAGCAAGATTCTGCGCCGGCCCATAAAGCTAAAACGTCCCAGGCCTGGCTTCGAAACAATTTGGCAGCGTTCATTTTCTCTGAAGAATGGCCCTCAGGCAGTCCAGATTTGAACCCATTGGATTACAAATTGTGGACGGTTTTAGAGGACACGGTTTGTCAAAAAAGATACCCCAACATTGGATTACAAATTGTGGACGGTTTTAAAGGACAAGGTTTATCACAAAAGATACCCCAACATTGGATCTCTTAAGACTGCTTTGGTTCGAGCTGTGGCCAATTTTCCAATGGACGAGGTTCGTGCAGCTATTGACGATTGGCCAGTGCGACTTAAGGCGTGTGTAAAGGCAAAAGGCGGACATTTCGAATAAGTAGATTCTCTTTTGGATACAATATACATCAATAAATATATTAAAAAATATTTGGTCCAAAAACATTCAGTACTTTTTATTTTACAGCATAAAACGTGTGTATAACAGTATTACAGTACTACAATTTTTTGGGGGGGTTTTGCCGGTACCCTTTCAAAATACTAGAAGTATACTAAAAATGCCTTAAATTAAGACAATTTTTCCGAAAATAATTAAAAATACAAATACTACATATTCACTGACAACGAAATGTACATTTGTTCTAAAATACCCGAAGTTGAAGGTTCCATAGCAATAATTTCGTTTTCGAATGGTTAAATAGAAAAAATTGTCACTTGAAACAACTGAAATATCACTTTTTGAGAGAGTTTAAACAAATCGAAAAAAATTACACTTTTGACGGAATACAGAAGAAGAAGCAAACAACATATCTTATCCATTCTATCGATTAGTGCTGTAGAATTTTGTATACAATTATGGAGTACCAATATATAATCGGAAAAATCTATTTTCATTTTTCAATAAAGAGCCGTTATGGTAGTCAAATACTCCACTGTGCGACGCGACACGACAAATTGCAACTAAATCTAAAATTGTATTTACGAACGTCCTTTTTTTTGGACGAACGTTCCCACGCCAGTCACACCCACCCCTGCCGACCGAGAGGGCCACGTCGCCATGACGTAGAGACAACGTACACATTATGGACCGATCCATAATGGAGAGATTACAAAAAGCTTCATATATGTAAATAAGCTACAGATATTTATCAACAGCCAATCGGAACAAAAACTTATAATAATCACTGGAAAATGTACACAAACTTTAATTGAACCACCACCTTAACTTAGTAAAATATAAGAAACCAAAACCTGTTAAAAAATTAGAAAAACTATAAGTATACGAAACAAACTTAAAGTATAACCACCACCAATATTAGAAACAATTAAAAGTTATAAGAAACACTAAAGTATAAGTAAACACTTAGGATATTGATACTTTGCAAGTAGTCTGGAAGCATTCATACCATGGCGACACGACAAAAAGATGACATCGTCTGAGCGGCGACAAAATGAAATAGGATTCAAATAAAAAAATAGATTTTCAAAATACTTATCATTTTTTGTTACTTGTGAACACAAATCAAAAAAAAAGTTTTAGAATTTTTTCATTAAAAACTAACCATTAATGTCATATGGGGTTTGAAAGCTAACCTCAATAGCGTTAGTCTGTAACGGGATTTTAAAATGGTTTCAACTTTCATCATGGAGTGGTCAGATAATGAGAACCGTATCGCTGTAATAGCGCTTTTCAAGTGTGAAATGAAAAAAAAAACGATATCTTCAAAACGCTCCGGCCACTAGGGATTAACCGCATGTTCGTCTACCGATGCATAAAACTGTTTGAGGAGACTGCAGATGTAAAAAAAAACCCCGTTGTGGGCACAGAAATCCGCTCCGAAAACAGAAAATCATGGCCCGTGAGATGAATATCACGCAAAAGTCCATGAGCCGAATCATTAAAAAAGACTTGGGACTTGGGGCTTTCAAACGACGTAACGGACATTTATTGACTGCACACGCAGAGAAAATATATGGTTATACTATGGTCACCGCAACAATAGTATGTTCTCTACAATAAAAGCATGTTCGTCGCAAACATAGTATTGTTTTTTAAAATTCATTTTGACAACAGTATGATTGCGACAATATTACTATTGTTGAAATGTAACAATAGTATTATTACCAAATTTAGAAATGAAATAGGATTCAAACAAAAAAATAGATTTTCAAAATACTTATCTTTTTTGTTACAAATCAAAAAAAAAAGTTTTAGAATTTTTTCATTATAAACTGACCGCGACAAAAAATCTTTGGTGTGACGTTGCCGCGTGAAAGGCACGACTATCGCAGCAGTGGCGTTTGTAGTATCGCACCGGTCTGAACTCTTCTTTAATCAAAAAACATGTCGCTCTTATAAAAAGATTTCCATAAACATTGAAAATCGTACATTACGAACTCTTTTGGAACTGGTCTATGTTCATTGATTTTAAATAGCCTTCATACAAACTTCTATCGATTTAAAGGTCAGACTCTGTAGAAGCTACATTTTAAATCAAATATTTCTCTTATTATGCATAGAAAGTACGGGCGACAAATTACCAAACGTGGTCAAAATGGACTATATCAATATTTGTTTCAATATACTTACTTGAGTCCCTCAACAACACCCTAAGGAGCAAGAGAAACTTTTCGAAAATCAGTAAGAGTTGCACGATATACTTTCTATACTCACTGACTGGTATCTACTGTATAATTACCTAATAAAAAAACCTTAAAAATATAACATGAGAAAGGTCATAAAATAGAAATTTGTGCGCCTCGAAAATGATTTTTTGATATTTCGTAATGCAACTTTTTTTCCTCATGACAAATTTCCTCGACTGATTTTTTTCCTCACAAATCGGCACTCTTCTTACGGGTATTCATATTTTTTTTTTGTAAAATTATGCTGTATTTCTTTTAATTTGTTACTTAATTTTGTATAAAAAATTAATAAAAATAAGGTTTTCTATAACGTTTTGAAAAAAATAGTACAATCAAAAAAATCGTTATGCGATTTAGATGACCATAACCCACAGGATGTAATAGCATAGATAGCAAAGGTGTTGGTATACGAAACTGGAGTCCGAAGTCTCCAGCTAACATCGTTTTTATTAAGTAGAACAAATTTTTTAAAAATAGAATTCAAAGCTCTTCTTCACAAGCGATTTTAAAATTGTTAAAAAAAAGACCATCCCTTCTATGACAAGTCTTTATAAAAATCATTAGATCCGATTTAACTTTCGGATCTTTTCTACTTTTTACACGTTCTGTTACTAACTTTCTTTGCAATCTGTCACTATCAAAATAACATATGATTGAAAACCCCACTAGATAGACCACTCTTTGCATTAATAATTTTGAGACCGTTTTTTTTACAAATAATTTATTTATTAATTTTTTTATCCGGTCTTACTTATCGAGGCATCGTAAAAAATATTGCTACTAATTCTCTGGGACAGTTTGTTTTGAAGCTTGACAAGTTTTCACTCGAAAGGGCGATTTTAGCAACAGGCTTTAATACCGCGAAAAAACTCGAGAATGGCTTGATGTGGCAGGAACGGCGACATTATCGGGAATAAATATTCTATGACAAAATCGGAAATGGGGCCCTTAAAGATTTTTTTCTATAGTCTAGTACTAGTATTGCCTTTTTAATCAATATTTTTACATACAAATTCTTGGAAATCGGATTTTTGTTGTTGTTATTTATGCGATTATGAGTCAACGTATGGGTTTAAACCCTTCACACGTTACTTCGAACGAAGTCCAAACTAAAACATTTGTTTCGAAGAATAAATCTCGTTCACAACTGAAACGTTACTTTGAGGCTAGTCAAAACTAATGTTATTTCAATATTTAAATTAATATCCGTTAAATCCTATAATCAGAGTTATCATATGTGACAGCGCATAGAGAAAGGGACCTAAGGGTAAAAAAATCAATTTTCATTTTTTTTCTTTTTTTGATGTGGACAACATCCCCAGAGATATGCGCGTTTTATGAAAGTGAAGACGATTCTAAGCGCAAATAGAAAGGGACCTAATCTTTAAAATGGCTCTCCTGAACAAAACTGGGTTTTAACCTAAGGTCCCTTTCTATTTTGCGCGTCACATATTTTCTTATTTTAAATAAAAATGTCATAAAACCAGCGTTTGAAAATGCTACGCTACTTCGTAGTATTTTGTTTTGCTCTCGCTACCACTCTTTCTTTGAACAGAGCCGTAGCAGAGCCATAGCCGAAAAATGAAAAAGTATATGCTCTGCTCTGCTTGTAGTTATGTCGCGTCATAAACTATAGCAATAGAAACAGGCAAAAATCAAATGATGTGCTCTGCGTAGCCATAGCGGGAGCTGAAAACTGAGAGCGAGATGAGAGCAGATCAAGTGAAATTGTTTTTATTTACTATGGCTCTTCTGTGTTTTTGTTTTGCTAAAAAAAATCGAAATCGATTAAGTCACGAAACCTTGGAAAATATACTTCTTGTCAGGCTTAATTCGACACACTTAGATAGTGCGATCGACAATTTAAGTTTATTTGAAGACGAGGATTAATACATAAGTTTCTATTCGTATAAGCTTCTATTCCTATTTACTTAATACAAACTTTAATTTAATTTAAATATTGTGACTGAATAAAATATGGTTTTCATTTTTCAATTTATTAACCTACACATGAATAAAATAAAGATCACAGAATTGTAGCAAAAACAAAAACGTCCAAACAAACACAGAATTTTAGCAAAAACAAAAATGCAGAAGAGCCATAGTAAATAAAAACAATTTCACTTGATCTGCTCTCATCTCGCTCTCAGTTTTCAGCTCCCGCTATGGCTACGCAGAGCACATCATTTGATTTTTGCCTGTTTCTATTGCTATAGTTTATGACGCGACAGAACTACAATCAGAGCAGAGCAAATACTTTTTCATTTTTCGGCTATGGCTCTGCTAGGGCTCTGTTCAAAGTGGGAGCGGTAGCGAGAGCATAGCAATATTTGTTAAGCTCTTGCTGCTACGGAGTAGTAAATGCGAACGCTGCATAAAACACGCATTTCTTTAAAGACGCCCAAAATTTTCAGTTAAACTGCATCAGATTTTAAAAGAGGCTTCGAGCCGCCGCTGCGTATTTTATCGTTAGCCTCCGCCGACACAATACAACCGACTCTGAGCTCTGATTGTTTTGGCCAAAACATGTGTTATTGTGGAACAATATGAAACGGTACACTTTATTAAGTTCGATTTTTTGTTTATCGGCAGCACTGTGTAGTGGTGAGTTTCTTTTTCCAGCGCTTTGTTTTGATTTTCCTATTCTTTTTCCAGCACTTTGTTTTGATTTTCTATTCTTATTCTCCATTTTCTGCTTTGTTTCGATTTTCTATTCTTTGTTTCTGCTTTGTTTTGATTTTCCTATTCATATTCTCTGCTTTCGAGAGCTAAGGTGGTGGTTCGTTCGTTCGATTATTCGTGGTTCGTTCGTGGAATTTATTGAAAATACGGGAATAAAAGGTTTGCCTACAGGCAAATAAAATGAGTTATCACAATGATGAGGACGAGGAGACATACAACGATCCCGGAATGCTACTGAATTTAAGCCAAAAATCCAGTATATTTGTTGGTAAGTGGTCACAAAGAAATGAAAAACACCAGTTTACTACTAATATTGACATTCTTTTTGTTGGCCTCTATCCAGCTGATCAAACTCCTACTCCGACGAGACTTATCAAGAACTGTGAAGAAGTGGGCCTCTTCGATGATTTACGTAATGTCAATCCCTTCGATGAGACATTTCGTCGGGCGTGTGAACTAAATGTTCAGCATCCTCGGCCGCAACAGAATGTCCACGATGATGAGTCTCTACACACGCCTGTATTCGATACTGCCGTAGAGGGTGGCATACGTGCCGGCGAAGATTCGACTAAGCAGACCTTAGATGCTCCAGTCGTTCTAGATATATCAGCGGTAGAAAATAGTTTGGAAGTTGCGACGACAGCTAAACCCAAGGCGCCGGATTGTTCAACTTTTACCAAATATAGAGCTATCGCCGAGAAACCAGCGGCAATCGTTCCACAAGCTGCTGCCAACAGTCTAACTTTTATGCCCTCCACTGTGCAATTCATACAACCACAAGTGATCACAGTTACATTTCCTAATGCCAGCACGGAAGCTGCCGCACTAGCTTCCAACTCATCGGTTCAAAAATCTTTAACAAAAGCAAAACCTTTTCTCCTGCCCAAACTGGACACTGCAGCCAACACCACCGCCAAAGACTCCCTCTCCGTAAGTTCAAGCTCCACCACAGTAACATCTACAACACCACATCCTGAACCTAGTAGTGCCAGCCTGACACCCACCTCAAAATTACCCATCAAAGAACGTCTTAAGGCTATACTAAATCAGTCGAGTAAAGCAAGACCTCCCGACTGGCCGGATAGAACTACAAACAAGTGTTGCAGCAAATCGTCTGTTTCCATTAAAACGTCCAACTCATCGTCCTACCACAGATCATCCTCCAAGGATGATACTATGGAACGAAGACGAGCTGCTTCTACGCGCTATCGCCATAAAATGCGTAATGAACATAAGGAATTGAAAAAACGCAACTCGGACCTACAAACGGAAAATGATAAGCTAAAACAGAAGGTAAAGCTATTAGAAGCTGAGGTGGCAAAGCTACAATCCTCAGCATTACAACCAGTTCTAGGTGAGTTTCTGGCATATGGAATTGTAAAGTAAACGACAACTTTAGACAAACGGAATATTTGAATGGTAAAAAAAGGATAACAGTCAAAGGAAATCTTCTATGCAAATGAAATTTTAGAAAAAGGTGACTTTTTCCATTAGCAGAGTAATTAAATGAAAAGTATGCATTTTGCCTTGGACACATTTATACGGGGTAGAAGCATTAATACGTAGATACAAAAACAGAGTGGAACTAAGCGAAGAAATCTTTTTAAACCCAAATCATTATTCATGGCTTTAAAACTCATTTGGCAATTTTCGTCTAACTGTACGTCTGGTTGCGCAATAACTTTCTAAGCGATAACTTTCCCCTTGGCATTTTGCACGAGGTAATATTTTACAAAACTCGTTATGGTAGCACCTACAGAAATTCCCTCTGACATCTTCAGTACAAACCCAACCTATAGAACGTTACAGACAAACCTACTAAACGTTACAATGGTATTATTAAATTATGCTATCAGCTCAACTTAGCAAAGGAATATTAAAGTTATCGATAACTGGCGCACAAAAATTCATATCCAAACTTAATCGTAAACCTACTAAAACACCTTGGAGACTCAAAATTTGATAAAATTTAGTGCTTGACAGCTTATGGGTAAAACTGAGTGTGATTAACACATCACTCTCGACACCAATAGGGTGCCCCTTTCCCATCCTACATTACTCTGTGTAAAAGGGGTTTCTATGATTTTTCGTGGAGCGTCTTTAAATATTTGGGCTCGACCCTTTCGGTTTGTCTTTCGACTCCAAATTAATCGCTGCTGCGATTTAACGATGCCTGAATGACCGCCTGCTGCACATCTTATATTTATACGCAGACTTCGGGTCATGATTTATGCACCGCCTCTTAGTATTTGACAAAGATCACTTTGTTGGTTCAAGAACGGACAAAATGAATTTAAATGAAATCGGTTAAAATTTTAATAGCTCAAGTATGAAAACAATTTGATTTCGAAGCAACATATTTAATCCGATTTTTACGGCATGTTATCATTAAATAACTCCGATGATATTGGACTATTTCGGTCTTTGTTTCAATACAATGTTTTTTCCCCCGTTTTGAGTCCTTAACGCCCTAGAAGGTACATATTTATTTAAAAAAAACCATACAATAAGCCCTGAGGCTAAAATTTAGCGTATTGCCGGTAAATATCCAGCACATTTTTTTTACATTCCTAAACAAAAAACAATAATTTATAGAAAGATCCTTAACATGGCTAAAGGTTCCATAGAAATGCATAAGTACATGAACTACCAATGGTGACATTGAACAGAACAGAGGTCAAAAATCACCCTTCTACCCTTAAATGAAGTAAGTCTGTTTCTAAAGTAATTTTCCATGAATGCAAAGCTTCTTTAACCAATGGGAAGTATAGTCCAAATTCTAGCGATTCTAACAACATAAGATCTTACAAAAAATGAGGATAAAATTGCAGGTGTAATAATCTCAGGATACCCGCTGATCTAAAAAGGTAGAATTTTGAGAAGATATCCTTATGCAACCCACTCCTGAAAGTCATAGAAAAAAAATAAAATTCCCAACATACAATAGTATAACTCCCAAAAGAAAAGCCTAAAGATGATATCACAGCCTCCGAGACATGTCCTATGTGATTAAATCCATAGACAAAACACACTAATCTATTCACTACAAACTCAATCTTATGTTTCAATCTTTAGCATTAAACAAAAAATCATCATCCGTCGTACCGTCCAAAAGACCAGAAAGACTTGAACTCTTTTTTCCTCGAGAATATCAGAAGAGTCCTTGTAGCAGGAAAAAAAAAACTATATATCATACGCATATAAATAAGGACTGACCATCTTCAAATCTAGGCAATCGACACAGTCATTAAGCCGTGGTCGAAGCACCGACCCCTAAGACACAAGACAAACTTGCTGTACCAAAGCCACAAAATTGAATATAAAAAATTGCTATCTGTTTCGCAAGTATGAAAATACCAACTTGCAATCCATACCCAAGTATTCAAAATTGCTGTGCAACATCTGAATGTGCATTACAAAGTTAAGACGGTCAAATGCCTTTGACAAATCCAATGATATTAAAGCGCAACAATTTCCAACATTCAGTACTCCCTCACATGCTCTATCATACTGAAAAGCATTGCTGCTGTACTATTTACATATAATGCTCTTTCCTAAGTCCGTGTTCTGACATATAGTCCAATATATGAGACTTTCAAATATGCTGCTTAATCCTTGAAAGTAAATGTAGAGTACTAATCGGACAAATATTATCAAATTGATATAATTTCGAAATTTTCGCGTGAAAGTTTTCACCTATCAGAATAAGAAGATGTTGTAATTATCATGTAACACAGATGCAGGCTATATTCAGAAATATACAGGAATATAATTCTAATAAACACAGGAAAGTCCATCAACTATTTCATTCAAACTGCCAATATCAATATTTACCCCATTACCTTTCACATAAATATCATCAAAACCCTAACACATCAAATCTTTTGTAATTCATAAGACTTCAAACTCTTTGCTGACCGGCCCTATTAAACATACAGGGTTTTCCATTGAGGTCATAACAATTTTATATATTAGTAAAACAGAAAATTTAAGATTTAGAGTTAACATTTATTCCAGGTGTAGTTCAAATGTTACATTTAAAGAATGAAATTGTATTTCGGTCATAAGAGCACCACGAGCCCGTGTACAGCGATCTATTCTTTAGAACCAATTATTCACCACAAATTAGACAAAAGAACATCGCCTAAAAAACTTTGAAAGCAATATCTCGTGAATTAATACCGATTTAAGGACAGTATTTGGAATATACGAAAGTTGAAAAGAAACACTCCCTGATAGAAAAAGGCCGGTGCCACCCACAGTATCGTGTATATAAAGGGTTTCCCAATAGGGACATATCACTTTCGTATCTTTATTTCAACGCACCCTAAAACATTTTTAATGATCTTTCAGTGTCAAAACGTTCGTCGAAGTTAACATTGTCATCATGGTAAAGTTCACTTACGTGCAACTTTTGGAAATCATTAGAAGTTACTACCGACATTTTGAGTCGGTGGTAGCAACTTTAAGAGCGCTTACTCTAATTTTCGGCCGTTACAATCGTCCCACCCGACCGGCTGTGGATAAATTTGGTTTAAAATTTTCACTTTTGGATGTTCCTGCGCCAAAGAGACGCCGTACCGCTCGAAACGACGAAAGTGTATCCGTTCAAAATTAGCCTATTCAGTCGATTCCACGTCGTTCTCAGGAATTAAGCATCTCTTAAACAACACTTGGGATATTTTGCAAAAAGATCTTGGCCGTCATCCTTATAAGATCAAACTAAGATAAGAACTGAAGCCACTTGATCATTTAAAACGCCGAAACTTCTTCGATTGGGCTCTGGCAAAGTTTCACGCAAATCCAGAATTTCATCTTCAGCGATGAAGCTCATTTCTGTCTGCCTGGCAACAAATCAACAACAAATCCACATGTGCTTTGAGAGTCACAATTGGATTCGCAAAAAGTACCGTGTGGTGTGGTTTTCATGCCGGAGTTGTGATTGGGCCCTGTTTTTCGTCGATAAAACAATCGTCATGTTACCGTCAATGGAGAGCGCTATCATGCCATGCAAGAAAATTATTTTTGGCCAGAAATGGATGAGCTTGACATCGCCGATATGTGGTTTCAACAAGACGGTTCCACTAGCCACACAGCGGGAGTTACAATCGATTTACTGAAAGTCAAATTCGGTGAACGTGTTATCTCAAAAAATATTCCGGTCGAATGGCCACCTCTTTCATTCGATTTAACGCCATTAGATGTATTTATAGGGGGGCCACATAAAGTCATTGGTCTATGCCAACAAGCCAACAACTTTAGAAGAGCTCAGAGACAACATCCAACGCAAAATTGCCAACACTTCGGACGAAATGTGTGCAAGAGTGGTGTGAAATTTGGTTCAAAAAATAGATCGCTGTACGCGGACTTGTGGTGTTCCTATGACCGTAATCAAATTTCATTCTTAAAATGTAATATTTGCACTACACCTGGAATAAATTGGAACTCTATATCTTAAATATTCTGTGTTTTATTAATATATAAAATTCTTATGTCCTTAATGGAAACCTTTTTATATATTTAACAAAAAGAAATTTCGCTGCTTTTTCACCATTCAAAAACGTAACGTAGGCAGTCTTATTTTTTCGAATGAGAAAGCGAATACTAAAAATTTTTTGTGCAAAAGCAAATATTGCTTTATGTGAATGCAAAGCGAACTTTGAATGTGAATTATGCGAACGTTCGTTAACTTCTAATTTAAAATAAATAAAAACAGGCTAAAATTGAAATAAAAGTCGTTTACTTTGTAAATTTCCTTTTATGTTTAATACATTTGCATGGTTATTTTAATTGTATTTCCTTTATTTTTTTTTAGCATCTTCAACTACGCCAGCCTTTGGCGTTCCAGCTCAAATACAAATTCCTGCCTCTACCATACATTTGGTAATGAATATTCCTAAACTAGTTGTGCCTTGCGGTAATGATGTAGATAATACTCAAACAATTTTAAAAAATCCCATTACTTATCGAATTGATAAAAATTAAAATCAAGCAAATGCTTATAAAGACCATGTCACATCATGTGGTACGATTTGTCTGCACAATTTGTCGTATAAAAATCACATATTATATCGTATATGTATGTATATAGTATTTCGTCCAACTGCAGGCGGTCACATGGGGCGTTTCGGCAAAATTTCAGATAAATCGCACTTAATAATGTGGCTGTTAGTTAATAGAGCTTTAAAATGTGCCTTATATTTTGTTAAATTTATATTTAGTATGTATATTGTAAATATTTTTGTTTAATGTAAGTGAATATTTATATAGAAAATAAGTTGACAAAAAAGTAAAAATATTAGATAAATATATTTTTAAAAAAAAGTATGAATGTTTTACATTTGAAAAAGTAGGTACGCTTTTACTTTATCTTAAAGGAAATTTCATTTCAATTTGTTCCTAAATCCATTCAAAATAACTTGCTTTGTCAGGACCCCGTGGGTAGAAAACAAGTTGTAGAGGTGAAGAAGGATACGGAGAAAGAGACTAACGAGGAAAAAATAACTTGCAAAGGAATGTAAGCGAATTGAAAAGCAAAGGAATTTTGCAATAACATCGACAGTTGCTTATGTAACCATTATAAGGACAATTTGTCATAACAATGACAACAAACGAAAATATGTATTGAAAGTCCTTTTGATTTTCTACACTTTTATTGTCTCTTGTTTTGCCTAAAAAGCTAGTTATGACCCGTTTAGGCAAGGCACTGTCAAAATTGACATGCGGACTGTAAAATATTTTAGCTGGAAGGTAAATGATACAATGCGATTAGCAATATTTCGAAAACATAACTAAAATTTCACAATATACATACATAATTCCTATACTCACTGGCCGAGACCAACTGTTTGACATCGGCTCCTAAAGTCTTAGGAATTTTATAGAGATATTTAAACATGGTTTAGAGAGTAATCTCTTCCACGTAGAGTCGCCGGCAATTGCAATGTAGAAACTTGCCGCTGGAAAATTCTTAACTGGTCTTACTCGGAGTTAAACCTGGGTTTACGTGTATGATAGTCGTAACCATTTCACCACGGCAACCCATAAATAAACGGGTTCTCTTCAATCGAAATGCGCTTTGTTTTGAATATTAAATTGGCAAAGTTCAACATTTTCCGATCTTAAGGCTGGTTAAATTTCAAGGGCCGAAGTTGAATGTTAACCACACCTATACGTCAATTTTTTTTCTGCATTTCATTTGATATTTCTCAATTTTAGACTAACTCAATTTGAACCATGGAAAGATACACACGCGAGCAACGCGTTAATGTTATTCAGGCTAGGATGATCAATTTTCTAAGAAAATCATCTTCAGTAATGAGACACATTTTAACCTCAGTGGATTCGTCAATAAGCAGAATTGCCGCATTAAGGCGAATGATAATCCAAGATTGTCGAAACAAAAATGCACCCACAAAGAGTGACTGTTTGGTGCGGTTTATGGGCTGGCGGCATCAACGGGCCGTATTTTTTCCAAAATGAGGCCGGTCAGGCAGTTACTGTGAATGGTGTTCGCTATCGTGAGATGATAACGAACTTTTTTTTTACTTGCCACACAGCTAACGAAAAAATGGCTATTTTGCGAGACAAATTCCATGACCGTGTTATCTCACGCCGTGGCGTTGTTAATTGGACGCCAAGATCGTGTGATTTGACACCGTTGGACTTTTTTCTTTAGGGTTATTTGTAAGAAAAGGTGTACGTCGATAAGCCAGCAACAATTCAAGAGCTAAAGGATGAGATAATTCGGCACATTAACGGCATAGAACCTCAATTATGCCTCAGCGTCATCGAAAATTTGGACCATCGGATGGAGGTGTGCCGCCGGCCATTTGGCCGATATTTTGTTCCATACATAATTTAACTATACTATAATCATAATAAAAAGAAATGACAATAATTTCCTAAATTATTTGCATTTTATTCAAAATCAACATCGGCGCTTAAAATTTACCCACCCTTTAATCAACCAAACAACAATATATTTTGTTTTGAAGTCATGTTTATCTATAGGGGATATGCTTCGATACCCAGGTGAAGAAAGCGCGTCATTTGAACTGGATTCGTCCAAAGAGACCTGCGGGTTGGCTGAGTGGTCTTTGTCGGACAATTGAAGAGGTGCAGCACACGTCAAGTGATCCCTGATAACAGCCGAGACAAATGTCCGGAACGTAAGCAATTCGATTCGCACTCAATACGAATTGAGGCGGCTGCACAGTACAGCTCAAAACTAAGTCAGAAACACGCGCGTTTGCCAAGGTAGCGTCTTCTCCTCTAGTGGAACCTCCGGACAATGTTCCCCGAGGACAACATTCACGCTATACCTGGATACTGCTGCTACGACTTTATCAGCGTGAATTACGTTCAGACCTGCCTGGTAGTTTCGATGATCAAAAGGCTCTCTCTTGTACCGCTGGACCTCTCTCTCTCTCTCTCTCTCTAGATCATACCATAGGTAGATGGTCCTCAGAAGACATAAGGAGACAGTCTGTTGATTAGGATGGTTCGATTTAGCAACCGATAATGTGACATCGATTTTTCGATAGATTTTGACATGAGGAAAAAAAAGTTCCACAACGACATATCAAAAAATCATTTTCGATCATTTTTAATTTTTGACCTTTTCGCAACCTTTATTTTTAAGGTTATAAAAAAATATTTTTTTTAAATATTTGCTTTTTAAATTGATATACATAACAAATGCGTGAGAATAGAAAAACGACTAATTGGGTTGTATTCTATTCTCAAAAATGATTTTTTTTTGTTATGTTGTGGTGGAACTATTGTTTTCCTTATGCAAAAGCTATCGAAAAATCGATGGCATCGACAAATTTTTGTTCTTACAAATCGGCCCACCCTATTATATAGCCAACACAGTCCCTACGCGAAAAAAAAACACAAAAAATGACCTGTGTTTTTGGCCCATGCGTCCGTCCCTTTTATCAGACAATACATCAAAATTACTTTGATTTGCACCAAAATTTGCTTAGTCCACATGAGATGCCCTTTTTAAGGCATTTGTTGTGTCCTAACTAACAGTATTTATTTTCAACATTGTCTATCCGCAAAAAAAGTTTTTTTAGGCAAATGCTACAAAAAGGAGTAGATTTTGCCTCGGTACCTTAAATCCCTTCAGGGATTCTTTTTTCCCTGGCCGATTTTCATTGCAATGCCAAAGAACTTATGACCATAAGTCATCGTCATCCTAGGGTTAGTTTGACCGCTTTCAACAGACGCACGGGCAAACAAGGCTAGATCGTCTTAGAACTTTAAGACGATCAGCAATAAAACCCTACTGACCCTAAAATTAAGTTCCTCAACTCGGATGGCTAGATCACTTGAAGCAGTGCAACTTAAGTTCCGAAATTGGTAAGTTATGGACAACGGTCAAATCGCTCTCTAACCCTGGAAGAAAGGATGATCGGGCAGTCATCACGTTCGGTGATAGAACAGTGACAGATCCGAAACGGTGCGCCTTTTTATTGAGCACCCAGAGAGTGATAAGGCGAAAGGGAGAGTATTGCGTCGTATCCGCGCTCTCCGACTCGAAGAGGCACCATCACAATTTACCGTTCACGCAACGAAAAAATATGGTTACTATTTGGCCACGGCAACAATAATATGTTCTCTGTAATAATAGTATGTTCGTCGCAATCATAGTATTGTTTTTTGAATTTCATGTTGACAGTAGTATGATTGCGACAATAATAATATTGTTGAAATGTAACAATAGTATTATTGACAAATTTAAAAATGAAACTATGGTTGCAGCAACAATATAAATATGGTTGGTGCGACAAAAGTATTGTTTTTTGGGTTTTATGTGAGTTAGGCCACGTGAGGCGGAACTAGTGGTCTTTAAATTTGAAAATTATATACTCAAATCGAAAGTGTATGACAAGACATAAAAGCTGTAAAAATATTTTGTTGTAATTCCTTCGTTTGTTGTTGTTGTAAAACAAAACATATCAGAAATTTTCATATATTTTGACTTTAGTGGCTTTTTTAAAATATCATAACTCAGAGACTAAAAAAGATAACTGAAAAAATTTTTTTTTCGTGGATTAGGAATATATTTAACTTTATTTTAAAAAAAAAAAAAAAATATACACTGAAAAAAAAAGTATGTAAATCACATTTCCCTAAACTATGTCGGTTTGTGAACTGTTCTCAATCGATGTTAATTATTACTCTACCCTAGAAAGACGGCAAATTTCATAAGCTTTCAGGAAATGTATTAAAAAGCGTGTAGAATCGTGTACAAAACTCGAGCGCAAGTACAAAATGATTTTGTGTTGTGTTTTTTCTTATTTGCTTTCTTTTTTATTATAAGAGAACTTAACTTGATACGTAACAAAAAAACATAAATTTGTTGATTTCTTTTAGCAAAAAATTTCTAAATGGTTTGAAAAGAAAAAAAATTCAAAGTCAAAACTAAATATTTAAATTCTAAAAATAATAAAAAAAAATTCAGTATAAAAGTACATCAATGCTATAAATCACATGTTTATCGACTTTTCTATACGGCTATCCACATATACATCGCTTTTCGAAAAGATTTTGCACCGAATGGTGTATTCATTTATAGGAACGAACTGGTGGAAGTTTCTCGTCCTTGGATTTTCAGCTCAACATTTTGGTGTATTTTGCATACACAAACATTATGTGTACCGCTTTGTCCGGCAGAAACACACTGGCGAGGGCGCAACGCTTTAAATTTCGACAATCCAATCTTTATTTGAGAGTACTCCAACTTGAATTTTTTAAATATTTCTGTCAAGTCAAATAGCAAAAGTCGCTTTTGCATTAGTTCACGCCCATTTGAAGTTTTTATTGAGAGACAGTCCTTCATTCCAGGCATTATTCTGCTTATTTCATCCGACATATAAAATTTTTTGACGAGTTCTATTGTTGACTGCGGAAGTTTTCTACCAATCCTTTTCATTGGAAGCGGAGCTAAACCAAAGTTGTTTTTTGCTTTTTTTGAACGTGATACCAAGCGGTTTGAAACGTTGAAAATTTTTCGAATTTTATAATTACTAAAATTGTTTGGCAAAACAGACAAAATCTGAACTTTAGCATGGAAGGTTTTCGCTTGTTTTAATGATCTTTTCACATTTCGTATAAATATGTTTGATGTCTTGCTTTTGTAATCGACTTCTTCTAAATCAAATGAAACGTTTGATAGAGCATCATCAACAGAATCATTTTCATCAGCTTCTGATTTTTTTTTATAAAAATCCACCCGACAAGAATTGCAAATATATAATCCAATAAAGTCTTCAAACAATGAGCTGCTGTTTAAATCGATGCAATAAAGGTTTTTCCTTACTGATTTGTGGGATTTTTTGCCAAAAGGATTGCAACAAGTGTTCACTTTTCCCATTTCATTTTTTTTAAATATATGCACGGTTTCAATTATTCTTTTAAGAATTCAATAAATTTAATTTTCTCCACGCGTAAAAGCTTCAATTAACTCGCAAGAAAAAAATAAAAACAGTTACTGTTGACTGTTCTTGTTTTTTTGGCAAAGAAAGAAACAAGAAAGCAAATAAGAAAAAACACAACACAAAATCATTTTGTAAAAACAGTTACTGTTGACTGTTGTTGTTTTTTTGGCATTATAATAAAAAAGAAAGCAAATAAGAAAAAACACAACACAAAATCATTTTGTACTTGCGCTCGAGTTTTGCTTGCATTTTCATATAAGTGTGAAAAGGTGTGGTCACAAAAATGATCATAACTTTGAAAGTACATGATTCTACACGCTTTTTAATACATTTCCTGAAAGCTTATGAAATTTGCCGTCTTTCTAGGGTAGAGTAATAATTAACATCGATTGAGAACAGTTCACAAACCGACATAGTTTAGGGAAATGTGATTTACATACTTTTTTTTTCAGTGTATATTTTTTTTTTTTTTTTAAATAAAGTTAAATATATTCCTAATCCACGAAAAAAAATTTTTTCAGTTATCTTTTTTAGTCTCTGAGTTATGATAATTTAAAAAATCCACTAAAGTCAAAATATATGAAAATTTCTGATATGTTTTGTTTTACAACAACAACAAACGAAGGAATTACAACAAAATATTTTTACAGCTTTTATGTCTTGTCATACACTTTCGATTTGAGTATATAATTTTCAAATTTAAAGACCACTAGTTCCGCCTCACGTGGCCTAACTCATGTTCACAAAATTATGATTACCGGAATCATACTGTATGATTGTAATTTTTCTTAATTTGAAATTCGTTTGTAATATAGGTTTAACAACAATGTTATTGTTACGAATCTTATGAAAAAATAATGGGAATTAAAATTTTCAAAAAAAAAATGCTTTTGATTTGTTTAATTGATTTTTTTTAATAAAAAAGCTTACATTTTTTAATGTATTTTCTTACTGTTTAATAAACATTCCTATAATTTTAAATTTAATGTATATTTAATTTATTTACTAAATAAAAATTTCTATTGTCGACAACATTACCCAATCCTAATTAACAACTTTGAGGACCATAGTATGATTGAGTGGGATTATACTATGGTTGCGTGTGAACCTAACAGCCTAATCTCCTTGCTTTCTCCAGTAGCAAAGGCGATTGAGGCACTACTCCTGCCCAGCCTGATCGAACACTTTCCTTGTGCTGACCATCAGCATGGGTTCCGCAAGAAGCACAGCACAACAACTGCTTTACACGTCATCACCATACGTATAAGTCGCGGCCTTAATCAGAGCAAGCCCAACGACAGGGCGGTCCTCGTGGCTCTTGACCTTACAAAAGCCTTCGACACGGTCAATCATGCCACTCTGTTCGAGGATATTGCAGAAATGTCCCTTCCGCACAGTTTGAAACGTTAAGTCGTAAACTATATGTGTGGGCGCCAGTCATATGTAGAATTTAAAGACAGGAAGTCGAAGCCCCGTAGAGTTAAACAAGGAGTTGCCTAGGGTGGAGTGATATCCCCGGCTCTGTTTAACCTCTATAAAATCCCTGCACCACCAGACGGTGTTGAAATTGTGTCGTACGCTGATGATTGCCCAATTCTGGCGTCATGACCTAAAGTGGATGACAAACGCGAGAAAATCAACTGTTACCTCGCTGACTTAGCACGCTTTTTCACTGCGAGGAATATGAAAATATCCACCTCCAAATCATCAACCACACTGTTTACTGCATGGGCCGCAGATGTGCGGCTGTCACTCAATGTGAAAGTTGATGACGTCAACATCCCGACTACCAACTACCCCAAAATCCTTAGGGTCACATTGGAGAGCCTTTTTCGATCCTCTTCACACCCTACAGCTATCTGCGATAAGCTCAAAAGTACGAACAAGGTCCTCCCTCGAGTCACTTGCCGGCAGTACTTGGGGAGCCGACAAAGATTCTTAGTTGACCTCTTACAAAGCGATAGGTCGGTAGACCTCAAGGCTTCGATTAGGTAATTTTGGAAAGTTAAGAAGTAAAAAATAATCCTACCACTGGTTCAGAACTTTGCCCTAGTACCCTCCGACTACCAATTCGAAAATTTTTAGATTGATGCCATTTCGCCTTCTTTTATTTTCGGGCATGGTCGTAGGTGGACATAATTTCATGAAATGAGCCAAGGAATACGCTGGTGAAATGTTTCCAGTCGTAAATGAATCACCCTGTATATATACTTTTCAGGGTCTTTGACCAATATTCGTGGTGTTGCAAACGGAATCGCAAATTTAATTAATATAACATCGTCTCTCCTGTGTGGGGTTTACCAATTTTTCGTTACAAATCCGATTATAACATAAATTATACGATTCAAAGTAGTTTGAGGCCCTGGACCATAGGCCTAAAGTCCCTAGGACACCGAAAAATAGGTTCTTTCGAACATATGTCCGTGATATATACTCAAAGATAAGAATTTTCTGGAATAAATTCCGGATCTGCGGACCTGAATATAAATATGACATTTATTTACGATGTGGCTAAATTGGACTGTCTAACCTGAGGGTATATTGTTCATAGCGCCTCGAAATTAAAGTTATTTCAAACATCGGCCCACAGCCATAACCGCCAAAGCCACATTCATGGTGGAACATAAAAGCTTCGACCAGACCAAACTTTTAAACTGTGCACTTGTTTTAAATTGTAGCGGTCTTGCTGCAAACATTGGCATTGGCGTGCTAAATTCTATTCGTTTCTGTGGCCAAAGGACTAGCAGTGGTTCTATTATGTGGTCAATAAAGCATGTTTAGGAATTTTTCCTGTACATACACACACGTTCACATGTGTAAACATATTCCCAGATGTTTCCCCAGGAATGATTTTATTCCCCAGTACGCATGTCCACAACAAATTTGAATTATGGTTCCAAATACCACCACATGAACGCATAAGCAAACAACAAAGCACTGTCGCAATGTCTCTAATGTCTACACCCAAAAGTCGTGCAGCCCCTGTGCTTTTTTCGCAGTGTACCCCTTTCCACGCATGACACATCGGTGTTTCATGTTCCACAGTGTTCCTCCCGTCATCATATCGATTAGTAAGTACATTGAGTAATTTTTAACAGAGCAACGAAAATTTTCATTCTTATTTGTTTTTTCACAACATATACACAATAAATTGGCAATTGTTGTTTTGTCTTGAACGCGAAAAGAAGCAGAAACTAATACAAGTAAAAAAACAAGTGATACGTACAACAAAATGGGTGATAGCAATGAACAAAAGGCTTTGCAATTAATGCAAGACGCTGAAAAGAAATTGACTCAGCAAAAGGGATTTTTCGGGAATATATTCGGTGGCTCGAATAAGGTCGAAGAGGCCATAGAATGCTACCAGCGGGCTGGGAATATGTTCAAAATGTCCAAGAACTGGACCAAGGCGGGTGAGTGCTTCTGCGAGGCAGCCACCCTACATGCCCGTGCCGGCAGTCGCCACGATGCTGGCTCAAACTTTGTGGATGCCTCGAATTGCTACAAGAAAATCGATGTGGAGACGGCCGCTCAATGTCTATTGAAATCCATTGACATCTACACGGACATGGGCAGATTTACGACAGCGGCCAAGCATCATCAGAGCATTGCCGAAATGTATGAGAGTGATCCCAATACATTGCTGAAGGCCATCGAACACTACGAAAGGGCTGCCGACTACTTCAAGGGCGAGGAGTCGAATAGTTCGGCCAATAAATGCCTATTGAAAGTGGCCCAGTATGCGGCTCAATTGGAAGATTATCCCAAAGCTGTCGCCATCTACGAACAGGTCGGTTCTTCGGCCTTGGAATCGTCTCTACTTAAGCACAGCGCCAAGGAATATTTCTTCCGGGCTGCGCTGTGTCATCTCAGTGTGGACGTCTTGAATTGCCAACACGCCATTGAGAAGTATAATCAACTCTATCCAGCATTCCAAGATTCCCGGGAATTCAAGTTGGTGAAGGCCTTGTGCGAGCACTTGGAGGAACAAGATATCGAGGGCTTCACCGAGACGGTGAAGAACTACGATAGTATTTCTCGACTCGATCAGTGGTACACCACCATACTATTGCGGATTAAGAAGGCCAATGACGATAATCCCGATCTCTGTTAAGTACATTTTATTGTTAATTAAGAATAACCCAAAAATATGGTTGGTAATAGAAACCCAAACCGCAAAAATTATATATTCCCCCTCTTAAAAAAAGAAATCTTTTTACTCACACATTTCTCGACAAAAACTTAGTATAATTGAAAACTAAACTAAAAACAAAAATAATTAACAATATTAAATTAAAAAAAACTTGTTTTTTGTCTTTTTAAATATAAAACGTATTCCATATTATATAATGATAAATAAACATAAACAACTAAATGCAATTATTAATTAATATATACAGAAAGGAGACGAAAGAAGAAATCCATGCATATTAATTATATATTTAAATTATTAATTAAACAAAAAACAACAACACACACACATAAAATATATGTATGTAAAATTATATGTAACGATGATTTAAAAAATACATAAACAAACCAAACAAAACAAAACGATGTGTGAACATATAATTGAGAGGTTTTTCGCCATATGTTTAGTAATTCCTTAAAAACTCAAGTACTACTAGTGTGTACTTACCTAATTATTGGTCAATACATCATACACAACAACAACAGCAAAACAACAAAAAGGTATTTAAATAAAGAATGCTTTAGTCGCCACCAAAATCGTATATCCTGCCCTGGGGATTTGTTTTATTTGTTGCTATGTCTGTATGGATGTGCATGCGTACAACTTGTTCTTTTAACTAGTTTTGCTGCGTCCTGTTAATGCTAGAAATTCCATTTGGCACTTTTCCAATTCTCGCTCAAACATATCCACTTTATTTTTTCTCGACTGCTTTGGGTTGGTTTTTGCTTTAGGTATTGTTGTTGGCGACGAGGAAATCTAAAAAAGAAAGACGAACAAGACTTCAAAATAAATATATTGTTGTTACAACAACAACAACAAAAAAGAAAAACAATTATATACTACGAGGATGCTATGTCTCGTAGGATGCTATGTTTAATAAAATGCACACAAACATCCTAAGATTAGTAGTTGTTGGCGAAATTTGACTAATACAAACTGCACAATAGTCGTTTGCGACAACTGTATGTCGGGCATACGCCTATAGGACAACTTTACTTTAAATTAATTCTTAATTTTTATCCCATTGAAATTTTGTTTTAATCTTTGTAAGACATCATGAAGTTGTTTCTATTGTATTCTAAGTGGTGTTTTAAATTAAATCTACTTAAGTAACAACGCTTGCACGGATAGAATAGAATTTTTAATTTTAGATCTTTTAATTTTAAGCAGAAAATGTAAAATACAAAAATCGATGGTCTCCCTTAGTTTCCGAGATATGGGCCTCGAAAGTTTAAACGTATACTTATTAGGGACATAAATACTGTTACAACATTGAACACACCCATTTCAATAGTAGAACTGAACATACCCCGTTAATGACATATGGGTTTTGAAAGCTAACCTCTATAGCGTTAGTCTGTAACAGGATTTTAAAATTGTTTCAACTTTCATCATGGAGTGGTCAGATAATGAGAACCGTATCGCTGTAATAGCGCTTTTCAAGTGTGAAATAAAAAAAGCGATATTTTCAAAACGCTCCGGCCACTAGGGATTAGCCGCATGTTTGTATACCAATGCATAAAACTGTTTGAGGAGACTGGAGATGTAAAAGACCGCCACCGGTCGGGCCGCCCACGCTTTGTTCGAACACCGCATGAGATCAAAGCCGTTAAATCAAGAATTCACAGAAATCCGCTCCGAAAACAGAAAATTATGGCCCGTGAGATGAATAACACGCAAAAGTCCATAAGTCGAATCATTTAAAAAAGACGTGGAACTTGGGGCTTTCAAATGACATAAGGGACATTTATTGACTGCGGCTTTAAAAAAAATTGGATTGAAAAATGCAAACGTCTTTTGGTGAAGCACGCTGATAACTTGCACAGAAAAATTTTGTTCACCGATTAAAAAATTTTTACCGTTCAGGAAAAATTTAACAAGCAAAATGATAGAGTGTATGCGCGGTCATCTAAGAAAGCATCTGAACTGATCCCAACGGTGGAAAAGGGTCATCACCCAGCTTCATTCTTGGTTTGGTGGGGTGTATCTTACGATGGGGTCACTGACCTGCATTGACCTGCTAAACAAACATCGGTCAAAGTTTACCAAGAAACCGTTTTGAAAGCTGTTGTGAAGCCTCTTAACAATTCCCTGTTCCAACACCAGCCATGGACTTTCCAGCAGGATTCTGCGACGGCCCATAAGGCTAAAACGTCCCAGGCCTAGCTTCGAAACAATTTGCCAGCGTTCATTTCCTCTGAAGAATGACCCTCAGGCAGTCCAGATTTGAACCCATTAGATTACATTGTGGACGGTTTTCGAGGACAAGGTTTGTCACAAAAGATACCCCAACATTGGATCTCTTAGGACTGCTTTGGTTCGAGCTGTAGCCAATTTTCCAATGGACGAGGTTCGAGCAGCTATTGACGATTGGCCAGTGCGACTTAAGGCGTGTGTAAAGGCAAAAGGCGGACATTTCGAATAAGTAGATTCTTTTTGGATACAATATATAACTACATATATTAAAAATATTTGGTCCAAAAACATTCAGTACTTTTTTATTTTACAGCATAAAACGTGTGTAACAGTATTTATGCTCCTACTAAGTAATCCAGATATTGAGCCATATATAGAGTGATCCATCAAGAGATATTTTTTCGGAAGAAAAAAAATATAAAAATTCAAATCAAGTGTGGAATCATTATTGGTAATTTGAAATAACATTTTATGGCATTTATTTTTTTGAAAAAACTACTTTTAAATGTTGGCAACTGTATTATGGAAATGAGAGTTCGGTGAGAAGCGGGAAGATCCGCGATTTTCGACCAAAATTATTTTTTCAGTGATGAGGCCCATTTCTGGCTCAACGGAAAAGTCAATAAACAAAATTGCCGCATTTGGGCTGAAGAGCAACAAGAAGAGTTTCAAGAGGTGTCATTATACCCAGAGAAAACCACGGTTTGGCGCGGTTTATAAGCTGGTGGAATCATTAGTCCATATTTTTTCAAAAATGATGATGGCCGGAACGTAACCGGGAATGGTGCTCGCTATCGCGCCATGATTTCGATCTTTATGCTACCTGAAATTGAAGCCCGTAGTCTTGACGACACTTGGTTTTAACAGGACGGTGTCACTTGCCATACAGCTGCTTAAACAATGGATCTATTGAGAGGTCATTTCGAAAAGCAGCTAATTTCATGTTTTGGACGGCTGAGTTGGCCGCCTACATCGAGTGATATCACACCTTTAGACATTTTTCTTTGGGGTTACGTAAAGTCCAAAGTCTATGCTGACAACCAGCTACAATTCAGGTTTTGGAAGACAACATTACGCGTGCCATTAAAGCCATACCGGTGGAAATGCTTAAACGAGTCATCCAAAATTGGAACCTCAGAATGGAAACCCTGAGGCATAGTTGCGGCCAATATTTGAAGGAAATTAATTATATTCAAAAAATAAATGCCATAAAATGTCCTTTCAAATTACCTATAAAGATTGCACACTTGATTTGAATTTTTATTTTTTTTGTTCTGAAAATATACCTCTAGATGGATCACCCTATATAAATAAGATCTGTGAAACTTTTTCTTTATTACAAAGCAATATGGGTATTGTTTGAAAGCTTATTACTACAGCATTCCAGTGATACATATGTATATTCGATCTGTTAAACCATTAAGAAGCGGTAGCAACATATTTATTTTCACGACTTTTTACTACGAGGGTTGCTATATATACGAGTTAATTCCATTTTTTTGCCAATTGATTTTTTCAAGTTTAAAAATGTTAAACTTTCAAATGGAAATGTCAGATGGCGCCAGACAACACTAAGTGTTGCCTAGGCCAGAAATATATATACAGTGGCGAGCAGATGTGGATACATGATTATGAAATCCGACTTTGAAACGCTGTAAAACCCATAAAAGTAAAGCAAATGCTATGATTTTTTTTTATTTTAATTCTTTATTAACCCAAAAAAAAGAAAACAAAACAAAATTATCCAATATTAAAAGTTAAACTCAAAATTAACGCAATGTAATAGAAAAAGTCAATGTATCCACTTTTGCCCGTTTTAGTTTTTGCACTCTGGTAACACTAATAAGTAAGTCAAAAGCAACTGGATGATTACCGTTATTTGAGTTGTATTGATAATTCAACAGAAGATAAGCATTTCGCTAAAAACTGACACGTTTATTAGTTAGTTGTCGATTTTTTTTCAAAAATATTCACCGTCAAAGAAAAATGAGAAAAATATCTGATATCACAGAAAATCAAATCATTGAAATGACAGAAAACAAAGATTCAGCTCGCAAAATAGCAAGAACGTTAGGAATTTGTCACAGAACAGTCCTACAAGTAAGAAAGAGGCGTAATATAGATGCACCAGAAGTAAAAAAATCGAGACCAAATTTGCTTACTAATAGAGACGCTCGAGCTATGGAGCGTTTAATGACTAATAAGCAGGTGAAAACACCCAAACAGGCTGCAGCCTCTATAAACAAGCCTGTTAGCGAGTGGACAGCACGAAGAGCACTTCGAAGAATTGGTCTGGTATCGGCTGTTAACCAAAAGAAACCAGCTTTATCAGATAAAAATGTGAAGGCCCGTCTAAAATTTAGTAAGGATCACAAAAATTGGAGTGTGGACGACTGGAAAAGAGTTATATGGTCAGACGAAACCAAAATTAATCGTTTTCAGTCGGATGGTAAAGAGTACTACTGGCACCGCCCACATGAAACGTTGAGAAAACACCAAGTCAAACAAACCGTGAAGCATGGAGGTGGTAGCTTGATGGTTTGGGGATGTTTCACTTGGTGGCATCTCGGGCCATTAGTAAAAATCGACGGTATTATGAGAAAAGAAGACTATCTTCTTATTTTGCAAAACAATATGCCCGATTTTGTAGATGAAAGTGCTTATCCAGAGGACGAAGTAATATTTCAACAGGATGGAGACCCTAAACATACGGCTAAAATTGTTAAAGAGTGGCTTTCGAATCAAAGATTTCAGACTATGCAATGGCCAGCTCAAAGCCCAGACCTTAACCCAATCGAAAATTTATGGGCTTTGCTAAAAAAACGGCTAGCACTCTACGATCAAGCTCCGAAAAATTTAAGTGAACTTTGGTCCCGCGTCCAAACAGAGTGGTCAAATATTCCAAACCAACACATTCAGAACTTGGTTGAAAGTATGCCAAAACGAGTTAGAAGTGTCATTAAAGCCAAGGGGCTTTGGACAAAATACTGAAAATAGGAATTAAACAACTTAATTTTGAAACGTGCAAAAGTGGATACATTGACTTTTTCTATTACATTGAGTTAATTTTGAGTTTAACTTTTAATATTGGATAATTTTGTTTTGTTTTCTTTTTTTTTGGGTTAATAAAGAATTAAAATAAAAAAAAACATAGCATTTGCTTTACTTTTATGGGATTTTCAGCGTTTCAAAGTCGGATTTCATAATCATGTATCCACATCTGCTCGCCACTGTATATATATATATATATATATATATATATATATATATATATATATATATATATATATGATCCGTCGCCTGTGACGATCTTATAAACGTCTTTTGAAGCACTGCGATCGCATTTTTTCAAAATTTCTTCGCACCAATCGACAAGAGCCTTTTTTGAGCGATTGTCAAATTGTGCGAGATCTAATGAGAACAAACGTTATTTACGGCCAGGCGCTCATGCAATATCGAATGAATGCTGGTAGAAGAAATGCCCTATCTCACGGTATGTCACATGACGATCTTGCATTATCAGTTCACGCATGGCATCAATTTTCTCTGGCACAACGGCCGTTTGGACGACCTTTGTCTTTGAGGGAGCGTCGGCCACGTTTGAATTCATTGTGCTTCATCGCCATCTGACATTTCCATTTGAAAGTTTAACATTTTTAAACATGAAAAAATCGTGAACATTTTCGTGCGATCATTTTTAACAACTTTCGACGTGGATTATCACGACAAGAGTGCATCGATGAACTTAAATCTTTGTATGGCGATGAAGCACAGTGAATTCAAACGTGGCCGACGCTCGCTCAAAGACTAAGGTCGTCCAAACAGCCGTTGTGCCAGAGAAAATTGATGCCGTGCTTGAACTGATAATGCAAGATCGTCATGTGACATACCGTGAGATAGGGCATTTCTTCTACCAGCATTCATTCGATATTGCATGAGCGCCTGGCCGTAAATAACGTTTGTTCTCATTAGATCTCGCACAATTTGACAATCGCTCAAAAAAGGCTCTTGTCGATTGGTGCAAAGAAATTTTGAAAAAATGCGATCGCAGTGCTTCAAAAGACTTTTATAAGATCGTCACAGGTGACGGATCATGGATCTAATTAATGGATATCTAATGTTTGAAAAAATACGATCGCGGTGCTTCTAAAGACGTTTATAAGATCGTCACAGGTGACCGATCTATGGGTATGAGCCAGAAACAAAACAGCAATCGACCGTGTGGGTCTTCGAAGACGAGCCAAATCCAACGAAAGTTGTTCGTGGAAGAAGCACTTTGAAGCAAATGGTCGCCTGTTTCTTCGGCAAAACTGGTCATGTGGCGACTGTTCCGCTTGAGCAACGTAGGACGGTCAATTCTGAGTGGTACACCACAATTTAGTTTGACCGCATGAAAAAGCGTATAAATCATGCTGGAGAATACTTTGAAAAACAATAAAACCATGTTTGATAATAAATATTCGCATTTTCATTATTAGGCCAGAAATATATATAGTAGCCCTCGTATATTTAAACTTCCTTCTATCAAAGTTTTAGTATAAAAAGCGGTAACCCAAGTATCGAACACAAGGACGTAATCTATAAAAAGACAGCATCATCATTAGCGAATAATAACGAAGTGCAATGTGGACAAGATACAATAAGTTATTAAAAAGAAAAATGGACGAAATGAGTTCGGCGAGGTGGAAGGAGTAATCGTCTATATAGAAGCTCCTTTCAAGGATATTCAGTTTGATTTCTTTCCAAGTCGATATGTTTTAATTTCATTGACCTTTTCATTTCTAGGGCACATCTGCACATTATACTACAACAAACACATACAAAACTCAAAATCGAGTCATACATACTCGTACATATCCCATCAGGACACTAACAAAAAAAACATTTTATGACGAGTAGTTTCCTCCCTAAAAATTTGCCAAACAAAAATCACAATTATTGTACGAGTACATATACTCGTAAATAGCATCTACGACCTTTTGGCCTGTCATGGTGCCAGGTTATAATTAAATGTGGGGTTTAATGCCACAGTGGGCTATCCCACTTTCGGATGTTTGTTATTCAAATCACATTTTATTTCACTTGAATGTATTGATTTGAAATTTGTTTGCTAAGGAATTATTTTAGTTTTTATATTAGATAAAGGGTGGTTAAATTTTAAGGGCCGATGTTGAACGTGAACCACACCTCAAGTTTTTTTCTGCATTTCATTTGAAAATTTCTCAATTTCAGACTAACTCAATTTAAACCATTGCTACAATGCTCAGAATGGTGGCAAGAAATCGCAACAGTGGATGCTCAATTTTCAAAGAAAATCATATTCAGTGATGAGGCACAGTGGATTCGTCAATAAGCAGAATTGCCGCATTTGGGCGAATGATAATCCAAGAGTGATTGTCGAAAAAACAATGCACCCACAAAGAGTAACTGTTTGGAGCGGTTTATGGGCTGGCGGCAGAATCGGGCCGTATTTTTTCCAAAATGAGGCCGGTCAGGCAGTTACTGTGAATGGTGTTCGCTATCGTGAGATGATATCGAACTTTTTATGGCCCGAATTGGTAGATATGGATGTGGACGATATGTGGTTTCAACAGGACGGTGCCACTTGCCACACAGCTACGGAAACAATGGCTCTTTTGCGCGCCAAATTCAATGTCCGTGTTATCTCACGTCGTGGCGATGTTAATTGGCCGCCAAGATTATGTGATTTGACACCGTTGGACTTCTTTCTTTGGGGTCATAGTCATAGAACCTCAATTATCGATCAATTACACAGTACAACAGCCAATCTGGGGGGTGAGAAATTCCAAGTCAGGGTGATGGTACTAGGTCAGTATAGTTTGAATAAAAGCAGAACGCGTTAATCGATTTCTATGGTCTATGTCGCATTTTGTTTATAGGTTATGTGACTTTACGTGAAAGTTATAAGACTACACGTTTTTCCGTTTGGGATTTATATGTTTTAAATCGAACTAGTCGTTCTCGAGTTATGTCAAACTACGTTTTTGCCAACATTTTACAACTAAGCGCAAAACATCAAGATAAGGAAAAAATGTAAAAGGTCATAAAAAAAACTGGCACATACGAACGCAAAACCCTTTGAGGGTTTTAATATACTGACCTAGTACCATCACCCTGACTTGGAATTTCTCACCCCCCAGACAATAACCCCAAAAATGTTCCACAGTGTTATTGGACCATCGGATGGAGGTGTGTCGCCGAGGTCGCGGCGGTCATTTGGCTGATATTTTGTTTCATACATAATTGAACCATACCAATATTATCATAATAAAAAGAAATGACAAAAATTTCCTAAATAATTTGTGTTTTATTCAATATCAACATCGGCCCTTAAAATTAGACCACCCTAGATAGTGATTTTAATTTCCAGAAAGATAACCGGAAATAAATTTAAACCACCTTGGGAATAGCACACTCTGACATTAACCAAACAAAGTATGACCATGGGCTCTAGAATACGAGTTATGAGTAATGGATAAACTACCGGGTCATAACTTTATACGAAGCCCAGAGGTCCAACCGTTTCAAAGTTATGACTATTTGACTGAATGCATTTTTTTGGAAGCGAATTGATTGGCTCGCATTTATTTGTTTTTGTAAACGGTAGGACCTCTGGGCTTTGTTTAAAAATTTTTGGAAAGGTAAGAGGTAGGGCTATTTTTAAGATAAAAAAAAAACAAAAAAATCCGACCACTGGCCCAGAACTTAGCAATTTTGCCCTAGTTCCCTCCGACCACCAATCCGAAAATGTTTAAACCGCTGCCATTTCGACCCTTGCATTTTCGGGCATGGTCGTAGATGGGCATATTTTCATGAAATAGGCCAAGGAATACGCTGGTGAAATTTGTCCAGTCGTAAATGAATCACCATATGTGACGCGCAAAATAGAAAGGGACCTAAGGCTAAAAGCCAGTTTTGTTCTCGTACTCATGAAGCTTAAGAATTTTCATTTTAAAGGTGACACTTGCTACATTGTGTGCAAGTCGATAAAGAGGGTGGTCCAATCATACTTAATTGTGAGTCACACCTTAACGTCAAGGTTTTTGCCAAACTTAGTTAAGACATTTCTTTGTTTCTGTGTTTGACAAATTCAACCATGGAAAAGGTACACAATTGAGCGGCGCGTTACGATTGTTAAAACCTTTTACAAAAATGGGCGTTCAAATCAAAATGCATTTCGTGCACATTGTGTTTTTTTTGGTCACTAAATGTGTCCAGAATTGGGAGAACTGTGAGCAAATACGTGATCGATAAAATTAACAAGGTTACTAGATTGATGTACCCTCTTATAAAAAGTAACTCTGCCCTGAACGCGCACAACAAAATGTTAATATTCAAAGCAATATTTCAACCGCTAATTTTCTACGGTGCACCAGTATGGTCTTCGATGGCGGCATGTCACACAAAAAAACTGCAGATAGCTCAAAATAAATTTTTAAAACTCATATTAAAGCTTCCATGGCATTACTCAACTCGAGGCGTACATACATTAGCTGGCGTAGATCTCGTGGGTGCTAAAATGCTTAAATTTAAAGCAAAATTCAAACTTCGATGTCAACAGTCACAGTACACACATGTCAATGAAATAGTTTCAGTATAATTTCACCTTAGATTTTCCCTTAGTTTTTAGTAGTTTTAATAAAATTGTTTCAAAAAGGTTTTGAAAATTTTCCTTCTATTATCTATTAGCAACATAAATTTGCATATATTATATTAAGAAATAGATTAAAATTACAAAGTAGAAAAGGAATGCAATTCCTAAACTATTTAATTCTTAAGTCAAATGTAAACATTGTTATATTACAAGAAATAAAATTGAATTGAATTGAACTGTAAGCAAATTTCAGCAATCCGGACCTGTAGGAAATGTGAAAACAAATGCTTGCCCAGTTCGTTCTGCGAAAACATTGATGTTGTTCGCAAAAGTGTGGCAGAAGAGCCGTCAACCTCGACTTTTCTTCTTACCCAACAATTGAACATCTCTCGAACATCATTTTGTATTACAAATTAAATCTACACGTTCACAAGGTTCCATTGACGCAAGAGCTGAAGCCCACTGACCATTTCAAGGGTCGTCAATACGCCGAATGGTTGGTTGAACAGACAAAAGTAAATGATGACTCTACAAAGAAAATCATCTTCAGCAACAAGGCACACTTTCGTCTCAGTGGATTGGTTAACAAGCACAATTGCCACATTTGACAAATTTGAATCCAGGAGTGATAGTGGAAAATCCAATGCACTCACAAAAAGGGACTGTTTTGTGCGGTTTTTGGACTGGCGGCGTTATCGGGCCGTACTCCTTTTACAACTATGCTTTAAATGAACCTCTACTTAAATCATTGATACTTTGCAATTCTCTTAGCAAATTTATCGATTTAAGTATTTCAACTACTATGCTAAAGATATTGTTAAATAATTTAGTAAATTAGGTTTATATTATTTAGTTAATATATTTGTATTATATACTGCTTGTCTATAAGGATCTAATGTCCATAGACTGAATAAAAAATTAAATGAAATGAACATGAGGTCGGCTAAGCAGTTACCTTGAATGTTGTTCGCTATAGTTTAGTAAATTAGGTTTATATTATTTAATTAATATATTTGTATTATATAATGTCTATAGACTGATCTAATGTCTATAGACTGAATAAAAAATGAAATTAAATGAACATGAGGTCGGCTAAGCAGTTACCGTGAATGTTGTTCGCTATCGCGAGCTTATAACAAACTTCTTGTGGCCAGAAATTGAGGATATGAACCTGGAGGATATGTGGTTCCAACAGGATGATGCCACTTGACACACAGCCAACGAAACAATGGCTCTTTTGCGCGAGAAATGCAATGGCCATGTTATCTCACTTTGTGGCAATGTTAATTGGTCGACACGATCATGTGATTTGACACCGTTGAACTTCTTTTTTTGGGAATATTTAAAAGAAAAAGTAAACGTCAATAAGCCAAGAACAATTCCAGAGGTAAAGGATGAGATAGTTCGGTACATTAACCATATTGAACCTCTATTGTGTCTCAAGAGTCATTGCAAATATGGACCATCCGAGAGGTATGCCGTCGAAGACGTGGCGAGCATTTTGTTTTACAATTAATTGTCATAGATCCTTTTATCATTATATTAAGATTATTCTTTGAAAACTTTTTGTTTTACTTACAATTAACATCGAGCGGTTTAGTTGGACCACCTTTTAAGAAATACAGATATCTGGTAGGTTTAAAGACTCTAGCTCTTCTTGTTTGGACTGAACCATGCTTTCAACAGACGTTCATGGCTAGATTCTCAACATTTTACGTCAAACAATACTTCAAATACTTTATAGTGTCACAGATAAGTATTCCGAGATGTTACCAGCGGAAATGTAATTAAAAATTATTTATTTTAGTTAGAAAACCTATCTTTTTTACAAGCATTCGAGAATGCTTGTTTGCCGACCTTTCAAAAGGCTTGGAAGGCCTTGCTCTGCAATCTAATCGTGTTAAATTGATATGAGTGTGAAATGGATCAAACATGTCTTAAACTTCCTGGGAAGACCTTTTGGAAGTATTGCAGATAACTAAGTTTTTACACTTTTTTCAACAATTTGTTTCAATTTTTTTAACTTATCTACACTTTATTAATATTTACCTTCTTAAGATCTTCGTTCAATAAGTTTTGCTCCTTGTAAAGTCTTTGAATATCATCCTGATATTTTGTCGTCAATGAAGGCGAAGAATATTTCCCCAAAGACTTTTGAGCCAGTAATTCTAAATCTTGATTGTACAGCTCCTCCTCGGCCCACATTAAATTAATGTCATTGCGCATGCGCTGTAAACAAGCAAAGATAATAATGATTACTAAAATAGCAAGAGAAGTACCTCGTTTGTGCGCCTGTTAAATAATATTCTAAGAAATACAAACGCCTACCTCTTGTTCTATATAGTTTTGCAATGAATTCAACTCATGCTCCTTTTTCAAAATCGTTTTACGCTGTTCTGATTCCTGTAAAACGACAGCCACTTCACCCTTTCGCTGGCGAATTTCCTTCTGATAGAGTAACAACATTTTTCGTTGGCAATTTATTCGCTCCTCCTCTCGTTTCAAGGAATCTTGATAATATTTCTCCACCTCTTTAAGGCGTTTCTCGTGCTCCTCTTGCCTTAAACCATTTTCTAAACGTCTCAGCACATGCAATTCCTCCAACTCTAAATCACGCATACGAGAATCTATGGCTGTGTTGGCGTTTTGCAAGTCTTCAACTTTCTGCTCGTATTTGTTTAAACATTTATTGGGATAATTGAGAAACTTCGGATAGACATTTGGAGGAATAGCTTGAAAATTTTGCAAATATCGTTGAGGATGTAAAGCTTTGGGGCATTTTTCAAGAAGTTTAAATGCTTTTGCCATCAACTTGCGCATATCGATTGGATTTTGCTCGTGATAAAAACGTTCGATAATAAATTTATCGGGCAGCCTTACTAAGATCTCTTTCTGCATTATATTGTAAGCAACCACAACGAATATTGGATAATAGGTAGGAGCTGACAATATATTATCCCACAAGCACATCCACTGATCCTCATCCAGCACCTCACTAAATGAAGTTCTCAGCAAACTCCAAGCAAATATAGTGGGCGTAACATCTTTTGCTTTGAAAAAATCAAACAACATTTTATCGAAATGTTCTAAAATATTGGCACATAGTCCCACATAGTTTGCCGGTTCCAGAGGATGGTATTCGAAATACAATTGAAACTGGTTGAGAACTAAAGTGGCACAAATTTCAAATGTTATTAAAGGATTTTGCTGGAACATTTTTACAAAAGGAAATATCAAATCGGGTAAAGCTTCATTGTACGCCAAGACTTTACACCATTGGCTTAGACAAGACCAGCACTTAATCAAGGCTCGTTTCAAGGTTTCATTTTTCAGTTGTATACTTCGGGATCTTTGGGCCACCGTAAAGGGTACTCCCATTTGCACAAGATCCTGATATTGCACTTTATTATTAGGTAGCTGAAGCAAGGAACACCATATCAGGCTACGATATTTGGCGGGATAACAATGGTATTCCTGTAAAATTTGTTGCAATCTCTGGGGTGTCAGCAGCTTTTTGACTTCATCCTGGAATTTAGAGTCCAACTCAGAGGTGCTCACTCTAATAGGTTTGGTTTGTTTAAAAGCCGAACGTAAAATGGTCATGCATTGTCTTTGGGACTTTAGCACTTCCACTAAGTGGCACAAAGACCAAACGGACAATTCTCCAGACGATCGGGATATGCTTAAATATTTACCATCTAATGAAGGTCTTACAGATCTGGAAGGTCCCATATCTACAATCAGTTTGAATTCAACGTTGCAGCAGTCCAAAAGAACAACCAAGCCACGAGAGGTTAAACCCACTATTAAGCTATCATTTGGTTTGGGCATTAAGATCAGCTGCACTAAAACAAAGTCCTTAAAACGCAGCAGAGACGTCAGTTCAAATGTATACGGGCTAAGAAATAGCAAATAGTTGTCCCAAGTAGAAAAGGCCATAGTGGAGCCATCGACCTGATATGCAAACGATGAAATGGTACCACCTCCACAAAAATTCTTATGTATGTCTAATCCTACGTTCTGATCAAAATCCAGTGACAACTCCGGCACTTGTTCCGTAGCTGTTTGTAAATGAAGTTTCTTGTCACGCAGACGAATAGGATAAACTACACGTACTACCTCTAATGAAATGCCAGACCATATGTGTATAGAGTCGTTGTTGAAACAGGTTAGAATATGTTCAGATTGAGGCAGAAATGAGGCAAATTTCAGAGACATTTGAAGTTTATCGAAATCTAGACGATGTGTACAGGAAAATGTATCCAAATCGATGATGACAGCCGAATGGCCGGTGCGTATCAATGCGAGGTTTTTAGGTTCTAAAGGTTGTCCGGGAAATGAAATTTCATTTATGGGATCTTCCGATATGTTGCGAGAATGCAGAAAGTTTGTCGTTTCTGAAAAGAGGAAAGAGAAAGGAAAATATAATTTTTTTCAAAGGATAGTGTACTTGTATGACCAGTAACTGTGTTCCTCTTACCAACATCCAGCAACACGAGCATTCCCTCTTTATTGCCTGCAACATATTGATTGTAATCCCTTCTAGAAGCTACAACTGCACTTGGTTTTGGAAGTAGTTGTATATGACGCCAAAAGCGTCTTGATGATATATCAAAGACAAATATTGTGCCCCTGATAAAGAACATAATGGAATAGGACATGACAATGTATCAATGATGCTAATCTCACCTTCGATCTATGGCCACTAACTGCGAGCCTCGAACATCGAAGCATGCCACGCACATAACAATGCGTAGCATTTTATCATTTTCATTAATTGTATGATGTATAGTTAAAATATTGCTAAAGGAAACGAATATTAGTTTCTTTTTTCATTCATATCAAATGCAAATAAACGCACCCACTATTTTTCAAATGAAACGGTGTTTTCTTGACTTTTAATGGAGCATTTCTGCTTATTGCTGGCCCCTTTTCATCTAAAGAAGGTTTCCCTGCATCAGCAACATTAGTTTCCAATTCAACTTCCATATTTGTTATTGATTAATTTCTTAAATTTATTTTTCCGGATCAAAATGAATGAGGAAAGCCGCGACAAAATGTAAACATTTCGAAATGTTACCTATACTAAAGCTGGTTGCTATGGCAACTACATATAAACATAAAGCAAACATCTGGCAGCGTAAAAAATGTTTGGAGATCAGAGATTGAAGCCTATACTGTATAAACGGCGCTCGAGTTTTTGATCTACGGGAACAGTTTGATTTCTTTACAAATCGGCGGCAGCTAGTTTATTTAATCAAAAAAAAAAAAAACAGTTTTCATAATATCGAACAAATATATATACTGTAATTTAAGTCGGACATTATCTCTCTGGTTAAATTATTGTTTTGGCACATATAACTAATGAAATAAGTCTGCATCTGCAACTACTGAATTAAGTATCCATCAAGTGTAAAATATTTTGTAAAGAGACGAAAAATTTCACATTAGAGGCCTTTTTCACATAGGAAAATAATTTTCAATAACGACTGCCGACATAAAAAGCGGTTTAATGAAGTCGATTTGAGCCGTTTAAATTGGTAGTCGCAAGACGTAGCAAAAAAGCATTAGGGTTTGAGCAAATTCGGTTTCTAACTCTGTTGTAGATTAATTCAATTTAATTTATAGATTCCAGTACTCTTACTCTATTGTAGATCTGCAAAAAAGGTTATAGGTTAAAATAAAAGTTGGTATATCTGCAGTCGGCAAATACAACAATGCAGCCTGTCGTATTTAGTAGTCGATAGAGTAGATGATTAACTGTAGGAGATAGGCGATATGCTTCTTCTTAAAAAAATATCGTACAAAAACACCAATCAGTAACGCACAAAATCTTGGTTTATTTGGTCACTTTCGTTTGTTGTTTTTCTTGCAATTTTTTTAAGTTCTGGATCAATTTTTTTCTAAAAATCGCATGCCGCCATTTTTTTAATTAAAGTTTTTTAAATCCAGTAGATCAGCGGCTCTACGCAATTTTCTGCAAACGAAAATTTATGGTCCAATAATTGTTCGGTCAAGAATACAGTTTTTCCTTGAACAGATTGTTGCAAATGTCGAAAAGCCTACACTACTCTTAAATTATCTCTGAAACAGTTCCTTCCGCGACATTTTCGTTTCAGCTGAGCACCACCAAAAGAAAATAGCTAAACGGAATTTACCAATGGTTAATTTCAATTGCTTTGAAATTAATGAGTAACAGTCAAAATTCGGTCATAACATTTCAAAATAAAAAAAAAAAAATAATCAGCTGTTCGCTTGGCTCTACCTTCTTCAATTGTACCATGACACCACTCTAATTATTAAAACAACTGTTCAGCAGATATTAACTGCAGTTTTGCGCATCCGCCGTTTAATCGGCAGCAGCTAGACTAAACGTAAATAAGCGGTCGGCGGCGCGCCAACTGCTGAAACTCGGCTGAAGCTTTTTTAAACTTTTCGCGCGCAATTAGAAAACAGCAAAAGCGGCTGCCGTGAAGAGCTATTACAGAAAGTGCACCAAAGATCAGTGATGTTGGAGCAGAAAGGACAAAAACAGTGCAACTTATCTGAACTATGGACGAAGTGTATAGTTGCCTGGCACTAGCTCAATTCGGAACCAAGAAGTTATTATATGTACAAGGAACAAACGAAGATCTCTCAAATAGTTGTAAACTTAGAGGTACTTTCTGTTTCAGCACATAGCGTGTGTGCCAGCAGTGACGAGGTGGAAAAACTGCTCAAAAATGTTTGATGTTTCTGCCCGGATTTGAACCTTGGTTTACTAATCACGGCCCACAGTTTGGAACTAAACTCTAATTGTAAGTAAAAACACATCTAAAGGCCCATTTAGTCTCGACGGTTGACGGTTGACGGTAGATTCTGCAACCTGCAGAAGTCTACCGTCGTCAACCGTCAAACTGTAGTTATCTCCCTCTAACACATGCAAAATGCAACCCTCAACTGAAATAGCTGATTGCCTACCGTCAACCGTCAACCGTCGAGACTAAATGGACCTTAAATTGTTCTCTGTATATTTTTATGAATACATAATATATCAATCAAGAATGGCAAAAATGACAATAGACTCCTCAGCCATTGCGATTTCTAAGAACAGACTTAGGTCATCTGTTCCTTTGATTGTCTTTGCACCTACACACAATTTATCTTTTTTGGTTTTGTGGCCTCTATGTTTTCGAGAGAATGGCTTGGAGCCCTTCCAGGACGCCCTTGAAAATGATTTGCTTATTTAAACTTCTATCGGTGTTACAAGCCTTCGGCAAGGCTTAAAGACTTTCAGCTATGGCAAGCAAGCCTTATCTAAAAACTCTGGACTTTAAAGCCTTCTGCTATTGATCCCTATTACCAAACTCGGGTAAAATTGTTCAATTCGAGATAAACAAATACATACCCACATACTATTTTTTTGTTGTTGAAAAAAATAATTTTTTTTAAATCTAGAAAATTGGTAGCTATGTACTTTTACATACCCACAATCTCAAGTATTAGCGCGCTTGAATTATTTTTTGAAAAAAAAAATGAATTTTTTATATCTAGAAAATTGGCAGCTATGTATCTGCAATTTTTGCTGTGGACGTCCACGTCCATTTCGCACGTTTGCAATCCAGATGCTTTTCCGTGTTATTTACGTATTTGGTTGTTTTGGGGTACCTGCAAGTCTCACTATCCACTTTTTTGTGATTAAGGCCCACACCCTTGTTCTTCTTGCATTTATTTTGGTTCCTAGATCAATTTTCTTTTTTCACAATACTCGCGCGCTCGATGTCTGAAAAAAATCAATATTTTTAAGTCCAGAAAATCGGCAGCTCTTCGCAATTTTTGCTGTGGAATTGTCCCACGTCCATTTCGCATGCCTACAATTCTTGTGCTTTTTCGTATTTCATTGTTTTTGGGAATTCCAAGCTTCATAATCGACTATTTTATGATTTGAGGGAACAAGGCATTGTTTATTCTTACATTTTCTTGCATCCTGCATCAATTTCTCTTCGTTGGAGTATTCACACTTTTATGAATGTGGGCGGATCATTTTGAACGTCCTAAAGGCCCTCTGGACAAGGAGCATTTATTTTAAAAATTTCCTCAAGCCCTAAACTGCACTTTTTTTAAGGGATCCATAGTTTTCAATGACAAAGATGTAGCAAAAACGATGGGGTTAATTTGATAGTGGGCGGTATTATTTTGAACGTCCTGAGGGTCCTCTGGACCAAGAGCTCTTAATCATTATTATTTTCCGAAATACTCGAGCCATTCTACAGAGGACAACATATTTTTTTTAATTTTCGTTAAGCCCTTTAAACTGCACAAATTTAAATGTCAGCTAAGTATATGTTTTTTAAGGGAGGTGTCAGAAATAGTTTTGGAATCAGTCATAGTTTTCAACGACAATGATGTAGCAAAAACGAAGGGGCCATCCTTTTATTCAGGAAATTCATTTACGGAACATTTTGTTGTTGATGTGTACAAAAAGAATATTTTGAACTTTAAATTGTCCTTAAGTTAATGGGAAACAACGAAAAACAAAAACACTTTGGTGGCATAAAAATCCACTTGTGGAATATCCCACTCGGCAAAGTGTCAAATAGGTAAAGCCAGAGCAAACCTTTTTTCTTTTTAATATTGATATCCTCCGAATAATAAATTCAACGAAACTGTTAACACTTCAGAAATTACTGTGTTCTCAATCGCGTCTTCGACAAATCATATATTTTTTCTTTTGGCCCTTGTCAGTTTTATACTTGTCCAAAAGTAGCTTCTATCGAAAACTAGAAGCTACTTTTGGACAAAGAACATGTTCACTGCAGAAATCCTTACTTTGGGGGTGGTAAAGTGCGAATTTCTCCGCATTTACTTATTATAGTGTTGGCCGCGACTACACCCTATCTGCGGTGCTATTCGAAAGATCCAACTTTTGATCACTCCAGTATTGTCACCGTTTTTTGCGAATAATGTTATTAATGTTGGCTTTGAAGGTTTGAATCGTAGTTGGCTTATCGACGAAGAATTCTGCCTGGCCCCATCTGACATTTCCATTGGAAAGTTTGACATTTTTTAGCATAAACGTACTCAGAACGTTTCGACATACGACCTTCATTTGTGTTGTTTACAGTGGCTTGAAAAAATCAATTTGGCAAAAAAATGGAATTAACTCGTGACCCTTTTTAGTGCTATCATTTTTCACAACTTTCGACGTGGATTATCACGACAAGAGTGCATCGATGAACTTAAATCTTTATATGGCGATAAAGCACCATCCTATAGCACCGTGAAAAACTGGTTTGATGAATTCAATCCTGGTCGACGCTCGCTTAAAGATTAAGTTCGAAAACGGTCGTTGTGTCAGAGAACATTAATGCCGTGCGTGAACTGATAATGCAAGATCGTCATGTGACATACCGAGAGATAGAGGCATCCTTGGGCATTTCTTTCACCAGCATACATTCGATATTGCATGAACACACAGGTTGTTCTCGTTGGATCCCGCATAATTTGACGATCGCTCAAAAAAAGGCTCGTGTCGATTGGTCCAAAGAAATTTTAAAAAAATACGATCGTGGTGCTTCGAAAGACGTTTATAAGATCGTCTCAGGTGACGGATCATGGATCTATGCGTATGAGCCCGAAATAAAACCGCAATCGACCGTGTGGGTCTTCGAAGACGAGTCAAATCTAACGAAAGTTGTTCGTGGAAGAAGCACTTCGATGCAAATGGTCGCCTGTTTCTTTGGCAAAACTGGTCATGTGGCGACTGTTCCGCTTGAGCAACGTAGGAAGGTCAATTCTGAGTGGTACACACAATTTGTTTTTCTGATGTCTTCGGAAAAATTCAAAAAACGAACCAAAGAAGACGAATCATTGTGCACCATGCCAATGCGAGCTCTCACACATCGGCTCAAATCAGCGCCTTTTTGACCGACCAAAACGTCGAATTGATGGGTCATCCGACGTACAGCCCTGACTTGACACCCAATGATTTCTTTTTATTTCCGCACATCAAGAAAAAATGCGTGGTCAACGATTTTCGTCGCCAGAAGATGCTGCGTTCAAAAACCATGTTTTGGAGGTGTCTCAATTGGAGTGGAAAAAGTGCTTCGACAATTGGTTTGAGCGCATGCAAAAGTGTATAAATCATGCTGGAGAATACTTTGAAAAACAATAAAACCATTTTTGATGATAAATATTCGCATTTTCATTATTAGGGCAGAAATATAGCAACCCTCGTATAACACTAAACAAAACAATAAAAACGTCGTTCGGCCAAACCGAACCCAAAAATTGAAAAAATGGTCTGTTTTTTGGGAACCTAGTCTTATGTATTCGACCCTAATCTCAAAATAAATCCTTCTTTAGGGCCGTAGCAATATTTGCTTTTATTTAAGTAACCATATTGACTTTTAATAGCCCGTCTTGACCATGTGGGAACATTTTTTGGGCCTCATGAGTCAAAACGTCCCGCAAATATGCCCTTTTTAGGGTATTTAGTGCGCCCTAACTTACAGTTTTCATTTAAACCATTGTTTCTTTACAAAAATTATGATTTGTAAAGCAAATACTCAAAAAAGTTTACTTTAGTCCTTTTAATAGGATTTTCCCCTGAAACGATTCGCCCAAATACAAAACCAAACAGCCTATGTCTATAAGCTATCATCAAGCAAAATTTCAGGATCCTTGAATTATTTTTTTTTTACCCGCTACTTGATGCTATCGCGCTTTCAACAGATACATGCGCGGACAGATGGCTAGATTGCCTTCGAATTTAAAGTCTGATCTGATCGTGGTGTTTTAGTATGAAAAATTTAGTACAACCTCCACTCATCAGTCGGGAGTATAAAAATCCAGAGGTGGGATATTAAACGATCTAGCCGGCTAGTTGACAGCTCGGAAACGCAAAGTTGTGTGTGCGTCGTAGTACTGTCTTGCTGAAAACACATATGTTCAACATCACAGGCATCAATTCCAGACAACAAAAATTCGTAAGCGGTCGTGCATGCCATTGAAGGTATCCTTTGTTTGGCCTCGCTTTCAAAGAAGTACGGGCCGATAATTCTACCAGTCACTAAACCACATTAAAGAGACATTTTGTGGATTCTATCGTAGTGCAAGAACCTGCAATTATTTCTGTCAGCTTTAATTGAAATGCGAACATTTTGTAAATTGGCGTATACATCGAACAAGCGATGTGTCTCGCCCCAGAGTGGATCTTGTAGTCTCTGTCAACATTTAAATGAATTCGACCGTGTTCTATTGGCAACTAGCTTAGGAGACGCCTACGAAAAAACTTCACGCCATTGCACAAGAATATAAAAATTATTTTGTTCACAAAAAACTATTGAAGGTTTGCATAGAATTCCGCTTGTTTCCAATAATTAAAAATTTTAGGAAGAAAGTTATCTAAGAATAACCCTGAGTGAGTTTTATTGAGCTGTTACTTGTATTTCTTAAATAACTTTTTTTCTACAAATTACAAATTTTTCTTACAAATTAATTACAAATTTTCAAATCAAGCGTTTTATAATACAAAAAGCCAATCAGTTCTTGTACTTAGAAGGGACATAAATACTGTTACACACGTTTTATGCTGTAAAATAAAGAGTACTGAATGTTTTTGGACTAAATATTTTTTAATATATTTATTGATGTATATTGTATCCAAAAGAATCTAATCTAGTCTTAAGTCGCACTAGCCAATCGTCAATAGCTGCTCGAACCTCGTCCATTGGAAAATTGGCCACAGCTCGAACCAAAGCAGTCTTAAGAGATCCAATGGTGGGGTATCTTTTGTGACAAACCTTGTCCTCTAAAACCGTCCACAATTTGTTATCCAATGGGTTCAAATCTGGACTGCCTGAGGGCCATTCTTCAGGGGAAATGAAAGCTGGCAAATTTTTTCGAAGCCAGGCCTAAGACGTTTTAGCCTTTCCTGCTTGAAAGTCCATGGCTGGTTTTGGAACAGGGATTTTTAAGAGGCCAAAACGGTTTCTTGGTAAACTTTGGCCTATGTTTTGACTCCTTGTTCGCAGAAATGCAGGTCAGTGACCCCATCGTAAGAGACACCCCGCCAAATCATGACTGAAGCTGAGTGATGACCCTTTTCCACCCTTGGGATCAGTTCAGATGCTTCCTTAGATGACTATCATTTTGCTTCTTAAATTTTTTCTAAACGGTAAAAATTTTTTCATCGGTGAACAAAATTTTTCTGTGCAAGTTATCAGCGTGCTTCACCAAAACACGTTTGCATTTTTCAATCCTATTTTTTTTAAAGCTGCAGTAAAAAAATGTCCGGTACGTCGTTTGAAAGCCCCAAGTCTGTTTTAATGATTCGACTCATGGACTTTTGCGTGATATTCATCTCACGGGCCATGATTTTCTGTTTTCGGAGCGGATTTCAGTGAATTCTTTATTTAACGGCTTTGATGGCATGCGGTGTTCGAACAGAGCGTGGGCGGCCCGACCGGTGGCGGTCTTTTACATCTCCAGTCTTCTCAAACATTTTATGTATCGGTAGACGAACATGAGGCAGGAGCGTTTTGAAAATATCGCTTTTTTCATTTCACACTTGAAAAGCGCTATTACAGCGATACGGTTCTCATTATCTGACCACTCCATGATGAAAACTGAAACAATTTTAAAATCCCGTTACAGACTAACGCTATTGAGGTTAGCTTTCAAAACCCATATGACATTAACGGGGTATGTTCAGTTCTACTATTGAAATGGGTGTGTTCAATGCTGTAACAGTATTTATGTCCCTACTAAGTATACAAGAAATTTCAAAAATTTCTCGTAAAGTTAGCGATCACTTACTCGTTTATTAAGCGAGTACTAATAGAACAAGCCTAATATCTTTAAAAGTTTAATGTCATATGTTTTGCCTTTGAGTTAATAGTAAAGATTCCGACTTTATTTTATACGATACGAGGAACTATAAGTAAATCCTCCAGATTTCAGATTCATCGGATTCTGGCTGTCACTTCTTGTTTTGGGATAAAAATCTGTTCATGTTAAGATTGACTATTGAAAATGAAGATCTTTCACGAAACGAAGCATATCGTTACAGAAAAGCTATTTTCGGTGATGGGTTGTTTAATTTTTATTATTAATTGTTGTTCTGTAATTTTAACACCTATGAGATTAAGAATTAATGTGAGTGTTCGTTTGATGCCTATTTAAATGTGTATAATATATAAAAACAGCATAAGTATGTATAATGTTTAATGTACCAATTATATGAGTAATACTCTGCTTTCATCCACCGCCTACAATGTAACTATTATCCTTTGTATATATCATCATATCCGCCTACAGAATGGAACGATGACGCAGCGTTTTAGGAAGAATTGTTCTTTTGCCTTTTTTGATTTAAAACATTCCACCATATGGAGTAGTATTGAATTCGTCTTCTTCTCTCATAACATAACCAAATATGGTCAAATAGTTAATGACATTACTAACCAATGTTAGATTGCAGCCCAACCAGGAGATCTGAAAATATGAATGACATTATTACTGGTCAAAAGTGATCCGGGTGTTGTAATTTCAATTGTGTACGCCTTAGGGACAAATGTGGGCTGTTGTGGATTTACTTACCACTCCACTGTGTGCCAGTACGATGGGCAAAGCGAAAGCACTTAACACCATACCGGCGGTTAAAAAAAAAGCAAATTCTGACTTGGGATTTGTCTCCGAGACGGGAGTTATTCGTTTGGCTATCACCAGCGGCAGCACGGAAAGCACATAGAAAAGCAGCACAAAGAAGGGATAGAAGATCTTTTGTTGAGGCACGGCGCAGGCCAAAATAAGGAAAGTCATTCCCACACATGTCATAAATGCACATATAATTAAACTAAAGAAACAAAAAGGGACGTGATCGAATTAATAAAAAAAAACCTGGTGATATTTACAAAAAAAGGGCACTTCAACAACCACGAAACTTACGCTTTAATTATGTTTGTTGTAAATCCATTCGTTTTTTAAGAAATTTTATGAAATAATTAGAATTCATTATTAGCATTTTCGGAAGACAGTATTTCCTTAAAGTGTGTTTAATTTTACCTTTCAAAGCAGCCATGTTAATGTATATTTTTAAAAAACTTTTATTTTGCTTTGTAAAAAGTTGACTTTTCTTTGTATTAATCACTATTTTCTTCTTCTTCGCCCAGCTGATTACTTTGTTGTGATCAGTGATGCCACTGTGGGCACCAAATAAGTAATCGGCTTCGGTGTATGAACACAATCAAGTCGTTCGTCGCGCTGAAAAAAAATGTTTTCGACAATATTGAAGCGAAACAAGTTGATTTAAAAACTCTTGTCTCGATAAAGCTGGCCATAGACGAACGATAAATTCGAGCAATTTGTTGGGTTTGTGGTCGCTTTTTTACGTCTGTGGGGTAGTTTGCGAACAAATTGCATGTTTTTGAAAATTTTCAAAAACTTGCAATTTGTTGGCAAACAAATCATACGTGTGTGGGCTACTGCGCAAATTTTAAGCCATTTCGCCATTTCAGTTGCTCTTCAACCATTGTAACGAAAGGTCGTGTAGTGCACACAAAAAATGGCAAGCAAAGACTTTATGATAGAATTTTTTGATGTGTTAAAAAATGAAAATGCCATTTGGCAAACAAAAAGTGAAAAATTTAAAGACAAATTAGAAAAACAAAAATCATGGGAAAAACTCGATTTTTTTCTTTTCTAGTTTTTTATTTTCCATGTCGAAACATGTATATATAATTAAAAGCGCAGCTGCATCAGCCGTTGCTTCGCATGTTCACATGTTTTTTTTAAGTTTTCAATCAACAGAAAAAACCAATTATTAAATAAAAAATTTTCTGCCACAAAATTCTGACAGAAGCACAAACCGAAGTTCAAACACAAAATGAACATGCGAGCGCGTCATCCGCTTCGTAGCATATGTTTACTCATCAACGTCGGCCGAATTATGATTTGTTCGAGCGTGTGTGGAGAAACGATTTGCAATAAATCGCAGCAATAAATTTGCAAATCACACCAATAAATCGTTCGTCTATGGCCAGCTTAACCCACGCCGAATATCGTAAAAAAATCATCGCACGAAAATGTTTACGGGATAATTCTATTTTTTACTAAAATAAATTTTTCAACACACTGTAAACAAAACAATTCGCCCTTAAATGACAAAACGTTCTGAAGGAAGTTATACTAAAAAATGTCAAAGTTTCCAATGGAAGTTTTTATCTGGGAATACTAGTATTGTCAGGACCCGAAATATAAATAGCCACCCTATCCAGAAACTCCACATTACGTTGGCCCCCAAGTCGCCTAACCCTACTTGTGGGGTTATTGCAAACAGAAAAGTCTACAAAGCAAAACCAACAAATTTGAATAAAGTAAAGCAAACCATTCGAGAAACAATTGCGGCTATTCCTGTCTCAACTCTTCAAGCAGTAATGAACAACTTTTTGGGTAGATGCCGCACATGCATCAATAAAGGGGGGGACACTTATATTCCATTCCATTGTAAAAAATCACTCTTTAGTTTAATATTTAGTTTTTGAATCTTTAATCATCAATAAAACTTAAAAACAATTTAAAAAATATTAAATTTTAAGTTCGACAAAAAATAAAGTCGTTTGATTTTTTGTCATGGTTGTATCATTAAAGCTACTGAGCGTATTTAAGGGTTAAATTGAAAGTGCCAAAAATATAACAAAATCGATTCTATGTTGAAAAAATTGTGGTATCGTCTCAATAAATGTTTTCAAAGTACAATAAATATATCCATTGTCAACAAATGATTGGCCCAGAGCTTTTCACAGCTGCCACAAGTAGTGCGTCTATATTTTCATGTTTGACAATAAAGGCTATTGATGTTGCCATCTCTACACAAAGTGTCTGCTATCAATAGACCGATGCGACGCGACACCACAAAAAGCAACAGCTGCAACAATCGTGCCTTTTACTTACAGAGTTCGTCTTTTCATGTGAAAATGTGTCAAAAACGCCTTGACAATGGTTTTTGACCAATGCATAACATACACCACGCAATAGTTAAATTTTTTTTCTACCTCGCGAAACAGTGTGCTTTTCTATTTTCAGACAAATGTTTTCATTCTGAATCTCCTTCAAAACATTAGCTGTATCCGCTATACCTTTTTTAACCTAGTATTTGTGTGGAATTTACTCGGTTAGCCAGCGAGTTCGCCTTAAGTCGGTAAAGAAACGAGTAAGAGTAACCAGACTTATTGTTCCAATAAAAAGTCTAACAAGACACACCCTGTTTTATAAAACCATTAGAGTTTTGTTAAAATAAAATTATTAACAAACTCAAATTGAAAGTTCCAAAAAATTGTACTCATTTTTACAGAGCAGATGTTTTGCAAATAATTGATTTATTATATTTTATTGATTGTTTTATTCAAATTTAAAGTTTTTTTACTGCTTGCTTTTGGTGTATTCGCCGATGTTGTTTATTATAATCTTTGGTGTATGCAAATGGAAACAATGTGGTCATACTGCTCTCTATTTGCTTTAATGTTGCCAGACTACCTTATTAAAAACTAATTGGGCAAGGAAGCTTGTTATCGCAAAAGAAAATTGTCTTAGCTTTTGTAAGACACATATTCACAACCCGATGAGATTGTATTCATAAAATCATCGTAGCATCGTCTGTGTATGGGCGTCATATCGTAAATGATGCGAAGCTCAACGTGTTTTCAGCCCGTCCCATCTCCCTATTGTAAATGAAATAATCTGGTAAAAACACGCAACTGTCAAACTTCAAACCGGCAGCCATTATCGGGTTTATATTCTATAATAGTTGTTATTTTGGTTAACACTTGATTAGATTTTGTACGGAAATCTTGCCCTTCATAGCTTAACATAAGACTAGATAATTATCCAATCTAACTATGAAGGGTAAATCTAAGAGGTGTTTTCATACTAAAGCTTTGAAAATCCAGTGTGGCCAAGTTGATTTTTAATTTGACTTTGTAGTGTTTTTGACACACCCAGTAGGGAGAAAAAAAAAATATATATTTTGAAACTGCAATACAAACATGATAATTTAAACAAAGTACAATTTGCTGTCACCATTCTGTCAAATCGCACCGGTCTAAAATTCCAAAGGAGAATGGGGACATTTTGTATTATTCGGTAGTAATTTGCGGAACATTTTCGCTGTTCGATTAACAAAGCTGGGTTTCAAAGAAAACCTGACAACATAAAAATCTAAGTTGCTTTGTTTCATTTTTTATTATATCGACGTTGTTGAACCGCAAGAGAGATAGGTCTGATGATGCCACTGTACAGTTAAATCTTTGTGGTACAGTGATGTTTAGTCGAACACTTCTGAACCTGAATTTCGTCTGAAAACGGTCCACATTTCCAAGGACCAATTACAAAATAGCGGTCTTGTGTATGTTCGTCTTGCTTTTATATTATACGAGCACAAATTTATTTTCTAAACCACCCAGGTTAATATACCGATTGACGTATATCGTCATAAAATTCTGGGACTGTGGACATGGCTAGAACGTCTGTTGTAAGCCCGATTCAGTCCATACGAAAAGAGCTAAAGTCTTTAAACTTATCAAATATATGTTTTACAGTCGACGACAGTTGGTATAAAAAATGCTCTAAATCGGGCAAAAAAGAAAAAGTACCCGTCTGAAGGGCAAAAAAAGTTCTGACTTAATTTTTAACATTTTGATATTTCTACTATCTAACTTAATTACCTTTTAATCTGTTTTTTGGGAAATGGTAGGCGTAGAAGCTTTAACCATAAGAATGGCCATAGGTTTCTAAAAATGTCTGCGACATATCATTCTTTAGAAACGGTGAAATCTTACAAATCCAAAATTTTTCCCATATTTAAAAATTTCCCCTATTTAAAAATTCGGACCGGCTCATATAACCTTAGGCTCCCAAAAATCGGACTCCTTGAATATATAAGGAGTTTTTCTGAAAAGTTAAAATATGATATTAATTTTACGATTCGGCTGAGCTGAAGGTCTTGATCTATGGGCGTAGTCTATGAGCCTTGAGACATGTAAATATCCGGGAACTGAAATTTTCTCACAAATTCAGATTTGGTCCAATTTTCACTCGGACTTGACCACAGGTACTAAAAAAACAATCGGTCACTAATCCAAAAACAATATAATTTCTACGATTGGACTATATTTGAGGTTGCTAAAACGCCGAAAATGAACTCTTTTCGAATATGGACTTTTGGTCCATATTCAGAAGCTTTAACTTTTAAGATTTGTCTACATTTTAGGCACGAATCTACAGGATCCCTTGGGACGCTTCACCAATGGGCATATGGGCTCTCCAAAATAATAAATGTCACGAAAAATTTAGTTTTGTTAAACGTGGACCACCACCAACAAGAATATCCCCCAACTCTGCCAATGTCATTCTACAACGTAATCCATGCTGGAAAGTGGTCCAACTAAAACGCACCATGTGAATTTTAAATAAAACAAAAAAAAATTTATATTTGTTATGATAGTAGGATCTATGACATTTGAGTGTGAAACAAAATATCGGCCAAATGCTCTCCACGGCTTTGGTGGCATAACTCTATCCGATGGTCCATATACTCAATAGCTCTGAGGCATAATGGAGGTTCAATGTCGTTAATTTGCCGAATTATCTCATCCTTTAGCTCTTGATTTGTTCTTGGCTTATTGACGTACACCTTTTCTTTTAAATATCCCCAAAAAAAGTAGTCCAACGGTGTCAGATGATATGCTAGTGGCGGTCAATTAACATCGCCACGGCGTGAGATAAAACGGCCACTGAATTTCTCGCTTAAAAGAGCCATTGTTTCGTTGGTTGTGTGGCAAGCAGCACCATCCTGTTGCAACCACATGCCGTCCAGGTCCATATTCTCAATTTCTGGCCATATGAAGTCCGTTATCATCTCGCCATAACGAACACCATTCACGGTAACTGCTGAGGTCGACTATCATTTTTGAAGAAGTACGGCCTGATAATAGCGCCATCCCATAAACTGCACCACACCGTCACTCTTTTTGGATGCATCGGCTTTTCGACAACCACTCGTGGATGCTCATTTGCCCCAATGTGGCTTATTAACGAATCCACTGTGAACACATTTTGTCGACCAACGAGGACCAACAAAAAAAATCTCGAAGTCCACAAAATGAATTATGATTTAAATGCCCATTTACGAAAAAAGGCTTCAACAATCTTAACGCCCTACTCAATTGTGTACCTCTCTCCATTGTAAAACACCGAAACAATAAAATGTGATTTAAAGTTGTGCAAACTTGACGTTAATGTGTGACTCACAATGAACATCGTGCATTATGGTTTGACCACCCTTTTTATAAAAGCTTAACAACATTTTTATTTTTTTTTTAAACTGGCATCGTTGGCAACACTACTTATGATCATTCAGCGTGTTTATGTTGATACGTCAACATGTTGATGTGTAGTCGGTGACTTTTTGCAACATTGCTGTTATTGATCCTTCAACGTACTTATCTTGATACGTCAACATGTTGATTTTGAACTATCAACATGTTGCTGTTGATTTGAAATTGGTAATTTTTCAACAGTTTTTCTAATACATACAGGGTGGCCCAAAAGTTACCATGAGGTTAAAAAACTTTAATAACTTTTTGGTTTATTAATTGCTTTTCTCAGATTATGTAAAATACAAAATGTATTTTTTTACACTATGTATGAAAAAGAATGTCACTTAAATGACCGTTTTCAGCTGCGCAATGATGGGCTCGTATTAGAGCATTTACCATAACATCTTTCAAAATTTGTGGCTGTAGCGTTCGAATTTCTGCAACAATGTTGGCCTTGATTTGAAGGATTGTCTTGGGATTGTTAACATTAAATCGCTCCTTCAAATAACCCCAAACAAATTAGTGGGGTGCTGTCAAATCATGCGGTCGCGCTGGCCAAATAATTTCTTTAGAGGTGGCAAGAGTGAGTTGTATTTTCGTGGGCAAGAAAACTTGAAAAGTAAGGTTTACAACAGCAGTTCTCATTCGTTTGGGGAGAGTCTGGCATTATAGAGTTCGGTTTTACTTTCAACAATTGCAGCAAGGCTTTCTGAAGAGGGTTGTCACGGACCCGAAATCATGATAAAAGTAGTGTGCAGCCACGAAAATCAATGTCACTTTGCCATTTTGTTAAAAACTTGTTTTCTATTTAAATATAGAAGCAAGAGGTCTTGAGCCGGTTAATCCCTGTTCAATTTCCGAATTTTTGAAAATTATTCGCTCTGTTTAGCTCGTTTGTTTTATTTCGGTCTGTTGCTTTTACACATTGAACAGGGATTAAACCGGCTCAAGACCTCTTGCTTCTATATTTACAAAAATTTTACTTAAAAGTGCCATTGTGTCTCGGGTAGAGTGGACAGTGGATCCGTCCTGCTGAAACCACATCTTAGGACTGTTTTCAAGAGAAGGACGAAAAAAAATTTCTATCATAAACCGATACCGCTCTCTTTTTAGGGTTACAGTCCTTCCATTTTCATTCTCAAAGAAGTAAGGCCCAATGATATTTGCAGATGTGATCCCACACCATACTGTACACCAAATGGGGTGCAATTGGCGGTGATGAATGGCTCTTGGATTTTCAGAACCCCAGAACCTACAGTTCTACTTATTAACAAAGTCATTCAAATGAAAATGAGTTTCATCACTCAAGCGTTTTCGTTAAAAGAATTGATATCTGATTCAAATACGAGGATTGCTATGTATATTTCTGGTCTAGGCAACACTAAGTGTTGCCTGGCGCCATCTGACATTTCCATTGGAAGGTTTGCCATTTTTTAGCATAAACGTACTTGGAACGTTTTGACGTACGACCATCATTTGTTTTGTTTACAGTGACTTAAAAAATCAATTTGGCAAAAAAATGGAATTAACTCGTGAACATTTCCGTGCGATCATTTTTTATAACTTTCGACGTGGATTATCACGACAAGAGTGCATCGATGAACTTAAATCTTTGTATGGCGATGAAACACAATTCAATCGTGGCCGACGCTCGCTCAAAGACGTCGTCCAAAAACGGCCGTTGTACCAGAGAACATTGATGCGGTGTGTGAACTGATAATGCAAGATCGTCATGTGACATACCGTGAGATAGAGGCAACCTTGGGCATTTCTTCCACCAGCATACATTCGATATTCCATGAACACCTGGCCGTAAAAAAGGTTTGTTTTCGTTGGATCCCGCACAATTTGTCAATCGCTCAAAAAAAGGCACGTGGCAATTGGTGCAAACAAATTTTGAAAAAATACGATCGCGGTGCATCGAAAGACGTTTATAAGATCGTCACAGGTGACGAATCATGGATCTATGCGTATGAGCCCGAAACAAAACAGCAATCGACCGTGTGGGTCTTCGAAGACGAGCCAAATTCGACGAAAGTTGTTCGTGGAAGAAGCACTTCGAAGCAAATGGTAGCCCGTTTCTTTGGCAAAACTGGTCATGTGGGGACTGTTGCGTTTGAGCAACGGAAGACGGCCAATCCTGAGTGGTACACAACAATTTGTTTGCCCGAAGTCTTCGGAGAAATTCGAAAAACGAACAAGTGAAGACGAATCATTGTTCACCACCACAATGCGAGCTCTCACACATGGGCTCAAACCAGCGTCTTTTTGACCGGTCAAAACGTCGAATTGATGGGTCATCCGCCGTACAGCCCTGACTTGGCACCCAATGACTTCTTTTTAGAAAAAAATGCGTGGTCAACGATTTTCGTCGCCTGAAAATGCTGTTGAAGTGTTCAAAAACCATGTTTTGGAGGTGTCTTAATCGGAGTGAAAAAAGTACTCCGACAATTGGTTTGAGCGCATGCAAAAGTGTATAAATCATGCTGGAGATTACTTCGAAAAACAATAAAACATTTTTGATGATAAATATTGACATTTTCATTATTAGGCCAGAAATATATAAAGCAGCAGATGTGATCCCACACCATAATGTACATCTAATGGGTTGCAATCGGCGTGTATGAATGACTCTTGGATTTTCAGAACCCCAGAGCCTACAGTTCTGCATATTAACAAAGCCATTTAAATGAAAATGAGCGTCATCACTCATTCATTTTAGTTAAATTAATTGATCGCTAATTTAAATACAATAAACTTCTATTATTCCGGTTCATTGCTCAGTTGTAAATCTCTCCATTATTTATTCTCTAAGTGTTATTTATATAATCTGAAAAAAATATATAAACGAAAAGTTATTACATTTTTAAGCCCCATGGTAGTTTTTGGCCCACCCTGTTTTGAAGGAACGGAATTGTTGTGTATACCAAAGATAACAATACTAAAGGGTGGTAAAATTTTAAGGGCCGATGTTGAATGTAAACCACACCTAAACGTCAAGTTTTTTTCTGCATTTCATTAGATATTTTTCAATTTAAGACTAACTTAATTTGAACCATGGAAAGATACAGAAGCGAGCAACGCGTTAAAGTTATTCAGGCTTATTATGAAATTGAAAGTTAATTTTCGAAGAAAATCATCTTCAGGGATGAGGCACATTTTCACCTCAGTGGATTCGTCAATAAGCAGAATTGCCGCATTTGGGCAAATGATAATCCAAGAGTAATTGTCGAAAATACAATGCACCCACAATGAGTGACTGTTTGGTGCGGTTTATGGGCTAGCGGCATCATTGGGCCGTATATTTTCCAAAATGTTACTGTGGATATTGATCGCTATCGTAACTTTTTATGGCCCTAATTGGAAGACATGGATGTGGACGATAGATATGTGGTTTCAACAGGACGGTGCCACTTGCCGCACAGCTAACGAAACAATGGCTCTTTTGCGCGACAAATCAACATCGTTCCTAAAAAGGTAACCACCCTTTACAATTTTCAATGCCAGCTCGTATGTCTTTTTTTTATGCAAACATTAGCCTCAATATTTAAAACAAACCTTATATGATTTTAGAATTAATTCTGCAAAATAAATTACACTCCATTTAATTGTCATTTCAAAGAAAACACGAATTTTGGGATCCCGGGCATGACATCCGCAATATCAACACTTTGACGTAGGTATATTTTTATATCTGAGAATACACACATTCCGGATTTCCCTCACATTGTGTGGTTGAGGAAACTGAAAGGAAAAGTCAATATTAGCATTTTCTTTTATAGATTTCTACCACTTGTTATTAATGTAAGTCCGAAAAATCTATTTGAAGCAGACACACACACACTTACACAAATCTTATCTTGAAATAACCATAATTATAATCAGAGTAAATTTATCACAATGAATATCGACTGTACATACAATTCATACATACATATGTACTGATGTATTCGTGTGGTGTTTGTTGCTTTTCCTGGCAGTTTTCTCACCTTGAATGAACTGATGTAAGACACGCTACTCGCTCGCTGTTTGCCTATCTACCGAAACATGTCCAACAAATGTCAAACTTAAAATAGGCTGTCTAGAATTTTGATTATATACCAGTTTGTTGTTTTTGTTTGATATCATTACATTTTAATGGAATGAAAATTCATTGAATTTCCCGGGTTTAACGAAATGCGCATATGCGTATTGCCCGAAAAAAAAACAGCAGAGATGTGAAGAACGGCAAGCGAAGAAAGAAAGGACTGACTACGTACAGGAAAATTCATTGATGAAAATGTTCGCTCGTTCGTTTGCTGCCTAAGTAGCCGAGTGTCCTATCCCAATACCCCCAAACTCGGCTAAAAATAAAACAGTGCACACGTACACACTCACACACACACACAGAAACTTGCACACATACAGAGACACGCGCCGCAACAATAGAGAAAATAGTTCGGAATGAATGTACGAGGCGATATCTGTGTTTGTACTGCTTGCTGCTTTTTGGCAATTGTTGCTCCAAACGACGTACGACGTTCATTCGTTCGTTCGTTCATACTTAAGTACACGGACAACTGCTGTCCCCCGCCGACAGCCCCCTTCCTTCGCCCGCAGCACGTACGTATGCTTGGCCCTGCATGGTGGTTTCACGAACATCCATAGTACAGAACATAAGTATCGTATAATGCTATTATCTCTACGTTCGGGCAAAGTTTTGAAATATTACGCAGGCGCCTTCAAGCCTGAGCTTTTAAATGGTATCGTGTAGGAAGAATGTTACGAAATATTGTGGCTGCTGACGAATCTCGTCAACCCTTTTCAGCCAAAGTGTTTTCGGATTAATAAAATTTTTTATTAGCAAAGCCTGGTTCTAAGGTCGACTTTAAAAGTAAACCAATTTTGAAACTCCATACAAACTGAAGTCTGTGAACTTCGAGTAAAATAATAGACGTGTTTTTTGACATGCTTAAAAACCCATTGTTTTTTCTGCTTAAGATTTTTTTCCGTTACCGCTTATTACCACTTTTCGAACCACTTTTTCCACTACGATTGAGCTTCAACAGCTTCTTCTGGCGACGAAAATTGTTGACCACGCATTTTTTTCTTCATGTGCGGGAATAAAAAGAAGTCATTGGGTGCCAAGTCAGGGCTGACCCATCAATTTGACGTTTTGGCTGGCCAATAAGGCGCTGGTTTGAGCCGATGTGTGAGAGATTGCATTGTCGTGGTGCACAATGATACGTCTTCTCTTGTTCGTTTTTCGAATTTCTCCGAAGACTTCAGGCAAACAAATTGTGGTGTACCACTCAGAATTGACCTCCTACGTTGCTAAAGCGGAACAGTCGCCGCATGACCAGTTTAGCCGAAGAAACTGGCGACCATTTGCTTCGATGTGCTTCTTCCACGAACAACTTTCGTTGGATTTGGCTCGTCTTCAAAGACCCACATGGTCGATTGCTGTTTTGTTTCGGGCTCATAGATATAGATTTATGATTCGTCACCTGTGACGAACTTATAAACGTCTTTTGAAGCACCGTGATCGTATTTTTTCAAAATTGCTTTGCACAAATCGACACGAGCCTTTTTTTGAGCGATTGTCAAATTGTGCGGGATCCAACGAGAACAAACCTTTTTTATGGCCAGGTGTTCATGCAATATCGAATGTATACTGGTGGAAGAAATGCCCAAGGATGCCTCTATGTCACATGACGATCTTGCATTATCGCACGGCATCAATATTCTTTGGCACAACGGCCGTTTTTGGACGACCTTCACGACCTTTGTCTTTGAGCGAGCGTCGGCCACGATTGAATAATTAAACCAGTTTTCCACAGTCCTATAGGATGGTGCCATACAAAGATTTAAGTTCATCGATGCACAATTGTCGTGATAATCCACGTCGAAAGTTGTGAAAAATGATCGCACGAAAACGTTCACGAGTTAATTCTATTTTTTTGCCAAATTTATTTTTTCAAGTCACTGTAAACAACACAAATGATGGTCGTACGTCGAAAATTTTTGAGTATTTGTTTATGTTTATGCTAAAAAATGTCAAACTTTACAAAGGAAATGTCAGATGGCACCAGGCAACACATAGTGTTGCCTACCCCAGAAATATATGTGTGACGCGCAAAATAGAAAGGCACCTAAGGTTAAAAACCAGTTTTGTTCAGGAGAGCCATTTTAAAGATAAGGTCCCTTTCTATTTGCGCTTAGAATCGTCGATTTCACTTTCATAAAACGCGCATATCTCTGGGAGGGAACACTTTTGGGCAATGGGATCGGTCTCATTCGACGCTCAGATGTTGTCCACATCAAAAAAAGAAAAAAAATGAAAATTTATTTTTTTACCCTTAGGTCCCTTTCTCTATGCGCTGTCACATATAGTAACCATATTTCAACTAATCTTAAATATTCTGTGTTTTGTTAATATATAAAAATGTTATGTCCTTAATGGAATACCCAGTAGGTTTTTGCTGTGTAGCTGGAACAAAGTTGTTTCTTTTTACGGTACGGTTTTTTAAGATAACCAATTAATTTTTTTTCATATTCGTCTATATTTATTTCAGATGAGTCACAACGTTACAGCTAGGGGTTTCCTGGCTACAAGCAATGTCATGCTCTAATACCCTATTATGGATTTCAATCGAATATAGACAGATATAGACGAACTGTTCGGCTACGTCCCGAAACATAGATTTATACAACTCAGCAATTCACGCATTAGTCTAATGTAAATATTGCCCAATGACTCCGCATTATTCGCTTAATAGATTTAACTGACTCAGCTATTGAAGTAACACGAACATCTGCTTCCGTTTCTTTTTTCGTATGAAATTTCTATCCATAATTGCGTTTTTCACCTCTTAAATATTTTTAAGCTGTGCAAAGCGTTTTAAAATAAACTTTACCCAATTGTGGTTGCGGATCACACTTCATCCTACTATATTGTCAGTCTGGAAAGGCTATTATGGCCCAAACAGATGGAAAACCTGAGCATTTTTATTTTTATTTGCTTGAGTTGCGTGTCAAAAAATATTGATATTCGTGTATTCAAATTAAATTTCTTACATAAGGAACTAGCATTGCCATAAAAAACAACGCAAAAAGTTCCCCAACTTTTTAGGAATTCTTCTACTTTGAAACTTTAAAATCTTTTGTCGGCCAGTCTGTCAATATGGTAGGAATTGGTAGGAATTCATATAGAAACAGGTGTTCACAAAAGACGCATCCGCGATTTTTTTACAATGGAAAAATTAGAAATGCGTGGTGTCATTAAATATTTACTTAAAAAAGGTTTATCGGGACAAGAAATTCATAATGATATGGAGAATGTGTTAGGTGAAAGTGCTCCTTCATATGCAACAGTAAAAATTGGGTTGCTGTATTTAAACGTGGTCGTGCAAGCATCGAAGATGAACCACGTAGTGGACGGCCAAAAACAGCAACAACAACAGAAATTGTAGTCAAACTGCATGATATGGTATTAAATGATCGACGAATAAAAGTGCGTGAAATAGCTAATATCATGGACATCTCAAATGATCGAGTCCATTTAATTTTGCCTGAAGAACTACAGATGAAAAAGCCTCTGCAAGATGTGGTGCCGCACTTGTTAACAGTCGACCAAAAACTCATAAGAATGAACAGTTCTCAAGCTTGTTTGGATCGTTTTCAGCGAAATAAAATGGATTTTAAGCGTCGTTTCATAACTGTTGATGAGACATGATCAACCACTATACTCCAGAGACAAAAGAACAATCCAAACAATGGACTGAAGCTGGAGGAAGTGCCCCAAAGAAGGCAAAAACAATTCAATCGGCTGGTAAGGTTATGGCAACGGTTTTTTGGTACTTCAAAGGTATTTTATTGATTGACTATCTGCAAAAGGGTAAAACAATAAATTCAGAGTACTATTGCAACCTTTTAGATCAATTAAATGTACAAATTCAAGAAAAACGTCCTGGCTTACAACACAAAAAAATAATTTTTCATCAAGACAACGCACCTGCGCACAAGAGTGTTTTAACAATGGCTAAAATCAACAAATTAAAGTACGAGTTGCTTAACCACCCACCTTATTCTCCTGATTTAGCTCCCAGTGACTTTTACCTGTTCCCAAATCTAAAAAAATTCCTTGCTGGCAAGCGTTTTACCTCAAATGAAGATGCAATTACAGTTGTAAACCACTATTTTGAAGACCTTGAGAAAAACTATTTTAATCAAGGGATATAATTGCTAGATAAGCGTTGGACTAAGTGTATTGAAGTTTCAGGAGATTATATTGAAAAATAAAAATATTTTTGAAAAACTAACTATTCTCTTTTAATTGATAGGGTAAGAACTTTCCGAACCGCTCTCGTACTTCTTATATGCAAAATCAATGCAATGCTTCGTATGTATAGATCGTTAAACGAGCAGAGACCAGGTCGGCAGCACACATAATGGTATTGATAAGCCGTCCACACCAACGGCGAAACTCGCATCTACGCGACGGTGATGTGTTTGCTTAAACTTTGCTGACTTACTTTTTTCTCCCTCTATGACAAACAACCACAAACCTGAGCTTGCGGATTAATTTCTCTTCAAAAAAAATGTTTTTATGTTTTGAAAACAAAAAAAAATTAAGACCAATTTTAGGTGGAGAATTAACTAAAAAATAAAATTCTGAGATTCGAAGAAAGCTATCTTTGTGTGTCGTGGAGATTTCAAAAGATTTTTATGGCAGGAAATCAAATAAAGGTGGTTTTTTACCTGTCTGATACCTAGTATCTAGCGTATGATTAATATTCACAAACATATAAATTATACGGTAGTGCTACATCATTTTCAATTGAAACTAAAAAAATTTAAATAAATAAAGAAAATACAGGGTGGTCCATTTACAATTTTAAATTGAACCGGCTGAAAAGAAAGTACTGATAATTTTTTTCAAAATCTGGTTTTAATGTTTTTCTCGCACAATAGAGCCATTGTTTCGTTGGCTTATCCTTTCAGGATAACTTCTTGGCCGGTGACGCAGCCAGCCTATAAACCGCACCAAACAGTCACTCCTTGTGGATGCATCGGCTTTCCAACAATTACTGGTGGATTCTCATTTGCCCAAATGCGGCAATTCTGTTTGTTAACGAATCCACTAAGGCAAGAGAAGAATTTTTTGATTAATCGAAAAAACTAATATTTTAATTAGAGGAAAAACTGCTTGCTTCCACAATTGAAGTAACCAAAATAATTGGTTACAGCAACACAATGTTTGCAAAACTATTGGTAGCTACAACCACCAGTTGTGACAACGAAATACCCTTTTTGCGTTTTATTGGTATGACCGAGCAATAATTTGTGAGTACAGTACGATGATCATATTTAACATCTTGTGGTATTTCGAACCAAGTATGTTTCTTTGTTTTTTTTTTAAATAAACAAAATTCAAATCAAGTGAGGAATCTTTATTGTTCATTCGAAAGGACATTTTATGCCATTTATTTTTACATAATTTCCTTCAAATGCTGGCCGCAACTACGCCTCAGGGTGTCCATTCTGAGGTTTCAATTTCGACCGGTACGGCTTAATGACACGCGTAATGTGGCTTCAAAAACCTGGATCACAGCTAGTTGGTTTGTCAGCATAGACTTTGGACTTTACGTAGCCCCAAAGAAAACAGTCTAAAGATGTGATATCACACTATTTAGGCGGTAAACTCACCGGTCCAAAACGTGAAATTAACTGCTCTTCGAAAGGACCGCTCAATAGATCCATGTTTGAGCAGCGGTATGAAAAGTGGCACCGTCCTGTTGAAACCAAATATCGTCAATATTACGGGGTTAAATTTAATTTTTGGTAAAATATAGAACGATGATTCCACCAATGATAAACCGCATCAAACCGTCGTTTTTTCTGGGACCAAATGCGACAATTTTGTTTATTGACGTTGCCGTTGCCAGAAATAGGCCTTATCACTGAAAAAAGTTTTGGTCGAAAACAGTTTCTCACCCGTACGCTCATTTCCATAATACAGTTGCACAATTTGGAGACGTTGTTACGGTGTAAGTCTTTCCATGATGAAATGGCAAACAATACCGAAAAGAAATAAAGTTAACCACAACTCACGCGTAATCTGTGAAAAATACCCCTATTTAAAAAAATCCTCTAGTCACCCGTTAGTTCCAACCGATTTCCAACTAATTGTTTCTCTGTATGTAATAAAGGGAAGTTAAAATTTTAAGGGCCGATCATCCACTGTTGCTATTTCTTGCCACCATTCGAACCATTGATGACGTTTGGAATGGCCGAGAGGCTTAACTTCTTGAGCCAATTGCACCTTGTAAGCGTGTAAATGAGAGGTGCAATTGTTGGGCACGAAGACGAGTTGAGGTGGACGGCTCTTCAGCCACAATATCACGAACAGCAGCAATAGTTTCTGCAGTACGAGCTGCACGAGCATGCACTGGTGTTTTCACATCTCCTACAGACCTGAAATTTTTGCACGATTTTTCCGATTGTAATCACATTTGGACGTATAAATTGACTAAAAAAATCACAAAGGGCACTACTTATATATGCATTTTGATTTGAGTACATAATTTACTTAATAAAAATCTGTATTGTTGAATAAAAACTTAACCTTATGGGGATCATTGTATGATTGTGTGTAAGTTTTACTATGGTTGTGAGGATCTTACTATGGTTGTATGTTAAACACACTGCGGCTATAAAGATCATTATATGGTTGAGGGGACCATAGTATGGTTGATTGTGAACAATTATATGTTTGTGGGGTCATAGTATGGTTGTGTTTGAATAATTCTATTGTTGTGAGGACAATGATATTGTCGTGGGAATCATAGAATGGTTGTGTGTGAACCACACTATTGTTATGATGATCATATTATTGTTGTGTCACGACGATATAACCAACAAACGTATGATGCTCATCGATTACTAAAAATCTCTATTGTTGAATAACAACTTAACCTTATGAGGATCATTGTATGATTGTGTGTAAGTTATACTATGGTTGTGAGGATCTTACTATGGTTGTATGTTAAACACACTGCGGCTATGAAGATCATAATATGGTTAAGGGGACCATAGTATGGTTGAGTGTGAACAAGTATATGGTTGTGGGGTCATAGTATGGTTGTGTTTGAATAATTCTATTGTTGTGAGGACAATAATATTGTTGTGGGAATCATAGAATGGTTGTGTGTGAACCACACTATTGTTATGATGATCATATTATTGTTGTGCCACGACAATATAACCAACAAAAGTATGTTGCTCTTTGAATATTGTTATAATTGTTAGGTGTGGTTCACATTTAAAATCGGCCCTTAAAATTTAAGCAACCTTTATTAACAATATAAACTAAGATCTACATCTTTGATCAGGGACAATGTTACCGACATTTCGTCCAACCTATGTGCGCTTACAAATATATCTCCTTGTTACAAATCCCTCGCTTCACTTACACTACCCTTAAAAGACCTACACTCGGGTGGTTGTGGGGCACTTACACCACAGGGCGAAGGTTCGTTCTTGGAACAACAAACGAACGAACGGCAAAAACGACGACGTCTCAGCAGCTCAGAATACAGTTTTAACAGAATGCGGAGGTGTTATAACATTTTGCGTCACAGACACGAGCCTTTCGCCTGCGAAACAACAAAACGGCGAAGGCACACGGCGCACACGAAACTAACAGTAACGGAAAAAATTCCTCAAACAGTACAACGGGAACACTGAACGACGACGTATCGTAACGAAACTAAAACCAAATTATAACGCACGAAAAAGCTCATTAAATATTACACAGTTCAAAAAAAAATAGGAAAGAAACAACAACAACAACGGCAACTAAAACATAACCTACGTACCCCAAACACACAAACACACACGCTCTCACTTCACATACACATAGAAGAAAAGCCACCACACCAACAAAAACAACAACAGTTTTGCCAACTAAGCAGAGCGTATAGAACGACAGAAAATCTCAATCAAGACAGACAACACAACTGCTAAAACGAAAAGGAAAATTAGAAAAAAAAATTAAATTAAACAGTAGTTATTGAATTAAATTAAACGCAACATAAGTTAACAACCCCCTTTAAACAGAAAAAGGGGTAGAACAAAAATAAAACGTTGAGAACATATACAAAAAAATCAATAATTGCCAACAAGCCAAAAGGTTAAAGGCATTGAGGCTGCTTGCTGCTGGAATTGCAACAATGACCGGCCACCATATGGTAGTGGGGAAAAGGCAAAACAACCAATAAATTGTTAAAGAAGCTAGTGCAAAACTAAAAAAGCCGTTAACAAACGTGTCAATAAAACAGAAATAAACGAAAAAAACTAAAGAATTTGTAAAAAAATTAAAAAAAAACAAATCACTACTCTGTTAAAGTTTTGGAATACAAGAAAAACCAACAATATGTTAACTGTGGGCGGTGCTGGAGTATGCTTGCAAACACTTGTGGCCATTATTGTAATGTTTAGCATTCTGGGTCAATGCGAAATGTCAATTTATCCAGGTAAGTTAAAAATAAACGCAAAATGCTTATCTATGAATGTATGACACTTTTTTTTGCACTTGCAACAACTACAAACTATTTAGTACGAATGAATACATACATATGTATGTACGTACATACACTTGTCTGAGTATACTACATACTTGTCCACTGGCAATAGTTTGAGAGGGTGGCCGTGGCGGACCTCTTTTGGAATTTCTCAAGAGTCTTCTAACATATGGCCACCAGTAGCAGTGGTGAGTGATCTCTGCCCCTTACGTTAAGGGAACTTTAATGTTCACAATGAAATTTAAATGTAACCTTTTAACCATATGTACATCATGAAAACTGAAAAAATACGTATGTATGTGTGCGCTTTGTATACATATGCATGTACATATAGTACATAAGTGTGTCTGTATGTACATACATACATATTTATTCATCAATTTTTGTGCAAACCTACATACCAACAAATGCAGGCAGTCAGCCCTACGCAAAAAAAAATCATCCATTCATATTGTAAAAGGCCTTCCTACCCTGCCCCCTGCCGCTCACACAGCAAAAAGAGATCCTCGAACAACAACAGCAAAAGCTAGCTTTTTTTTCTCGAGATTTCCTTTTTTTGCAAACATGTGTATCTGTCTTTGTTGTTTTTGTTGTTGTTGATGCTGCTATTTCGTTCATGCCATTTTTTTTCTTCATCATCTCCGATTTTTTCCCTTCTTTTCATGTATACAATTTGTCTGAGAGTGTGACGTGTTGTGTGTTTTGCTTTCTCTCGTTGGTTTGGTTCTATAACTAACTACCCAAACGAAAGCCAGCGGAGGGAGACATTTTAAAACGAAGTCATAAACTAAACTAACAAATACAACAATGTTGTAGCTACCATACGCACGCACTCACGAACGAACACGTACACACAAGTACAATGCAAAAACGACTTGTTGTCGACATTTAGACGACTTCCGCTTTTAACTGTTTCCAATTTCAAAGTAAGCAAAGGAACAGCAGCAGTAGCAACAAAAACAACAACAATAACAGCAACATAAAACCACTTCGCGTGTGTATGTAAGTGGTATACACACACACACACACTCTCGTTACATTCAGGGGGGGGGGGTAAGCACAAGACAACTGGGTTTGAGGTAGGAATTTATCCCAGTGAGAGAGAGAGAGAGAGTGAGAGAAAGAGCGACAAAAATAAAACGGGATGCCACATTGGTAGAGAAAAGTGGGCCAGATTGATTAATTACCAGAGGAAAAGACCGATTTACATGCAGTTGCTTGTGGAGTGAATGTGATTCTTTTTTTTGTTGCCCCCATGGCCAAACGGAACGGGTAAAAATTATTAATGTATATTAAGAGGGCACTCAGATACACACATGTACGAATTCGTTGAATGCATATGGATTTATAAAGCAGCGGTCAGTGTTCTGCGTATTATTTTTGGCAAGACATTGCAACATTTTAAATCAAAAAAAATGGGAAAGAATATACATTTAAAAACTAACATATATACTTCTACATTGTTGTAGCTGAGAGTTTCTAGACTTTTCAAGGCGGGATTTTATTTTAGGCAGCGTTTGAATAAGAACCAAAATTCGCTTTGGCCAGATTTCATCTGTCAATTATACGGCATTCGTGTATACAAACAAAGTCCAAAGATTTCGACACGAAATTTGGTGAATGTGGACTTTAATTTTCTTTGCGAACTTTGCACTACGATGCAAATTGTAATAGATTTTGCGAACAAAAATCTAAAACGGGGCGATATACATAATTAAACATTTTCCGTTAGCATTCCATTAATACGCCATACTGATATACAATGCAAATCTACATTAATCGGATTTCGTTCGAAAATCTATTACAATTTGTAGGGAAATTAATAGCCGATAGACGAGGAAAAGATCGAGTTCCGAATTACAAAGATTCTCTTGGGACAAAAGACTTACTGCCGCAATCACCAAATGTTAATAACTCTAATAGAGATGTTGTTCAACACACCATATGATGACAGCTATGATAATATTTAAGTAAAGACAACTCGGTCATACCAAGGGAATGGTGGCAAAATCTTTGTTGTGGTAACTAATAGTTTGTGTTGGTTTGGTCGTTGGAACCTAGGATTTTTAATGATACAAAAATAGTTTCATTCTAATAACCGAGTTCAGTTTGTTAAGTATTGCTTACTCAAAAAACCAAAACTATAGAAAAAAATAATAATACAAATTATAGGGGCAGAACTTCAAAATTTTCTATTCTGACTGCATTACGGGCTGCTATATATATTTCTGGCCAAATGATAAAAATGTGAATATTTATTATTAAAAATGGTTTTATCCAGCATTTATACACTTTTGCATGCGCTTAAACCAATTGTCGAAGCACTTTTTCCACTCTGATTGAGACACCTCCAAAAAATGGTTTTTGAACATGGTCATCAATTCGACGTTTTGGCAGGTCAAAAAGGCGCTGGTTTGAGCCGATGTGTGAGAGCTCGCATTGTCATGGTGCATAATGATTCGTCTTCTCTTGTTCGTTTTTTGAATTGCTCTGAAGACTTCAGGCAAACAAATTGTGGTGTACCACTCAGAATTGACAGTCCTACGTTGCTCAAGTGGAACAGTCGCCACATGACCAGTTTTGCCGAAGAAAAAAGCGACCATTTGCTTCGAAGTGCTTCTTCCGCGAACAACTTTCGTTGAATTTGACTCGTCTTCGAGGACCCACCCTGTCGATTGCTGTTTTGTTTCGGGCTCATACGCATAGATCCATGATTCGTTACCTGTGACGATCTTATAAACATCTTTTGAAGCACCGCGAACGTATTTTTTCAAAATTTCTATGCACCAATCGGCACAAGCCTTTTGTTTTGAGCGATTGTCAAATTGTGCGGGATCCAACGAGAACTAACCTTTTTTAAGGCCAGGTGTTTATGCAATATCGAATGTATGCTGGTTTAAGAAATGCCCAAGGATGCCTCTATCTCACGGTATATCACATAACGATCTTGCATTATCAGTTCACGTACCGCATCAATGTTCTCTGGCACAACGGCCGTTTTTGGACGACCTTCGTCTTTGAGCGAGCGTCGGCCACGATTGAATTCATTAAACCAGTTTTTCACAGTGCTATAGGATGGTGCTTCATCGCCATACAAAGATTTAAGTTCATCGATGCACTCTTGTCGTGATAATCCACGTCGTAAGTTGTGAAAAATGATCGCAGGAAAATGTTCACGAGTGAATTCCATTTTTTGCCAAATTAATTTTTTCAAGTCACTGTAAACAACACAAAACGTTCTCAGTACGTTTATGCTAAAAAAATATCAAACTTTCCAATGGAAATGTCAGATGGCACCAGGAAACACTTAGTGTTGCCTAGGCCAGAAATATATATAGCAACCCTTGTAGCTACAATAAAATGTATTTCTATCATATGTTTTTCAGAAACGGTAAAAAAGAAATTGTAGAAATTTCGAGTAGTTGTATGCCTTGAGTTCGTCCAACGTATTTGGATTGTTGACGTAGGCTAAGGATTTCCAGTGCCATGATAACGGCAGCTAACTGATAAACGCTCTCCGCTGTGCTTGATGTCGACCTTTGATCCCAGAGAGTCGGCTTACATCGCTCTCTTTCAAAGACCATTGACAGTAACGGTCTCTTCTATGATATTTCGAATGAAAATAGGTCCGATTATGTCGCCATTCCATAAACCACACCAAACAGTCACTCTTTGTGGATGCAAACGAAGAAGACGATTTTAAAGCTAAAACCCTTCATACCGGGCAACATTTTCCGCGGCCAGGTAACGAACTCTGAGTTGTCTACGATTGTCCGGATTTAATTCTTGCGTCACTACTATCAGAGGCATACAAAGCCGGAATAACTCTGGCGAGTCAAATCAAATGAACTTATTTACACGTAATTTCTAGGACATCTTCGATATTTGCTGCTACGACGGCTATGCTTTCTTTACTTCATACCAATCTCTGTCTGATTGGTGGATTTAAGTCCAAAAGTACACAAATGACGACGCACCTAATTTTCAACTAAGCCGATATTTCGATATTATTTTTAATAATTTCCACATAATCGGTATGGCTGAAACGATGTTTGATGAAATGGCAAACCTAACTGAATATTTTGCCGAATGGATTTAGATGTCATAGTAATTTTGACAGCTTCTGAAATATAAAACAGGAAAAACTTTTATTACTAGCCTTCGAAATTTAAACCAATGTGTTTCTAATTGTCTCTGTGTGATTGTAAATTTTCGCGATAATCGCCTAATAAATCATTGTTTATTTGCGTGATTAATTCAATCCAGTTTATATTTACTTCTAAGGTAAATATAATCTTACAATTATATAGAACATATATACGAATCAATAAATCTTAAAAGCTTTAAGCCTTAATTACAGGCTGACTTGGATTGCCTTCTTACAGTAATAATAGACCAGGTGGTCCATCTAGTGGTTTTGAATCGTATGTTATCTGGACACTGACAACATTTTTTTTCTCAAAATCTTGACAAAAAGTCGGTATCTTATCTTCGTGGAACGAAGTGAATCCTTTATGCTAGAACAACGTCGGGAAATGACGCTAACTTATTTTCAATTTAATGCTATTTAGCCCAAACAGTGCGTCTTTTGAAAAGAAGTTTTGGCGGAAATGAGACACCCAACCGGAAAATTTTTCAAAAAGCTTGTGATACAATGTTGATACAAGCGACGAGAGCCGACGAGAATTTTGTCGCCGTAGCTGAAAGTGTCCTGGGACATCAACTCGATATCGATCTCAAGAGTTTTATGTGATTTTTTCACAAAGACGCCCTATTCGCACACAACGTTAAATTGACTTAAGAATTGAAGGCACACGACCATCGTCGTCATAATCGCTTCTCAGTTTGGGTTGGCAATATCGATCTATCGATCTAAAGCTTGTGATACAATCTTGATACAAGCGACGAGAGCCGACGAGAATTTTGTCGCCGTAGCTGAAAGTGTCCTGGAACATCGGCTCGCTATCGATCTCAAGAATTTGATGTGATTTTTTCACAAAGACGTACTATTCGCACACAACGTTAAATTGACTTATGAATTGAAGCACACGACCTTCGTCGTCGTAATCGCTTCTCAGTTTGGGCCTTAGAGCGATATTGCCAACGATTTTGCTTGACAAATCGTCTTTTTCGGAAGAGCATTTTAGTCTAAGCGGCTATATAAACAAGCAAAACTGTCGCTTTAGGTAATTGGAAAACCAGCACGTGATCATCGAGTAGCTGTAATGCATCCTCTTGAGGGTGACTGATTAGTACGGACTTTGCAGCGATGGGATTTTTGGTCCATTTTTTTTTATTGAAAATGCTGCTGGAAACGCCACTCGGTTAAAAATGTGCGCAACAGTCAAATAAGACCGTTTTTGTGACAGAAGGTTGATGACGGCGACTTGGACAATCTTTGGTTTTTAGCAGAATGCCGCGCCATGCCACTTCAAAATCTAACTTTTGCGCACCAAATTCGTTAATCATGTTTTGAGTCAACTTGGCAATGTCAATAGGTCACCCCGGAGCTGTGACATGAAAACGTTAGACTTTTTTGTGCTGTTTCTTCAAATACTGAAATTATGGCGAATATTGCGCAAAAAATTACTGAGATATACCAGAAACTTTCACCAAGGTTTTGGGAAATTGGGTTGACACAATGGCTTATGTGATAATTTTTGTCCATTTTTATCAAAACTTGGGATTTGAAGCATTCTGTATACGTTTTTTTTACTTCTTAAAATATTAGATTTTCAGTTAAACATCTGATGTGTCTCTGCGCAAGAGTACAAGAACGTCGGCTCAACTATCTCTGGAGTAGGTTACTTGACAACTTCAACAAAAAGGAGTGCCATTTAAAAATTTTTATTTGAATCGGCTGTAAAAAAAGTACTGATTATTTTCAAATTTCCCGTTTTATTGGAAAGGTTGAAGTTTGTTTATTAGTAGTGGAAGGCAATATCATTCATGTGCCTACCAGATCTGCTCTGAATAACTGGACAGAACCAACTCGAATTCTAAAATGGTTTGCATCCCTGATATTTTCTTTAACAAAGCAAAATATTTATATGTGTTTGCAACTCTTATGTAAATATTATAGCAAATCTATGCATAACGAATATGTCGCATTTAAAGCAAACTCATCTCATTCCTATTGTGAACGTTCTATGAATTTGCACTTATAAAAGGTTCATCATCTGGCAATACTTAAGACATCTCACAGACAAAAAGGACTTCAAGTCTCAACTGCTGTAGCTGTCATGTCGTTATCCAGACACTTATGTAAGTTCTTATGTCAGCATACGCGACGACACATCTATCGCAATTCATAATTGTTGCTGCAAAAATCACTTTGGAATGTCAACCGTTTAAATCAGAATACACATACTCGTATGTATATGAGTTGCTTTCGCAATGTATCCTATTCCTTTTACTATGCTATTGTCATTCCTCGAATTATTTTCATTTCCTTTTGGATTTTTACTATTGAATTTTATGTATGGTGGATTCTTTTTCTAAATGCCTTGGCGTAATTTTAGTGTTTTATTAAATGTTGCTACTCAAGAGGGTAAATTTAAAATAGTCTTCTATGTCCTTTCTATGTCCTCTTGATCTAGGAGTAAACTAATTAATAAGCTACGCTAGGAAAACATTATTTTTGTAGCAGCCGAATTTGTTTCGAATAAAGTTATGATAGTCTTCTCTACTACTTACCCCCATTCTTGAATTTGTTAACTAATTACTTCGTTATCCACACCCGAATTGCAGCTGAAACCTAAACGAGGTAAATTTTTTTTTAATCCACCTCTCGAATTAATTTAAGACAGTTGATTAAATAATCCATTTGTAACAAATGATTTAATGGCATATTTAACTACTGCTTCTTAACAGTTGGTATCAATACTCGTGCAGCCGAATCCTTCTTATGGTCTTTGCAGACAGCGATAACTTCTACTCTTCGAACTGGTTTTTTCTATATAAAAAATCCGAGTCGGATTTTTATGGAAAGACGACCTGCCAAAGTACTAGTTTTCCTCGGTCTGACGAAAATGGTTTACTACTCTAGTATGTTTATATAGAATAAAGCGAGCACGAAATCTATTAGTATTGTCAGTCTGAAGAGGCCTTTCTAATTAACAAAATTTCAATATATCCTCCACCAATGAGTTGTTTCCATTTGCAACACCACGAAATATTGATTGAAGACCCTATAAAGTATATACGATGTCTGCTCAAAAGAAAAGGTGAAATTCAAATTTTCTCAAAAAATATTTATTTATTCATTAATCTCCATTTTGTGCCCTTCAAAGACATAAGTCACTTGTGCTAGCGTCTACGAATCCTCAAATCAGTCCTGGTTATGCACTTTTTTGGTAAGGTCTTAAGCTCTCTCAGCGATTCGGGTTTTATCTCCTCAATCGCCGCAAAACGCCGTCCTTTCATAAGTCTTTTCATTTTCGGAAACAGAAAAAAGGGGAAGAAGGCCAAATCTAGTAAATACGTTAGCTGAGGCTTGATTATGGTATTCCTTTCGGCCAAAAAATTTCAAACAAGCAATGACTAATGAGCTGGTGCATTATTGTGATGCAAAAGCCATGAATTGTTGTTCCACAATTCCGGGCGTTTTTTTTTTGTACTGCATCTCGTAAGCAGTGCAGTATTATAACAAGATAATACTCCTTATTAAACGTACGGTCATGTGACCTGAACTCATGATGCACTACGTCATGGCAATGGAAGAAAATAATGAGCGAAACCATGCCATTTGTTCGAACTTGGTGTGCTTTTTTGGTCTTAGGATAATTGGACTTTGGTTTCGATGCCATTACCATATACCCATGATTTGTCACCAGTTGTGATCTTATTAAGCAAATCTGGATCGTCGTTAAGGTCATTTAACTTATCCTGAGCGATTCCCGACGGCTGTTTTGTTCGAAATTCACTAATTTTATAACGAAATTTGCTGCCACTCGAATTTCCAAAAAAAAATTGTATGGCATGAGCCAACCGCTATGCCGACATCCACTGCAACTTTTCTTATAGTGATTCGACAATTTTTTAATTTCTTCCCTTTCTCAACATTTTCATCAGTTTTTGATGGAATGGATCTTTCAGGGCGTCGTCATTCACATTATTTCGACCTTCTTTGAAATGCTTGCACTACTTGTAAACATTTTTCTGACTCAGAGTGCAACTACCATATGCCATTCTCAACATTTCAAGTCCTTTCCCATTTTTTACACAAAATTTAATCCAAATACTTTGATCCTTTTTTGTTCACAGAAAAAAATCGCCAAACAAGCAAAGCACTTTTAAGTGCTATGCCTCTTACAAACAAACTATACTAAACACAAACAAAATCAACTAAGAACATATGTTCCAGACAAGTGTGCCAACAAAAAAACGCTAATCGAATGCACGTAGTCCGAAAAATTTTAAAATTTTCCTTTTCTATTGAACAGACGTCGTATATTTTTGATCGACGTAAAACACTAAGACGATATTGCCTTGACCTTCCGTACTTGTGACTGTAGAAAGCGCGATAGCGGTCAAACGAAACAACTTTAGTTCTGAAATTTTGATTGATAATGGTTTATGTTTAGAATTGTAAATATGCGAAATCAGGTCAGGAGGGAAAAGTTTTCCTTTAAGGGACCAAAGGTTCCTCGGTAAGAAGTTTTTTTTTTTGAGTAATTGCACATTTTTTTATGAACGGACAATTTGACATCGGATTTTTTTTTGCAAAATTCCTATCCGGCTGGTGCGGAAATGTTGAGTAAAGATCGATGGTCCAAAATTAATCGCAAACTCTCAAAAAACAGCCATATATTCGCCAATGCCATGACTGGGCAGCGAATATTGTCCACTAGCGAAAAAGAGCTTTCACTGCCGAAATAATATATGATTGAAATAAAAAACGCTAGATGGAGCACCATGTATTTAGCAAGCTAAAGATCGCAGATATGAACATAAATGAACGAATCCTATTAAAAACGAGACCAAATTAAAGCAGACAATGTAGGTTCTATCCTAGTCCATCTCCCCATTTGCCATTTCAACGACCTTAGATCAAATTGTTTAGAAAAGAAGGTTCAGGGAAGTAAGTTGGTAAACAAATTTAGGAATATTTATATATACATACTTGTTTGTGATATGCCTTATATGGCGTGTTTTTTTTTGAAAAGCAAATAAATCCGCACATTTAAGCATTTTTGAATCTCCTCTATCTATTTTGCCTAGAGCAACACGGTACGGTGTTGAAAAGCTTAACGTTTAGCAGATATCAGTATAAAGGGTCGACAAATCAATTTTTATGGAATCTTTAGAGAAAGATTAACGAGATAGGTTTGATTTCAGCAAAATTTCTTGGCAAACTCATGTTGTATTAGTCTTGACTTTTACAAATTACGGGAGTTCGCAAGTTTTCTATTTCGTCGTCTGCAGAAGATTATATTCTTATAGAGAGAAAAATAACTTTAAACCTAAGGCTCAATTAGTGCAACTCCATGTTATATTTTAAAATTTTCATATTATCCTCTGCACTATACGCTGTTATTTTTATAACACTGTGGAACACTTTTTTGAGGGGATTCCTACGGAGAAAAATTGGCTTATTCGAGTAGAGTACTTATAGATTCTCAAAAGGGCGGAGTCCTGGTAGATCTCGGTTATTTTTTATGTGCGGAGAAACTTTTCATTATGCAATGTGAATGAGTTGAATGTATTTATTAAGTGAAATTGACTTTAAGACATTTTTGTAGAACATAGAAATATTCACTTTTTTTGAAGAAAAAATGTTTTAACGGTAGTTGTGAGTATTTTAAAATGTTGTTAAGTTAATTTCAGTAGCTGTCACTAAAGAAGAAAAATAGATATCTCTAATTTTAGCCAGTCTTTTTTTTTGGTACTTTTGGTAAATAAATTGTATACTTATAAATATGGGTAAAATGGTATTTTGTGGTTTAAAATTTTCTGCTAAAATGCTACTATTATCATTTTTGTAGTATGTTTAAAAAATCAGGATATATTTAAATTTAAAAAATCATTTTATTCCATTTAAAAAAAAAATAAGTTTTTTATAAAATAAATTAAAATTATATATAAAAATAAAAAAATTGTTATAAAAAAATTTTATGTTTTCTAGGAAGACAAATTTATAACATTTTTGTGTTATTTACTTAGTAAAAGGAACAATTAGTTATGTTCAGATTGGAAAACCAAATAGATGCACATAGTAACCAACATTTATTCATATCACCCTGCTAAAATTAACTGGGTAACATTTTGTTTATTTCACAAATGGATCATCCATAGTGTAATTTACTATAATTTTGAATAAATATAAGTTTTAGTTTGACGTTTCGCAGTTTTTTTCAAAACATACGCCATATTTTTCCAGTTTACAATTATCAATTTAAAAGATATGCTAAAGTGTTGCCAAATTAAATGCTTTTTTTTACTAATTTATCGAAATTGTTGGCTTGTCATATAAAAAAAGCCTTTTATTATTTCATATGTACGAGTACTTTAAAAAAATGTATATTTTATGGGTCACTTTAGGTGGAATTACCCATAAATGAAAAATCCAATACATATAGCGAAATAACTTAAATTTAACGCACTTAGAGGGAATGGCAAAATATTTTTGGGCAGCATCATAAATATAATTAACTAATGTTCATTTTCTCTGTCTTAGTGTGGTCTAATGTACATTAAAAGGATGCATATGTATCCCATAAATATGGGGTCCTTCAGTTCTAAATTTATACAAATTCTAACTAAGAAGAGGACTGACCAAAAAAAAAAACACGAAATGTATGTGCTCAGCAAATGTATTAATCTCGTCATCTACGAGTGTGTACACGAGCAAGCACACATGTACAAAGAGTGCCATATAAGTGAAATAGCAGAAAAAAGTCAGTTTTGATTCAAAGAAGAATTTTAAGAATGCTGTGCAATCTTAAACAATTCGAATTTGCCCCGAGTTCGCTTAAGACAGCCACATTCCACACCAGTTACCCCCATCCATCTGGCAGCACTCCAACATTCTTTTATTGCACTTTTCAGTAGGCTACTCAACAAACAATACAAACCACCATACTCTCTCTCCCCAACATCGCACAGCATTCTCTCACTCTCTTAATGTGTATATGTGTGTGAGTGCCTCCTTGAGGCTGCGGCTAGCACACGTCTTCGTCCTCAGGCCGCTCGCTTTCTTTCGCTTGGTGCCTGATTGTGGTGGTTGTTGAATGTGGTGGTGATGTTGGCTGGCGGTGCTGATGATGGGCGTTAGTGATAATGGTAGGGGCTTAGGAGAATATTACGTGCTTTCATTTCATTTCGATCTACGTCACAACCTGTATCATCAAAAAGAAGAAGAAAAAAACAACACGAAGCAACAAAAAAGAAATCTTTATTCTTTTTTGATACTTGTACTGCTACTCATACATTTGAAGGCATGAATGCATAAACACACAGAGAGAGAGAGAGAAGAGAGTGAGAAAGGGGAAAAATCCCTACATCCTTATATTACTGCTGCCCATTTTGTTTGCAGTGTTGGCCCCTTAATAACGATTGAACTTTACCAGTTATATTCCATACGAAAACCAACAGAACAAACAACACAAGAAGATGGGAAAAAGACGTCAACGGATTTTGTAGGGTTGAGGGAAGGGGAAGGGGACGGACGTACGTACACACAACTAGGAAATGAGGAACGAGTACAAAAATGGTGGAACCAAATAACAATTATATGCTCTCTGCAATGAAATAAAAGAAATGAACGGAACTGAACTCGCAGCACTAACTAACTGTAACTGTATGTGGTGATAATCCAATTCGACTTTGTTGGTTGGTTCTTTGCTTGGTAGCCCACCCGTTCGTCCACCCATCCTTCCCTACCTACCATGCTGTTATATTCAAATGCTTTTCGAATTATATCAGTTTTCCATGTATAAAATTTGTTTCATTGCTTTTTTCGAGTATATATGTGCGATTGTGTGTTTGTTCTTTCTTTACTTTGCTGCTAAAAATAGATATTACAAAAATAGTTGGTGTTTTCTGTTTGACGGCAGTTACAGTTGTTTTTTCGGCATTTATTTATTCTGTTCTTTTTCCTCGGCTCGTAGTTATTTTCGGTTTGTTATGGACATTTGGATTGTTAATTATATTTCAACACGTAAGGGCTAATATTGTATACGGCGGCATACACATGTATGTACGCTGAAATTTGGTGGGATTGACTTAAGTTTCGTTGTCGAGTTTTCTTTGTTTCCATCTAAAAATAGTTGGCTACGTACGTAGTTATATTTTATTAGTAATAATTGGAGGTGGAGTCTTGTATAGAAAAAACAAAACCATCATCAATTTTTAATCAAATTTGGTTTATTTTTGATTTGAGACCTTTCGTGCTTTGAAGTGCTTATGATACTATTTTGAAAAAAGGTATATTTTTAAAATTGTAATTAAATAATTTCCCCTACTTCCTATGAGTTGTTTCTTTAGCCGCCAAAATTACACCTCGTTGTCGGTTGATATTTTGTCTTAACATTAAAACTACAATTAACATTACAATGTTGTGAAGAGCGATTTATTTATAGTTTATTTTTAAAATTTTAAATATAAGTAAAACCTTTCAAACGACATTCTTACGAGGGTTGCTATATATATTTCTGGCCTAGGCCACACTAAGTGTTACCAGGTGCCATCTGACATTTCCATTGGAAAGTTTGGCATTTTTTAGCATAAACGTACAAAGGACGTTTTGAAGAACGACCATCATTTTGTGCTGTTTACAGTGACTTGAAAAAAACAATTTGGCAAAAAAATGGAATTAACTCGTGAACATTTTCGTGCGATCATTTTTCACCACTTTCGACGTGGACTATCACGACAAGAGTGCTTCGATGAACATAAATCTTTGTATGGCGATAAAGCACCATCCTATAACGCTGTGAAAAACTGGTTTATTGAATTCAATCGTGGCCGTGGCTCGCTCAAAGACGAAGGTCGTCCAAAAACGGCCGTTGTGCCAGAGAACATTAATGCCGTGCTTGAACTGATAATGCAAGATCGTCATGTGACATAACGTGAGATAGAGGCAACCTTGGGTATTTCTTCCACCAGCATACATTCGATATTGCATGAACAACTGGCCGTAAAAAAGGTTTGTTCTCGTTGGATCCCAAACAATTTGACAATCGCTCAAAAAAAGAAATTTTGAAAAAATACGATCGCGGTGCTTCAAAAGACGTTTATAAGATCGTCATAGGTGACGAATCATGGATCTATGCGTATGAGATCGATCGTCTGGGTCTCCGAAGATGAGCCAAATCCAACGAAAGTTGTTCGTGGAAGAAGCACTTCGATGGAAGAAGCAGTTTCGTCGACAAAACTGGTCATGTGGCGACTGTTCCTCTCGAGAAACGTAGGACGGTCAATTCTGAATGGTACACCACAATTTGTTTGCCTAAGTCTTCAGAGAAATTCGAAAAACGAACTAGAGAAGACGAATCATTGTGCACCATGACAATGCGATCTCTCACACATCGGCTCAAACCAGCGCCATTTTGACCGGTCAAAACGTCGAATTGATGGAATATCCGCCGTTCAGCCCTGACTTGGCACCCAATGACTTCTTTTTTTCCCGCACATCAAGGAAATATGTGTGGTCAACGATTTTCGTCGTCAGAAGATGCTGTTGAAGCGTTCAAAAACCATGTTTTGGAAGTGTCTCAATCGGAGTGGATATAGTGCTTCGACAATTTGTTTTGGCGCATGCTAAAGTGTTTAAATCATGCTGGAGAATACTTTGAAAAACAATAAAACCATTTTTGATGATATATATTCGCATTTTCATTATTAGGCCAGAAATATATATAGCAGCCCTCGTAATAGTTATATATTTCGACACGAAATCCAGTTAATGTTGATTTAAAATTAAAGTTAAAAATGTCCTTTAAATAAAATATGCACTACTTAATAACAATCATTTTACTAATTATGCACACAGAGTAAAGATTTGTTGCCACAACCGAATTTTTTGCCAACCGAATGTTGGAGGTCATGTATTCCATCGTTGCAACTGAATGTTGATTGAGTACACAGCAATTCACATTAGAAGGAAATGACACTTTCGGTTGAAGGAAACAAGTATCAGTAATCCTAACAGATTAAGATGATTATTGAAACTAAATTTGTAAATATATTAGTTGTTGTTATAGATTGTTGGTTATAAGTACTTTTTGAACAAATTTAATATTTTACCGCCTTGCAATGGGTCCATGAATCTGATCAGTAAAATAATTACGTCTTTTAATAGATGTTTCGATAAACATTGCAATTATTCCCCAATCTAAAAATAATTAATGAAGGTATGTTTATAACAATATTTATTGTCAACCTTTGGGTAGCCAAAACTCTAGAAAAATGGGTCTGCAACAAAAAAATTTATTGTTGTCTTACATAAAAAGAAGGGGTATCTATGGCGAAAATTCAGATTTCGCTGAATTTCAGTAAGGCCTGTTTCTATATTCTAGAACTATTTTTATTTATGGTTCGTTTATTTGTTATTGTAACCGTCTAACCCAAAAACTTGAACCGACTGGCCATTCCTTTTTCTAAATAGGTTTCGTCGTAAACAAAGATTTCTTGTGACTAGGACCGATAACATATTATTGGGTTGATATGATGTGGTTGGAATATTGTCTTACAACAGCCAACTAAACAGGCTTTGGTCACTGCGAAGAACTAATCTGTTGTTACCACTTATTATTGTTCCCTAAGTAACATGTACATAACAATTGGTTGGTTGCCATAACCCCCAGTTGGCGCAACCAATAATTTAACTAAATTCGGTTGGTTAAATTGTGTTATTGCCTGTAAATACCGTGATATGGTTGAAGCAATCTTTATATAATATCTCGAACCATTTTACCATCAGTACTATGGAATGTTGGTATTTGCAACAGAAAGTCGAAGTTTTGTAGTTCGGACACATTTTTAACTGATTTATTTCTGTGTGTAAAACAAAAATGCGGACTGGCCGAATCTTTTATAACTTCTACCATGGATTTGCTATTAAAATAGAACAAATATTGATTATCATATTTATGGCCACTATGACAACAACGCTCGTTTATTGGGCGCACGGGTCCTTGAGAGACACACACAAATTTCAGTCACCTTTTAAAAATACATATTTGGATACAAAATGACTTTGGGGTCTACACATAGAGAAACAATCAGTTGGAAATCAGTCCGAACTACAACTATTCTGTTGGATAAACATATTTTCTGTTGCAATCACCAAAATTACTTGGTATTGATGGTTACATGGTCCGGCTTACCATAAGATGGTAGCTACAATGGTAGTATTACGGTCCTTACAGCCAACAAGTCGGCAATACCAACCAAATTAAAAACAGTAATGGTTGCCACAATTGGTGGTTATGACAACCAATCAATTATAAAGTACATGTTACTTTGGTACCAATAATAGGTAGGAACAACAGATAAATTCTTTGTAGTAACTGAACCCCGTTTAGTTCGCTATTGTAACATGCAACAAAATTTCGGACTTTCTTAGGAGATAAATGATTTCTTCTAGAAATGAAAGACTTGGGTGATTATAGTTAATTCCAAAAAAATACCCCTGAGAGGTCCAGTTATTTTTTATTGGCCAAGGATTTTTTTTGCCACTCTATATTGTATGAAATACGGGGTGGTTCATTTAATATTTTAGATTTGAATCAGCTTTAAAAAAATACTGATAGTTTTTTCAAATTTCTGGTTTTATTGAAAAGGTTGAACTTTGTCATTTAATAATAAAACACAATATCATTCATATGACTACCACAACTGGCTCGGCAGTACCTCATCCGATCAGCCTAATTTTTTAGTACATTTTCGATTGTTTTGGGTCGAATCTCTTCAATGGAAACTTAGATTTCATGTTTAAATTCCTTAATTGTCTCTAGATGCTTATCCTTGATGGCTCCCTTACGAAAAATAGTCCAAAGGGCTCAAATCACAGCTCCGGGCCAATGTATATCACAATTTCCAATGTGTACCAATGTACGTATATCACAATTTCTGCTGATTATTCGCTTTTCAAAAACAGAACTTATTTACATTCGATGGTTGCTGTGTGACCCCGTCTTGTTTAAACCAAATGTCGTCCATGAATTCAGTTGAATCTTTGGAAACAAAAATTTGTTGAGCATGGCGCCTTGCTCCTTTTTGAAGAAAAATGGCACAACGATGCCGCCAGCCCATAATCCACACAAAAAAGTGACCCGTTGTGGATGCATTGGCTTGTTTCTGAACTCCATATGCGGCAATTTTTGTTATTGACATAGCCACCGAGATAAAAATTAACTTCATCAGCAAATACGATTTTTCGGTAAAAATCTTCATCTCCTGCGAAACAATCTTCAGCCCATTGGTCGAAGCCGAAAGGCATCGAAGCCGAAAAGCATCGCCTCATGACCAGGCTCCAGTTCTTGGACCAATTGAACTTTGTGAGGCATCTTACCGAGATCTTTATGCAAAACTCTTCATCTCTTCTCGAAAACGTCTTACAGTTTGGGTAAAGACTCACTACTTTCGAAGTAATTTTTTTAATATTTTGCCGTTTTGTGCGAGCGAAAAGAGTCCCATTTTGCAAATGTCAAACATAAACCTGAAAATAAAAATGAATGTTATTTTCTACCTTTCCAAGTCAAAGTAATCGGTAGTTCAAATTTTAAATGGCCCACCCGTTACATACATCGTGTCCCTGTTTAGGATAGATTGAAATTCTTCATAGGTACTCTAACAATTTCTCATTTATAAATTTGATATTTTATAAATAATAGTACTCTTGATTGACTAAATCATTATTCAAATAAATTATTCTCTCTTTCCTCTCTTTACCAATCCAGGCCTTCGTCGTAGACCCTTACAACCGGCTCAACAAAGCTCCTCCTACGAAGTCAATTCAGACTTTCTCACCCAACTGATGGAAGAGAACGCCCGCCGACGCCTGCAACAACAATTCGAACAACATTTGGAATTGATCAACATGAAATTGATGCGACAGCGCCAGCGAGAGGAACGTCTGCGCGAACGTTATCGCCAGCAGCAGTTGGCGGCAATGGCGGCCGAAAATGATGACGACTACGATTACATACGCAAATTCAAGGACACCGGCAACAGCAACCCGGACAGCAGCAGTGCCAGCAACACTAACAACAATAACAACAACCTTCAGTATGAACCATTCGATAATACAAATCAGGATTTCAGCTACAAGTACCCCTCCATTGAGAATATGCATAATCTAAGGGATCGCATCAATTTTGCGGTGAATCCCAACGATCCACGGTATTATGAGGCCACCGATGAAAATGCCGGCGGTTATATGGTCGGTAATATGGAGACCAATAACGAAGTGGAAGAGCTAAGGGACGAAGATGCGGGCGCCGAAGATGATGAGGGTGTGGAAGTCGATAAGGAAGAAGATTTAGATTCTCAGGTTTTGGAAGAGTATGAAGAATATACGCCACAAGATGAGACGGGCAACGTGGTGGACACTAAAATTCCAGATGATCCTTCGTCGATGGCACTACCACCCCAACAAGCCGGTATTGTGGGTCAGAGTGGCAACGCCAATTTCCATCGTATCAAACCGCAGTCGGCGTCTGCCGCTGCCGCCGTCGGTGTAAATGCCAAACAAGTGCAGACGGGAGGCGTGGCACCGGCACGTCAAGATATGACTACGCTGATCGATAAACTACAACCCAAAGGAGACCAGCTGCCGCACATGATGGAGGGTCCCAACGATGCCCACATGGTGGTGCGCGAACATTTGGGCATGAAGGGAGAGATGGGCATGTATGTGGTGGCGTTGATAGCGGGCGTCAGTGCAGCAGCTACTGTGGGTCTATTCGTATTAGGCATAGCTTGGTATACGTAAGTATTTGGGAGCATAACTAAATTTTATGGACGACTTTGTCAACTTTCGTATTTCTTGTCCTTTTAGATTCCACAACAAGAGTAAAGCGGCAGCGGATGTCGATTATCCCGCCTATGGTGTTACTGGTCCCAACAAGGATATCTCACCATCGGGTGATCGCAAACTGGCTCAAAGTGCTCAGATGTATCACTATCAGCACCAGAAGCAGCAGATCATCGCTATGGAGAATCGCCAAAATAATGAAGAGAACTGCGAAATGTCATATGTGGAGAGTGATGATGACAATGAGGAGGGCGACTACACGGTGTACGAGTGTCCCGGATTGGCACCGGTAAGTAAAAAGATACAGAACATAAAGGAAACAGTGTGATAAATGGTTTTATTTATATTCACAATAACGGTAAATGGCATCGATATGTGTATAACAATTTGTTTATATATAAGATAGGTGACATAATAGATCTGGTGTCTCTGTCACCTTTTCCATCTGACACTTAAAGTGTCATCGAAGAAGAAGAATTTTATCTGTAATTGTAAATGAGGTAATTGTAAAGTAAACCGGACAGCTGTACATGGTAGGGAAATTAGAAATTATAATTGCGATTATCGCCATATTGCGATTAAAATTATATGTTTATTGCAAATGTCAAATCAAAATTGTTTTATGTGGCCCTATGCCTTTTGCAGGAAGAAAAGAAACAACTATATACATATACAGGGTGGAGCGCGGTAACTTACTTATTTGGGAAAAAAAATAAAAAAAATTATGAACCTTAGAAAAATTTATTTAATATTTTATTTATATTGAACATATTTATATGATATATTTTATTTATATCAACAAAGGCGTTGTAAGCTTCTTTTGGGATGTGTAAACAATGAAATAGACCTCTAAATGAATCAGAGCATCCAACTAGAAGTCTACATTTCCATTGAATAGATAATTTGTCTTTTATAGATTAAAAGCTTGGGAAAGACTAGAGTAGAACTAGATTAGTAACTACAAACCCACAGGCTATGATATTGAATTAACTTTAACTTACGTCACACTCAGTTCCCTGCTGGCTGTATAAGTAATAAGCCTTGCGGCAGTAGTTGGCTCTGTGTAAGGCTTGTTTCAGGAAGTGTGCAAATAAATAAATAATGAAACTCGGTAAAAGTAAAATATGGTTTAGTGTCTGATGTACCTTCTGTAGACCGGGAACCATGTTTGTCTTATGTAGTCAGTATCTACTTCAATACTTTTTATGAATTTTTACGAACTGTTGTCTACTCATGATATGATAAAGTGGGCAATGTAAGAAAGTTAGGAAAAATAAGAACCTACATCATCATTTTTCAATATTTTGTCCAATTCATTTTTAACATATCTTCGTTTGTTCTGACCTTCGGTTAATGTCTTCCAATGCGTTAAGCGGGTAAATTGTCCGGTGCCAAACATTTCGCTTAAAGTTTCCTCGGTCTGAGCCAGTTTGGCTTTCACCAATGTTTCTAAACATTTCACCTCCTGATCCCACTCATTTTTGTCATGGACAAAACGATCCTCGAGTGTGTTCAGCTGTATGACCCTTAGCATATCGATAGCTTTGTCTTCCCACGAATGTCTTCGTATGGACTCATCTACCACTGCAGACTTGAGATTATCGAAAATATCATCATGGTCGGGTAATTTTTTCGCTTTATCAATGAGGGTAATAAATTCTTTTTGTAAAATTTCCCAACCTATAGAAGCAAATATGAAAAGAAAAGTTAGTAAGTAAGAATATAAAAAGAAGTGGTCGAAATCTGAGTATCCTAATTATATATTATATATTTTTTATATATATTTTTTAAAAAAAAATAAAAAAAAAACTATGGCTATCGTAAGTACAGGGTGGAGCGCGGTAATTTGCTTATTTAAATAAAAAAAATTATGAACCTTAGACAAATTTATTTTATATTTTAATTATATTTAACAGTAAGGGAATTTTTAAATTACATGGTTTTAAATAGTGCATCTGGTAAAAGTAGACTTTCGCTATCCACACACTGCTGCATACGTTTTCATGAACTCAAACAAGTATGTCGACTGGTACTCTGCCAATTTCAGCCTCAATATTGTTAATTAGGTCTTCGAAGTTGTTGGGACGGTTGATATACACCTTCTACTTCAGGTAACCCTAAAGAAAAAAAATCGCATGGGACGGTTCTAAAGAGCGTGCCGGTCAGTTGACATCACCCCTCAAAGAGATAAACCGTTCAGGAAACATTTGCCGAGGTCCGCCGTGTTCAAAAGTCCTGTGCTGACAATTGTTGGACTACGCACATTTAAATGGCTGAACATTCATTTCAACATAAAGAATCCGGTGGAGAGAACGTCTGGAAATGCCAAGAGCAAGTGATTGCTTCCGAGCAGAGCGTTTCTGAGATAGCAGTACTGCTGCTCTAATTTTCTCGATGTTTATGACTCCCCACAGAAAATAATCCAAAGGGCTAAAATCACAGCTCCGAGGCAGCCAATTGACATCACCATTTCGGCTGATTATTCGTTTTTCAAAAACAGTGCGTAAAATATCGACCGTTGAGTTGGCTGTTTGACATGTGGCCCGTCTTGTTAAAAACCAAATGTCGTCCATGTCATTCTCTTGAATTTTTGGAAACGAAATTTCGTTGGGCATGGCGCGTTAACGCTCACCTTTGACGGTCGAAGGGGCCATTGCTCATTTTCGAAGAAAAATGGGCCAATGTCCACATTAACCAGTGACTCATTGTGGATGCATTGGCTTCTCAATAGCCACGTGTGGGTTCTCCGAAACCCATATGCGGCAATTTTGCTTATTGACAAAGCCACCGAGATGAAAATGAGTTATATCTGAAAACACTATTTTTCGCTTAAATTCTACATCTCCTGCCAAACAATCTTCGGCCAATTGGGCGAAGCGAAAACGCATCGGATGGTGTTCCATTAGTAAATGACAAAGTTTAACCTTTCCAATAAAACCAGAAATTTAAAAAAAAAATATATATCAGTACTTTTTTATACAGCCGAGTCAAATTAATAATTTTTAATTGCCCACCTATTAATTAGGAATTCTAAGCTCCATTGACGGTACCACTTTGGTAGTTGCTATTGTTGTTATGTTTTCGTGATAATTTTTATTGATGTCGATATCGAAATACATTTTTTATTGTTTATGTGAATCAATAATTAAATTACTTTACTTTTAATTTGCAGACTGGCGAAATGGAAGTGAAAAATCCACTATTTTTGGATGACACTCCGGTTACACCTTCATTGGGCAATCATCCCATCACTCAGGTTTCGGCACAACAGCCTTCGGTCAAGAAAATCTTTGAAAAAAGTCAACAGCAGCAGCAACAACAATCAACTTCAACTGCACCAGCATCGACATCAGCTGCTGCAGGAAATAATGTAGTGACAGCGTCTTCCGATGATAAAAAACCCAACAAAAAATCAAAGAAATAAGTGAATTAAGAAAAACAAAAACACAACAAAATAAGAAAAAAATATCTCTTTTGCTTTCTTTCTCAATGATGAGTGAAAGGTTTTGGACTATAAGACTAAAGGCGGAAACAGAGAATTATATAAAAAAAACGAATTAAACGAAAATAAGCGGCCGTTAAGGATTTGTCTGTGTCTGCAACAAGAAGAGAAAAGTTTTTTTTTGGATAAACTTTAAAGCGGGGCCTGACCATTCATTCAACGTGCTTAGCGGCCCAACAATATGGCAACACTGATCTGCGCGTGATCTGTTTCTTTTGTCTTTGTTGGCCTAGTTTATGCTGAGGACACTTTCGGGATTAGATTAGGTAATCTTTGACCCCATCTTTATATGCTAGCAAAAATTTATATAAAATAATTTGCGGTTTCTTTTTCGAAATTTTGTTTAAAAATTTGTTTATGTATTAAAATTGGAAATTTTAAAGTGAATGACAACGCTATTTTAAAAGCGAACAAGCCTTTAGATATTTATATGTGTTAAATAAGCATTTGTTGCTTTGGCTTTATATGGCATTCGCACTGGATCTCGGTTTGACCTGATTTCGTCATTCAATTTCCATACAAACTTTAATACAGTATGTGATGAAAACCGCCGTTTGTCAAACAATTTCCAAACAAATGTGATGGAATCTGTTCGAATTAAATCGCATTCGATTTGGTATACAAATTTTAAAAAATCGTGCTAAATTTGATTTTAATCGATTAATTTCAGTTTTTCTTCGATAAATCGATATGTTTGCGTAAAAAAGTTTGAATTTTTCATGCCATATTCAAAACAAAAATTGTTAAAAATGAGAGCAAAAAAAATCGATCGATTCCCATCACATACCGAAATATATTTCGGCAAGAAATCCACTGAATCAGGACTTCAATTTTATATGCTAATGCGATATTACAGCCATGTTCAGATATGCTAAGATAATTAACTTCTTCGGTTTTTTGACAAGAAACCTATTATAATTTGTATGGAAAGTGACAGATAATAAAGTAAATAACCGATATAAGTAAGTCGAGACATTCCACATGGTTTTATGCAAAAATGTTTTATATGCGTTTTTTTCTAATAAAAAATGTTCTTATATCCGTTACTTGTTCTATTCGTTTAATGCCCGAAAGATTTTCTTATATCCGATACTTAATGTATTCGTTTAATGTGGATTTTGTAGTATATCCCAATGCAGCATAAATATGGGATAATTTAAAATTTTAAATCGAGAGCAAAAAAATATCGATCGACATATATTTCGGCAAGAAACCCATTGAAGCAGGAATTCAATTGTATATGCTATTATTCCTATTACAGCCATGTTCGGATATGCAAAGAAACTTCGCTTCTTCGGTATTTTGAAAAGAAGCCTATTCTAATTTGTAAGAAAATTGACAGATAATAAAGTAAATAACGGATATAAGAAAGTCGAGATATTCCACATGGTGTTATGCAAAAATTTCTTATAAGTGTTATTCTTATAAAAGATTCTCTTATATCCGTTACTTACTGTATCCGTTTGATGTCCGAAAGATGTTCTTATATCCGTTAGTTACTGTTTTCGTTCAATGTGGATTTTGTAGTACGAGTATACCCCAATGCGTGTATATCCCAATGTGGATTTTGTAGTATATCCCAATGCAGCATAAATATGGAATAATGAAAGACCAAAAAAGTTACGTGCTAAAAAAAATCATAAGTCGTTTCCACCTCTTGTAGTCTAAAGCCATGTAGACACTGAAGCAGATTAACCTAATTCTTCACTAAGCCTAAATCGAACAGCAACAATATTTTATAAAAATATTCACATCGTAAAGGCAAGTTCTGATATGTTTGTAAAATCCACTTTCTTAGGAATTTTCCCAAAAATCTATAACGATTTTTATGAAAATTGACTGTTTTGAAATCCGTTCAGCGTAGATTTTGGTTTGTATTCGAATGCAATAAAAAGCCTTATTCATATATACAACTGAAATCCGTGTTAATTGGATTTAGGCTCAAAATCTATTACAATTTATATGGATATTGATGCGTAAGATTTCGGTCGTATAACCGAATGCAATATAAGATTTCCTTACATATGCTACAAATTCCGAACAAATTGTATTTTATACTCGAAATTAATCGTGTGATTAAATAGGTTAATCTACTTCAATGTCAACTAGGAATAAAATACCTATTCACCATTGTTTCTACCAAAATCCTTTTCCCCTTATAAACTGTTTCTGCATCTTTTTTATGCCATCAACAATTTCTAATGCCTTATTCGCATATAAAATTAAAGTCCGTATTTTCATCGGCTTCGTGTTGAAATCTTATAATGTGTTTGAAAACAAAAGATAAAATCCAATGAAAATTATATCCGATGGATATCGCTAGTAAAAGCCATTCGAATCCACATTCAACGGATTTCGTGTTGAAATCTTTTACAGTTTGTATAGAAATTGACATCTAAAATCCGATGAAAATGAACTCCGTTAGATTTCTCTGGTATATGCCAATGCTGTATAAGGAAATTGTTTTTGTTTTCTTTTTGTCTAATCGGGAAACCCCAAAAACATTTTTTTCCTCAAAACAAAACCCACAAACTTACCAATTGTGGGTATTTAAGAAAAACTAAATAATTGGAAACTGAAAATATTGAGTAAAACTCGTTATAACCGATCATTAAAAACAGATACATACATAATATTAAAAAAAAAATAATAAATTGTTTAAAGCTGTTAAAAATGCTTAATTTCAAAAAATGGAATATAATTCCTCGAAAGCATCTTTAAACACATAACTAAGCAAATCATTTTCAAATTTTACTTTTCCATTTCCCTTTTCCTACTCTCCCTGCCCCACTACAACTACATTTAGTTTTTATACTTTATATATATTAGATCTATCTAAGTTAAAAACAAAAAACTTTATCTCTCCACACTTTTCTTCCTTAACTTTAAGTGTATAAAACAAAACAAAAAATATAAAGAAAAAAACCCAAAACAATCGATGTTTAAAAAAAAACCAAAAATAACTCGAAACCAAATCATTCCGATATACATTCAAACAGACTACTATTTAACAATTAATATTTTCCAAAGAAACTGAATTATACTGAAATCATACATACTTACATATACATATATACTATATATCGTATATTGCAACTACACTTTATAACACTAACAGTTTATCCGAGCCTCTACTTTTTATTCATCTCTCAAAAAGCTTTATTTAAATACAAAATCAAACAACAACAAAAAAACAAAGTAAAGAACATAACATTTGCCTTCATGACATTTAAACCTACGAACGATAACCTAACAAAAACCAAATACACTATCATGCGACAAATTATGTGTTATATATATATAAATTTATATATAAAATCAAGTGTGTATATGTAATGAGAAAAAAAACAACCTAAAAACAAAAATCGATAAATCAACATTAGTTGAGTGTATAGATGAGGACAAAGGACAAGCGAAAGCATAGAACATGACATTCACAAAAATATTTTGATGTTCATGAAGAAAAGAAAGAAAAGATTGTTAAATTTAAAAAAAAAATAAAGCCACTTCAGTCAATAAAAATGCCAAACAAAAAGAACAAGTTTAGTTAGTGAACAGCTGATCAGGCTAGACTTAATTGAGTTATCGGAATTGAAAAGGGTTATGCAAATAATTTCAAATTTAACGTTTGTTTTATATAAAATAAAAATAAAGTAATAAACGTTATTTGCAAGCAACCAAATTTTGCCAGTAATACCCTTAATTCAAATCTGTCAAAGAAACAATGTCGGTTTTTCTAATTGTCGTTTTTGCCAACCAATGTTGGTTTCATTTGGTGACATGAAACCAAGTTGATTTTGTCCATTACGAAGGTAAAAAACCAATGTTCGAAAACCGATAACATTAATTTTCATGACACCAAAGCATTTTTTTCTTATCGTTTTCAAAACCAATAGTGACGACATTGGTTTCTATGACAGCCCTGATAATTTTTCTCCACCTTCGGGTTTGGCGGCTTCACAAAGCCGCCGTTAACAAGTGTGTTCGTTTACTTTCCCAGTAAAAATTTGCAAGTTTCTACTTTTGAGAGCGTTAGGCCAATTTGACTCTCTTTATTAAATTTTGCAAAAAAAAAGTGAACGAACAGCTTCCAGTAAAAATTTGCAATGAAACATCTGATTTTGTTTACTGATTGCACTACATTTTATTTTATTTTGAATTTTAAAGTGTTAAAATTTGTAATAAAAAAACTGAGCAAAAGAAAACTTTTTTTGTTTTTCATTTCAGTGATTAACATTAAATAAAATAATATTCCAATTTTTACTTACCTATTTTGTTGTAAATTTATTTTTACTTTTATTTGTTAACATAAAACAGCTGATTTCAAACATCTGTTCTATCCGGCAAATTTTGGTTGGCATTTGGATAACATCGAACTGTCAAAATTTTCTCTGGCTCTCATTTAACATCCAGTACAAATTTGCAAACAAACGAACACACTTAATATCGGTAGTGCAAAATGCATTAATTGAATCTGAAAGTTGTTTCTTAATTCATTTTACATTAAATATATTTGCTCGTTTTTATGAAAATACATTTTATGGATTGAAAAAACCAATAAGCCGGTTTTTGCCCAAATTTATGAAGAAATCAAGCAGCCGATTATAAACGGCCCTGCCGTCGCAGATGTTATCATAGGGGCTTCAAACTCTGATTATATTGCGGTTAAATTCATATTGACCAGATGATAACAATTGCGGTTAATTTCATATTGACCAGATGACATCTGTCAGTTTGCATTATAATTCCAACAGATTTCTGGCAAAATCTTAAAAAAGTGGGTTTTGTTAGCTCTGTTTTTCTTCAATTTTTAATGTTCGCAGTTTTTATTAAAATTATTGGCTTATTGTCATTAAAATACTAACGAAAATCCAATGGCAGCTGTCATAATGACAGCTATAATCGCTTTCAAATTAGACTTGTGTTTAAGCAGCGAAAGGTGTTGAATTTGACATTTCGCATTCCTTTATTTAAAGAAAATTCAGGTATTTGTAAGTTAAATGGCCAGTTCACTCGAACACAATTTTAAATTCATGTAATTTTTATACCAATTGTAATACTTTCTTGGACGAACTTCTGGCAACTGTAACTTTAGCAGCAATTGCAAATCTTTCAAGAGAAAATTTTCAGCAAGAATTATTCTTTCTTTGCTGATACTGGTATTACTAGAATAGTGCTGTCGACTACATTTTACTGTTTTTTGACCCCTGTTTATATGAAAGTATGATACTGTTGGCATCATTGAACACAAATTCATGTTGAACCTTTTTATTTTTTATTCCTTTTATTGTTTATAGTTTCCTTTTTTAATTTTAAAAATTCTTTTATTTAATTTATTTGTAAATCACCGTTTGTCAACCTTCTAAACATTTTTCCATGCAGAACAGCGGTTATGCATATTAATTAGCATGAAAGGTCAATGTTTTTTTTTAAATTTTAACGACGTTGAACTCAGTACATCTTATCGGCAACGAGTTCACATAATATGTTTTTTATATGGAGTTTGATCGCAGGAATCATCGAACTCAGTACCAGCCTTAAGACATTATATTCCGTGGGATCGATTGTACTGCGTAAGTCACATTACGTGTTTTTTAAAATTTTTTAAAATGGCTTTAATTACGAATAAAATGACAATTTCTATCAGCTGATTGATTTAGTAAAGCCACGTTTTCATCATAGCCAGTACAGCTTTTCGGCAGCGAGTTCACGTAATTTTTTTTTTATATAGAGTTTGATCGCAGGAAACATCGAACTCAGTACCAGCCTTAAGGAATTATATTTCGTGGGATCGGTTGTACTGCTTAAGTCACATTTCGTGTTTTTTAAAATTTTTGTTGCTTTAATTACGAATGAAATGACAATTCGATCAGCTTATTCATTTAGTAAAGCCACGTTTATTATCATAACCATTTTAGGTGTTTTTGAAAGCCAATAATTTGGGTGTGGTTTCACATTTTTTAAACCGAGAATACAATTAATTGGATAAGATTTTTTAAGACCAGACCCATGACAATTGCCTTCCTTACTGAACGCCTACGTTTCCGGCATAGAAGTTGTTTAATTTCCTGGTACTTATTTGGACTTAAAAGCCAGCGGTCATGAAAAAATACAAAAAAAAACTTTAAAAATGCAAATGGTTTTTTTTCCCAACAATGGTAAATGAACCTAATAAGTTTTCTTTACAAAATTGAAATACATTTGTCATTTGATTTGCTCTAAAATTCTCTAGCAAAACCAAAATCATATGGAATCGAATTGAATATAAAATAAAATTGTAAAGAATGATAATTTATGTAAATACAAGGCAAATGAAAAATATTCCAATAAATAGCCGATTAGAAAAACCCAAAAGGAAACAGCTGATTAAACTAATTCGAACAGCTGTTTTCAAACTAAATAAGTTACGAAAGTATATGGAAACAAACTTTATTTCCAAAAGCCTTTTCCTTTGTCCTCAACTCTACATAGTGTACAAATTAGATAAAGTCGAGAAAATATTGTATAAATCCGTTTTGTTTGATTATATTGTATAATTATATGAGTCATGGATTGCTCATTTCAATGACAACCATACTTACAAATCAGAAACAAAAACTCCCTATTGTAACTATGATGAAAATACTAAACAAAAAGCCAAATCTTTCTTAAATACAAATAAACGGAAACTCCTCTAAAAGCACCTAAATTATGTATTTTTTCCAATTAAAAAAAAAAAGTAAACACTAACAAAAATTCGTATGACTAAAATATTAACACAAACAGGCAACAAATGTTGTGTACTCTTTTTTGTAGTAAAACAAAACTAAAATTTTTTATAACTTTTTTTCTATTACAACAAAGATACCAAAAAACAACTTATTAAATGTGTATAGATTTATTATAAATAAATTAAAAAAAAATACAAAACTTTTTTAAAAACTTTAACTAACAAAATCTTTTTGCCCCCTATGTAAAACTTTGGCATTTCATTTTTTTAAATAAACTTTTTAAGATTTAAAAACGAAAACAAAATAAAAGAAGAATCAAGAAGACGTCAAAAACCTACCATACAATTATTATATGAATCCCCTGAAAGGCTAACAAGCGAAATCAATTACTTTTTTTTTACAAAAAAAAAACAAAACTTTTAAAAACGATAACGATCGATTAATTGAGAACAAGAATAAAGAATCCTACCAAATCTGTGTCAATTTCAAAAAATTCAATTGTTTTTTTTTTAAATATTATCTTTAAAACTCAATTAACAAGGTAAAGTGAAACATATGCAAGCAAAAATACTTTGTTTACAAAATTGTGAAAAAAACAATTAAGAATTTGTTAAAAATCCAAATTGATTTACTTTAAAAAAATGAATGAAAAAAATGAAATGTTATAAAATTGTTACGAAGAAACTGTTATAAATTGATAGGCAGGAAGAACTCAAAATTAACAAATCCTAATAGAAAAGTATATATGTATGTAACTAGTTTGCAGAAAACAGCAAGTGGAGGCTTAAAAACTTAAACCATGTTTACATTTCTTGTATTTCTAAGCAAAGTCTCGACATAATTTATGTTTTCGCTTTTTGAAACATGACTTGACATTTTTCCTAAAGTTTGAAAGTCACATTCAGGGCTGTCATAGAAACCAATGTTGTCACTATTGGTTTTGAAAACGATAAGAAAAAATGCTTTGGTGTCATGAAAACCAAAGTTATCGGTTTTATCAGCAACAGCTGTTTCGAACATTGGTTTTATTTACATTCGAAATGGACAAAACCAACTTGGTTCCATGACACCAAATGAAACCAACATTGGTTTGCAAAAACAACAATTAGCAAAACCGACAAGGTTTCTATGCAGCCCTGATAAAAATGAAATAGATTCCCGAGTGAAATCCGGAAGGAAAGGAAAAAATCGTATGTAAAGAAAAACCAACGAATTCATGGTTACATTTGCGATATTTGAGCTTTGAAGTGTCTTTTTAGAAAATCTGATAAATTGATAAGTGTCACTTGCTTTGGTTTGAAACTACTTAACAGCGTTTTCCGTAGCAATCAGCTGTTTCATTAGTAAATCTAGTTACGTTGTGTTTAGTCTTTATCTGAAATTAATTTTGTTGATAAGATGTGCAACTTTAGAATAATCTTTTTGGAAACGATAAATACAACTTTAGTACTACTGATTAATTTCTAAACAAATGTTTAGTAAAAACAAACTTCTTTATTTTGAAAATTTCAATGATAATTTTTTTTTGGAAATTCCTCAACAACTCTGAAAACAATGCTTAAGACTATAGAAGAAACTAACAAAATAAAAGTGAAATAAAAAAACGCTCAAAGACAATATCAACAGGTGTTACCATATAAATTAAAAGATATAAAAACGTAAAGAAAAAAATTAAAGGAAACGAAAAAAGGTTACACAACAGTAGAATTTCTAAGATAATCCTGAAATGTTAAACTCAGTCTGAGACAGAAGAAAAAAAAAGGTAATAAAAAAACCAACGTAACTTTTTTTAAACATCGTTTTTCCAAGACAGAAAAATAATAATATTGTAAATAAACATTTGTATCAGTTAAAAAACGACAACAAAATCTAATTTTTAAAAATCTTTAAAAGGTTTGAGACACTCGAACAACTAAATGTAACCTAAAGAAACAGCAGATACAAACAATTTGTTTAAATGTAGTTTAATTTTTATCTTTACATCAATTTATAGTTAGCAATATTTGGTCGCGGAGCTAAGTAACCGGTACAGCTGTCACTTTGCATGGAACTTGACATCTATCACAGTTGGTTAGCTCTTAGCCAAAAATTGTGAGGTTTTGTAAATCCAAAGAGTTCAACTTTTATCACATGACGTTACTACTTGTAGTTATTACGAAATATTGTGATATCAGCTGTTTTTTTACGTTACGTCTGCTTGCAAGTAGAATATTTTAGAAATACTGATTTGAAATCAGTATTTTTTCTGAGGAATTTGTCATCCCCATTTAAGTAAACGTCATATAAAATTTCTCGAAATCACACACACACACTAATACACACACAACAAAAACAATTGTTAACAGGTATAATAATTTAATTATTTTCTTTATAAAGGAAAACAAAACATAAAAAAGAAACATTTTGTTTAACAAAATATTAACATTACACGCAAAACAATTGCATTGATTATATTATTGAATATATTGTATCTTTGTGCGGTATGCAGTGAACAACACACTATAAGTATGTATACATACGTATATACATATATGAATACAAAATACATAAACATGGAGTATATACTAATAATAAACGTGAACATTATATACATATATAAAAGGTGGAACTATAAATTATACAAAATAAAATCTACAAGACAACAAAAACCAAAAAAAACAAATATATAAATATTTATGTATATACACATACACAATAAAAAAAACCCATATAAAATAAAATAACTAACCTTAAAAACAACTTGATTTTCATTTACTGAGGTAACGGGAGGGCATTTTTCACAGGATATGTGAACAGGTTTTAAAAACTAACCTATATCTCTTAACATCCATTCAATAAAGTAGTCAGCATTTACGAAGCAGAAAAATTCGTGTCCCTACTCGTCGGCACACAAAGTAACAAATTGCTCTGATAAAGCTTTTTTCCAATCAGGCATTATCAGGCCTGTCACAGAACACTATTTCGATCGAAAGTGATTTCAATTCCGTATTTTGCTTCTCCAGAAAACTAATTCCGAAAAATTTGGTCAGAATGAAACCACTTTTGATTGTGTGATCGGAATTGATATTTTTAGTTCCATAAGCACAAAAAACTTTGAAAAAAGTACTTTTTCTGAATAAAGATTATTAATCTTTAATTACGTTTAGTTTTTGCTTAGTTAACATTTATTTTAATAAATCTTTTATATCTTCAATAGTAATAAGAAAACAATACAAGCCAAATAATCAGGCATGTCACAGAACACAATTCCGATCGAAAGTGATTTCAATTCCGTATTTTGCTTCTCCAGAAAACTAATTCCAAATGATTTGTTCGGAATGAAACCACTTTTGATTGTGTGATCGGAATTGATATTTTTAGTTCCATAAACATAAAAAACTTTGATAAAAGTACTTTTTCTGAATAAAGATTATTGTAAAAATTAATTACGTTAATTTTTTTGCTTAGTTAACATTTATTTTCATAAATCTTTTATATTTTCAATAGTACTAAGAAAACAATACAAGCCAAATAATCAGGCATGTCACAGAACACAATTCCAATCGAATGTGGTTTCAATTCCGTATTTTGCTTCTCCAGAAAACTAATTCGGAAAGAATTGGTCGGAATGAAACCACTTTTGATTATGTGATCGGAATTGATATTTTTAGTTCCATAAACACAAAAAAAACTTTGATAAAAGTACCTTTTCTGAATAAAGATTATTGTAAAAATTAATTACGTTAAATTTTTGCTTAGTTTACATTTATTTTAATAAATCTTTTATATTTTCAATAGTACTAAGAAAACAATGCAAGCCAAATAATCAGGCCTATCACAGAAAACTATTTCAATCGAAAGTGGTTTTAATTCCGTATTTTGCTTCTCCAGAAAACTAATTCCGAAAGATTTGGTCGGAATGAAACCACTTTTAATTGTGTGATCGGAATTGATATTTTTAGTTCCATAAACACAAAAAAACTTTGATAAAAGTTCTTTTTCTGAATAAAGATTATTGTAATCTTTAATTACGTTAAATTTTTGCTTGGTTAACATTTATTTTAATAAATCTTTTATATTTTCAATAGTACTAAGCCAACAATACAAGCCAAATAATTGCCTTAAGCGAAATAAACTAAAATCAAAAAAAAAACGTTGGAAAATTAATTTGTAATTTGTATTGTTTGTGATCGTCTTTTGTTGTGGCGTGTAATATTCTGGCTGACGAAAATAAAACAAATAAGAAATGTGAGTATTGTAAATGAAAACAAATAAATATTTTAGGCGAAAGCTCAAGATACAATTTTTGTCGAGTTCATGGAGTGCCACAATGATATAGCCCGAGGATTGGTGTAGAAGCTCTTTGGATAGAATTAACAGAAAAATTGAATTCTTCTGGAACACCACACAAAGATTGTCATGGATGGAAGAAAACCTGGACGGACTGGAAAACATACGTGAAGGAGAAACTGTGCTACAACAAAACCGAAATTTGTAAAACAGGTAGTGGCCCATATAACAAATATGTATTGTCCGAGGTTGAGGAAGCTGTTGTTAGAGTCTCCGGAATGCAGAGAAGTGTAGAAGGCGTTGCTGGCGCCACAATATTTGCAGAATCGGATCTGATGGCGTACATATGTGAATCTGACAAAAAAAAACGACGAAGATCTTGATTTTACTCCCTCAACATCTGATAGTGCTAATGAAAAAGGAAATGATTTGGCAAGAAATCGAATTGTAACATCATCAGCTTTAAAGAGGCGTCTTTCCCGCACACCATCTACTACTCCTAAGCGCCACAGATCTCGTTCTCCACGTGTATCCAACTCGGAATTGAGTAGCCTTCTGGTAGAAGAAAATAAACATTTGGGAAAAATTGGTCGACAACAATGTGGAAAATATTGTCCGCCTTATGGAAGAACATCGCGCTGAAATGCGAAAACAGAATGAAAAATTAGATAGGCTGTGCAATATTTTGGAAGCCTATCATAAAGTAAAGGAACTACAATTGTTAAACAATTTTTGTAAAACTACTTTTTCTTAGCTCCGTTTGTTTATTATGTTTACTTAAAACATATGGTTTTTGTTTTCTCATATGCATAGAGTTGCCATAGCAAATTAGAATAACCAGGGTTTTTAAAATTTTCGGAATTACCTAAATCTAACGGAACCTAAAGAAGGTAAAACAAAACCGACCGGAATGGTAAGTACGGAATTAAAATCATTCCGATCGATTTCTGTGAAAGGCCTGTATATCCAGTTTTAGTTTTTAATTGTTTTTGGAAATGGTGTGAAATCTCAAACAAACTTCGATTTTATTTTCCAACGTAAATAAAAGCGACTTTTATTTGACCAGCTTAAAAAATCCGCTTACTTTATTGGTATGTTTTTTCCGTTCCCGCTAAAAAATTGCCCACACAGTGTTAATGTGCAAAAGCAGACTTAATGCAAATTACCTCGTGCACTATCGCCTTCCTTACTGCATTAACTCTGACGTATGTAAATGCACAAAATCAAACTGAATTCATACTGCGTTTAGATAAAACAATCTGGCAACACTCAGAATTTATCAGAAACAACCGCTGTACTCACAATCAGCTGGTGTTATCAAATCGGCTTTGTCAAATCGTACTGATGCGGTCCTTTGAAAAATTTTCAACCGCTGTACTCACAATCAACGGGTGTTATCAAATCGGCTTTGTCAAATCGTACTGATGCGGTCCTTTGAAAAATTTTCAATATGAATTATGTCCTCCACAATTGCCTTTCACAGTGTCCTACTGCGATCCCAACTTGTAGGAACGCGCTAATATTTATGGTTGTTGGTAGTGCAAGTGCAATTTTAGCAAACAAAATCAGCTATCTTTCAAACAAATTGAGATTTTTTTGGCAACAGCTGCTAATCGTAATTTCCTTCTATTATCCATTTTAAATTGGAGTGAATGGGGCAAAATAGTTTACAAACAGTTATTTACAATCAAACAGCTGTTTATTAACTGTAGTTACCTAAATGCAGACTGTCGTCTAACCATAAAATTGTAATTCTCATAAGTGCTTTTTTAATGCAATCTAACTATCGTCTGTCTTCGCTATAAGCTGTTTTTTTCTATTTCCGCTTATTTTTACCGTAGGGGTTGCCAATTCAATTTTGATAGAGATTTTAAATGTTTTCTGGGCAACCTGTGTTTCCATGGCATAGCACTTAGAATATTTGCTATCCTTCATTTTGGATTTTTTAAAAGAATAGGCATATTTTAATCGAGGAAATGTGTAGAGAAAAAAACAAAAAAAAAGTATAATTTGACCAAATTTCTTGTCATTGGTAATTTTCGTTGCACCCAGTCATGATATCCAGAATTTTTTTCTGTTTAGTTGGGCCTAAAGAAGATAATGAGAGAGAAAAGAACTATCTTAAATATCAGACTCATTTATTGCATCTTTTATTTTCTATTTGTGATTGTGTGCAAACAAATGTGGAAAAATAAGCCTGGAGAATTTGTGCGTTACTGAAGTGCTATTTTTCTACATAATAGCGAAAAAGAAGCACTTTGCCCATCTTTTACAATTGTTTCAAATAATCACGGAAAAACACTTTTAACTGTCGAAGCAATACATTGTTATCATTAAAGATTTAATCCTGATTAGCTTTTCAAATAATCTCGGAAATACATTACTAGCTGTCAAAATAATTCTGTTTAGCGCCCTATTGTAATTTCAATCAGGTTCGAAATTAACTAGCAATTGTGAAACACATGCGATAATCGAGATTATAAAGCATTCATAGGATCAGTTGAAGAACGGCAAAAGTTACTTTAAATACTTATAATAAACAAGATTACAATAGTACAGCAATATTTTTTGTTTTGTAAAATCGTTTAATATAATAAAGCAATTTTAAAAATATTGTGAATGAGAATATTGTGAATGAGAATATTATATTTTTTAATGAAGTATTTCGACGATTTTGATTGTCGCTGCGGATTGGCGTCGTAGCTCTTTTTATTTTACTCGGAGCCAATAAATAAGTTGAAGATTATCTTTGTTTGGCTGGTTTTAAATAGATATTAAGTTAGTTTAAGGGAAATTTTCTCAATGTCCGGTTACATTTTCGCGTATCAATATAAACTCGGTTAGTTGAATTTAGTTTTCTGCATATCCACCTAGAATATATGTAACTGTTAAACGATAACTGGCCCCACCACCGGTATGATATTTATCGAAAAGAAAAGTACGATCAGATGACAAGAGCTGGTGATTTATTTGTGTTATGATTGAAGAACAAAACAAACTGACATAAAAAAGTAAAATGAACAATGTAACCTTTAAAATGCATTTGCTTGTAGAACATATTGCTAGAGTTTACAGAAATAGAATAGAAACTACATTGCCGAGATGTAACATGATGATTTTGTTAAAATGTAAACAATCCTGCAGCAGTTTCTCCCAGGTTTTGTATTTTTGTTTCCAAGTTATTGTGACAAATTTTTATTTTGTATTATAATTTTAGTTATAATTATTATTATTCATTTAGATTTTGTTCTCATACTCAAACTCGTGTGTTTTTGATATGGAGACAAATATTTAATAAATTTAAATACTGGCCGTATGTAATTAAGGCATATGCCATATGTTTCCAGTGTTAACCAAATTATTTAGTGTTAACCAAAAACATCAGTGTTTACTCGATTTATATTTAAAGTGTAATAAAAAAATATATTCGGTTTAACAAATCGGATGTTATCTGAAAATTAAACATTAACTCATTAAACCTAGTATTCACCTAAAACGAAATTATCGCTTAGGAGTTTTTCATTTATCTCTACACGCAAGAATTGAAGTGTAGAGGAAGAAGCCGTTATTCATTTCCAAAAAAAACGATTTTAATCATATTCATTTGAATACCTCAAAAACTACTTCACAACAATTGTTAATTTATTTTTATGTAAGTTTTAAAAATTCCTTGACCAAACAATTATCAGAACAATAATTTTCGTTAGCAGATGATGAAAAAAGTCTACACTACTCTTATAATCATCCCTGTAAGAGTTGCAAATTCCGCCACCTTTTCGTTTTACCCGAGTACCAAATGAAAATAGCTAAACGGAATTTACCAATGGTAAATTTCTTTTGCTTTGCTTCATGTATTTATTACGGGAGCGAGAATTTCGTTTTAGGTGAATACTAGCCTTTAAATGGATCTCAGTCTAAAAGTACTGTTTTATATATTCCCATAACAAAAACAAATTATATTAGGCATGTAATGTTTTGGGTGGTACGTTACGTTTCATATATTTGGCCTGACTACTTCCAACTAATTGCTACGGCGGCGCCGTTAGATTATCAAAACGTTGTCTTCGTAGTCTTACTGTCAACTATTGAAATTCAGTTTCAGAAACCGATAACTTTAAAAAATCGCTTTTAAACTATACTAAAATTCTCTTTACCATCAAAATCCGTCCCGACCACCAATCACTGATCAGTAGTTGGGAAAAATTAAGTGAAGACGCCAGTGGTTCTGTGAATTTTGTGAAATAAATTAAAAGTTAAAAGTAGCAGCGTAGTGATTTGGGTTAATACAAATATAAAGGCAAAGAAAAAAAACGTCAAAATGTGTTCAAAAGGTCAATGAAAATTTAATAGATGGCAGAAAAAAGTGTGTAAAGTGAAAGTATTTCAAGAAGAAAGTAAAATACCAAAAAAAAATTCTTAGAATTACAAAACTTCAGCAAGAAACAAACAAGGGTGAGTTTGAAAGAACGAAGTAATGATAATTAAACTGTCAATATAAACGAAAGTCATTGTAAGTGTGTTTAAACTATTTAAATACCATCGGCCCACTGCATTAATTAGATGGAATAATACGTTGGCGTGTCCGGCGTCCGTCCGCATGAAAAATTGCAGGATATTGCTTGTGCTGTTTTTGGTGTATGAAAAGTTTGTTAATTTTTTTTCTTGCTTGTGTTCATTACGAAACATAATTGGGGAAAATTGAAAATGCAGAGGAAAAGCGCAACAACAACAGCGACGCCTATGATTCATGCTTTGTTTCCATTTTCATCAGCAGAAAAACTTAATGTTGTTTTTCTCTTGTTTGGCAGAACTGCATAAGCGTCGTCGTCGCACCACCTTTTTGTATTGTTTGTTTTCCAACGCAATCCCTTATTCTGACTGCAAATGTTCCGTTCTTTATTCTTCTTCTTGTGAAATTCCTACAGACGAACGGACAGACAACAGACGCAGTTTGTTTTTCTTTTAACGGGACATACAAACAGACCTACGTTGTGGTTGTTGTCGTTGGTAAGGTCATGTCGTGAATCTGCTCATGCCTGTTTTGTTGTCAGCTGCGTAACAACAACACCAACAAACTCAAACGAATCGAATCTCGTCGAACTTCTTCTGATGGGAAAACTCTTACAACAATCAACAATCAGAGGGTGTACACTCCATTGAACAAGTACAGAAGTGTTCTATTTAAAGAAGGAGTATTAAGAGCTGATTCGACGTAAATTGTTCTACATGTTAAGGAGCAGTTTTATTTATTCTAATTGGAACTAGAAAGAATGCGGTTGAATTGGATTTTCAAGGTTCGTGCATAGAGCGACCGAAAATGAAATGCGACATTGCGGTTTTTATCTTCTTTACTAACCTAAGGTTTACCATAAAGCAGGGGTCCTACGGCCGATTTTTTTTGTAAAGTACCCAGCATTGTGATGTGCAGTGTCCCATTAAACAACGCGTAGCTCTACCATTTCTCACCCAATTTCAACAAACCATGGCTTGTTTTGCTCGAGAAAGTCCAAACTTTAAGCTCAATTTATTTATATATTTTTTTATAATTGTTTATATTGTTCTTTTCAATATAAAAACGTGATTTTTGCACAAAAAATTAAATTTTTAATTTTAAATTCCTCTAATGTCAAAACTTTATACCATGTATGCAAAAGTTTTTAAAAAGCTAATTTCCTTTCATTTGAGAACTTAATCAAATCGGTAATAGCGTTTGGCAGTTATGGTCCAAGAAGCTGAGACATTTCATACAAAAATCGTAAAAAATTCCATAAATTCTATCTTGAAAACTAATCAGAGGAAATTTTTTTTTAAATTCATTTTCGTGTTTAGGAGGCAATTTTCTATAGGAAAAAAATGTTTAGAACTCTGGACCAAAATGGCTGTAAACTAGAGTTGTCTTTCTGCATCATAAACCGTTGAAGATTTGTAATTTGTAGAAAAAAAGTTATTTAAGAAATGCCATAGCGAGTAATAACCCACACGTAGAAAAAAAGTATGGTTGGGATAACAATATTCGAAGACTATCATACTATTGTTCGGTATATGGTTGTGGTACAACAATATTATGATCCTCACAACAATAGTATGTCTCATATACAACCATAGATCACCTTACACAATTGAACCTCAAAATTATTTATTAGAATTGGGTTAAGTAGTCAACAACAGATTTTAATTATAAAAAATTTTTAAAAATAAATCCAATTCAAAATAATAGGAGTGATTTTTTAAAAAAATCTGTTTGAAAAATCAGAAAAAATAGAAAAAAAACGTAAGCGTTTTTATTAAAATTATTTCAGTTAAACAAAACCAAAGCAGTTTGTTTGAAAAAATTAATTTTCCGTATAAAAAGTGCCATTATTCCATTCGATCTGTAACAAAAACATTGTTCTACAGTATGATTGGCGTAATCTTATTATTGTTAACATAAAACTCAAAAAACAATACTTTTGTCGCACTAACCATATTTATATTGTTCATTTTTAAATTTGGCAATACAGTAAAATCTCGGAAAAGTTAAGTCTCGAAAAAGTTAATCTCGCGGAAAAGTTAATCGAGCGGCTGTCTTCACGTGCCGCTCTAAAAAGTTAATTTTTAATTAACTTTTTTGAGCGTGCATAAAAAAAAACCGAAAAATTCTGAGTGAAGAGAAATATTTTCAGTTACGGTACTTCACGAATACATATGTATTTTGTTTTTACTACGTATTGCACATTTGTTTTATGTAAAAATGCAATTCTTGTCTCACAATATTTTAAGCCTTTGTTGTGAAAAGAACGCGGTGTGTCCGATAATGTGGAGATCAACATAGATGACGTAGAAGGCTGGAATGAAGATCAAGCAACAGAGGATGTAGAATGCGAATTGTCTTCTGATAGCTCTGACTCAGATATCGAGCAAAGTAGCCCACAAGAGGAAGTTAGTTATAATTTAGCACTCCAAAGCATAAATAATTTAATAAAATACTTCAAAAATGATGTAAAAGAGGTGGAAGACTTGATTCTCAAACGCACTAAATTAGTAGCAGCCTACCACAACAAAAGCAAGAAACAAACAACTTTAAAAAGTTATTTCACAACACTTAATACATAACTGAAATTTTTTAATTAATCATAAGTATGTACATATAATATTAAAAATAAATGAAATAAAAATATTATTTACAGAAATATATGCTTTAAGCTTTATTTCGATAAATTTAAAAAACCTTCGGAAAAGTTAATAATTCGAAAAAGTTAATTACCCTTGGGACATTTTGATTAACTTTTCTGAGATTTTACTGTAATACTATTGTTACAATTAAACAATATTAATATTGCGACAAATATTGGTCAAAATTAAATTCGATAAACTATACTATGGTTGCGACGAACATACTTTTATTGCGAAGAACATATTATTGCCGTGACCATATAGTAACCATATTTTTTCTCTACGTGCAGCTCACTTAAACTCGGTAGGGGTTATTCTTGAATAACTTTATTCCCAAAAATTTTAATATTCTAAAACAAATGGGTTTTAACACAAATTGTCTAAAGGTTTATTTTAAAAATATAGAACACGGCCAATGTAGTATTTTTGAAACTCGACTAAATCTGCAGAGGAATAGGTAATTACCCGTTGAAATTACTGTCGACATAATATTGACTTTTGGGATTGATGAAATATTTGCTTGCAACGATTCAAGTTTTCAGGCGATATTTGCGTGACCCTTCCCTTGCGTGGCCCTTCCTTTGCGTGGCTTTTAAGCTATAGCCTGTAGATGTAGACAATGACTCTTGAGTTCAAATTCGTATCGAAAAATAAATCAAAATATATCAGAGACTAAAATTAAAATCTAAACTCTTTTTATTTACCATCTGGAACATAATTATAAATTGCATGTAGTAAATGTAGCTTCAATTTAGAAAAGCGACAGGAACATTTTTTTTTGTAATTCTACTTTTTTGAAAGTCAGGGACATAGTATAAAGGGGTCAACAAAGGGTTAAGCAAATATTTAAATTTGCAAATTCAAATTGATATTTCGCAAGCTAATGTTGATGTTGGCGATGCTTCTCACGGAGCAATTATTACTATTGTCTTCTCTCTTTAAAAATAGGTTAGCTTCCTAATTTGAATTTTATCGTGCTCAGAACATCCGTTGGAAAAATAACGAACTGTAAAGCAAACCACACTGCTAGCGAGCGTCACCATTCCTACTAGCATCTATTTGCAAACAAAGAATAAATGAATGAATGAAGTGAAATGAAATGAAATGAAAAACAAAACAAAAGTAGAAGACAACGTATAAATTAAAAAGAATACTTTTTATTGCAAATTAAATATCAGCACATGAGAGCCATAAACGGTGTCGGTGGTTGGTTGCATGGCCTTATTCCGTTGTTATTCTGAGGCGATTAAATTCGAATCGATCTACTGCGGATTAATGAATGCAATTTTTCAATTATTAAGGAAATCTACAAAGAAAAACAAAACAGTATAACATCACACACACGTAAAAGAAAATAATAGGAGTGTTTTGTAAAGTTGTCTTTACAAGCAATTTTAAGTGAAATTTAAAATTTTACCAAATCAATCATGATTAAAAAAGATGATCGATTTCCCTTGGATAACTTTCAACGGAAGTCTTTTAAGATCCCGATATTGATCTTTGAAATTCTATGTCGTACAAAATTTATCTATCCATGATTACTAGGGTTGCTATTTATATGTCGGGTCCTGAAAATACTTGTGTTCCCAAATGCAAACTGGAACTTCCATTGGAAACTTTGACATTCTTTAGCATAACTTCACTCACAACGTTTTGTCATTTGAGGACGAATTGTTTTGTTTACAGTGTTTTGACAAATTTATCTCAGCCAAAAAATGGAATTATCCCGTGAACATTTTCGTGCGATGATTTTTTACGATTTTCGGCGTGGGTTATTGAGACAAGAGTTTTAAATCAACTTGTTCTGACTTTTGGCGATAAAGCATCAACAAAAACTACTGTTAATCGCTGTTACCAAGAGTTCAGTCTCGGACGCCGTTCGTTTCAGGATGAATTTCATAAAGGACGCCCAACTTCGGTCACTTTGCCAGTGACCATCGATGCAGTGCGTGAACTGATTGAACAAGACCGACATGTGACATACCGTGAGATCGAGGCATCCTTGGGCATTAGTATGACAAGCATCAAAAAGATATTGCAAGTTCATTTGGCTGTAAAAAAAATTGTTCTCGTTGAATCTCACATAATTTGACGAATGCTCAAAAAAGGCTCGTATGGATTAGTGCAATGAGATGTTGAATAAGTATAACTGCGGCAGCTCAAAGGCAGTGTATTACATTGTCACAGGTGACGAATCATGGATCTATGCATATGAAACCGAAACTAAACAGCAATCGACCGTATGTGTTTTCAAGACTACAAACAACAAAAGTTGTTCGTGGAAGAATTACATCGAAGCAAATGATTGCGTTATTTCGGTATAACCGGCCATGTTGCCACAGTGGCTTTAGTGGAACGTAGACGGATCATTTTGTATTACGACAATGCGAGCTCTCACACATCAGCTAAAACGACGAGCTATTTGACCACTCAAGATGTCGACTTGATTGATGATGATCCACCGTACAGCCCTGATTTGGCACCCAATGACTTATTCTTATTCCCTAGCATCAAGAAAAAAATGCGTGGTCGACGTTTTTCATCGCCCGAAGCAGCTGTTGAAGGGTTCAAAAATCATGTTTGAAGGTGTCTCAATCGGAGTGGAAAAGGTGCTTCTAAAATTGGTTTGTGCGCATGCAAAAGTGTATTCATCTTAAAGAAGAACAGTTTGCAAAAAAATAAAACCATTTCGAACGATAAATTATTGTGTTTTTCTTGCCGGACCCGAAATATAAACAGCAACGCTTGTATTTTTGCAGAACAAAATTCAAACGCAGCTCTTTTTAGAATATAAGGTGAAATCCTAAAATGGGGCTTATTCCGAAAACATGGCTAATATTCAGCCTGCACTTTCTACCCTTATACTAATATATATGTTTATATTGTTTACCTTAAACCCGAGAAAAACTTAGCCAACCAACGAATGCACGAATTTTCCACGAGAAGATGGGAACTGGGCGCAATACACACAATATGTTTACTATCGAGAGATGCGGGGGAACGAACCAATTTTAAACGCTTGCACGTTGTCGGTGCGCTTGTTTTCTATATTTATCAGTTCATTCATACACAATTTAGTCTTGAATGTTGGACCATACGTAGGTTCGTTCATATACATTATAAGCGTACAAATGTGTTTGGGCGAGGGCAGATTGGAGTGTATTCAATGTCAGCTTTTAATGGCATTCCAATCGTTTTTTAATTTTTTTTTATATAAATTAAATGCACTCGCATTATCAAGAATACTATATTCTTGGCGTTGTCTGGTTTTAAGCTAGGAATTTCCATGTGCCTATTAAACCGATTTTACGGAATCCAAGGTTTTTTAAAGGCACAAAAAAATTATTATAAGTATATAAAAACATAATTATTTGATGTCGGAAGCCAGAGAAATTGAGTAACCTCAGACGGACGTGGCCACAATTCGTTGGATCGTAGGGTATTGAAAAATGGGACATTCGATATTGATATTTGCTTGACGTGCGATGGAATGACGTCTTGTATGGACTCACTTTAGCACCTGAAGTTCTTATGGACATGCCGAGAAGGTGCACCAGCCATCGGGATCTGATGGTTTGCATGATTTGGCGGGTGAAATAAATCGAATTTCTTCGAAGACTTTAGGCAAACAAATTGTGGTGTACCACTCAGAACTGACCTCCTACGTTGCTCAAGCGGAACAGTCGTCACATGCCCAGTTTTGCCGAAGAAACAGGCGACCATTTGCTTCGATGTGCTCTTCCACGAACAACTTTCGTTGGATTTGGCTCGTCTTCGAAGACCCACACGGTCGATTGCTTTTTTGTTTCGGGCTCATACGCATAGATCCATGATTCGTCACCTGTGACAATCGTATTAACGTCTTTTGAAGCACCGCGAAAGTATTTTTTCAAAATGTCTTTGCACCAATCGATTGTAAAATTATGCCATTTATGCAATATCGAATGTATGCTGGTAGAAGAAATGCCCAAGGACGATCTTGCATTTTCCGATCACGCACGGCATCAATGTTCTCTGGCTCAACGGCCGTTTTTGGACGACCTTCGTCTTTGAGCGAGCGTCGGCCACGATTGAATTCATTGAACCAGTTTTCACAATGCTATAGGATGGCGCTTTATCGTCATACAAATTTTAAGTTCGTCGATGCACCCTTATCGTGATAATCCACGTCGAAAGTTGTGAAAAATGATTGCACGAAATGTTCACGAGTTAATTCCATTTGTTTGCCAAATTGATTCTTTCAAGTCACTGTAAACAACACAAATGATGGTCGTACGTCAAAAAGTTCTGAGTACGTTTATGCTAAAAAATGTCAAACTTTCCAATGGAAATGTCAGATGGTGCCAGAAATGGCGAAAGAAATAGGCCAGAAATATATATAGAAACCCTCGAATTTATCATAAATTGATCAATTTGATTATTTAATATTACGACAGTGGTCATTTTAGAAAGGGGTCACAGCTGAAAGCCTTAAAGTCTGGGCTCCCTGAAATAAGTTTTTATTACAATCGATTTCTATCTGCAATCTATTCAATCTACCCTCGTACTTGGGTGGGTACTTTTTTCTTGGGGTGCTATTGTCTGCTCATTTTAATATTCCGGAAACGTACATATTTCTAACGCCTACGCAAACGTTATAAATGATCTTTCATTGTTGGTATATTTTTTGTAATGCCCTACTGTGCAATCGGATCGCGCAATATTTATTAAAGTATTTGCTCAACACTCTTTGGCGTTTGAAATGATGACATATAATTTGAATTCTATACCAAGCATTACTTGTGTGGTGATTTGTGTAACCGATCTGTATTATTTTTCCCCTAGTCGGTGCAGATATGGCTATACATGTAGGATAGATACTATAGCCTAACATGAAAATGCAATTCTAGAAAATGTGAATACAGTTTGTGATTAAATTTACACACAAAAAATTTTATTCATCACAACAGTTTTAATTTCTATTCTTTTTCAGTGTATTTTTCGTTCATTTACTCGATGCTCTAAATAATCTCCTATTCTATCGGACTGCCCCTTTCTCAATTTACATTTTTATGCGAAATATTTAATTTTGCTTTATCATACGCACTCATTTCTGAGTTCTGAACTCATCGCTGGGTCGTTATCCATCATTTTTGACTTGCTATGACTCTAGATTTCGATTTGTTTAAATTTCCGTGGACTTTGATGTCTTTTATCTACATATTTAACACATTAAATAGATTTTACGAAATGAAAACAAAACCATTTATTTATTTCGCTGCACGCTGTGACTGAATGAAAACAAAATTTGGTCTTATCAATTTTCGCCTATGCGGGTTTTGGAGGCATTCGATATGACTCATGTTGAATTGGCTTCCCCCTTTTTGTGATTTATCAGAAATTTGCTAGTGGCGCCACGTGGATATTTTATTTTTAATTAATATCGTTTATGTTCTTAAAAAAAACATCAAATTATTTACCCTCGTATTTATAAAAACTCTAAAAGGGTTAATTGCAAAATTTTATAAATAAAATTTTGGCACTTTTTTATTTTTTAAATTATTTTCGATCGATTGTTCTTTTGAACAATTGGAAGATAAACTAAACAACTTGAATATATAATACATAATTTATGTTCTTGGTTAGTTTGTTTTTCATTTCTTTTTTTAAGTAAAACACTATTAATCACTTAATAGGGTTTAAACCAATTTTTATATTTTCATAAAAAAAATAATCCTCGAAAAATTTTAGACAACTTTAATTTTAAATTATTTAAGCCTTAGTAGTAGTAAAAGTGGGTACAGCAGACTCACTAGTATTTTCTATTGTTAATTTAAAATGTTAATTTTTTAAATAAAATACGGAATAAATTATATGCTACACTATTGGGTTTATGTTTCGAAAGTTCAGCTTAACATTTAAAGTAATTCTAACGATTTAAGATTAAATTTCAGTAACACAAATTTCTACCACCCCCTCCTATTTTCCAATGGTCTTTAATTATTTAATAAATTGAAAATAATTTGTATAAATTAAAAAGAAGATTAATTGTACATGGCATAAATTAAAAAAAAGATTAATTGTACATGGCATAAATTAAAAAGAAGATTAATTAAATTAAAAAGAAGATTAATTGTAAAAAGAATATTAATTGTACATTAATATTGAAATTCTTTTTTATATTATACAGTTTACTTTTTAATACTATAAAATAATTGCAAAAATGTTTATTTAATTAAACTTGTCCATTCTAATATAACGAATATTAGCCCTATTTCCTCCTGTCGAACCGTTGTTGTAAGTGGCGCAGAAAGTTTCTATATTTGGCAATGCCTATACCAGCAAAATCATAAGAACCTTTTTTTGAACCTCACCCGATCGGTAAATTACTCCATTTAAAAACTACTTTTTATGGATTCCTTTCTGAAGTGACATTTACAATCAATGAAACATCGGGTCTAGATGGCCACGACAGTAACTGAGAGCGCTTTCCCTAATATCAATCTCTCAATCCCACGACAGCCGGTTCTATGGACCGGATTGACCCGAAGAGCAATTCTTCGGCCAAGGGCTGTCACCTCGGCACACACTTGCCGCTACAACAACAACAACAGCGCTTCTCCTACAATTTAGGAGAATGATTGTAATCTGTGACTAAAGCCTAACACTAACAAATCTGTAAGGTCATTTGAGCCTTCCTAGTGTCCCAGCGTCTAAATTTTGTGAGTGTTATAATGCTGTTTCTAGAAATTTCTCAAAGATTGTGTTAAAGTCGTCTAAAAAGGGTGTGGCGATTAATAAGCACAAGGCGAAAATCATTCTCTACAACAGATTTTCAGCCGTCGAGGTAATAGAGGACCTGGAGGAGAAACCATCTAAGCACTAAAGTAAGACAAAGGAAAGTGTTGGCAAACAGACCACCACATGCAGGGAAAATATATGGTTACTTTATGGTCACCGCAACAATAATACTTAGTAGGTTGCCTTTACACACGCCTTAAGTTGCACTAGCCAATCGTCAATAGCTGCACGAACCTCGCCCATTGGAAAATTGGCCACAGCTCGAACCAAAGCAGTCTTCAGAGATCCAATGTTGGGGTAGCTTTTGTGACAAACCTTGTCCTCTAAAACCGTCCACAATTTGTAATCAAATGGGTTCAAATCTGGACTGCCTGAGGGCCATTCTTCAGAGGAATTGAACGCTGGAAATTGTTTCGAAGCCAGGCCTGGGACGTTTTAGCCTTATGGGCCGGCGCAGAATGTTGCTGGAAAGTCCATGGCTGGTTTTGGAACAGGGAATTGTTAAGAGGCTTCACAACAGCTTCCAAAACGGTTCCTTGTTCGCAGAAATGCAGTTCAGTGACCCCATCGTAAGAGACACCCCACCAAACCATGACTGAAGCTGGGTGGTGACCCTTTTCCACTCTTGGGATCAGTTCAGATACTTCCTTAGATGACCGCGCATACACTCGTATCATTTTGCTTGTTAAATTTTTCCTGAACGGTAAAAATTTTTTCATCGGTGAACAAAATTTTTCTGTGCAAGTTATCAACGTGCTTGCTTCACAAAAAGGCGTTTGCATTTTTAATCCTTTTTTTTTAAAGCTGCAGTCAATAAATTTCCGGTACGTCGTTTGAAAGCCCCAAATCCCAAGTCTTTTTTAATGATTCAACACATGGACTTTGGCGCGATATTCATCTCACGGGCCATGAGTTTCTGTTTACGAAGCGGATTTCTGTGAATTCTTGATTTAACGGCTATGATGACATGCGGTGTTCGAACAGAGCGTGGGCGGCCGACCGGTGGCGGTCTTTTACATCTCCAGTCTCCTCAAACAGTTTTATGCATCGGTAGACGAACATGCGGCTAATCCCTAGTGGCCGGAGCGTTTTGAAAATATCGCTTTTTTCATTTCACACTTGAATAGCGCTATTACAGCGCTACGGTTCTTATTATCTGACCACTCCATGATGAAGTTGAAACAATTTTAAAATCCCGTTACAGACTCACGCTACTGAGGTTAGCTTTCAAACCCATATGACATTAACGGGGTATGTTCAGTTCTACTATTGAAATGGGTGTGTTCAATGTTGTTACAGTGTTTATGACCCTACTAGGTATAGCAGCCCTCGTATACCTATCATTTAAAAGGTTTATTTTGACCAGAACGAGCAAATTTGTTCCTGAACAAGCAAATTTATCCCGCATAGACTTTAAGCAAATAATTACTTGGTGCAATGATTTTAAATGTTACTCAAAATTAAAACAAGTAAAGTAATTCTCACTTTTTCACCATGTCATGTGAACAATTACCTATTCAGGCTCTTAAGACAGATATCAAGCAAGCCATTCGAGTGCCAGATAGAAATATTCACCAAGCTCTTCAAAAGTTGGGTTGACATGAATGTAGGGTCCCGAATAATATAAGACAAATATAGTCTCTGATCTATATTAGGACAATGCATAAGTGCTCTATTTTGCAGTAGTTAGCGCAAATGGTCTTGCCTCTAGTACGGTAAGAAACATTGTTTTAATATCTACGTATGCCCTCTGAGTCTCTTCGATTCGCTATCTTTCTGCTTCTTCTTTTCCTTCTAAAAGTAAATCACTTTTATCTTTCTGTAGATACAGAGCTCATGTCGATCTTAGCCTAACTGATGTCTTTTATCTCCTCATTGTACTTACGAGTATTGTTCCGTCTTTGTCGCTAATTCATCATTTCTTTATTACCGAGTCTGGCAGTGTTATCCTCAGGAGCTATAACTAGCCTATCCTCGGGAGGTATATTTCAGTATGACATATTTTTAACAAATAATAAAAAAATAAAAATTTAAATATTTTTAATAAAGATTTAAGATTCGGGTGCAAGGTCGTACTAATTTTTCTAAATTATCTTATCTGAATCTCTTATAAATTGTTTTTTTTTTCAAACTTTCAGTGCCTCAATTTCACACAATTTCCTTTGTAGTGTGTATCTGTTGTCGTGGTGACCGAAGCCACCACCCACCCTCTGCATTTGCTTGTTTGCATTTCCTATAATTTCATGTGTGTTCACATATATTTTGTTTTTTTTTCGATGTTGTTTTTTTGCTTTGTTTAAGCATTTCGCTTAATTGACTGCCCAAAACTAATCAACAAATTTGTTGTTTTGTCGTCTTGTTGTTGTATCTTTCCGTTTTGGCTCTTCTACTATTAGGCCAGGCCAAAAAGTTTATTAGCCAAAAAGCATTTCAGCGTCATCGTATGCAAAGCGTTTTGTTTTCATTTCATTCACAACGAAAATTGTTACAAGACACTCTCGCTATCGTCTTCAAAATGAATTTACGATGAAATTCATTCAGTCTGTTGTCGGTGTGTTTCCCTTCGTAAGGCAGCAGCGGTGCACAGTGATTCCAAAAAAGAACTCGCGTTTCTTTTTAAATAAATTAGTTCCCACGGCAAATAAGAAACGATTTCAAAAACTTCATATCGATCTATCCAGACCGCTTAATACGCCAAAATGTCAAAATAATTTTCAAAAACAATATTATAAATGTGGCGATCATACTTTTAGTGCAGAGAACACACTTTTGTTGCCGTGCCCATATAGTAACCATATCTTTTCTCTGCGTGTAATGTTATATTTCCTTTTAAAGTTAATTCAAATTTCTCAAATCCTCCAATAACAATTAGTTTTCGGGAGGTCAAATACATAAATTTATTGATGGTGTAAGAAATCGAATTGAATATTGTTATAATGGACGGCCTGTTTCATTGATGATGAGTTGGTGCAATTTGTGTAGCGTCATTCCGGCAATAGCATCCCGAATGTTTGCCTCAAGCTCGCCCATAATGCTTGACTTCTTAGCGTAGACAGAGGATTTGACCCAGTCACTATATTTTTCTCTCGCAACTCTAAGTTATTGTTGGAACCAAAAAACCTTTAACATTGTATTACCTCCAGGACCATTGATGGTATCGGTCTATTTTTCTTTATTTCAAAAGAAATAAGGTAAGAACTTCGTGTGCCAGACTGCCTAGGCGAGAACAATTTTCACACCAACAACATCTACGTCCTTTCTTCTCCAAAGGCAAGAAAGAATTTTGGCCGTTTTTAAGAAGAGTAATGGATAGCTCTTTTATTAAAGACGACCAAGACATTCTCTGACTCGATTGATAAAGCTAACCTATTGGCTAAATGTTTGCAGGAAACTCTTCCTTGTCGGAAAGCAATCAACGACTCCCCGCGATCTAAAACGTATCTAGTTCTATGCCTTAGATATTTTTTTGTACACGTGAAGTTAAAAGGGTTCTACTCATGTAAGTAAGTCCCCAAGCCTGGGGACTTGTCCTATGTAAGTGTTCTTCGACTTTAGCCCTTCCTTTACGCTACTATTTTAACCTTGCTTACCTAAGGGGGTGGGGTGTCTTCCCAGCGTATTCGAAGGTTGCGAACGTCCAAAAGATCCCCAAAAAGGGGATCGCGATTTGCTCTGTGCTTATGGTTAACCACCATCTTGTGAGATATCTGCAGTACAACGACACACTGAGTGATCGACAGTATGGCTCTCCCGAAGACCTGATGGTGTTCTTGTCGGAGCGTTGGAGTTGGTCTATTCACCAGTTTGGTGAGTGTAAGGTCGTGACTGTGGATATCTCCAAGGCTTTTGATAGAGTCTATCTAGCACGATGGACTCATATCAAAGCTGTTGTTGTTAAAGCGGCAACCGTGTGCCGGTGTGACCTTGGCCGAAGAAGTGCTCTTCGGGTCAATACGTTCCATAGATTCGACTGTCGTGGAACATCAAAGCTAATCGCTTTAGTGTCGGCAATTCCTCTGCTGGATTTATATCAAGCTCTTTTAGGGATCGCACTTTACGAGATGTTGTAGAAGGGTTCTTATCCAGCGGCTATTGGCCGACAGGGTTCTGTCCTTTCTCCCTTTTTTTTTTCTTGTTTTCATTGAAGACCTTTTGGGTCAGACCATGACAGCAACCTCCGTCATTCATATTCATTCGACCGAAGGCCGAGTCTTTAAGATATTGAAGACAAAAGCCGGCTTATGAATGAGACAATTGGTTGGAGTTAACTGCATTTTCGAATTGGGTCGAGTAAATGGAGTAGACTCATCAGTGTCGGCAATTTCTATCGATGGTATGGATATTAAATCATCTGATTCTCTTAATGTTCGGTGCTTGAAAATACAATGTGCGGTCGTTGGGCGAGACATGCATTCGAAGTGTCGAAGGAAACACTACAGTGTAAAGGCTTTCTAAAGAGGTGTACGAAAGGGTTTTTTTTCAGACGTGTGGTTTTTCAAGAAGAAATAAAACGCATATAATTTATTGTTATGGACAAGCTTGGACTGCCTGAGGGCCATTCTTCAAAGAAAATAAACGCTGGCAAATTGTTTCGAAGCCAGGCCTGGGACGTTTTAGCCTTATGGGCCGGCGCAGAATCGTGCTGGAAAGTCCGTGGCTGGTTTTGGAACAGGAATTGTTAAGAGGCTTCACAACAGCTTCCAAAACGGTTTCTTGGTAAACTTTGGCCGATGTTTTGACTCCTTGTTCGCAGAAATGCAGGTCAGTGACCCCATCGTAAGAGACACCCCACCAAACAACCATGACTGAAGCTGGGTGATGACCCTTTTCCACCCTTGGGATCAGTTCAGATGCTTCCTTAGATGACCGCGCATACACTATCATTTTGCTTGTTAAATTTTTCCTGAACGGTAAAAATTTTTTCATCGGTGACCAAAATTTTTCCGAGCAAGTTATCAGCGTGCTTCACCAAAAGACGTTTGCATTTTTCAATCGTATTTTTTTTTAAAGCTGCAGTCAAAAAATGTACGGTACGTCGTTTGAAAGCCCCAAGTCCGAAGTCTTTTTAATGATTCGACTCATGGACTTTTGCGTGATATTCATCTCACGGGCCATGATTTTCTGTTTTCGGAGCGGATTTCTGTGAATTCTTGATTTAACGTCTTTGATGACATGCGGTGTTCGAACAGAGCGTGGGCGGCCCGACCGGTGGCGGTCTTTTACATCTCCAGTCTCCTCCAACAGTTTTATGCATCGGTAGACGAACATTCGGCTAATCCCTAGTGGCTGGAGCGTTTTGAAAATATCGTTATTTTTTTCATTTCACACTTGAAAAGCGCTATTACAGCGATACGGTTCTCATTATCTGACCACTCCATGATGAAAGTTGATACAATTTTAAAATCCCGTTACAGACTAACGCCATATGACATTCAATGTTGTAACAGTATTTATGTCCCTACCCAGCAAACCAAACCTTCAGAATTCGGTCAGAATTCTGTACGACAATCGGCAAAATGTTCCGATTTCGGATCAGAATTCTTAGCGAGTTCGTAACGAAAAACATATGAAAGGGTTGACACAAATTCTGAACTACTTCTCTGAGGGAATTCTGATGTTTTTGCCGACATTTTGAACCGATTTCTGACCGAATTCTGAACTGTAATCTTGTGAAATTCGAAAGGAAATTTCAATTTGTCGTATCGACTTTGGTCAGAATTCTGGCATTAAGTCTTATTAAATTCTGATGTTTTTACCGACATTTCGAACCGAATTCTGAGCTTATGCCATGGTAAATTCTGAATGTAAACAATCAAAAAGAAAAAAATATTTTTGTTCTACAAAAAAAAGTTGTAAAATATTTTCAAAAAGCGTTCGGTAAGTCTTTTAGTTAAAAGCAGGGGTGTCTGCAGTTTCGCAAGCATTAATTGTGCTGTAACTATGTTTAGTGGCTATACACTTAAGGGCAACCAGTTTTGCATTTAACGAGAACTGCCTGCAGTAGAGTTTTTCTCCGAACACAATAAAAATTCCTCGCACAGCTAAGCTAACCAAATGTTCAGAATTTGAATTTGAAATATAAAAATACCTCAGACAAACAGTTAAGAATTCGTTCAGAATTAGTTCCGACATGTCTGAACACAAGAACAACAACTGTAAAATATGAAGCAAATAACAAAAATGTTAAACGAATGGACTACCTTAGATAAATAGTTCAGAATTCGTTGCGAGTTCAATAAGAGAAGTCTGAACAAAAAATTAATAAAAATCCCACAGACAAGTCTACCAGAATTCGGGCCGAATTCGTTCGTTCAGATATTTAAATCGAACAGAATTTGTAACGATTTCGGTAAGAATTCTCGAAAGAGTTCAGATATTGTTCAGAATTGTCTGATATCAGACATTGTCGGCATATTTGGTTCACTGGGTACTAAGTATATTGTCTCTCTCGAACATCATCGAAATATGGGTTGCGTGACGCTGTTCTTTCGTTACCTTCAGGGTGTGTGTTCATCAGACATCCGTCGTCTTATTCCTGACGTATAAATTGTCATTGGTCTAGTCCAAAGTAGTAACGAATTTTGATTTCCAACTACTGTGCAACGTTGGCGGCGATAATCAACAACTTTGCAATGTTTTGTACATATTTTCTTGTTTCGATAATTTTTTATGTATTTCCGTACGCGGTTTTGTTTTTTTTATATGTTATTCCCAGACCATTCCCATTCGGCATTTGTTTATTGTTTGTTGGTTCTACGAAAGTCTAGCGTTTGTCCGAATCTCTGTATTGTGGCGTTTCTTTTTTGTTTTAATTTCAATTTTTACTGGCGCAATTTATACTTTTTTCTGGCCTTTTTTTCTACGCTGCTTCTCGAAACAGAAAATGATAAAAATGGGCGTCTTGTATTGAGGAATCAAATGTTTCGGAATTGAAATGGAAATAAATGGAAACGGTAGCGGCGGCATTCAAATACGCATACAAAACTATACAAATTCTTGCGCTGTCCTGACCCTCTGTGTATGGTACTCGTATGTATTGTTGTTTCGTTAATGGTGCTACATACTATATACGCTAGATATCGGACGTATAATATATGTGAAGTACATACAATGTATGTACTTTATTTGCATTTCATATGTAGACATTAAACTTTGTTGGTTTTTACATATGAACCTCTGTACATTACACAAAGTGCGGCGGCCAGAGGACTATCCTCCACCACAGTGCGTTGACCACATCTAGAATTGAGTGATTAAATCGCTCATACATACGCGAAAAAAAACCTTCAAAAATTCAGCAAGAATTTAAAAAAATAAAAATTATTAAAACAATTTTAAATGTGAAAATGTTGCTTGTTTTGCCATAAAGACATTTCTCTCATTCGTTTTTATGGGGCACAACAAGGCAGGCGGGCGGGCGGTTGAGCGGACAAACTGGCGGACATCATTCATGAAACAATGACATCAATTTCTTGTGGTGGTGGTTATGCCGTGAAAGTATATAAACATTTATTTAATTTATTATCACAGGAAGAACAAAAAATACGGTGTGTTTTAATTAACTCGAGAAATGGGGAGAACAATTTATAAACAAAGCCGAACCTGAACGCTATTTTGCTTCCGACTAAATCGTCGCCTTAAAAGGAATTTTCCATTCGGGGACACCGTTAATTAAGTTAATTGCATATCAATAGCAAGACAATTATAAAGACATTCTATAGTAATAGGCAAATTTTCATTTGGCTTCAGATAGGACTACCTTATTAGAAACTATTACAATTTAAAACCGGTATGTTTTGACCTCAGCACTACAAAACTCTCTACAGAGCGTTTCCCAATTTATATTATATTATTTTTAGCAAATTACGTATATGAAATTTTACTTCTGAAATTAACTATAAACAGTTATTTTTTTTAACTTTAATTTTTTTTTATTGGTTTTCCTTATTTAGGGAACCACTCCACTTCGAAGCCTATTCTCTGATGGATAATTATAACCTAGACTTTCGCTATTTTGACACTCGTTATTTTGAATATCTCCATAATTTTAAGTGTTTGCTCGCTCCTCTGAAAAATACTCTATAAATTAAAAATAAAAATCATTGTAATTTGGTCCCTTTGGTAATTTGAAGTTGCAAGATTGGTTTCCTGCTCAATAAGTTGAATTCTACTCCCTACACGCAGAAAAAAAGTATGGTTGGGGTGACAATATTCGAAGAGGATCATACTATTGTTGGGTATATGGTTGTGACACAACGATATTATGATCCTCACAACAATAGTATGATTCACACATAACCATACTATGATCCCCACAAACACAGTATGATTCACACTCAACCATACTATGATCTCCACAACCATACTATGATCCTCACAACAATAGTATGTTTCTCATACAACCATAGTATGATCCTCACAACCATATTATGATTCACACGCAACCATACTATGATCCCTAAAATTATTTATTAGGATTGGTTTTTGTTGTTATTCAAAAATAGAGATTTTTATTACGTTTGTTATTTTAAATTGCATTACTATTAGATCATAGCCAGTTTTGAGGCCGCGTTTTTATTGATCATTTCATTCAAGAAACAAAAATATATATTCCAACGGTCAAAAATACTTTTAGTTGCCAGCAGGGGTGAATGCTACTTCACTATCCGTAGACACCAAGTAAAGAATGTGATTAAACCCCATGATTGAAGGCTATAAACTTAAGTGCAGGCAGATTTTAAATAAACGAGAACCAGTCGATATTAGAGTATTTCACCGAACAAAGTTAACACAATAAAAATCCCTCGAACTACCTTCCGATTGTTATTGTTTTTTTTTAATGGACATCAACCATTCACTGTATCGTGTGTATGTATTTTATTTTTGTGTATCAAAAAAACATACGCACACACATACATGTATGCTCTATAAGACCTGTTTTGTTATGTTCATAGTCGCAACCATACTGTATGATTGTCGTAATCAAATTATTGTTAACGTAAATTTTAAACAACAATACTGTTGTTGCACCAACCATGTTTATATGGTTGCTACAACCATATTTTCATTTCTAAATTTGGCAATAATACTATTGTTACATTTTAACAATAGCAATATTGTCGCAATCATACTATTGTCAAAATGAAATTCAAAAAACAATACTATGGTTGCGACGAACATGCTTTTATTGTAGAGAACATATTATTCTTGCGGTGACCATAGTGTAACCATATCTTTTCTCTGCGTGTATATTTTGAAGTCTATAATTTGAAGTCGGTGATTACCATGTATATTACACATGATACTATATATATTTCTGGCCTAATAACGAAATCTATCATTAAAAATGGTTTTATTATTTTTTAAAGTATTCTCCAGCATGATGTATACACTTGAATGCGCGCGCTCAAACCAATTGTCGAAGCACTTTTTCCACTCCGATTAAGACACCTCCAAAACATGGTTTTTGAACGCTTCAACAGCTGCTTAGGGCGATGAAAAACGTTGACCACGCTTTTTTTTCTTAATGATATTGAATAAGAAGAAGTCTTAGGGTGCCAAGTAAGGGCTGTACGGAGGATGACCCCTTAATTCCACGTTTTGGCCGGTCAAAATGGCGCTGGTTTGAGCCGATGTATGAGAACTCGCATTGTCATGGTGCACAATGATTCGTCTACTCTTGTTCGTTTTCGAATTTCTCCGAAGACTTCAGGCAAACAAATTGTGGTGTACCACTAAGAACTGACCTTCCTATGTTGCTCAAGCGGAACAGTCGCCACAGGACCAGTTTTGCCAAAGAAACAGGCGACCATTTGCTTCGAAGTGCTTCTTCTACGAACAACTTTGGTTGGATTTGGCCCGTCTTCGAAGACGGGCCAAAACTTTGTTTTGTTTCGGGCTCATACGCATAGATCCATAATTCGTCACCTGTGACGATCTTATAAAAGTCTTTTGAATCAACGCGATCGTATTTTTCAAAATTTCTTTGCACCAATCGACACGAGTTTTAAAAAGTTTAAAAAAAACTTTTTAATAGCGATTACCTAAAGAACATTTTCAACACAGACGAAACTGGACTTTTTTGGAAATGTCTTCCTGATCGCACCCTGACATTCAAAGAAGAAAAGTGGCATGGAAGGAGACTGAGCAAAGAAAGAATATCCGTCCATTTAGCATGTAACATGTACGGATTTCAAATGTTGAAGCCCCCCATTATAGGGAAATGTGCAAAACCACACTGTTTCCAAAAAATCATTGTAATTTGCATGGAATTAAATCGCTGCCAACAACATAACGGTAAAACAAAAAATTATGGATGACGACAGAGTTGTTTAATGAATGGCTGACCTGTGACATGAAAAAGGAAAAACGCAAAATCCTAGTGTTTGTGGAAAACTGCAACATTGGATCACGTAAAATAGATCTGTTTCCACCCAGCACGACATCAAGATTGCAACTACTAGATTAAGGCATTATCCACAATTTTAAAACTCCACCGAAGAAGAATTGTCTTTCTTGTACTGGATAGCACTGAAAAAGTTTAAAGGGCGAACATACCAGTTTTGACCGCTATACGACGTTGCTATATATTTCTGGACACTTAGTGTTGCCTGGCGCCATCTGACATTTCCATTGGAAAGTTTGAAATTTTTTAGCATAAACGTACTCAGAATATTTTGACGTACGACCATCATTTGTGTTGTGAAAAAATCAATTTGGCAACAAAATGGAATCAACTCGTGAACATTTTCGTGCGATCATTTTTCACAACTTACGACGTGGATTATCACGACAAGAGTGCATCGATGAACTTAAATCTTTGAATGGTGATGAAGCACAATCCTATTGCACTGTGAAAAACTGGTTTAATGAATTCAAACGTGGCCGAAGCTTGCTCAAAGGCGAAGGTGGTGAAGGTCGTCCAAAAACGGCCGTTGTGCCAGAGAACATTGATGCCGTGCGTGTACTGATAATGCAAGATCGTCATGTGACATACCGTGAGATAGAGGCATCCTTGGGCATTTCTTTCACCAGCATACATTCGATATTGCATGAACACCTGGCCATAAAAAAGGTTTGCTCTCGTTGGATCCCGCACAATTTGACAATCGCTCAAAAAAAGGCACGTGTCGTTTGGTGCAAAGAAATTTTGAAAAAATACGATCGCGGTGCTTCAAAAAACGTTTATAAGAACGTGACAGGTGACGAATCATGGATCTATGCGTATGAGCCCAAAACAAAACAGCAATCGACCGTGTGGGTCTTTGAAGACGAGCCAAATCCAACGAAAGTTGTTCGTGGAAAAAGCACTTCGAAGCAAATGGTCGCCTTTTTCTTCGGCAAAACTGCTCATGTGGCTTGTATTCCGCTTGGGCACCACAATTTGTTTGCCTAAAGTCTTCGGAGAAATTTGAAAAAACGACCAAGAGAAGACGAATCATTGTGCACCACGACAATGCGAGCTCTCACACATGGGCTCAAACCAGCGCCTGTTTGATTGGCCAAAACGTCGAATGGATGGGTCATCTGCCGTACAGCCCTGACTTGGCACCCAATGACTTCTTTTTATTCCCACACATCACGTAAAGTCCAAAGTCTATGCTGACAATCCAGCTACGATTCAGGTTTTGGAGGCCAACATTACGCGTGTCATTAAAGCCATACCGGTCGAAATGCTCGAACGAGTCATCCAAAATTGGACCCTCAGAATGGACCATCTGAGGCGTAGTTGCGGCCAACATTTGAAGGAAATTATATTCGAAAAATACGAGGGCGGTTCGGAAACTTCTTAGCCTAGCACAAAAAGCGCGGTATAAACAGAAAAAAGTTAAGTGTTTTGGAAACTTCCATCTCTGCTATGAACACATGTTAAATTTTGTTTCGATCTGGCAACTCCTTCATATAGAAACAGGTGTTCACAAAAGACGCATCCGCGATTTTTTTACAATGGAAAAATTAGAAATGCGTGGTGTCATTAAATATTTACATAAAAAAGGTTTATCGGGACAAGAAATTCATAATGATATGGTGAATGTGTTAGGTGAAAGTGCTCCTTCATATGCAACAGTAAAAAATTGGGTTGCTGAATTTAAACGTGGTCGTACAACCATCGAAGATGAACCACGTAGTGGACGTCCACAAACAGCAACAACAACATAAATTGTAGCCAAAGTGCATGATATGGTATTAAATGATCGACGAATAAAAGTGCGTGAAATAGCTAATATCATGGGCATCTCAGATGATCGAGTCCATTTAATTTTGCATGAAGAACTACAGATGAAAAAGCTTTCTGCAAGATGGGTGCCGCACTTGTTAACAGTCGACCAAAAACGCATAAGAATGAACATTTCTCAAGCTTGTTTGGATCGTTTTCAGCGAAATAAAATGGATTTTAAGCGTCGTTTCATAACTGTTGACATGGATCCACCACTATACTCCAGAGACAAAAGAACAATCCAAACAATGGACTGAAGCTGGAGAAAGTGCCCCAAAGAAGGCAAAAACAATTCAATCGGCTGGTAAGGTTATGGCAAGGGTTTTTTGGGACTTCAAAGGTATTTTATTGATTGACTATCTGCAAAAGGGTAAAACAATAAATTCAGAGTACTATTGCAACCTTTTAGATCAATTAAATGTACAAATTCGAGAAAAACGTCCTGGCTTACAACACAAAAAAATAATTTTTCATCAAGACAACGCACCAGCGCACAAGAGTGTTTTAACAATGGCTAAAATCAACGAATTAAAGTACGAGTTGCTTGACCACCCACCTTATTCTCCTGATTTAGCTCCCAGTGACTTTTACCTGTTCCCAAATCTAAAAAAATTCCTTGCTGACAAGCGTTTTACCTCAAATGAAGATGCAATTACAGTTGTAAACCACTATTTTGAAGACCTTGAGGAAAACTATTTTAATCAAGGGATTGAATTGCTAGATAAACGTTGGACTAAGTGTATTGAAGTTTCAGGAGATTATATTGAAAAATAAAAATATTTTTGAAAAACTTACTATTCTCTTTCATTGATAGGCTAAGAACTTTCCGAACCGCCCTCGTAAATGCCATAAAATGTCAAATTACCAACAAAGATTCCACACTCGATTTGAATTTTTATATTTTTTTTGTTCTGGAAAAATACATCTAGATGGATCACCCTATATTTATGCGACATCTATTGTCCTTTAATGCGTGATGCGATTTTCTATAAGCTCAATTTGTTTCTCACAAACTTGTTTGTGTTTCAAAGACAAACTGGGCCATTTTTATCTTCAAATAGTGTCACCGCGCCATCTAGTACTACTTGAGAGCTCTTCTAATAGGACAATAGCGTGTCAACGAGTCGGCTCTAGAGCACTTTCTATTGGCTTCAATCGATGATTGGCCATAATGACGATAAATTCCGATGATTTAATATGCGCTCTGGTCTTCAATGCGATGATCTATTTTCTTCTTTTTGTTTCCAAACACAAGAAAGCAACACACAGCAGAATGGCCACATTTGTATGTCTTGGAGCCTGTAGCCAGCCGTACGGTTCTCGTTGTCCGTCTGCCTTCCGTCGTCATCTGTTTGGTGTTTTGTAGTGGCCGGGTGGTGTGCTGGTGTGTCTGTTGCGCTCAGATCTTAAATTAGTGTGTAATTAGCGAAGGTTACAGAGGCCATAATGTTTGCGGCGATAAAAATCAGATGACGTTGTTTTATTAAAATTTCTTTCGTTTTTCTAAAACAACCAGAAGAGCTGAACAGCCACAGACGAAGTAGAAACATTTTGAAATATCTTGTGGAATGCGATTACGATGCGCGAGTTTATATTGTGGAATACTGGGGTACTCATTCATTTATTGTTTTCATTTCAGACGCTGCAAACGCTCGTTGGCTATAGCTTCTGCTTCCAATAAGCAAAACGATACACAAAACGCCTATATTGTTTTTGAAACGGAAAGAATTTTAAGCGGAAATCGGAGTCGCAAAATATGGTGGGTACAAGCTGGTACTTGATAGCAACAACGGCGATGCTGATGACGCTCATGATGTCAAGGAAGATGCTGATGTAAATGTGAACGCGAACGTGATATTCGTGCAAGTCGTCCCGCCTATCTCTTCCCCAAAAGACTCGCCGACAATTGTTTGACATGATGCGTTATTCGGAAATCTCAAGAGAATTGTCAAGTGATAATCTACGTTACGTTGAGTTTGTTGGCCAGAATGATGAGTGCCCCCGCGAAGCCTCACCCATGAGTGATATCTCGAATGGCAGTGGTCCTCTGGTGGCGCAATCACCCGCCGCCTCGTGCCGTCGCCATCATCATATACGTTCGAAACGTCTGTATGTTGATGACGAGGCCGATGACGACGACGATGATGAAGAGCATTACTATGACAATATATCATTGGGCAACAATAGGAACAACTTCAGTGGCTTCTATGCGGGTCTTCGCAATTCGAAGCGTTTTTCGAGTGGCAGTGGCAGCAACAGTTCGGTAAATGGTACCGCAAATGGTGCTGCCACCATTGGCTATGTACGACAACGCAAGGATAGCACGAAGTCAACACAAAGTTGCCAGTTTGATGCGGAATCACCGCATAAACACAATGGAGGAGGTGGCATTAGCAAATCCCTCAACATTAAGGGTAGCAGCAGGCGCAAACATTCAATTGGATGTCTGAATGCATTCTCCTCATCTCCGGACTCTCCCGGTAATTATTATGGTGTGGGGTAAGTGTGTCGGTTTGTACTTTTCTGTATTTGATCGTTTATTGATTTTGCCATTTGTCTCTTTCAGTTGCGGCCCGCCTTCTTTGAAATCTCACAGTTTACCAGGCCATGCTTCGACGAAGCCATCTTCGTCTTTTGATGCTACGATATTAAGTGCTTTACGTATACCCGCCGATGAATTAGCCAATCAATTGACTTTATTAGACTTTGCCGTTTTTGCTGCCATACAACCCGATGAATTGACCAGTTGTGCTTGGACCAAAAAGGATAAACATACGATAACACCGAATATAGTTGCATTTACCAAACGTTTCAATCATACCAGCTTCTGGATAGTTCAGGAGATTTTGAGCGGAGATCAGCCAAAACAGAGGGCGGAGATATTGGCACATTTCATAAAGGTAGGCAAAGAAATTGTAATACAGAAATGACGTAAGTATTTGATTAGTAAAGTGATAAAACATATTCGATCTAGACGGAAAACAATTTGACCTACAAAGGGGACATCCTAGCGATTTTATGTGACGTTTGAAACTGTAATAAATTATTAAAATGGACTTTTTTGACGTGATATATTTTACATCTTTCGGCATTAGAGGCGGGTTAGTCACTTACTAATTGATAAATTTTACCTAAACAGGGAAAATCTTTTATAAATGATTTTTCTCATAAACGACATATTTGATCAGACAGACAATAAACATATGCTGTTACCTCAATATCTAATATATTTTAATATTGATGAAAATATTATTAAGTTACTTATAAATTTAACTTAAATTAGGACATATTATTTAGTTAAAACGAAAGTCGATAAGCTTATTAGATCAGGTTTGCTGTTGTTGGTTATATGGGGAAGAAAAAGTAAGTCTGCGAAGTTATAGCAAACACATCACCGTGTGGTAGACGCACGTTTCGTCGTTGGTGTAGGATGGCTCTTTGGTAAAGTGGTTAAAATTGTATGATAGCCTACAGCGACTAAGTACCCGTAAATTCCGGTAACTTGCGTACGAGTATGAAGATTAATCTTCAAGCCCTCTAAAGGCTTTCCTATAAATATGTTTTATTGCTTGGAGCCGGTATTAAATAGTAGGTTTAGTGCAATCATTCGTGCACAACTTACTGACATGAGAAATGTTTCCGTTTGTTTTCTCAATGGAATGTAAAGAGAAATATCTAAAAAAAATTATTGATAATTAAATTGGAGAGTTATTAGTGGAAGTTGAGGGATCGAATGTTCATCTTAACATTTCATAAGATAACTACCAAATAAAATATAATAATAAAATGTATTAAGAGATATACGGTTTTAAGACTGCTAACTAATTTGTCTCTAATGGCATACGATAAGGATGCACTAGATCAATCATTTGCTTGTCTGATACAAACTCATTAATGAATCCTCAAGGAGTCCGTCCCTATGACCCTATATATAAAAAAATAAAATAGGAGAGATACAATTTTGTCAATGTCCTAAACAAAATCGGCCCGATTACGGTTGCCGCTTCAATAGTCGATGTCGATAGTATGTGCTTGTCGCCTCGCTTCTAAAATGGTATTACGGTGTGGTGTAGAAGAGTCATTCCATGCCAAACGGTACGATTTTGGGCAAAAATTTAACGCAATGATTCCGATTTTTATGAAAATTTGCAGATTTGGTCCTCTAGCAATTCTATTTAATCCGCGATTAGAAAAAAAATATAATTTTTTTTTTCAAAAGTTATGACCAATTGAACTTTGGTAAAATGGAGATTTTATCAAGGAGGTGTGTTCATTCAGTCGCATGTAACTCCGGAAATACTTGACCGATTTTACTCTGCTATACCTTATTTTGAAGGTAATTTTAAGCACTTCTAAAATAACGAAACGGTATGGCATAACGCCATAGAATTTTTTAAGTTTGTATCATTTTAATCCTTTTATTTCGATTTTGAAAATGATTACATCTTTTTTTATTTTTGAAATTTTGCAGGCGTATTCTTACAGGTCTGTTTTACCGACTGTGTAAGTTTTAAAGTGGTGAAATAATGCGTTCTATTTTTAAAAAATTTTTTTTACCTTATACCTTTTTCACTTCCATGAATATAGAAAATATAATATAGAAAAAAAAAAATACTTTTTAATAGTTTATTGACACAAGATATAACAACAACAAAAAAACAAAGAAAAAAAGAAATAAAAAAATGAGTAATGAAATAAATGTTATGCCTTGTATACCATCTTCATACAGTACTGCTCAGAAGATGATGTTGTCTGGACTTTCATTATTTTATCGGGTTGTGGAATGAATGCATGGTAGCCAAGAGTTCCAGAAATTGTTTTCGCTTTTTCAAAACGCTCCTTCAGGTGTTTCGCCCTATCTTGATATTGATAGTTATTGAAGAATTCTGTATGAATATTCTTTACGTTTTTATTCACCCAATCATAAAATTTGACGGCACTATTAATGGGATTTATGAGGCTGGACAAGCTTGCACGTGCTGCTAGTCTTTTGACTGTTCCTCCCAGACCATCGCAGGGCCCTTTGCCATGAGACGTTGCAAAAAAATGCCATTCCGCTGGTATTCCAAAATCTTCTACGTGGAACGTCAGATTTAAAAAGTTTTTCTTGTTTTTGTATTGTGCGCTTGCGCCATCAGAAAAGTAAAATATTTTACTTACAGATCCTAAGGTTTTCTTTAAAAAATTTACAAGCCTCTCCTGGAATACGTGCACGGCTATTGTATCATGTTTTTATTTCTTTTTTTCTTTGTTTTTTTGTTGTTGTTATATCTTGTGTCAATAAACTATTAAAAAATATTTTTTTTCTATATTATATTTTCTATATTCATGGAAGTGAAAAAGGTATAAGGTAAAAAAAATTTTTTAAAAATAGAACGCATTATTTCACCACTTTAAAACTTACACAGTCGGTAAAACAGACCTGTAAGAATACGCCTGCAAAATTTCAAAAATAAAAAAAGATGTAATCATTTTCAAAATCGAAATAAAAGGATTAAAATGATACAAACTTAAAAAATTCTATGGCGTTATGCCATACCGTTTCGTTATTTTAGAAGTGCTTAAAATTACCTTCAAAACAAGGTATAGCAGAGTAAAATCGGTCAAGTATTTCCGGAGTTACATGCGACTGAATGAACACACCTCTTTGATAAAATCTTCATTTCACCAAAGTTCAATTGGTCATAACATTTAAAAAAAAATTTTAAATTTTTTTTCTTGAAACACGTATATAATATTTTTAAGAGAAGAATGCATACACAAACTAGTTAAGCAATCCAAGCTTGTGATGTAAAAAATGCGTACCGTTTGGCATGGAATGACTCAGAAGCGACATCGACGGTTTAAGAAATAATTTGGCAACACTCTTTTGTCATTGTCTTATAAATGTCAGAAAATTGGTTTTATTTTAAAGTCCTCGCAAAACAAACAAAAGTCTTTTTTGAGAAAACGTAAAAATTTGTTAAATTTATAATGAACAACGCGATAAGTGCGCTATTACTACTTAGTTCAAGCGAATATGCATCCTCCGGTGCTATTGGCTTCGCACTTATTGTGCACGAGTTTCTATTTGATTTTGAATTTTAAATCCTTCCAAACCTATAAGGATATCATAAACATTTTCTAGTAAAAATTATAAAACAAAACTTACTCTTTGCCACCCATCGGTGTCTCTTACCGGATTTTGTTGCAATGGCCTCCTAATCCGATTTGAAATTAGCCGGAACATGGCCTTTGGAAACCCTTTGCCAAACGAGGATTTTTTTCCAGTTCGGCAAATAAAATTTCAAATTGTTTCGTGCTTGTTATTTTTATAGATATTTTTTTGTTTTGTACCTAAACGGAATGTACCTAATTGCAAAATGCGAGAAATATCAACGTCGCATCAAAAAAAAAAATTAACGTTGCCTCAAAAAAAAAAAAAATCAACGTCGCCTCAAAAATACAAGACGAAAAATATACTCAAGCATCGACTTCACTTCGACTTTGTATCGACAACGATAATCCGAACCATTCATCGCTATCGGCAAAATGCGACAACCATAATACGAATGTTGTCGCCTCGCTTGAATTCTCGACGACGGCGACAACCGTAATTGGGCCGAATACACAATAAATTTCTGAAGTGATATTTTACGGCGACACTGTGTTATCATGAACTTAATGCCGGCAATAGGTATGGGTCAGTGAGTATAAGTTCTATATTGTCACAGCTCACTGATTCGAGAGAAGTTCACCGTTTGTTCAGAGCTACCAGCCAGGCAAATTTTTGAAAAAATCGTCTTATTTAAAAACAGAAGTCTCAAAAGTTTTAAAATAAATTGTAATACAAGAAACTTTAATAAAAAGTTTGAAAAGTTTTATTACAAAGCAATATTACTTTAAAGATAAATTAGCATTAAAGTAGCGCCGAACTTCCCTCGAATCAGTAGGCTGTGACGATATACTTCTTATACTCACTGACACGGACCAATTGCCGGCTTGAAACGGCTCGTGTATTTTATAGATACGTTTTTATTCTCTTTCTCGTGAAGTCGCCGACGCGATAAGCGGTAGAAAACTCGACGCCCGATAAATTTCTGAGGTTCTTGTCTTGATTTGAATCACGATTTACTTGTGTGCGGCAGGCAGCCTACTTAAACCTTTGGTGTACTTGCATTTTTAATTCTGTGTGTTAGATTTCACGCCTTGCAAAATAATACAAAATATTATTAATCCCACGACGAATTTCCATGTTTTTTGAATCATAATGGTCTTAAACATTGTTAAATGAATTATGTATACATTCCTAATGTTACCGCAAGTTGTTCTAGCGTTTGGCAGGCATTTTCCATCTTTCCATCTATAGAGTTACTGCGCCTCTTCGAGCTCTGTCACCCTAGATACTCGAAATAAGTATCGAGATTTTCATGTATCGAAATTTTTCAATTGATTCCTCTTTTACTCGCTACTTTATTATCCGGTACTTTTAAATATGGACCTTAACGAACTCGATGTCTACTTAAATACCGAAAAAATATCAACATCTTTAGAACTTTCTAAAAATGTATAGTTAGTAGATTTTAAAAATCTGCCAATGAATTTTGCCATATAAACAGAACTTAAGCTCTGATTTGGCATATGTTTCTTGCTGGCTATTTGATGCTGATACTTCTTTTTTTTTGTTTCGATACTGAGGTATCGATACATTTCATTCCAATGTTAAAGTGGGTACAGTATAGAAACATTTCATATGCAAAGACCATACTTTGGCCTTTCGCTACGTTCTTTGTCCTTGAATCATTGTTTATGGTAACATCTCTAACTCGATCCCACGACAGCCAGTTCGATGCACAATAACTTACTGGAATTCTTTCAATTACAATTGGTTTAATGCTATGATTAGCTCCAATAATTTCTGACCATAAAATAATCCAGAACGGTTAATTAACAAATTTGTTTGCTTTATTCGTCCTGGTGTTTTTGAACTTTTTTTCCTTAGGCTGGACCCACATCAGCAATTCTTCAGGCAAGGACTCTTTGGCAAGGCCTATCTCCAACTTAAAGCAGCTTCAGTATTTGCTGTTTCAAACAATCATTGCACCTTAACTGCAGATTTCTTAAAACTAAAGCAGTAAATTACAAGCTTTTTATAAATGACGCTAATATAGCATAACACTCCAAAATTTTGCTCAAAAAAATTATATGATGCGAATACAAGGTCGCGATTTTTAGTTGTTGCCAAATGTCTTACCCTGGAATATGACTTTCGGTAACAGGCAATTTCAGTCACAATCTAGTGGTGTAAAAACTATGAACTATTGCTCAACCTATGGAGATTTTTTTTAAAGTTCTTTCGAATTCACTTGAATGCCTTATTCATTATTAAACTTCTTTTTTTAAAACATTTACATTCGGAACATGCCTAATCTCTTTATTTTGTAGGTTGCCAAAAAACTCCATGAGCTCAATAATCTCCATTCATTGTTTGCCATCATCTCGGCCATGCAGAGTGCTAGCATATATCGCTTGAAGAAGACCTGGGCCTATGTGGCCAAAAAGGATAAGCATTGCTACGAGCGACTGAGTGATATTTTCAGCGATCAAAATAATTGGGAAAATCTACGAGCCTACTTGGAAAGTCTACGTTTGCCTTGTATACCGTATCTGGGCCTGTTTTTGACCGATCTAATATACATCGACTTGGCGTATCCCCAAAAGAATGGCATCGAACCGGAACAACGTCGAAATCGCATGAACAATATACTACGTGTTATATCCAATTACCAAGAATCGAACTATACCAATATAGCGCCAATAGAGGCTACGCAGAAGTATCTGACATCGATACGTTACATAGAAGAATTGCAAAATATATTCGAGGAAGAACAATACAAGTAATTTTCGAATTATTTTATGATTTTTTGAGCTTATAAATTTATTTTCAATGCATTAACTTTCATTATATTTTTCAGAAAATCCCTTAAATTGGAACCCATTTCACCCTTGGTGCCCAGCTCTTCTTCGTGTAGCTCTAAAGAGTCGTTCAATGTGGATATTGTTACACCAGCTTTGGCCTGTCTAAATCTATCGCCGGCAAAGACAGTGGGCTCTGTACGGGTGCCCAACTCGTCGGGTGTTAAGTTTATACCAGGTCATCGTAAATGTCGCAGTTTAGGCACTAAGTAAGTTTTAGTTGCAACTATTGTCCTTTGTCCATTGCCACTTCATGCAATATGTCTTCTATTTTTCAATTAACTCATGTTCTACTCTTACAAATGTGTTTTGATCTTTTTTTATTCCCTCCTTCCCCTCCGAAAAAAACAAACGAACAAACAATTCTGTGCTATCCTCCATCATGTCTTACACCACCAACCATCATTGGAATTGTGTTAAATGCAAACGAAAATTGAAACATGATCACGTCATGACCACACACCACCCTCAACAATCACTTTGTATATGACATTTGAAACATTTTTCATTTGAATTGATCTCATATTTTTGTATTTGGGTTTCCCACTTTTTTCATTTTGTTACATTTTCCTTTACCTGTTATGGGCTTTGTTGTCTCGCTGTTATTGTTGTTGTTGTTGTTATTTCTTTTTAATTTTTGTTTTAATATCTACATACTGTGTACTACTCGCATATAGGTTTCGTAGCACCAGTTTGCCGCGAAATTTTTCACAAAAATGTCATTGCTCACTAATAATGCTAACAAAATCTGGCATTATTGTCAATGCTATTACCACTGCCACCAATGCTACCAATGCTACTACAACTGCAAAATATATACGTTGTCCATGTTGCCAATGTTGCCAATGTCGGTGAGTTTCCGGTGATCAGAATTGTCAAGCTTTAGCAAAAAATCAACTCAATACCATCACAATGTATACTAAAACACATATATCGTATATCATTTGTGCTCATTTTGTCTATAGTTTTTCATTTATATCATAATTCCATTGTTTTCGCTTTTGTTTTTTTTTATTAATGCTATTTTATTTGCTTTAAAGTAAAGGGTTTCGAAATATATACTCGTATACAAGCATTTATATACAAAAATCAAAATCTCAGATATTGTAAAAAAAAACATACAAAACAATAGGGAAAACATTCATTGACTATGAGAAAAATAAATTATTAAATACCGAATTTTGTCAAGTGCATTAGAAGATGGAGGCTGATATTTTAGAGACGTTTATAATACACACGACTTTTTGCTTTCTAATTTGGGCTAAAGCCTCTCAAACTACTGCACAATACAATTTGTATACTCACTAGGGACCTAGGGACAAACCGTTAATGCTGGCTCCGAACGCCTAATGCATTTTATACAGAAGTTGTACATGGCTTAGAGAATAATCTCTTAATCGTAATATCTCCGGAATTTACGAGGTGGATATCCACAAATTGTTAGAAATTCTTACCCGTAGTTAAACCTGGGTTTACCGGCATGGACGTCGTTCAAACAACCATCTCACCACCGCGTCCTATGATTTCCGATCACTGTAGGTTTTATGCAATAAAAATCTTGGCAATCTGAGAAAATGCGACAACGCCATAACATTTATCAACATTTACTTGGCAGTCATCAAACGTATTTGGTCCATACATTAATAGGTTTTTTTCAACGCGTTATTATTTTCAACATTATCAAGTTGCTGTTGTAACAACAATATATTTTGTTTAAAAGTCCTGTTCGTCTATAGAAAATTTGCTCCGATATTCAGGTGAAGGGAACACGCCATTTGAACTCTAAAGATACCTGGGGGTCAGCTGAGTGGGCTTGGCCGGGCAATTGGAAAGGTGCAGCACGTCATGTGGTCCCTGAGGGCAGGGTAAAAATTGACTGAACGGTAAAATTTTTTTCATCGGTTAACAAAATTTTTCTGTGCAAGTTATCAGCGTGCTTCACCAAAAGACGTTTGCATTTTTCAATCCTATTTTTTTTTTAAAGCTGCAGTCAATAAATGTACGGTATTTTGAAAGCCCCTAAGTCCCAAGTCTTTTTAATGATTCGACTCATGAACTTTTGCGTGATATTCATCTTACGGGCCATGATTTTCTGTTTTCGGAGCGGATTCCTGTGAATTATTGATTTAACGGCTTTGATGACATGCGGTGTTCGAACAGAGCGTGGGCGGCCGACCGGTGGCGGTCTTTTACATCTCCAGTCTCCTTGAACAGTTTTATGCATCGGTTGACGAACATGCGGCTAATCCCAAGTGGCCGGAGCGTTTTGAAAATATCGCTTTTTTTCATTTCACACTTGAAAAGCGCTATTGCAGCGATACGGTTCTCATTATTTGACCACTCCATGATGAAAGTTGAAACAATTTTAAAATCCCGTTACAGACTAACGCTATTGAGGTTAGCTTTCAAAACCCATATGACATTACCGGGGTATGTTCAGTTATACCATTGAAATGGGTGTGTTCAATGTTGTAACAGTATTTATGTCCCTACTAAATCCTATTGTCGACAAAAGAAATCAGGATAATTCTCAGAAAAGATCAAAATTCTGGACGGAAAGTTCATTCCTTGCTTGTTGGCAAATTTGTTTGCACCCCTTCATTTAAGACGTGTGTTTATGAAGGTTTTCTTTGGCGTTGGAACTTATCTGACCTTAAATGTAATGAGAAATTGTTTTAGTTTAGGACCTGCTGTTAATATACAGTAAGTTTTTCTTTCTGACAGATGTGGAAAGCTATAGGGGAGAGTTGTGAAAATTTGCCCTCGAAAGACTAACATTCGGAATCGAACATCAATTCTTACGAATGTATATTGTAAGGTGTGTCTGAAGCCTGTTTATAACAAAATAGTTTACAGACTCTTTAGGTCGACATACTCTCCCAAAGTAATAACGCGTGATCCATTTCGGGGTTTCCTACTCTTTTAAAGAAAACACAGAAAATTCAAATTAAATGGGGAATGTTTATTATCATTTGAAAGATCATTCTTATCATTTGAAAGATCATTCTTTGTCATTTATTTTTTTGAAGATTATGTCTATCAAATGTTCAATTTTTTAAGACTCGTTCGAGCATTTCGACTGGTAACTGGAGATTGACACGCGTGATATTTTGCTCCAACGCCTGAATCGAAGGGGGGTTTGTCTGCATAAACTTTAGACTTTACATATCCCCACAGGAAAACGTCTAACGGTGTGATATCAGAAGATCTTGGTGGCCAATCGACGGCCCACAACGTGAAATTATCTGCTCACCGAAGTGTTCCCAATAAATCCATTGATTGTGGCGATGTGTGGGAAGTGGCGCAGTCTATATCACGAGCTTCAATTTCAGACATCAAATAATCCGTTATCATGGCACGATAACGGTCGCCATTGACGGTTACGTTCTCACCGGCATCATTTTTGAAGAAATATGGACCGATGATTCCACCGGCCCACAAACCACATCAAACCGTTGTTTTTTCTGGATGAAGTGGCAGCTCTTGAACCTCTTCTGGTTGCTATTCGTCCCAAATGCGGCAATTTTGCTTCATAAAAAAGTTGAACGATTTGTAAATGTTCTTCAGGCGTAAGTCTTTTCATGATGAAATGCCAAACAATACTAAACAAAAATTACATGACAGCATGACACGACTCATACGTGATCAGTCAAAAAAAAGGCTATTGAAAAAAGTATCTATACTTGGATCGCCCATTACTTTCAATGCCTCTTTACAGTTTGAAACGTCATGCTTATCAAGAAACCACCAGCCGCTGAGTTCGCCTCTAAATTTAAAGCTTAGCATTTTTTTTATTTTTAAAAAGATACTATTCTGGGTTATTAGTGGGTTAATCATTGATAGCGCATGAGTGCTTTGATGTTAAAATTTCCAACAAATGTGCGATGTGATTTTTAAATTACTGCTTTGTCCACTAGCATTATCGATTTTGTGAATTTTCTTAATAATTTTTTTGTTGGCTTGTACCTAAATTACCTCGTTCATCATTTCTATACTTATTACGGAAGAGACTTCTCCTTACAAAAATGTTCCTCAGCTTTAACATTGGATATTCTGAGAATTTTTTAAATCAGTGTGTTGTATCACACAATGGTAAACATTTTTTTCCATGTCAATGAATTCATTTTGAAAATATACATTTTATGAATTAGAAAAATTACTCAAATGCTTTATTATCATAAAATCATCATCGTTTTTTTTGGGGGGGAAAGGCGAAAGTGCATTTGCTATAACATCTTGACTTGTTTACTAGGAAATCCTTTTATTCGCATTTTACTTCTATACCCATTATATCGATTTACAAAACTAAAAACCAGCTTACCGCTTTGTTATATACTAATCTTTGAATTATTTGTTTTCTTGTAAATCGTTTGAATAACATTTTGTATGTCGTACTTCTTGTCTTTTCAGTATTTTTGGCAAATCAAACATCATAACTTCAAACAACGATAGTCTAAATGGTTCTAGCAACGGTGCAGGCGCGGGTGCTCAACAGCATCACCTTTTACACCATCATCATCATGACCTGCAGTTACAACCACGCCATCTGTTGGATGATTCGGTGCTGGAACAGCCCCATTGTAATACACCCAATGGAAGCATACACATAAATCTAAGCGAAAATACTGATATTATAACCTGTCATTTACACGATGTTAAGACTCTACAAATACCCACGGACGAGGAGGGGGCTGGCAATACTTTGCAAGGCTGCGTGCGTCGCAAGACCGTACAGAAGGAGGGTCGCAAACCGGCTGTAGCCTCATGGCAACGCTATTGGCTCCAAATATGGGCTAATTCGTTGGTGTATTTCCCACCAAAATCCTTTAAGGGCAGTGAGCGCAGCGATTTCAAACGTGAGCCGTGTAAAGTCTGTCCCCTGGAAGGATGGTTCGCGCATGTCGTAATAAATCCAAAACACAAAAACACATTTGAACTGTACCATCGTACGTTGGGTACCGTCTATAAATTTCGTACGGATAGTCCACAGGCTACCCAGCTGTGGTGTAGTACGATATGCAAAGTAGCCCTACAGCAACAGAATAGGGCACCCAAAGCGTTGCCCATAAACCTAATGTCTTTCGAATAAGTTGGCAACGATATGGGCGTGTCTAGTTTTGCAATGAAAACTCATACCTAAATGAAAGGAAAACTACTTAAAGGTAAATGTAACCGGCCAAGAATAACTATATATATTTTGTGGGATTTTTATTTAAACTAAGGTAGTTTTGTCGTGCGTATGGGGGGTAAACGTAAGCAAAGGAAACTTTATAAAGAACTTTGTAGTTTATACTCGATACCAACCTAGATTTTACTCAAAAGCTTTATGCCAAAAAAAAGAAACATACAAATAAGAGCGTTAGAACTTAGTGAACAAATGATATGATAGTTTCTAAACTGAAAAAAGGGAAAACTCCTTAACCACTCTGCCCTTGAAAATACTCCTCTTCATTATCGTCGTTTTCACTTTCCCTGGCTCTAACTACACAACGCAACCGAAGAAAAACAGAACATGTAAATGCTGCTTACAAAAAACAAAGGCAAACAGAGAACAACCAAGAACAACTATTTAATTTCTAAGACTGACAATAATTGAAAACAAAAAGAATTCTTTATATTTAAACAACAACAATTTGTTAAATAATCTGTAATGCATACAACAACACAATTGTTTTCTTTTTCTTTCCTTATTAAGTGTAGTTTTAATTAATGTATACATAAAACTCAATCTCAACGAATTTTTTCTATTAGAATGTATTTAAACTATAAGTATTTAACCACAGTACAGTATAAGGCATTTCTTCATAAGCAAGCACTTCTCACCTCTTCACCACACTTTAAACACATTCTCAACCTTAATTTTTTTGCAAAATATTTAAGTTTTTTTTGTTTTGTATATTTTTAATATAGAGTAGAATGTTATTTTTTATACCTTCCTTCTACTGAGTAGCAATACAAAAAAAAAATCAAACAACCACAAATTGTTTTTAGGTCTAAGTTCCACGCGCATCATCCATCCTCATTCATCTAACTGCAACCAAAACACTAAAGATGAACAAAAAGAATCGAAAATCAAAAATTTCTTAAATAAGTTTACACACACCCCACATCGTCTCGTACCCTACACTGGCATGAACCGTGAAAACCACGCCCTCTGTAGAATATAGAGATTTTGTTAAAAGTAATTACGAAAACAAATCGAATAAATAAAACGCAAAAAAGAACAACACAGATAATCTATTCAAAACTAAGGTGAACAAACTTGTTTTATTTTTAGACGGCCTTGTTCTGACTTTCACTGCCTGTTTTGTGGGTTGCATTTGTGATTTTTTTATTTAAATTTGCATTTTGGCTTCTGAGCATCTTTCTTAAATGCAGGGTGGGGCAATGGTTTCGATTCAAGTCCACAACTTTTCGCGTATGGCAAATAACAGGGACAGGTGATCATAGTAAGTAACCAAAAGAACAGACTCCTGGAAGGTCCCACTAGTTGGGCCGATACAGAGTTAATTGTTTTCAAGTAAGTTAAAAGATAGTATCCGTTTTCTTTTGAGGTAACTAGCTTAGATATCTAGTTAGTTTGCAATATGACAATCTGGCCTAGTTAGTTTGCAATATGACAATCTGGCAACATTAAACAAAATTTAGAGTTATACGGCAGCATTAAATCTCCTTGCATAGTCCCCATTAACACGAGGCAACTTTACTTGCGTCAATTTTTACGATTCCCTTTTAAACTTGCATCTTGGCTAGGTAATTCGGTTACAGTAATTTTGAATTATTCTGATTTTTGTGTTAAAATACTTAAATAATCTCAATTCAGTTTTTACGGCTCCCTTTTAAACATGCCTCTTGTGTTTACACAAGGCAATTCGGATACAGTATTTTTTATTTTTTAAGTATTCTGATTTTTGTGTGAAAATACTTAAATAATCTGCAGCCAACTTCACACTACAAAAACACAAAAGAAATTGACAGTACCGGCAAGTTTTGACAGTTGCGGCAAGTAAAGTTGCCTCGTGTAAATGGGGACTGACACCGATGACAACTGAATAGCAATAGGGTATATCGGTGAATTCGTCAAATGCAGCCAGTAAAAAACTTTAAATCGTAAAAATATCAAAATTTATATAATAAATCAATTAATTGCTACTCTTTTGCTTTGAAAATATGTGTACAATTTTTATGAACCATCAGTTTAGTTGACTTACATTTTTACATATCCCATCTTAAACCTAATGTCAATTCACTAATAAGGAGTCTTCGTTTTAAATGTTTTTATAATATTGATGCAAGTGAATAGTTGACCAATGGTGTTACTATCTTTTAAAATCATTTTTCGGCTCGAGGTCATGTCTTTAAACTCGATGTTGTGTTTTTGGCTTAATTTTTATTTTTTACTGATATTTTTCTTTCAAATTTATGGTTTTATTGGAAATGTTGAACTTTGTCATTTAATAATGGAACACCATCCGATGCGTTTTTACTTTGCCCAATTGGCTAAAGATTGTTTGGCAGATGATGAAAAAATGGTTGCGAAAAATCGTATTTTTAGATAAAACTTATTTTCATCTCAACTCACACGTGACTATTGAGAAGCCAATGCATTCACAACGGGCTGGCGGCATCATTTGGGCTATTTTTCTTCGGAAATGCACAAGGAGCCGCCGTGACCGTTAACGGTGAGCGTTATCGCGCCAAACTCAACGAATTTTTGTTTTCAAAAATTCAAGAGAATGACATGGACGACATTTGGTTTCAACAAGACGGGGCCACATGTCACACAGTCAACGCAACCAAAGATATTTTACGCTCGGTTTTTAAAAATCGATTAACCAGCTGAAATTGTGATGTCAACTGGCCGCCTCGGAGCTGTGATTTGAGCACTTTGGATTATTTCCTGTGGGGAGCCATTAAGGATAAATGTTACGCTAAGCATCCAAAGACAATAGAAGCGTCGAAACATGAAAACGAAGTTGCCATTATAGAGATTCGACCCGAAACAATCGAAAATGTACTGATAAAAACTTGGTAGATCGGATTAAGTACTACTGAGCTAGTTGTTGCATATGACTGCATGATATTGTGTTCCATTATTAAATGCCAAACTTCAACCACTCCAATAAAACTAGAAATTTGAAAAAATTATCAGTATTTTGTCTACAGCCGATTTAAAACTTTTAATGGCCCACCTTGAAGTAACCTGAAAATAAGACAGCTAATATTCTACAAATGTATTGCGCAGTGAATTTCAGATGAAGTAGTAACCTGAAAAGAAGACAGCTAATATTCTACAAATGTTGAGGTCATCAAAAACGCAATTAACCTTGGATCCTAAAATGTTGCATGATGGCTTATGGTCATAAGCTGTTTGGGATTGAAAATGGGCGAAAGTGGCCCAGAGGGAACTGTAACTGTTTGGCTCATGTGGACCAAAAACCGTCACACGTAATGAAAAGGGTGATCAATAGTCAATCAGTCAATCATATCAAAGGACATACTAAACTTAAAGACAATTTTGGTACGAATCGAAATATAGAGTAATTTTGAATGTTTGGCTGAGGTTAGGGTCGGTCGCATGGGCCAAAAGACCCCAAAAAATGAACCGCTTTAGTAGCGCAATGGCGGTGGGGGTTTATAAAGTTCAGCCTGGCCGAACTTACCGACGTTTTTATTTGTTTTGAATTAAACTTTCTAGAATAGTACTTCTTTAGTTAATTTAATGTTAAATTTAAACAAGAAAGTGTGAGATTGAATTCGAAAGACCTGTCGATGCCTCTTAATTTTTCAACACATTAGGCGATTTCTGGCCCTATCATCGAATGCCTTGCGCGATATCGAAATAATAATTTAACGACAACTAAAATTACCAGTCTTATACTGTGCCTTTATTTAATCGCTTCCTGTTGTTTTAATTTAAATAACAAAGTTTGAGATATCATTGATTTTTAATTCGAAAGACCTGTCGATGCCTCTTAATTTTTCTACACCTTAGTTGCGATTTCTGGCCCAATCATACGAACGCCTTGCACGATATCGAAAAATAACTTAACGACAACTTTTGTGCTACCCTGTGTTTTTTTTTTTAATTTTAGTTTGGAAATTCGGAGAATGTCATTAGAACACAAAAATTTTAAGTAAAATAAAAAATATAATAAATTTATTTACACCAAAAACGCTAAATAAATTTATCGTGAAAGTTCGAATATGGCCGTATATAAATATTTCTTATTTTAATTTTGTTTTATTTAATTTTTAGGTACGAATAGTGCAATCTGAATATAAATTTTAAAACACCGATCAGAAAAATCGAAAGTATATAAAAAATATTCAAGAAATACATCAAAGGTAATATAAAATGTGATTATGTATTTGCTTTTTCATTTTGTGTCTTAAATTTTCCTTGTAGACAATCTAAAAGCAAGAAAACTAGTTGTTTTTTGTTCTCAATAAAAAAACCCCGACTAATCCGATGAGATCTTCAATATCTAAGGCCGAACTTTGACGTCGTCATGATCTGATGTGACAACTTTGTCATTCTTCTATGTCTGTGTTATGGGTCAATGTCATGATGTAACAAGGTATACCGAAAAAAAGCTCTGGATTACTCGTCGTACTGTTTTCGTTAGCCATTTGGCGGCCTTATCTAATTGAACTTTGAAAAGAAAAGCTCCGGGATGTATCCCTATATGATCAAACTGGCACGATACATAAAACATACGACCACCATGGCTTTGGAACAGCTGAAAGCCTGTCTTACAAAATATATCCTGTGAAAAATTGATCCTTTGTGGTTAAATGGTGAAAGAAATTTCCGATAGTATGAATAGAGTAATTCACGGCAGTATTGAAAAACTCCTGGCGCCCAAGAATGTTGCTGTTTGGCGTTAAAGCTGGGTTTTAGCCCATTTAAACGTTGACTAATTCCTTAAAACAAATATATAATTAAATCCACAATGAAACTGCTATGACTGCCGCCATTGTGTGATAGGAAGTATCCACGCCTAGGAGCTAAGCACACAAGGTCCACCAAAGTCTGCACATATTCAGTGAAGCTTTCTACGTAAATACCAGCGACTACGACAAACAAATGCATCTACAAGGAGTGGGCCGAAATCATTGTCGTGCGCAGCTTAATGAAATGTTAATCGTTTTCTGTTCCTGCATTGCTGAATGGATTGTAAGGAAAATGCGTTGTAACGAGTGCCACACCTTGCCGTTCTTTTGGAAATACATACCATCCAATGCCAATTCATCAACTTGGGGCAATACAAGCATTTTGATCATGATGCCATATCATTTATCAGTCACAGATGCTGCGATAGCCATTTCGTGGTCCAAAAAACATGTAACCTACGATATCCGAGTAAATGAAGCATCGTGACTCCACATATGAAATGACTGTGCCGTTCAGCATGCAGATAAAGATGGTGATAAATTTCGACCAAAAATTGCACACTGGGTTGTTGAGAGTGAGGAGACCACAGCCATGTTTAGACGCTCTTTACGATGTGCATTCTGTATCGGCTTACATCTGAATAATCGAAACATATCTTCAGTTGCTGACATTGGAAGAAGCTATAGCATCTAGTAAGTATTAATGCATAATTGTATGCTATTTATTATTTCATTATTAAGGAAATTGTTATGGGTTGCCAGCGCATAAGAGCAGCTTACCCTCGGATGCTATGAATTGGCTCATTGTGATACCTTTGGTATTGATTCTTCATAGTTTTCGCCATTTTTAATTCTATTGTGGTAATCATAAGGCTTGGCAATCCTTGACATCCTGCCTATCGATCAGTATCATTTCATACTCCGGTCAAAATGCCAAGTCTTATTGCCACAAAACCCAGTAGAGATTTTTGTTTATTTCCGGCCTTTAGTACAAGGTGGTCCAAATGAGACCTAGTAAAGTTAAACACGTATAACTCTTGTAATAACGGGGTTTTTTAAATGATTTATTTTTGTATGATAAATACATTTTTTGGAAATTTAACGTGACTATGTGAGAAATATCAGACAAATGTTCTGGGTATACCCAATTGGGCGGAACGGCGACGAGTTGAGACAGATAAATCATTTGCAACACTTTGCTGCACAGCTTCCACGTTGACTTCAGTACGAATATTTCGTTGAGCACCTCTTCCTGGACGGTCGGCAACTGAACCCAGTTCCTCAAAACGCAAATCTTACGTTAAAAAAATGGCGATAATTTCGCTGCGTCAGAACAATTGATCGTTGAGAAGAATAATAAAAATCGATAATTTTAATGCGTTCATGTGGACTGTACGTATTCATTCTAAATTTCCATGAGTTCAGTTATAATCTGCAAAAAGAAAAAATAAATTATGTTAAAAAATAAAAAAGTTATTTGTGTTTCACATCAGCTGGTCTTATTTGGGCCACCCGTTAGTTTTAGCATTCTGCACAGAAGCACACCTTTATTGTGTTGAAATGCTGGTCTTTCTTTTGATATAATTTGACAATTTTGATATAATTTCCAATATGTGAGTTTTCCAGCACCCGAACTAGAGCACCCTATTCTTTGTTGTAACCTAAGACCCATGCTACTGAAACTTTGTGTTGCTTGATTTGTGTATGGTTTAAATTCATTCTGATGTACAGGGTGGGCCAAAAGCTACCGTGGGGTTTACAAATTTAAAACCTCGTTCGTTTATATATTTTTTTCAGATTATATAAATAACACTTGGAGATTAAATAATGGAGAGATTCACATCTGAACAAAGAACCAGAATAATAGAAGTTTATTATTTAAATCAGCGATCAATTATTTTAACGCAAACGCATGAGTGACAAAGCTTATTTTCATTTGAATGGCTTTGTTTAATAAGCAGAACTGTAGGTTCTGGGGTTCTGAACATCCAAGACTCATTCATCAACGCCGATTGCACCCCATTAGGTGTACAGTATGGTGTGGGATCACACCTGCAAATATCATTGGACCTTACTTCTTCGGGAGTGAAATGGAAGTACTGTAACCGTAAATGGAGAGGGGTATCGGTTTATGATAGAAAATTTTTCATGTCCTGCTTTTGGAAACATGCCTGAGATGTGGTTTTTTCAGCAGGACGGAGCCACTGCCCACACGGCCCGAGACACAATGGCACTTTTAAGTCAAATTTTTGGATAGCAAATCATTTTCAGAAATTCGGAAATTATTTGGCCTGATTTGTCAGCACCCGATTTTTTTTTTGGGTTAATTTTAGGAGCGAGTATATGTGAACCATCCCAAGACAGTTCTTCAAATTAAGGCCAACATTGTTGCAGAAATTCGAACGCTACAGCCACAAATTTTGGAAGATGCTATGAAAAATGCACTAAAACGAGCCCATCATTGCAAAGCTTAAAACGGAGGTCATTTAAGTGACATTATTTTTCATACTTAGTGTATCAGTCTGGTCCGTCTAGAGGTATTTTTTTCAAAACAAAAAAAGAACAAAAATTCAAATCAAGTGGAATCTCTGTTGTTCATTCGAAAGGACATTTTATGCCATTTATTTTTTAAATATAAGTTTCTTCAAATTTTAACCGCGACTAAGTATCAGCGTGTCCATTCGGGAGGTCCAATTTTGGATGACTCGTTCGAGCGTTTCGGCCGGTATGGCGTTCATGACACGCGTAATGTTGGCTTCGAAACCTGAATCTTAGCTGGTTTGTCAGCGTAGACTTTGGACTTTACGTAGCCCCAAAGAAAAAAGTCTTAACTCGTGATATCACACGATCTAGGCGGCCAACTCACCGGTCAAATACGTGAAATTAGCTGCTCTTTAAAATGACCTCTCAATAAATCCATTGTTTAAGCAGCTGTATGGCAAGTGGCATCGTTCTGTTGAAACCAAATACCGTCAAGATTACAGGCTTCAATTTCGGGTAGCAAAAAGTCCGATATCAAGCCGCGGTAGCAAGCACCATTCACGGTTACGTTCCGGCCATCACCATTTTTGAAAAAATATGGACCGATGATTTCACCAGCCCATTTACTGCACCAAACCGTGCTTTTCTCTGGGTATAATGACAGCTCTTGAACCTCTTCTTCAGCCCAAATGCGTATATTTTATTTATTGACATTGCCGTTGAGCCAGAAAGGGGCCTCATCACTGAATAAACCGTTGTTTGAAAACAGCGGATCTTCTCGTTTTTCATTTCCATAATTCAATTGCAAAATTTGAAGACGTTGCGGCTTAAGTCTTTCTATGATAATATGGCAAACAATACTGAAAATAAAAAAATAAAGTTTAACGAAACTCAAGCGTAAACTCTAAAAATACCCCTATGAAATAATACCTCTAGATGGACCACCCTATATAATCTGAGAGAAAAAAATAGTAAACGAAAAAGTTAATCAAGTTTTTAACCCCATGTAAGTTTCGGCAAACCCTGTACATTTCAACTTTATTGCGTTATTTTACATTTGTGATCGGCCTTCGTAGTGTGCGCGACTATCACACATAAAGCTTAGGTTCAAAACCCGCCTATTGATATGAACTTTTAATACAATCGACAATTTGAACATAAAAGATATGGTCACTGATTTGCATGAATTTTCAAAATTAAAGAAGTTAAAACGTCGCTTAGTTCGGTTAGGTCGCAACTATAATAGTTACCTTTATATAAAAAGACCCTAAGTCATAAATAATAGTAGAAGCAGCACAAAATCTATAAATTCACATTTTATAAAAAAATTATATGTAAATTAGAGTTGTACATTTTTTTAAAAAAAATAATATTTATAGATTTTGTATGAGTTAGTGTTCTTGTACAGACATTTCATGGAAAAAAATAAGCTGGGCCCCCTTATATTAAGGTAACGATATAGACTCCGTGAATTTGCTATTGAAGTGGCCGGTTTTTTAGGTGAGTACATGACTCCGACTTTAATCTCCATATTTGGAGATTAAAGGTAACAATATAGACTCCGTGAATTTGCTATTGAAGTAGCCCGTTTTTTAGGTCCTTTGAGTACATGATCTCCATATTTGGATTCGTTTCAAAGTTTGCTTTTATTTGAGTACCCATAAACCCATACTTACCGGTGGTACCCACTTTTTACAATTAAGTAAGGTTTTTGTTGGGCCAATTGGTCCATGAGCCCTAGCCCAATCTCAGCCAAAATGTTTAAATAAATTCATTTTTGCTTTCGTATTAAAATTTTATTTAGTCTGAGTGTTAACTCGTTTTTGGGGTCTTATGTGCGTCTCTATAAGAAAAAATCTAGTGCATTCAGGTCTGGTGACCTTGAGGGCCAGCGGAAAGTGGAATTTCTGGATATTAATATGTTTGGACCTTTGCCATAACCGGTCTGGCTATATGTGCAGTTGCTCAATCTTTTGTGGAATCAAAAAAAGTTGAATCGGATACGTCTTCGGCGCAGTTCTAAGTAAAAAAAAACTCCTATAAAATCTTTAAATAACGATCCCCATTCACAGTCACAGTTACACTGCTCTCTTCAAAGAAAAATCCCCAGTTTGCAGCTAGATAAAACTCCGCACCACACAGTAATTCGTTTTGGTTGCAGTTCCGTCTCATGGAATATTTGTGGATTAAATTCACTCCATATACGACAAGTTTGCTTGTTTACATTGCCGGGCCTCATGGGCTTCATCAAACAAAAAAAATGTTGGCAAAATTCCATTCGAATAGGCAAATCCAGAGGGGGAAACAAGTTTAAGTCATCATGAATGCGTTGTAATAACCGTCTGCTTGCTGAAATTTCGTCGATAAGTTTCGAGTCGAAATCCTTCGATTTGTCCAAATTGACGATTCTACAGCCGCGATAGTGCCTTGAACCCGAACATAGGGATCTCGATGGTACAGTCTTCGTGCGATGCTTCCAGATTCTGCAAACATGTTTACCAGCCTCATAATGGTCTATCTACTCGGGGAAGTTCTGTCAAACTCCCGCCTTAATTCCTTATGGGCGCGAATGCAGGACTGCAAAGCTTGCTACCGCTTTTCTATCCAAGTCCTCTTTTCGGTATCTCAAGAATTCATTCTAATAAATCTAAATACTTACCTTCCAAATAAAATAAAGATTGCTCACACAGAATAGATGTATTACGCTTTGTTTTTGTAGCGCGATTCGTGCTCCACTCTGTATTTGTTTGTGAATTCGAGGGTTGCTATTTATATTTCGGGTCCGGCAATAAAAACAGAATAATTTATTGTTTTTCAAAATATTTTTGCATGCGCACAAACCAATTTTCGAAGCACTTTTTCCACTCCGATTGAGACACCTCCGAAACATGATTTTTGAACGCTTCAGCAGCTGCTTCGGGCGTTGAAAAACGTTGACCACGCATTTTTTCTTGATGCTAGGGAATAAGAAGAAGTCATTGGGTGCCAAATCAGGGCTGTACGGTGAATGGCCATCAATTCGGCATCTTAAGTGGTCAAATAGCTCATCGTTTCAGCTGATGTGTGAGAGCTCGCATTGTCGTGATGCAAAATGATCCGTCTTCTCGTATTATCTTTCCTCATTTCTTCGAATACTGTTGGCAAACAGATGGTATACCATCATTGAATTGGCCTACGTTCCACTAAAGGCACTGTGGCAACATGGCCGGTTCTACCGAAATAAAACGCAATCATTTGCTTCGATGTACTTCTTCCACGAACAACTTTTGTTGGATTTGGCTCGTGTTAAAAGACCCATACGGTCGATTGCTGTTTTGGTTCGGGTTCATATGCATAGATCCATGATTCGTCACCTATGACAATGTTATACACTGCCTTTGAGCTACCGCAGCTATACTTTTTCAACATCTCTTTGCACTAATCTATACGAGCCTTTTTTTGAGCATTCGTAAATTATGTGGGATCCAACGAGAACAAATTTTTTTTCGCGGCCAAATGAACATGCAATATCTTAATGATGCTTGTCATACTACTGCCCAAGGGTGACTCTATCTCACGGTATGTCACATGTCGGTCTTGCCTTATTAGTTCACGCACAGCATCGATGATTTCTGGCAAAGTGACCGAAGTTGGACGTCCTTCACGAAATTCATCCTGGAGCGAACGGCGTCCGAGACAGAGTTCTTGGTACCAGCGATTAACAGTGGTTTTTGATGGTACTTAATCGACAAAAGTTGAAACAAGTTAATTTAAACAGTCTGGTCTCGATAACCCACGCCGAAAATCGTTAAAAAGCATCGCACGAAAATGTTCACGGGATAATTCCATTTTTTGACACTGTAAACAAAACGATTCGCCCTCAAATGACAAAACGTTCTGAGTGAAGCTATGCTAAAAAATGTCAAAGCTTCCAATGGAAGGTCCATTTTGCATCTGGGAACACTAGTATTGTCAGGACCCGAATTATAAATAGCAACCCTATTAATATTGGATATGTTATGGTTGGTTTGACTCCCAGTCCGTTGTCCATTGTCTATATCGATATGGATTTTTTAAATGTTTCATGGCTTCATTCATTGACTAGAAAATCGGCATCGGCTTTGCTTACTCTTGGTGCTTTTCCACAGATATTTACGAGGACTTGATTTATCAGTAAGTTCCCGAGAATGGGAGACATGATGACGTGGTTAAAGCTATCACAGCAAGAATCATGTAAAATACTCGAAGTTCCTTGAGGGAGGTTCGAGTTACTTCCTTTCTTGGTTTTCATCACTTAAGTTTGAGTTGATTATTCTGCTTTATTTTTAATCAGAAACATTTGATTATTTTAAATCCGATTATTTTCGTATACACTATGTCGCCTAGAGGGATTGAAATGAATTGTTCACATTTCGATTGACTGCAATCACAATGTAAATATCAATTCATTGTTTCATGCGTGTTTGGGTGTGATTCCGTTGGTCACTACCACTGACTATTGCATAATACTTTTTCTTTGTGGTACACTTTTTGTGCAGACGAAGAAAAACAATTTAAAAGCCGACTACTCTATTAACATCCGATGTGACTCGAATTTAATTCACTTAAATGGCATCGCAGTCTCAGTTTAACAATTGGAAGCAGCCGAACATGAGCATGTCTCCTGCCATACATCGTGCATGTTAACTGATTTCATACCGTTGATGTGGTGAATTTTAAATGCCGATTCAATTGAAATCCCTGGTGGTAAATAAAATACTATTATTTAATTTTTTTTGTGGTGGGAAATGAATTAAAATCTCGATTTACATTAACAAAAGACGTATTTAATAGTAAAACGAAAGTGATCATGTTTCGATTTGTGAATAAGACCTTGAAGCGTAAAGTGGTCAGTAAATAATAAAAAATTGTATAACCAAACGGAAGTGATAATAATAAAGGATACATTTTAAGTAAATTTGAACATAAAAAATAAATTAAAACAAGACAATGAAAGTAAGTGTTTTAACTTAAACCTAGTCAGTGTACTTAATAAATATATAAATTTTGAACATTTTCAGCTACTGGCTATACTGTTTCTTTCGATAGTTGGTGCCTCTTTAGTTTCCCTAATCGCCGCCTTGACCACTTCTCAAACCAAAATGTAAGCGATGTTTTTACTTTTCCATTTTTAGTTTTCTTTTTAACATTAACACTTTTTCTTCTTAATTCTGCAGTGTCAAACACACCGATTCCGTTGAGCCAGAGAAAGACGGCTTTTGGACTCGTAATGTTAGCTGGAAATCTCGTTGGGTCAAATATTGGCGCCCTAAGGCCATTTATGTACCCGTTTGGAAAAAAGTCTGGAGTCCTGTCATACAAAACGAATGGGTGCCCCTGCCAAATGCTCCACCGGGCTGGACAAAACCTGGCGAGCAACATAAAATCAGAGAAATGAAAAAATAGTTATAGAATTTTAGTAAAACTTTAAACTAATGGAAGAATCTCACAGGGAAGGAAAAAAAGTGAACAGACTGCAGGGCAATGTGTGGAATCGAAAAACATTTTAGTCCAATTTGTATGGGAGTGGAAAATTACAAAAGAAACGAACTACTTTCTTGCTACCCTTAAATGGGACATTAAGGCAAAAACGGTAGAATTTTCTTAAATCATCGACAATCAAAATCTGAAACTGAATGAACGAGAACTAATGTTTAATGCCGAACATCTTATACCATTTTATGGAGAAGCTTTCACATTGGTTAGAGGTAAAGCTCTTAAGCGGCTAATGTATTTTATAGAGGTTTAAAATGGGTTAGAGGTTAATCTCGAGGTATTTTTTAAAATTCTAACCCGGATTTGAGCCTGCGTTAACTTTTGTAATAGTCGTGAACCCTTGCCATCTCAGCACGGAGATCAAGAAAAGGAAACTTGAGGAAATTGTGGAATTTTACTTTAAGCTTCAGTAGCTGTTATAAAAATTTGTTTTTGCAAATTTTTGTTTTATTAGAAACCCTAAAATAACACTTTAAATTAGTGTGCCGAATATACAATCAGAATTTACGGCACACGAAAGCCTTTATCAGATAAAGTTATAGCGGGTTATTTATATCTAGAAAGCATATAAATGTATACTTTGCTACATAGCGGAAATATTTGACCCTGTACTGTGTCCCATGGTGACTTGGATAAACTACTTTTAAATTTTTTTTAATATAAAAATATTCGTGACTTTAAGAATAGTTTTTAAATCAAATCAATTTTAAGTAGAAATCTCGATTTTATCCCACCGTGGGAACCAAAACAGGCCTGCTAGATTTCAAAACTAATGGTGTTCCTTGATTCTATTTGAGAGACTACTAATATGGGGTAATTGAATCTGAAAAAATATTTTGCGATTCATTGTCGTCTAATTCAAAATCAACTGTCAAGAGCAAAGAATTTGTTAAGATATGCATAACGTTCTAACGTAGAGTTTTTCGCTTATGATCCGTACTTTGAGAATTTTTTGTATCAACGGACACAACTAAAGCCCCAAAACTAATACTTCCAATACAGTTTCAACCGAATTGTATTTTAGAGCGAAATTCTGCAATGGTTTGGATTTAAAAGTGTTACATTAAATTATTATTTTTTAAACTGGGATTAAACCGAAAGATTTTGGACTTAAGTTCTAAAAAGCTTCAGAATGAAAATAAATACACCCAAAGCACCGTACATACAAAACAAAAACATTTAAAAAAGTCCCCTTCGTTAATTCATTTTATTCCTACCCGGAGTGATTCAGACAACCTTGCCATATTATTGTAAAAAATTAGATATAAATGAAATTAAATTATTTAATTAAAACATTCCCATTTTGTTTTCTTGAGATTGAACATGTGCTACACACAGAAAACAGTAAACTTCAAAGTTAACTGATTTTCGATAGTCCTTATAATTATTTTCTGTTCCTTTTACGAGTACAAATATTTGTTCCCTGATTTAAAACTTTAGGTAAATCAATAACGATAATTCATTTAATTCATTTCAGTTATTCTTCTACCGAATTCCTTCTCAGGCAACCATCAATTGGCTTTGAGACCAAGCATAGCGGTTGCAGTAATACAAAGTATAGGGTGATCCATCTAAAGGTATTTTTTTCAAAATAAAAAATAAAAAAATTCAAATCAAGTGTGGAATCTTTTTTATTCATTCGAAGCACATTTTATGCCATTTATTTTTTGAATATAATTTCCTTCAAATGTTGGCCGCAACTGCGCCTCAGGGTTTCCATTTTGAGGGTCCAATTTTGGATGACTCATTCGAGCATTTCGACCGGTATGGCTTTAATGACACGCGTAATTTTATAGCTGGTTTGTCAGCATAGACTTTTGACTTTACGTAACCCCAAAGAAAAACGTCTAAAGGTCTGATATGACTTGATCTTCTGTTGAAACCAAGTGTCGTTAAGATTACGGGCTTCAATTTCAGGTAGGAAAAAGTCCGATATGATAGAGCAATAGCGAGCGCCATTGAAAGTTACGTTTCGACCATCATCATTTTTTAAAAAAATATGGACCGATAATTCCACCAGCCCATAAACCGCACCAGACAGTGGTTTTCTCTGGATATAATGGCACCTCTTGAACCTCTTCTGGTTCCTCTTCAGCCCATATGCGGCAATTTTATTTATTAACGTTGCCGTTGCGCCAGAAATGAGCCTTGTCACTGAACACAATTTAAGTCGAAAACAGCGGATCTTCTTGTTTTTCGCCGAATGCTCATTTCTATATTACAGTTGCCAACATTTGAAGGAAATTATATTCAAAAAATAACATAAAATGACCTTTCGTATGAACAATAAAGATTCCACACTTGATTTGAATTTGTATATTTTTTTGTTCTGAAAAATACCTATAGATGGATCACCTTGTATATTGCAGTTTTTAAAATAGTGTTTTCTAACATCATGAAATTTAATTCCATATCAATATTGCTACGTGTGACACCAGATATTACACCGTTCAACACGCTTTTGCACACATGAAGAAGACCTATATATTCGGAATCTACGTCGAAAAATAAACTACCCGTGTGTCCCAGTTTTTCTAGATCAATTCGTATTTTCGCGAAAAATGTGAATATATATTTGGTTAAAAACCACTTATATAGACATATTTTGTATTAACATACAAGTCCATATCCATAATTTTTTTTGCAAATATACGAATTGATGCAGAAAAAGTGGGATACACGTGTATTTTATTTTTTCCTCCTCTTTCAGAATATACTAATTTTTTTCATGTGTGCAACCAAAAGCTTAAATTTGTCATACAGTGTTATCAAACAATATAAAAAAATATCCAAATTTTTTTTTTAATAATTATTCAATATTGTTCGACGAAAACTTATTTTTACTTCATTTTAATTCAGGATATACGGGGCTAGGCGTTTGAAGTGTTACCAACTTCACGTTGGCAATAGTGGCAAAGCGATAATGCTGGCTATGTCAAAATCATACCAACGTCAGCTGTTTGTACTATTCGCAAGCTCCCAGCATTTGCATTTAAGTTTTATGGAACAAAAGTTATTCGAAATGGATTTTATACGTTATAGTGTGATACCGTTATTATCACCCAGAAAATTATAACCAGCTATGTTCGTGAGCTGAGCCATCTCAAAGTGAATGAAATAATTGTGTATCGTTGCACAAATAGTTATAATGGCACAGGCAAACGAAAAAGCCGCAACATCACATGAAAGCGTTCAGAAATGGAAGGCTTGACCTAACCGAAATCCGCGTCGTAGTGGTTATCAAATAGTCAAGGAAAGGAAAACAAGCACCCGACACATATTGCAAAATGAGCGCAAGGTAAAGCCTTACATGTTTCATTAGGCACTCTATCATTCACCAAAGCAAAAAAAAGTTAGACTCGAAGGCGCAAAGGAGTTGTAATGCTCGCTCAAACGTGGCAAATTTTTTAACATTGTGTTCTCTGATAAAAAATATTTTCCTTTTGAGCATTTAATAAACTCTCAAAATAATCGTGTTTACTTAACCTAAAGCTTCGTTTTCATTATGTCAAATTCAATGGCAAATGTAGTCAGTTAGGTGCAAACGGGTAGTCATATGGTGACATTTACGTTTGACGTCATATATGACTATGCTTTGTCAAACGAAATGGCAGTCAAGTGAAAACGGGTAAATTTATGACAATTGACCGATATGGCATCATTTGACAAGGAGAATCCATTTGCCAACATGTTGGCAAATGCAAACACATTTGGCATGCAAACAGCTGATTTTGCTGGCATTTTCAACAAGCGAAGGAAGAAAACGAGCAAAGGAGGAAATCGCGCCAAGAACGGACTTCTGGAATTAAAATAGAATAGACATGGACGATGTGCGCCCTGGAACCTGGGACTACCTCACCAAAGAATACAGGGACCGCAATTTACGTGAGGCGCTTTGGCAGGAAGTGGCTTCCAAACTGGAGCTAACGCGATCGGAGGTCACAACGAAGTGGACCTTTTCTTTCCATTCCTTTAAAGTAGTCACTAGTACCAATGCCGCTGCGACGGCAATTTGCTTATTCATGGACATTTTGTTGTTTAAAAAAATTGAAAATTTTGCTACCACGTCGCTTTTGACACAAAAATTTCAATTAATTTCTTCTTCTTCTCGCAAAAATCATATGACGACAGATGTATTTAGCTAGCATAATGAAAACGGTGTGGCAAATGACTGACAACAAATGTGGATGTCAAATGTTGCCATTTGGGTTTTGTGTCAGTTATGACGTTGTAGTGAAAACGCGTTTGACACCAAATGCAAATGTCGACGAATGTGCCATTTCTGTTTGCCATTGAATTTGACATAATGAAAACGAAGCTTAACGCACAGACAAAAATTTGAGCTTATGAACGTCCATCCGAAGTAATTTTTCACCTAAAGTAATAGTAGCTGTGATTATCGATATCGACGCTGTTAGTCATTTTCATCGAACCTGGTGTCGAAGTAAATGCGACTTATTATCGAGAAAATGTTTTGGATGCTTCTTTACAGCCGTTGGCACAACTGGACTTGTCACCACCTCATAAAGCTATTGTAGTTAGAACAATGTTTTACATTTCATTCGTTCACACAATGATTTTCGAATTCGCAAGATGCAAATCCTAAAGACTATTTCATGTGGGCCATTTAGAGCGCAATGTGAGCACTAAAAAAAGCCTCCATACTGGCTGAAGAAAGCTATTGCACGGCAATGGGTCAAAATTCTGCAAGGTCATATTCGTGCAGCATCCAACTTTATTTTTTAACCGAAGGCCATAGCCGAGACAAATGGTGGCCACATCGACCTAACGTAAATGGAGTCAGAAATTTGATTATTTCCATACATTTTGTAGTTTCAATAAATAAAAAATAATTTCAGACAAACAAAATATGGTCGTTTGAATATGTAACACCTCAATCACCCGTACTAACTTAAAAAAAAGAATTATCTGTTCTGTAGATTGCAATTTTGGATTTTTATTTATTAGAAAAGTAAAGTTTTTTCCGTCCTACCGTTCTCCCTTAAGGATATATTAAAACAACGTTATAATGAGAGCAGACAACAAATGGTCCCTGTCGATCTGTATAATTAACCCTGCTTTTATGGCTTGAACCCTAGGGCCCTATGGGCCAAAAAACCGTCCCCTAATGTTCGGGGACATTTGGGTATCCAGAAATGTTGAAATCTCGCAAATCCAAATATGTACCTATATTTAGGGTTTGCACTATATAAGCCCATATAGGACTAAGGAGCCTAAAAATCTGCCTCCTTCAACTATGAACAAATGGGTATTAAAGAACAGAACGATTTCATCACGTATCAGAATTTATTTAACGATTCAAAGAAATTTAAGTCTTTCTCCCATGTGGTAAGATCCCTAGGGCGCTGAAAAATATGTGCTTTCAAACATGGATATGGGTACTTAGCAACTCAGAACTATGTAAGTAGGTACTCAAAAACAGTGGACTTTTCTAAAGAAAATTTGACAATTTGACTGAAATGGACATCTTGACCAATAGGCATGGTTTATAGATCCTGGGTCCCACAAACCCTCCCCTAATGTTCGTGGACCTTGGGTCCTTGGGTATTAATAAACATTAAAATATCGTCAGAGATCCAAATAACACATACATTTTACAGTTCCATTAATTTTAAATCCATGACCCAGAGGTCTAAGGTCTATTAGGTGCCAAAAATAAATCCTTTCGAACATGGACAAGTGGCTACTCAGAAAAGGTGCAATTTTATAAAGAATCTATATATAGCATTAATTTTATGATTTGTCCTTTGGGCATGATATATGTGCCATGGGACAAAAAACCCGTCCCGTAATGTTCTTGATTTATATTTATATTTCTGCAACATGTTTATTTCACATTTTAATGCGCATAAGAAAAAACGGATGCCAATCCCCGTTCTAATACTTCCCACACAAACTTCTCTTTACAAGATTTCATTAACATCGGTGGGCTATGAAGGAAGAGACATTTATAATTCATATATAGGTTGTTGAGGGTATATGTGAGTCAGATCAACCGACTGAAAATTGCTCGCTGGTTTTCATTAAAAATTGTCTTTTATTAAAAAACGTTCTTTAGTTTCTTTTTCTTACATTAGAAATGACTTAGTCTATGAGAACGTAGAAATATCTCCAAGATACGCTACGCTCTCGCATAATATAACTTAAATAAACAATAAACAAATAAAAATAAAATAATTTAAATTAAAAATGATATATCGGGAGTATAGCAACGTTTCTTAGTGTTACAGCATTAACAGCAACTAAAGTTTGACTTATCTAGCGCTACACGGGGGAAAGCAGGAAACGGAGGTATTGTTTGGAAAGATTTCCTTTATATACAAGATGATGCCTGATTAGCACTCATAAATGGCATATTGGTTTTTTTCTTTCTTCTCTTTTACGCTCCGGGAAATGTAAAAGCTTTCGAAGATTCCTTTTGAACATTGGCAGCAGGTTTTTGTTGGAGTTCTGTCGTTTGTACCGCCTGCAGTTGGGTGGATTTCTGTGCCGCTCCACCACCGGTGGCCACCGCACTGTCATCTCGTTTCCATACGACCTTGTCGGCTTTGGCATCTTTACGATCCCAACCGTGCTCTTCGTGATGATGGTCATGGTGGTCGGGAGAGGGGAACCATTCGGAAATGATGACTGGCTTCCAGATCTTCTTCCAATCAGGCACCCAGACTTCTTTCCAGCCGGGCACCCATATTTGCTTCCAGGCCTCCTTCCATTCGAGTTTCTTGTCTTCGACCCATATTTGTTTTTTGGCTGGCTTCCAGATTTGTTGCCAGGCTTCCTTCCATTCGAGCTTCTTGTCGGGCACCCAGATCAACTTCTTGGATGGCTTCCAGATTTGTTTCCAGGCTTCCTTCCATTCGAGTTTCTTGTCGTCAACCCAAATTTGTTTCTTGGCCGGTTTCCATATTTGTTTCCATTCCTCTTTCCATTCCAGCTTCTTGCTGGGCACCCAGATTTGTTTCTTGGCCGGCTTCCATACCTTCTTCCAGTGTGATTTCCAGATCAATTTCTTCTTCCACAAGTCGTGACTGGTGTATTCCCAACCTTCGTGATCCTTGCCCAAGAACTTCTCGCCCGGTATGCCTACCTTAATCCATTCGGGTGTCCAGTATTGCTTCCATTCGGGTACTTGTATTTCCTTCCAAGCGGGCACTTGTATTTCTTTCCACACTGGCACCCAGATTTGCTTCCAGGCCGGCACTTGTATATCCTTCCAGGCGGGCTTTTTGGTGGGTACCCAAACAGGCTTCCAGATTTTCTTCCAATCTGGCACCTGAATCTCCTTCCAGGCTGGCACTTGTATTTCTTTCCACACTGGCTTCCAGATTTGTTTCCAGCCGGGCACTTGAATATCTTTCCACGCTGGCACCTTGACGGGCACCCAAATGGGTTTCCAAATCTGTTTCCATTGTGGTATCCAGATTTGTTTTTTCGCCGGCTTCCAGATTTTTTTCCATCCCTCTTTCCAGGTTACCTTCTTCTTCCAATAACCGGGATCGTGATGCTCGTGGTGTTCATGGTGATGATACTCTTCGAGATCTATCCGCTGCTGGGCTACTTGTGATACTTGCGACTCGGATGCTTGTTGATCGAAGATGGTCTTGCTGGGCGTGGTCGGTTGAAAGACTGGATACGTGGGTGGGTCATTTTCTGGTAACGCTTTGCTATGGACCAAAGTAGTGCCTATGAGTAAGACACTAAATGCTGATAACTGTGAAAGAAAGAGATAGGAGAAACCGAGAAAAGGTGTTAGATATTGTTTAGACTTTAAAATTGAGAAAAAAGGCACTGCCCAAATAAGCATAACTGTAAATGACCAAAACTCTTCACTCATTTAGGAGAAACAAGAACCTTGGCACTCTTTATATTAGTCAGTATAATGGACCGATCGGTATACAAGTTTAAAAGTATTCATCTTGGTTCGAAAATTCATAAATACTATATAAGATTAGGATTAGACAAAATGGGGTGGCATAAAGATGTTTTAATATCTCGGTACCCATGAGAGATTCTAACTAGTCCCCTTGTTTTTATAGCGCACGTCCACGGGTCAGTGAATCAATTCTCTTGCTTAATTTTATAAAAGCTTTTCCAGTGTAACGTGGTATAACTGCATCTTTGTTTCTTGGCTGTTCTTCCTAGTTAAAACTCTCATATACCTAACATAACCTGGATCAGATTTAGAAAGCCCTATACCATTAAGAATCGGGTCTAATATTTTGTTGTTCTAGCGGCAAACGTAGTGGCTGACAGCCCTTTGACGAAAATTCCAGCTTCGGGTCAATACAGTACATAGAACCGGTTGTCGTGGGTCTTATATTGTGTGACTAGGGCCAGTGGAATTTTAGAAGATTAACCTTTAATAGGGGACAAAACTGAGTGTCATCGTTTTTAAATTCCAGACTTTAGAAAACCCTACTTTGATTATAAAATTCATTAATATTAGCTTACTTCAGAACTACTGACACATTATTTTCTATATTTTTTTCTTTCAGGATATAGTGGCAAACTGGTATATCTGTTACATGTCACGAATAGCTAACATAACCTAGAACAGACTCAGAAACAGAACAAATTTTTCGAGAATCGGGTCTTCTTTTGTGTCACTAGTACCATGATAAAAGGAAATCTTGAAGATTAGAAGGTGAACTTGAAGAATAGAAGGGGAACTTGGAGAATAGAAGTGGAACTTCTTTTCCAAATTAGATCAGCGCACAATGTAATTCTTGTTCACTGACCGGGACCTACTATTTAAAGACATTTGCGAACGGTTGATATAATTTAAAGAGCAACTTATTCATGGCTTAGTGAACAACCACTTTTCGGCAAAGACGCCGGCGGAAAAGTATGGCTGCTGTAATGTTATATGTTCCTAGCCGGTTTTGAGCCTGGTTTACTTTTGATGCCGTAATTGTTATACTTATAAGTATATATAAACACTGGCACAAATGCCATGAAAATAAACGTATTCCATGCCAAGCGTTTACGAACATGCGGAGGACATTACCTTATAAGGTAAATGAAAATCGAACCGACATCGATTTAAAAATGCTTAAAAGGTAAGCATTTGCTAGGGACTTTCTTTGAAACCGCTTACATATTTTTTCCCTTAACTCTCTCTTTTAGGCTGACACGGCTATACAAAATTGGATCTTTGCTGGCTTGGTGTGTCTAACCTGTAATAGACTCCGAAATCTCAATATCGTTTTATTGAAAATTGTGTCTGTTTTCATGTCGCTAAGGATGCATGGAGATATACCTTTAAGAAGACTTGTAATGCAAAACATATTTGGATTCAAGAGCTTACCTACTTTACATGCCATTACTGAACAAAAGAGAAACTACTCTATTATGTCATTAAGATAGGCATCCTATAATTGGTATACTCTTTGAACGGGACCTACTGTTAAAAGCCAAGGAGAAACGGCTTAACAACAGTTTATACATGGTTTACAGACTAACCTCTTTTTCGTTAAAGACATCGGTGGAAAATAGTCCAAGTGAAAAAGTAACACTGCTTGAAAAATGCCAGGTGTTGTTATCCGGCTTTGAATCGTAAAATTCTGTGTTACTATTCCACGGCAGCCTAACAATTCCTTTCCTTATCTATCTTTCTCTCTTTCAGGAAAACGTAACTAATAAAAATAACATTATTGCTGCAAAGGAGTGAAGTCTTGCTGGAGCTCACAGTCCACCTTATCTAAACTAGAACAGACTCCTAAAACCAAATACATTTTAATTGGGAATTGGGTTTACTTTTGTGTTGTTTTGTATAATTTAAGTTCTACCGGGACCTACTGAGGAACGGCTCAACAACAGCTTACAGATTAACCTCTTTTTCGTTAAGACATCGATGGAAAACAACAAGTTCAAGTGGAAAAATGTAAATGCTGTAAAATGTAAAATATTTTGTGTTACTACTACACGGCAGTCTAACAATTCTTTTCCTTTTCTCTCTCTTTCAGGATAACGTGACTATTTAAAATAACATAGCTACTAAGGAGTGTTATCTTGCTGGTGCTTACAGTCACTTAATCTAAAGCTGAACGGACTCCGAAAACCTAATACCAGTTTTTTGAAAATACCAGTTTTTTGTGCCACTTAAGTCGGCGATGTAGCTTGAAAAAGATTCGAAACCAAGCTCATTCGATGTTTAATGCAGACGTTTTTAGAAATTTCGAAAACTTATTTGAAACTATGAGCCTGCTTACATTTAACAATATCCAATTAAAAAGCAAATGGCAAACTACTCTAAGATCATTAAGCTGGACATGATATAATTCTGATACTCTTTGACCGGGACTTAATGTTTAAAGTCAATGAGGAACGGCTAATACTTTTTAGGGAGCAACTTATACATGGCTTACAGCTTAAATCCTTGACTTGATGTAAAAAAACCGCAGCTGTAAAGTAATACATGTTCTTATTCGCTCATGTAACTCGTGTTACCACTATACGGCAGTCCAACAATTGAACTAGCTGTAAATACTAGTATAATACTTGATAACGCAATTTGAGAATGGAACCCAGTTCATTAATGGTACTAATTCTTAGCATTAATAACTTCAGAACTGCTGACATATTTTTTCTTTAACTCTTTCTTTAAGATTAACATGTTGGCTGGGGATCACAAACACCTTGCATAACTTTCAACAGACTATAAAATTCCAATTCATAGCGGCGATTTAGAAGTTGGACTCTTTTTATGTCACTAAAGGCACTGGCAGATTACCTTCAAACAAGTCAAAGCTGAATTTCCAATGTCAAATCGCAAAGTTATATTCAAGAACTCGTAGTCCAGTAATCAAAAAAGTCAAAGCTGAATTTCCAATGTCAAATCGCAAAGTTATATTCAAGAATTCGGAGTCCATTTATCTAGGAGTTTTGCTGCCCAAATTTTAAATTAGTTGTCGAGCGATTTAAGTTCTAGACAACTCAGCTATTGCTTTACTACTACATAGAGCTTGGCTCTCAGGTGGCAACAAAATACAACTCTGTGCCTCTAAGAGAATAACTCCAATTTTGTGATAAGAACATCTGAGCATTATTTCCAATCTTGTCACTTTTGCTGCAAAGGATCGAAGCTAAACCTTAACCGTGGATTCCGTGACAAAAATATCTGGAAATAATTACCAATCTTGTCACTTTTGCTCTAAAGGACCAAGGCAATACCAAAGGGCCTATGGAATAAACACAGAAGGGCACAGCTGAAAGTGTATAGCCGAAACTATTGAACGTATTGAAGACAAAAATACAAAAGCCCATCTTGGCAAGAGAACGCCGTGCCCATCTGATCAATAGGTTTTAACACTAGAGAGTTGCTAAAAATTGGTATCTGTATAATGTTTAAAATGATATTTTTATGTAGGTGATGTTCAGACATAGTCATAGCAAAAGATAATAATTTTGTTCTATTTCGATGTCTACAACTTTGAAATTGAAGAATTATAGAATAATTGCTTTTTTATTTCAGAAACCCTTAAAAAAGTCAAATTCGAGCTGTAAGGATGTTCATTCCAAAAATTCAAATAAATATTGGAAACGTATTTGAATACATAAGCTTTATTAACAGGAAACTTCTCTAAGATTATTAAGCTGGGCTTGATATACTTTCCGGCCAGGCCCTACTGTTTAAAGCCGGTCCCGAATCGTTAATGATTTTTATAAAGCAGCTTAGCAATCCCACGATAGCCGTTTCTATGGACCTGATTGACCCGAAGAGCAAAAACAACATAAAGCAGCTTATGTATGGCTTAAAGATTAACACATTATGTGCTGCCGGAAAACAATCGATGTGAAAAATCCGCTGCTGTAAAATGTTAATTATTCTATTCCGGCTTTGAACGAGGATAACGTGTGTGCTAGTCCTACACACTACCCACCACACCACAGCGGCGCATAAGATTTGGAATCGATAAATTAAAGTGTTTTGGGCACCAGGAATTTATCTGAATTTGTTGCCCAGTAATATCAGTTTGAGGCACTACATCCACTGCCCTGTGTGAGAATAGTACTAGGCACTTTAAAGACGCCGAAATTTGACTCTATGCAGTATGTCAGTAAATAAAGATAATCTGAGCATCCATTCTACACATGCCTTTAAGGATTCAAACTTGGAGTCACATGGAAAAGCCAAATGAAAGAAAGATACATTCGAAAGTGTACAACCAATGTTATCAAAGTACTCTAAGTCAAGAAAAAGTACCATGTTGTCAAGAGAACTAGTGTTCTACGTTAACCGCCAGATCTTGACACTCAAATAGTTGTTAACATTCGGTATCTGTATGTAGATCGATGTTCGGACATAGCAATAGCAGAATATAATTATTCTATTGCCATGTCTAGGACTATTAACACACAGAATAATAAAATAATTGGGTCTTTTTTATTTCAGAAACATTTATACACACTCCTCGATATATAATGCAACACATCAAAAAAATCAAGATTCAAATGGCGTCAACTTTGTCATACTCTGTAAAATCCGGTAAGTCATGTTTATATTCTTTAGATAGAAATTTAAAATATTTCGCCCCTAATTATATTTTGTAATATTATGATTTTGATACTACGTATACAACTGAGAACAATTTTATTTTTTAAATTAAGGCACAGGTTATGCAATTCTATTATGAGAAGAAAATAGGTTTAAAATATAAATACATCAGGTAATTGACTTCTATACAAAATATACCATAACTTAGTACGAATTTGTCAAACAAAAAAATTATCTTTTTTTTTCAAGTCCATGTCCCAAATTCGCCAACAAAAAATTTATGAGTTTAGTTCTTCCTTTTGGGGTCGCCCGGTTTATGGCGAAGGAATATATTTGAACAAATTCATTCAATTTCATTCTATCAAAGCTAGAGTATTGATTTGGCTCCATGTGGCTGGTTCGTCTACCAGGCGTCTTCGCAAATTTCCGGCCTTGCTTTTCTTTGGCTTCTTTAGAAGTTCCCATCGAGGTTTGTGCGATGCCATCGTTCCGAAGGAACAATTCACACGACTTCTTTAATATGTATTTGTAAACTGAAATCGATTATAATTGAATTTATATAAACAATTTTGCATCCTGTGATCTAATCAGGAGGTCCGTGTGCAGCCATTTTTTTTTGACGATTTTTATGCTCAAGTGAATGTTCTGCCTAATACCCAGAATATCAGTTATAGCAAAGCAGTAGGGCTCCTTAGATAGCATAGAGTGGGAAAACGCAAACAAAATGCTTCAATTCGTTTTCGTATTTATCTGATATTTCGGCAGTAATAAATAAAGAGCCTACATCCGTAGTGTATACATGTCAATTACTTTCAAGAGTGCTAAAAACTTTTACAAACTACATTTCCTTGGCCGGATAAACCGGCTTTTGAGTTGTTTAAAACTGTGTCCTTTTGATGTAGGTGTATAGATGTTTTTTAATGCACATTATGATTTATTTTATTTGGCCAATCATCTTTGTATTATAAGTTCATCCGAATCGGTCTTGTTTTTTAGAATTGCATATTGATTTAATGAGTCTGACTGACTGACTGATTTCTAATATGTTTGTCGTATATAACATCCACAAGCCAATGTTTAAGATTTAGAGAAATATGACATGTCTACAGATTTACTTACTTTCATTATCATTCTATTCAGAATCAAAGAGGTAACATCTCTAAAATCAGGAACTACTTTTTAAGTCGACTTCGAAAGATAAACGCATTTTATAGAAATACTTTTGATTGGGTAATAATCTCTTTCTGGTAAAGTCGCCAGCATTAACGAGGTGGAAAAAACCTTGCTAAAATATCTTAGATGTCTCTAGCCGGATGTAAGCCGTAGTTACTTGTGTGGTAGTCGTGTTCTACAACTATCACACTTCGACGGCCCACGACGGACATGTACTTAAGCTACCTCGTACATATTCCTGTCTGTTCTTCTAATTGGAATTAGAAGTTGGTTCTATGTTGAGTGAGTTCTTAAAGCACTTACTTTAAACCTAATCTCTTCATAGAACTCGATTTATTTCTCATCAGCTTCCAAGACTTACTTTAAACCTAATCTCCTCATAGAACTCGACTTATGGGCCTTTCGCTCCATTAGCGACATATGAAGCCCGATTCTAGTCATTTACTAGTGTAAATTAACACAGTCTTTTATCAAGGACATTTATGCCATCTAAATTATGTGATAGTCGCCGTGGAGTGATATTGTGTGTGTCCGATCATTTAGTCCAAAGTCGGCAGGACGTTTTCGTAGGTTACAATGTTATAGCTGTGGACATATTAAAAATGGGTTACAAGCATGGAATTATTACATTTATAAAATTTTGATTTATGAAATTTTCCTTGAATCTTTTGTTTAATCGTTTCGTAATTGTTATTCCAATTCCAAACATACGTTGACTCTAATGAAATACTTAAGTCTGAGTAAGTTTTCATGTTTTTGCAGATGTCTTACTCATGTCGTTTAACATGAACTGTGTATCTTCCACATTGTAAAACAAATTTCTTGAGAAATGTGTTTATATCTTCGTTTTCATTTATGACATCTAATGTTGATGTTGTAGCAGCACATGTGGGCGAAGATTGCTACATCGGGTCAATCCGGTTCATAATACAGGCTGCCGTGGGATTGCCACATCAAATGTTGCATATTTCATGTTGAAAATTTTGTTTTCTAAGTAGTTTTTGTTCAAGGGGACACGCTTTTTATCTATTTTATTCGTCTAGGAAGCTGCTTTTGAGCTAGGTTAGTGTTTCATCCGATAGACTTGGATAGTAACACATTACATGTTTTCGCTTCTGCAGTAGTTACTCATGCGATATAACCACACAATGAAACAACGTTGACTATTCATTTGACTCATATAATGAAATTAAAGTTTCCATGTTAAAATAAGTAATATACCTTTTTAAGTAAAATATCGAAATTATAGGGAAACATAAAAATGCAGGTTCGCCCATTGGCCCATGGTTTAAGGTTTTAGTTTTGGAGAGAAATGTTTTAAAATTAAAGCCAAACGCAGTTTCAAATAAATTTGCAAATAGTATTTAATAATATGAGTAATATAGCTTTACATTCAATTTTTTTTTACAAAGCCAGATTTTCGTGTTCGAAATAATAGAAGAATTTTTCAAATATGTTCTCGAATTTGTTTTAACATGCGCTCGATAGTGCTTCTTTATTTGAGTCACGAAATATCTGTGAACGCATTTATTTAATAATTTTCTTGTCTTGTGTTAGTATTAACTAACACCGCATCTCCTATGCACTTCACATATGGAAACGGACCGGAGATCCAACAACCAAACAAGAACTCATTTTATTTACTTAGCAGAGACATTCGAGTAAATACTGTTACACACGTTTTATGCTGTAAAATAAATAGTACTCAATGTTTTTGTACCAAATATTTTTTAATATATTTATTGATGTACATTTATTGTATCCAAAAAGAATCTACTAATTTGAAAAGTCCGCCTTTTGCCTTTACACACGCCTTAAGTCACACTGGCCAATCGTCAATAGCTGCACGAACCTCGTCCATTGGAAAATTGGCCACAGCTCGAACCAAAGCAGTCTTAAGAGATCCAATTTTGGGGTATCTTTTGTGACAAACTTATCCTCTAAAACCGTCCACAATTTGTAATCCAATGTGTTCAAATCTGGACTGCCTGAGGGCCATTCTTCAGAGGAAATGAACGCTGGCAAATTGTGTCGAAGCCAGGCCTGGGACGTTTTAGCCTTACGGGCCGGCGCAGAATCCTGCTGGAAAGTCCATGGCTGGTTTTGAAACAGGAAATTGTTAAGAGGCTTCACAACGGCTTCCAAAACGGTTTCTGGGTAAATTGTGGCCGATGTTTTGACTCCTTGTTCGCAGAAATGCAGGTCAGTGACCCCATCGTAAGATACACCACACCAAACCATGACTGAAGCTGGGTGATGACCCTTTTCCACCCTTGGGATCACACTCTATCATTTTGCTTGTTAAATTTTTCCTGAACGGTAAAAATTTTTTCATCGGTAAACAAAATTTTTCTTTGCAAGTTATCAGCGTGCTTCACCAAAAGACGTTTGCATTTTTCAATCCTATTTTTTTAAAGCTGCAGTCAATAAATGTCTGATACGTCGTTTGAAAGCCCCAAGTCCCAAGTCTGTTTTAATGATTCGACTCATGGACTTTTGCGTGATATTCATCTCACGGGCCATGATTTTCTGTTTTCGGAGCGGATTTCTGTGAACTCTTGATTTAACGGCTTTGATGACATGCAGTGTTCGAACAGAGCGTGGGCCAGACCCGTGGCGGCCTTTTACATCTCCAGTCTCCTCAAACAGTTTTATGCATCGGTAGACGAACATGCGGCTAATCCCTAGTGGCCGGAGCGTTTTGAAAATATCGCTTTTTTTCATTTCACACTTGAAAAGCGCTATTACAGCGATACGGTTCTCATTATCTGACCACTCCATGATGAAAGTAAAAACCATTTTAAACCCCCAGACTTACGCTATTGAGGTAAGCTTTCAATACCCATATGACATTAACGGGGTATGTTCAGTTCTACTATTAAAATGGGTGTGTTCAATGTTGTAACAGTATTAATGTCCCTACTAAGTACTACAAATTATCTTACTGTACTAAAACTACGTAAATGTACATACTGAAGGAAAATGCATACTCGTACATACAATAAATACAAATGGTACCGAAGGCATGCACATACTTCTAAGGCAGTCAACTCCCAAGTACCCTACAGGCTACCGCCGTAGTCCCCAGCGTACCTACGTGCAGCCTTTCACAGACTAATAATTTTGAAATACAGAGAAAAGGTTATAAATAAATTTATTTTAACTGCATCTCGTTTTTGGGAAACGCACAGAAAACACTTATCTCTGTGAGTTTCTTTAGTGGGTCGACCTTTTCAAAGAACCATTCAGTGTATGAAAAATACAACTGAATATCTTGTTCATGCTTTTCACATTACTTATATTTCAACCATTTTTGTAATCCCCCCCCCCCTAAATATCCTCTAAACGTGCTTGCCTTGTTTATGCAATTCACATACCTTCAGCTTTTTTTTTTATTTTTTTTTCAATTTCAACGTCATTTGCAAAAGACGTTGTTTCAACTGCGAGAGTTTTGTGTCAATGAACTGGTAGATAAATCCAGTTATGGAAAAGATGATTTAAATAGGCAACATAAGCATTTACATATGTATATCAATTACAGATTTTTACATATGTAACGAAAACGAAGACCTGTTCCAAATTCATCCTGGAGTGAACGGCGTCCGAGACCAAACTCTGGGTACCAGCGATTTACAGTGGTTTTTAATGGTGCTCAAAAGTCGAAATAAGTTGATTAAGGTACTCTTGTCACAATAATCCACTGCGGAAATCGTAGAAAATCATGGCACGAAAATGTTCACGGGTTAATTCCAACGTTCTGAGTAAAGTTATGCTAAAAGTGCTCAACTTTTTACAATGGATGTTCCAGTTTGCACCTATCAATACTAGTATTACCAGGGCCGAAATATTGAAAGCAACCCTCGCACGAGTATAACTTTAGATGCCTTTATCATTCGTTATGTTAGCAACGAATCTACTCCTGTGCTATGAGCGCCAATTTTTCTGCAATTGTTGTTTATTCCAATTTCATTTTGTTTTTAACGTGGTATTAATAAAGAAGGTTGTGTTATGCAGTAGAAATTTAAACTTTAAAATCTGATATTTGACAACGAAAATTCTTGAAGTTTGTTAGTCTAAATTTCTTTTTCAAACACTCACAATCATGGTACAATAAAGAAGTTAGAGTTATGCTAACAGCTGCTTTTAAATTTTTTCTCGTAGTTATCTAAACTGTCAATTTTTATATACATATGACAATGGCGTTTGTTGAAGTTTTAAAGGAAAAATTCTCTATCCCATATTTACAATTATCATCAAACATTCACATCATATTTTTGGCATTCTCTTTTAAGGAGGTTTGCTATATACATTTCTGGCCTAGGCAACACTAAGTGTTGACTGGCGCTATCTGACATTTCCATTGGAAAGTTTGACATTTTTTAGCATAAACGTACTCAGAACGTTTTGTTGTACGACCATCATTTCTGTTGTTTACAGTGACTTGAAAAAATCATCTGGCAAAAAAATGAAATAAACTCGTGAACATTTTCGTGCGATCATTTTTCACAACTTTCGATGTGGATTATCACGACAAGAGTGCATCGATTAACTTAAATCTTTGTATGGCGATGAAGCACCATCCTATAGCGCTGTAAAAAACTGGTTTAATGAATTCAATCGTGGCCGACGCTCGCTCAAAGACGAATGTCACGAATGTCGTCCAAAAACGGCCGTTGTGCCAGAGAACATTGATGCCGTGCGTGCACTGATAATGCATGATTGTCATGTGACATAGAGGCATCCTTGGGCGTTTCTTCCACCAGCATATATTCAATATTGCATAAACACCTGGCCTTAAATAGGTTTGTTTTCGTAGGATCCCGCAATCGCTCAAAAAAAGGCTTGTGTCGATTGGTGCAAAGAAATTAAAAAAAAATAAAATCGCGGTGCTTTTATAGACGATTATAAGATCGTCACAGGTGACGAATCATGGATCTATGCGTATGAGCCCAAAACAATCCAGCAATCGACCGTGTGGGTCTTCGAAGGCAAGCCAAATCCAATGAAAGTTGTTCGTGGAAGAAGCACTTCAAAGCAAATTGTCGCCTGTTTCTTCGGCAAAACTGGTCTTATGGCGACTGGTCCGCTTGAGCAACGTAGGACGGTCAATTCTGAGTGGTACACCACAATTTATTTGCCCGAAGTCTTCGGAGAAAAACGAACAAGAGAAGACGAATTATTATGCACCATGACAATACGAGCTCTCATACATCGACTCAAATCAGCGCCTTTTTGACCGGCCAAAATGTCGAATTGATGGGTTATTTGCCGTACGGACCTGACTTGGCACCTCATTTTCATTATTAGGCCAGAAATATATATCAGCCCTCGTATCATCAAACATTCACAAAAATGTATTTTAGGCATTCTCTTTTAAATGACTTTGACAATCTAGCGAACTATTTTTGTTGTTATAGGGCTAGTGACTATATACTTTGTTTATTGTACCATGGTTTTTTACTTTTTGGTTTACAAATTGTTTCACCAGAACCGTTTTATCTCTTAAGTCTTTTGTTTTCATTTGCCACAACAACTTGTGACATATGATAAAACAGATATTATTTCTGGGCGGATGTTCATTGTCTGTTTGTTTTGACCATAAATTATGTGCCTGTCTTCCTAAGCAGAAAACAACCCAACTAAATTAAAACGCTATGAAATTTTCAAAATTTTGCAAAATCTTGCAACAGTTCAGATGTTACCAAAAATAAAAAAAAAACACTTTATAAGGCAAAACTCAATTAAAATCATATTAAATGTCTAAAAAAAGAAACGAAAATTAGCTCATTTTAATAAGTAGGTCACCCGCACTCACTGAGATGTTTTACAGACTCATTTAGCCTACTTTCCGGCCATGCAAGCCAAATAAAGTCAATGGACTTTTAAAGACAACAAACCCAAAATTGTGTTTAAGTCAACATGACTCAAATATGGTAATGCCAAATTACATAACCGACAACTAAGGAGAGGAGGAGGGGAATTGTTTGTTTTGTTTTCTTTCTTTATCTTTTCAGTTTTTGGCTAAGCTTTTAAAAAATAAAATATTATGAATTTATTATTGTAGCACGGATTTTGGGCTCGTTTAAAATGGAAATTTAAATATCCGCATGACGTTCAAAGACAAACAAACAATCGGACGTACAGACAGAAATCAATGGCAACGTTTTGTTATGAGAAGGGGCGGGCGTGTGTGACGATCGGCCTTTAGTTTCGTTTTGACCCTGAAATTGTTAATTTAATTATGCACCAGAAATGGGCTTTTCTGGAACAGTCTGTGCAGACTGTGACAAAGACAGAGCAGAGAGTTATGGAAGGGTAGAGGGTAATGGGCTCTTATTGTTACAGCAAACATAAGAAAATGTCAACGCTTCCCTAGCTCCAAATGTGTTAATTTGTTTCGGCTTTGTTCACTAGTGGTTTATGTTCGCTATGATTATTGGACAAATTCAACATTGCCAAATAATGTGGTTTTTCTACTTAAAGTCAATAGCAAAAAAAGTCAACAAAACACAAATTATATCATTTCATTAGAGCCTGTTACAATGCAAGCTCCACGGTATGTGCAATGTGGTGCTACTGTTCCATTTTTATTGATATTGCCGTAATCATAGATCGTGATGTTAAGGGGAAGTGTTAATTTATGAATAACGCTTAAGTGAAAGTGAAACAGCAGCACAAGCTGCTATGGCCAACTTGTGGCCATATGATGCAAAAGTGGCGCCATAGTTTTAAAGCTAAACAAACTAGTGTGTCTTTGGCCCGTACATCCTGTACCCCACATTTGTCTTGGGTCTGGCTAGCTCCGTCCGTGCGCAAGCCAGCGTCTTTCATGTCTCAGCTTAAGGAATTGTTATAAATTAAATATACATGATTTCTGTCTTATACAACGCACTCATACTCAGGCGTTATGAGTTGGTTTAATTTTTTTTATTTCTAAGCTCAGTCCAATGCATTTGGAGATGAAAGTATATTTCGATTATATCACACATCCAATCGGTCTACTGGTTGTCCGTCCATACATTTCTGCTGTCTATCAAGGCTGTGTAACATTTTGCATTTGTTTTTTTTCTTGAATTTTGCAAATATCTTATGAATGCTGATGACGCTGATGAATGATTTCTTCGTGCTTTATGGTTATTTCTCTGTGGTGTGATGATAGTGCAGTTTTGTTTTGGTTATGGTCTCTTTGGGATTGTACCCCGTTTTTATGGTTGTTTTTCAGTTCAGTGTGTTAAATTGTTGCCATTTTTTTCTTCGGTTTTAAGTTTTGCAAGCGGAAAGGATTTGGTGTGTCTGGGCTATTGCATCAGAGGTATGGTTTATAGGGTACAACAACTGTAGATAACTGCATAATCATATTCACTTAGCGATTTAAGGAAAAGACACCACGATTGGGAAAATTGTATAATAATGATAGGTTACTGTGGAAAGCGGGAAGTAAATAGTAACTTATTGTTTTATGTATACCCTTACAACACCGCGGAATAGGGATTGTGTGCAATGGGCATTTGTAGCACTCGAAAGGGACGACAAAAAGATCTATTGAAAATTATTATCGGTATGACTTTTAAAAAATTGTTTCGTCATGCCCGTCTGTCCTCTTATTCTTTTAATTAAAGACAGGTCGCATATAGGAATCGGCCTTAATTGAACTTATTCAATGGAACTTATTTTAATTCTGGCCTATGTTGATCCTTATTAAAAGTGGGGGAAGTTGGTTTTTGCTGCGAATTAGTCCCTTTACAAGTGCGTCCCTGATTCTCGGTTCGAACAAAATTTGGATTGTAAAGTTAATTTGTACATACTTATACACACAGAGAAGAGATTAGTTGCCACAATCGTTTTTTTTGCTAACCGAATAATGAAGCTTGCATGTACTTTCAATCCGTATATCCGAATGTAGTAAATGGTACTAAAAATCGGAGGAAGTGACAAAGTATCGGCACACACAAAATATAAAATTGTTTGAATTTTTGTTATAAATTTGACTCAGCTTAAGACTTCAATTATGCAAAGTAGAATTAAAAAAATTGCTTTCAACTCAAGATATAAATAATGTGTCCAATTTGGGAACACATTGATCTTTTTAATTCGCTTGGCTTTTGGGGGAAATTAATACAATTTCCTTTTCACCAATTAACCAATGTTAAAATTCGATAAAAAATTATTTGTTTCTTGGTTATCAAACAAAAATTATTTGTTGTCATTGCCGCCACAACAGGCGGTTCGGATAACCAATAATTTGAACACAATGTCATTGATATAGTATGATTAGTTTGTATGATTAGTAGTTGTTTACACCATTATATTAGTATTGGTATCATGTTATTGTATGTCCAGGTGAATTTCTTTCATGATTTATAACTTTTTGTGTTTGCAACAGAAAGTCTTCTTGTCCAACGGAATTTTTGCAGTTCAAACCGATTTCCAACTGACTTTCTCTGTGTGTATAATAAACTACGCTGAAATAATTTCATGTTAAATCTTTGGAATTTTAGGTCGTATCATATTCTGAGTCAATGATGTCACTAACAACTGTGGGGATGGTATTGTAAAGTCTATCCTTCAATATAAAACTCTTTTATTGTTCTTTTGTTTAACAAAATTTGCAGTTTTCCACCATATGTCATATACCCTAGAGGATATAGAGGTCTACTTAGTAGGGACATAAATACTGTTACAACATTGAACACACCCATTTCAATAGTTAAACTGAACATACCCCATTAATGTCATATGGGTTTTGAAAGCTAACCTCAATAGCGTTAGTCTGTAACGGGATTTTAAAATTGTTTCAACTTTCATCATGGAGTCAGATAATGAGAACCGTATCGCTGTAATAGCGCTTTTCAAGTGTGAAATGAAAAAAAAACGATATTTTCAAAACGCTCCGGCCACTAGGGATTAGCTGCATGTTCGTCTACCGATGCACTGTTTGAGGAGACTGGAGATGTAAAAGACCGTCATCGGTCGGGCCGTCCACGCTCTGTTCGAACACCGCATGTCATCAAAGCCGTTAAATCAAGAATTCGCAGAAATCCGCTTCGAAAACAGAAAATCATGGCCCGTGAGATGAATATCACGCAAAAGTCCATGAGTCGAATCACTAAAAAAGACTTGGGGCTTTCAAACGACGTATCGGACATTTATTGACTGCAGCTTTAAAAAAAATAGGATTGAAAAATGAAAACGTCTTTTGGTGAAGCACGCTAATAACTTGCACAGAAAAATTTTGTTCACCGATGAAAAAATGTTTACCGTTCAGGAAAAATTTAACAAGCAAAATAAATGATAGTGTGATCCCAAGGGTGGAAAAGGGTCATCACCCAGCTTCAGTCATGGTTTGGTGGGGTGTCTCTTACGATGAGCTCACTGACCTGCATTTCTGCGAACAAGGAGTCAAAACATCGGCCAAAGTTTACCAAGAAGCCATTTTGAAAGCTGTTGTGAAGCCTCTTAACAATTCCCTGTTCCAAAACCAACAATGGACTTTCCAGCAGGATTCTGCGCCGGCCCATAAGGCTAAAACGTTCCAGACCTGGCTTCGAAACAATTTGCCAGCGTTCATTTCCTCTAAAGAATGGCCCTCAGGCAGTCCAGATTTGAACCCATTGGATTACAAATTGTGGACGGTTTTAGAGGACAAGGTTTGTCACAAAAGATACCCCAACAGTGGATCTCTTAAGACTGCTTTGGTTCGAGCTGTGGCCAATTTTCCAATGGACGAGGTTCGTGCAGCTATTGACGATTGGCCAGTGCGACTTAAGGCGTGTGTAAAGGCAAAAGGCGGACATTTCGAATAAGTCGATTCTTTTTGGATACAATATACATCAATAAATATATTAAAAAATATTTGGTCCAAAAACATTCAGTACTTTTAATTTTACAGCACAAAACGTGTGTAACAGTATATATGTCCCTACTAAGTATATCTCACATGTATTGAATGTGGATCACCTATTGTGATAGAGCGTTCCTCAATTCATTCATACCAACTAGAGACTCTTTAAGGTTATATTAAGCCTATCCTACCCAGTTGGGTATGAACATAATTATTTTTCTCTATCGTAAGTTTTCTTAAAATATTTTTTTGGTACCTCACGGCCATGTCAAACTTAACGAACAATTTTTCAACGATCCAAAATATATTTGGACGAAATACATATATTAATACATTGCGAAAGCACCAGAAAATAAATAATGATTTTTATTTAAAAAAAAATTGTAAGCTTTATTCCCCATTAGAGTCTCCAATCTCTAATCCACTATCCGAAGAAAAAACATGTTATCCTTAAGAATATCTTTCTAACTAAGTGACTATGCTATTGATCCAGTTCATGTATTTTCTGTCAACTGTAAGGCGAGATAATGAGTTAAACAAGCGATGTCACTTGGAGCCTCGCGGTCACAGAAGAGCACAGCTTTTATGCATGATGTAATATTCGATTATTCGACCTTCTGTATCTAAGCGAAGGCCTTCATCTGATTGTGTGTGTGTAAAAATTCCCTTTAATTTGAGGGAAATCCATCTCTTTTATTAGGTTGTTGCAAAATTAAGTTGTGTTAACTCTTGAAACACGTTTTTAAAGTTGTGACTTTTTCTGTACAAAAGTTGTGTAATTTTTTAATTAAGCAGAAAAGTGGCAATTAATTTCTCATTCCCCCCTAACGTGACAAATTGACCGTGACAAAGTAAGTAAAAAACGTAGGTTTACTAACGCCTCTGCAACAAGCCAGCGTCAGCAGTTGGCATCAGTTGCGGTTAGCATATTGTACTTGTTCAACAAGAGGGTGTTAACTCAAAAGAGTGGCAAAACAATTGTTTGCTTAGACACTTGCAGAACTCGATATCGTAGGGTATGTGCCTTTATTCGCTAAAAGAATGGAAAAAGCAATGACCTTATAAAAGCCTAAAATATTGCGATATATGAAATTTTGAAGAATTTAGAAGGCTTTCAAAGTAATTAAATGCAGTTTTATTCAATCTGGTGAAGCTTCAGTTAGGTGAGTAGGCCCAGAATGGTCGGATTTTGGACTCCAATATAACGTCATATACTTTATCAGCTATCTGCTACTAGTATTCCTAAACACAAAATGTTTCCACTATTGTTCAATTTTGTATATGTTATATAAGTTTTCGAGAATGATTTCTTAGTACTCATAGATGTCAGACGGAAACGATATTGGCCAATTATTTGAAAGGTACTGGTGTGACAATATGATCCATTTTCAGCCACATACGTAGTTTTGTAAACATTTATATGATTGGTAACTCCTTCTGATAGGCATTGTAACCATTTGACCTTCTAAAAGTTCAATACAAACTCCTTACTCGCTCCATGAAGCAGCCAATACAGAGACATTATATGAGTATTTAAACCAAAAGATCCAAAATTAGCTTCACTACGACATTTCTTCACATTCTCTTTTTGCTGCTTAAAATTTGGTATTAAACAGGGGGATTTGAAGCATGTGTCAGTACAAATGCTAAGGTTAAAATTTTTCATTTTTTCGCTAAACATTTCTTTGTAACAAAAGTCTCAGCGGGAAAATGAAGTCGAGCAAGGCCTTCAACTAAAAAATGCAAAATAATTCAAACTAGGAGGTTTAGTAGTTTTTCTCCATTGATTTTGAACCTAGATCGTTGCTGATCCGACATGCTGGGCACTGACCCGCAAGACCAAAATATTAGGTATTGTTCATATGCAATGGTAACTTCCCAGCAGGAAAATATACAAGGCCTTCTCATAATAAACCTTATTGAAGGCGATGTTTTTAGATATAATACACATTCATTAATGCCTTTTAAAATAAAGCACTCTAGAAGGACTTCTCTGCACACATCCTAATGTCGTTTCTCTAAGTAACCCTGAAAGATAGCCTTGAAATAAATGCCATACTCATTCGTTGGTGCATTTTTTGAAAAAGCTTACAATGGTCCTTCACATTTTCAATAAAAGATCCAAAAACAATTCTTCGCTCCCTTCTTATGAAAGTCTTGCTACCAGTAAACGTCTTACAACGAAGGTGTTCGTCACAGTGATAGACAGTAAAAATATATTACCCGTTGAACGTTAAAAAACTATTTAGTTGTAGGCTAGTACGTAGCAGATCAAAATACCTAACTTAATCTAACTTAATTTTATAGTTAGAAAATTTCTTTACAATATTTTTTAAACTATTGTCTGCAAACCTTCGCATAGAAAAGAGCTAAAAGGCATGCCTTACAGCTCTCTAAGAAGGCCTTGTTGAGACCTTCCTTTTCCCGCAAAGTTATTTCGAAAGACTTTAACGAATGAGTACTGGATCTTTAAGAAAGGCCTTCTAGAAGTGCACAACTTATATATTTTTCCTCTGGGGTGCATTAGCTGTTTGGAGCTGTCTTTGAACATTAGGTCCCAGTCAGCGGGTATACGAATTATGTCGGGCCGATCTTGCTGAATTCTTCCTTAAAAGGATGTTGAGAGAAATAAAGCAAATGCATTTTTTAATTTAATGTGTCGTATTATGAACACTGAAATGAGGGACATATTTCTTATAGTAATTATTTTTCTTGTCTTCATCCTAATTTTTTTTGCGATCTTCTAAGAGGCTCCGTTAAGGAAAGTCCTGCCTTTTCTATGACACCTTATGCTAATATAAAAAAAAATGTTTCTATGGTTCTAGAGTGATCCTTCTCCCTAACTACGGAGGTATGCAAATATTTCTGCGTTCATGCTGTTCACAACATTTCCTATAAAATGACCACATTTTTATTGATACATTTTCATAAACACAAATGAAATTTTAATTGTGCAAACGCTTGTACGCTTGTTGTTCCGTTTTCAATTTCAAGTATGTTGCTTAAGTCTTTCACTACCATCATCATCAATCAATCATTTTCCCACCTATGGCTGGTCATGACGCAACGTTTGTGTCTTCAGTCTTTAGTTTTGAGTAGGAAAGGAACTGCACGGCAGTGAAATGTAAATGGCCTTAAAAAATATGATTTATTATTGCAACAAAGTTGGAAGCTAACTTAATGAGTGTTAATAAACTTTAAAGAAGAAAAAAAAACAAACTTCCCAAATAAGATGAACGACAACACAATGGCAGTACTAGTATTTCTTTTATTTGGAAAACATCCACAACATGTGTAGATGAAAACAATTAATAACTGCAAAAATAGTGCGTTTCCAGTTGAATGCAAACGTACTCAAACTAAAAAAAAATCATTATATTTTGGTGTTCGTCTGTATAAGCGTCTGCTAATCGGCCAAGCTTGAAATTGTAAACAAAAACAACAAAACTAAAGAAAAACCACTTGAGAGGAGCTAAACAATTTCATAACGAATTTCATGACTTATATCCGCTTAGTTAACAAATTGGAAATGATCACTGACTGCAAAACTTAACACTTCCACTGTTTTTATAGTTTTTGTTTGTTGTATCACATTTTTGTTCAGTTTTTTTTTTATAAAAAAAACATTTTTTCCATACCACTAGACTCCGCTGGATCCGCATGGCTCCCGGGTCATTTAATTAGTTTTACTTAAATTTTACTTTATTTTTGTTTTTTTCTTTATTTTTTTAAATAAAAATTAAAACGCCCGCGTTTTGAAAAATTAATTCAAGTCAAACGTTGCTTATATCCTTGTAGCGGCTGCATGGACCGTGTAGGTGGCGGTCTTATTTTTTTTTTCGAATTTTCGTTGCTGTGCTGAGCAAAAGCCTTTTAACTATTTCACTCCTCCTCTGTGAGGAATAAACTGTTCCAATAATTGTCAAATACTCCAGTTAAATACTCGAGAGTTGTTGTAACCAACATCACCTGCGAACAGCACTCACACACACACACTCGCACGCCTCTCCAGCTGCAGAAGACGTCGACGGACGGCGCTTTAAAAGAAAATAAAATCCACAGAAATTAACAGAAACCGGTGTAATCGAACGAACCACAAACCCAAAACATGCCAAATAAAATCGCTACAAAATATTTCAAATATTCCATACATGGAGTGGCGAGGAGAGGAGAGCCCGCCCAGCTCTGTTCAGGCCAACTGCTAAATGCTCTAGCCGAAAGTGCATTGAAAGCGAAAGCTCAATATCTTGTGTCTCTGTGTAGTCTGCATGACATGGCTTCAAGAGAGTGAGAGAGAGAGTGGTTTGTGAGCAAAACCTTGAACTGATAACGGCAATGGTTGTAAACATTTGTTTTACCGGCTTTTTTTAATGGCCAAAATGTAAACAAACTAAAAAGCTGATACGATTACATCTTACTCTCTCTATCTCTCTTGGACTCTCTTCCTCTCTTGGTAGTGTATTTGTGTTTGTTTTTTTGAGCTTTTATGTTGGCTTTGATGTAAAAATTATAGCATTGTCAATTTTATAAAGAAACCGTGTGACACAATAGCTGAGTCGGTGGCAATTTTTTGTATCTTCCGGAACCGCAGACGCTTGGACTGTACATTTGAATATCCCACTATAGATGGTCCAAACCTGATAGTTGGGTTTCATAGTGTTGTGAAGAAACGAAAGGACATTTGCAGCTCAACTCTTCCGAAAGGCGACTAGTTTTTATTCAATTAAACTAAAACAAAAATAGTTCACCCCAGACAGCGTCAATATTTTTGACAGATCTGGCGTTTCGTTGGCGTACGCTATGAACAGAAAGTAATCATATGTTTTTCATTTGTTATATATCAAAAGCTATCAACGTTTTCAATGCCACCCAGTTGGCCAAATATTTTGAAAGTTTTGCCATTAATTATGCTTTGTTTTACGCCTGCCAAACGTTTGGAAATGATTAAAAAATATTTTAGAAGTACTGGAAGGCAACAAAGCCGTGGAGACCAGCATCAAAGAAATGACTGATTCTTCACTAATCATCCCAATTTGAAGGTCGTCCGAAAATCGACTTATTTTGCGTTTGGATTTGGGCCTAAATTCGCATAAGATTATGCTGATGCAAATATTGGAGCTGAAAATGTTGGCGGACTTCTATTAAAATAAGTCCAATTAATTTTTTGGCTCAGCGGCAAAAAATTGCTTTATCGAGTGCTGAAGCAAGCATCACTGTATCCACAAAGATCAAATGTCTGCTGCTACTAGCCACATCTTTTGCAGGACTTTTTTCGTTGTAAAGGGTGTTTTTTATTGGGGTATAGAACGTTAAGTTGGCATCACTTTTTTAACTGGCGGCCATTTTGTCAGCTGTCAAGTGATTAATATTTAGTTTGGTTTGCCATTTCATCATGAACAGGTTGACAAAAGAACAACGCTTGCAAAATGGGCCGAAAATGAGATTCATCTCGATGCTGATTTTCATCACAAAATTTTGTTCAGTGATGAGGCTCATTTTTGGTTGAATGGCTACGTCAACAAGCAAAATTGCCGCATTTGGAGTGAAGAGAATCCACATGAGACCCTTGAGACGCCATTACATCCACAAAAACTGACTGTTTGGTGTGCTCTATGGGCTGGTGGAGTCATTGGGCCATACTTCTTCCGAAATAATGCTGGAGAGTCAGTTACCGTTAATGGAGACCGGTATAGAGCCATTATAACCGACTATTTTGTACCCGAATTGGATGGCATGAATGTGGATGAGTTGTGGTTCCAACAAGACGGCGCTACATGCCACACAGCGCACGTCACAATCGAATTATTGAAGGAAACATTCGATGAGCGCATAATTTCGCGGAATGGACCTGTCAATTGGCCACCAAGATCGTGTGATTTGACACCATTGGATTATTTTCTTTGGGGATATGTGAAGTCGCTCGTCTACGCCAACAAACCAGAAACGTTAGGGGACTTGGAAGCCAACATTCGTGGCGTTATTGCCAACATACGGCCCCATATGCTCGAAAAAGCGGTTGAAAATTGGACCTGTAGAATTGGCTTTATTCGAGCCAGCCACATGCCCGAAATCATATTTAAACATTAATGGCATAAAATTATCCTTCCAATATAGCCAAATTGATGGACATTAAAACGATTTTCTTGTGTTTTATTTCAATTCGAAGTTCTATACCTCAATAAAAAACACCCTTTATAAAGCAAAATTATCTGTCGTACTGTGGTCAGACCTTGACAAAATTTATATATCCGAGCTGCGGTTTGGAGAAGCGATGCAATGCTAAGCCAAGGAGGTTATCATATGAACAAGTAAGACCAGATGGACTTTAAGTTAACCTACGTGTTAAAAAAACTAAATGCTAAAATCTCTATTGCTGTAGAATTTCATTTCATTTCTTTATTGACATGTAATTCGAAGACCATTGGGGCCTGTTAAAGCTAAATTACAATATGCATCAAAATGTTGAAAAGAACATCATAAACTTAATTTTAATTGAATTTAAAGCACTTGTTTTGGTAACGCTATTGAAATTTGAAAACAGGGCCCCATACATTCTTTTTAACTTCCCATATTACCCAAATACAAAGGCCCCTCCCGATTCTAGATATAGATCTTTAAAGTTCTACTTCCTTCAAATTGAATAGATTTTTTGAATAGAAATTTCTGTTTAAAATTATATATCCTGTCTGCAAGATATCTATACTTTTACTTTTTTCTATTTGGGAATGTATTGCTAAGTAATACGGGTTTTTTGGGCTTTTGTATTAATATAGGGTGATCCATCTAGAGGTATTATTTCAAAACAAAAAAAATATAAAAATTCAAATCAAGTGTGGAATCTTTATTGGTAACATGAAAGGACATTTTATGGCATTTATTTTTTGAATATAATTTCCTTCAAATGTTGGCCGCAACTACGCCTCAGGGTTTCCATTTTGAGGGTCCAATTTTGGATGACTCGTGCGAGCATTTCGAACGGTATGGCTTTAATAACACGCGTAATGTTGGCTTCCAAAACCTGAAACGTAGCTGGTTTGTCAGCATAGACTTTGGACCAAAAAATGTCTAAAGGTGTGATATCACTCGATCTAGGCGGCCAACTCACCTGTCCAAAATGTGAAATTAGCTGCTTTTCGAAATGACCTCTCAATAGATCCATTGTTTGAGTAGCTGTATGGCTAGTGGCACCGTCCTGTGGAAACCAAGTGTGATCAAGATTACGGGCTTCAATTTCAGGTAGCATAAAGATCGATATCATGGCGCGATAGCGAGCACCATTCACTGTTACATTCCGACCATCATCCTTTTTGAAAAAATATGCACTGATGATTCCACCAGCTTATAAAACACACCAAACCGTGGTTTTCTCGGGGTATAATGCACCTCTTGAACCCCTTCTTGTTGCTCTTCAGCCCAAATGCGACAATTTTGTTGACTGACTTTGCCGTTTAGCCAGAAATGGGCCTCATCACTGAACAACGTTTTGGTCGAAAACAGCGGAGCTTCCCGTTTCTCACCGAACGCTCATTTCCCTAATACAGTTGCTAACATTTGAAGGTAATAGTTTTCAAAAAATAAATGCCATAAAATGTCCTTTCAAATTACCAATTAAGTTTCCACACTTGATATGAATTTTTATATATTTTTTTGGGATTAACCGGCTCAAGACCTCTTGCTTCTATATTTAAAAAGAAGACAAGTTTTTAACAAAATGGCAAAGTGACATTGATTTTCGTGGCTGCACACTGCTTTTATCATGATTTCGGGTGCGTGACAGCCCTCTTTAGAAAGCTTTGCTGCAATTGTTGAAAGTAAAACCGAACTCTATAAGGCCAGGCTCTCCCCAAACGAATAAAAACTACTGTTGTAAACCTTACCTTTAAGTTTTCTTCTTCTTTTTGTTCTAAAAAATACCTTGAGGTGGATTACCTACCCTATACTATCAATGCCATATTACAACGCAATCCATTATGGAGAATATAAAAGCTTTGGCTCGGCCTAACTTACGAATTTTCCACATGTTTCAAATAAAACTCCCACTTTCTTGGTCTATATTACATATCAAAATTTCATTGTATTCAAACAATCGGTAATAATTTGGTTTTTTAGTCTTTCTTTCCCACTGTCTGTTGGTTTAAAAATTTATTTGTTAACAATATAATGGTTGTCAAGTTTTTAATATTGATTATAAACTTAATAACACAATTGGAGAAAAAGCTTTTGACATTTACTTCATGTTTTTTTTTCACCTCCATACAAAACAAAATCATGCGTTTTTTGCTTTTGTTAAGAAAAGCTATGCGCCAATCATGTAAAACAGAAAAAAAATTACCCGGTCATGAGGTGTACACTCTACTAAACATTTTATTTGTTTTGCGGCGTATTTAAATCACACTGGATGTAGCTGTGCTCTGGTGGTGTTAGTGATCGTTGTTTTTTTATTCATCAGTTACCATACAACATTGTCTCCATTTCATTTCATATCATTTTTGCATATGATCTCATAATTTAATGGAAACAACCACAAAGAGACACTTGAAAGGCCAGGCCACCTTAAGAAAATGGCAAACCAAAAAATCACTTTTAACATTTGGCAGCGATAGCTGTCATGTAAAGCAAAAGAATTGCATAACCCGCGTATCTGTTTTATGGCTCGGCTCGTATACTGCTGATGGTGTCAGTGAGATGCAAGTTAGCTGGCTGTTTTTAGTATCGTTTTTTGCAGTTTGTGTAATATCATCCACTCATCATCGAAATTAAATTTTAATAAAATTTTGGCTTAACCTCCTGCCTGCCTGCCTACCTACATTCGATTGATAATAACAATCATCATCATAATAATAATGACGGCAACGAAACAGAAGATACCTTAATTTGAAAAAATTTACACAATTAATAAAATACACAACTTAACAAATAAAGCCAACGGCAGAAACGAAATGAAATACAGAAAAAAATTGAACATTTATGGGAATTCTTGGGCAATATATGCAAGGTTGTCACGTATATGTGCCAGCCGTCCAATAGCTGGTATCTGTTATGCGTATTTTTTTCACACTGAGGGTTACTGATGAATTTGTTTTTTTCTTCTTCTTTGTTTTGGATAAGAAGTATTAACTCAAAAAACCTACACACACATACCAAACATTAGAGCAGAACAACTAAAGCCACCTTTAACATAATCCATGATAATGGGAAATTTGGTATTCCTACGATGATGTCTGGGGGGCAAATTATGGCAAAATGTATGGTTAATTATGTGTTTGGCTTTTTATTAGTATTTAAAGTTGAGCACAATTTAATAATGGCATATACTAATGGAGCCTACCGCTAATACTCGTAACAGTAAATAGTTCAATTGTCTGCTTGGCATATGAAATTTTAATTGTGTTTTTTTTTATCTACCAACGAATTATCATTTGTCTGTAGTTATATTTTATATGTGAATGCGAATTTTTGTACGTTTTTGGGCCGTAGGTCTTTTGAGTTGGCTGAGCGTGTGTGGTGTGTGTCTTAAGACTTTTTGATTTTAATCAGTATTGAAATGGCAGCTAAGTCGTTTGATTAATCACTGTGATAACACTTCACCTCAAGTGTAGCTATTGTTATTAAAAGATTCCTTTTTCGATAACGATTCTATAAATGGTCTGACATTTGTCAGATCTGACAACACAATTTGATTTGCCAATTTACTGTGACTAAGTAGCCTAATGCCAGGACAACGCCCGTTAATTGTACTAATGTGTTTCGAAAATCAGCGTTCCGTTCCACTTTACCTCAAGTGTAGCTATTGTTATTAAAAGATTCCTTTTTCGATAACGATTCTATAAATGGTCTGACATTTGTCAGATCTGACAACAAAATTTGATTTGCCAATTTACTGTGACTAAGTAGCCTAATGCCAGGACAACGCCTGTTATTTGTACTAATGTGTTTCGAAAATCAGCCTTCCGTTCCTCTTATTATACCTTAAACCACACTGTGGTACAGGCTATTATGAATGTAGCCACGGAAGATCACACATATCACTCGATCTAGGCGGTCAACTCACCTGTCCAAAATGTGAAATTAGCTGCTTTTCGAAATGACCTCTCAATAGATTCATTGTTTGAGCAGTTGTGTGACAAGTGGCACCGTCCTGTTGAAACCAAGTGTCGTCAAAATTACGGGCTTCAATTTCAGGTAGCATAAAGATCGATTTAATGTCGCGATAGCGAGCACCATCCACTGCGACTGCGTAGATACTCGTAGATTTTTCCCATTCGACGGAGCTCGAAGGTGCTTAGGTACTCCCTGTTTTTTTTTTATTTGTTTATTTTATTTAATTCAAGTTGTCATACCTTAAATAAACGAAATATTTTAACAGTACAAAGCCCTCAATCGGGAACTCAAATACACTTAAAATTGGTTTCTATCATTCAGATAATTATTTTTGTTGCTACATTGTATAATATTGTAGGTTTAATATGTTACAAATATGTAATGGCAAATTTTAAAAAATCATTACTTTCTTATTTAGGGAAGCTACTTATACAAAGGTCGGTCAAGGGTTATTAAAAAGAAAAAATGTTACTTATTTTAACCAGCAAAATATAATTCTGTTTAGTGTAATCCACTACACGGGATTTTTATTTGGTACGCTTATTTTTCATTTGTTCTTCGATAGAATACAAGGGCTGCTATATATATTTCTGGCCTAATAATGAAAAGGCAAATATTTATCATCAAAAATGGTTTTATGGTTTTTCAAAGTATTCTCCAGCATTATTTATATAAGTACACTTTTGCATGCGCTCAACCCAATTGTCGAAGCACTTTTTCCTCTCCGATTGCGACACCACCAAAACATGGTTTTTGAATGCTTCAACAGCATCTTCTGGCGACGAATATCGTTGACCACGCATTTTTTTCTTAATGTGCGGGAACAAAAAAGTCATTGGATGCCAAGTCATGGCTGTACGGCGGATGAACCATCAATTCGACGTTTTGGCCGGTCCAAAAGGCGCTGGACCGTCTTCTCTTCTTCGTTTTTTCAAATTTCTCCGAATACTTCATGCAAACAAATTGTGGTGTACCACTCAGAATTAACCGTCCTACGTTGCTCAAGCGGAACCGTCGGCGACCATTTGCTTCGAACTGCTTCTTCCACGAACAACTTTCGTTGGATTTGGCTCGTCTTCGAAGACCCACACGGTCGATTGCTGTTTTGTTTCGTGCTCATATGCATAGATCCATGATTCGTCACCTGTCTTTGCACCAATCGCCTTTTTTGAGCGATTGTCAAATTGTGCTGGATCCAACGAGAACAAACTTTTTTAGGGCCAGGTGTTCCTGCAATATCGAATGTATGCCGGTGCCCAAGGATCTCACGGTATATCACATGACGATCTTGCATTATCAGATTACGCACGGCATTAATGTTCTCTGACACAACGGTCGTTTTTGGACGACCTTCGTCTTAGAGCGAGCGTCGGCTACGATTGAATTCATTAAACCAGTTTTTCACAGTGCTATAGGATGGTGCTTCATCGTCATACAATGATTTAAGTTCATCGATGCACTCTTTAGTGATAATCCAAGTCGAAAGTTGTGAAAAATGATCGCACGAATATGTTCACGAGTTAATTCTATTTTCTTTTGCCAAATTGATTTTTTCAAGTCACTGTAAACAAAACGTTCTGAGTACGTTTATGCTAAAAAATGTCAAACTTTCCAATTGAAATGTCAGACGGCGCCAGGCAACACTTAGTGTCGCCTAGGAAATATATGAAATATATCAAAATAACTATACCCGCGTATAGTTATTTTGTATAAAGCCTTTCTTATTCTAGGAAGGATCGTATCTTGTCAATAGAGTTGACTGAAAGTTAATAAATCGTTCACATACAAAGGAACCATGATAAGATTATTGGAACAGCATTGTTTGCTTTGGACAATGTGGTTTGTAATTAGTGTAATTATAACGTTGTCGATTCTTTTTATATTTGAAAAGTTCTACAGTCTCTTATTACTACCATATTTTGTAGTGCAGTCACTATTTGCTGTAAAGGCTCGTTCTTTCGAACTTCTTCCTTATCAGTTCCACATAAACCAGAGAGGGCAGTCATAGGTTATTATAGGACGGACAAATGATTTTTTATAACAATGTTTTTATTTATGGTGTTAGGTGTTTTGAAATAAAAACAGGACCTTGTAGCTGAAAAAAGCATTTCAATCAATAGAATTTCAAAAAATCATTAAAATATAAAAATTTGTCTAAATGCAGCTACTTTACTAGCTCTTTGTGCGGTATGCTTTCGTTGAATTGTGAAGCCTTTAAAGCAAAGGTTTTCCAATATTTCCTGATATTATAATTACATTATCCTACGGATGATCGAAATAGGACTATCTAACATTTGTAGTAATTGATTTTCATACGAGTATTTTAACCATCAGAATATTTTACCACCGCATTAAACTTACATTGTAGATTTTCATTAATTTTCTCCACCTTGTCATCAGCGTGAAATGCAATTAAATCATCCGCAAATCCAATTCAATACTGAACGAGTTTCAGAAGTTCGTGGGTATATAAATTGAAGAATACTGGAGCATTCGCTGTACCCCGTTGTAGACCATTCACAATCCGAAATTTTCGTTCACTTACAATATTAGGTACTTCCCGTTTTCATAGCTCAAAGCAGTCTGTCTGTGGGTGTCTTTATTCATACATTCTCCCCGTTTGTCGTAGCCGAAGCCGCCCAGTCTGTGGGGTCTTTATGCCGAGATATTTTTCGTGTAGCTAGACGTCATCCTCTCTGCGTTGTCTTGTCCTTGTAAATTACGTTTAACAACGAGATGTAGTTTTTAAATTTCCCCTTCCTTGCAGCAAACAAGACACACTTACCGTCCCGAACATCGTTGCGTCGCCAGGTTAAAACAGCGAACGCACCTCTGCTTCCTTTACTCTAGAGCTTTAAAAAATCAGCCGCTGTATTTTCCTTTGCTTTCGCCCTTCTTTAAACGTATTTAATGGACCATGGACACCGCTAAGTACATCCTTGAAAATAGTTGGTGGTTGACTAACGAATACATTGGTGGCTGACCTACGAGTTATGAACCGATTTTTACAAAACTTTCTACATTGCTCAGATGAATAGGTGAAATTGGACCATATCGTTACATGATTTGAAATAGCTCACACACAAAGGTTCCTTCCAATTTGTGTCTTTGCAGCTCAAGAGGCTACAAATTACATTTGATTACGACCAAATTCTACATAAAACGTTTCGAGCGACATCTATCTTTGAGGAAATTGGACAAATTCGGTCCATGTTCTCGAATAGCCCCAAACACAAAGGTCCCTCCAGTTTTTAGATCCTTCCGTACTGAATCCATGTACTGTAAATCCAATCTACGCATTCGCGGATAAGAGCAACAGCGGTCATTCAAATTTATTCGACCGTAGGCCTAGTCTTCAAGATATAAAGACCAAAGGCGAATTGTGGATAATACACTCGGCCGGGATTTACTGGGCATTTTCAGTAAAAAGAGTAAGACACAGTTCTGGTTGTTGTCTTAAAAGCGATTCACTGACCCCACAGCGTCGCCAATATCTATCGATGGTAAAGATATTAGACAATCAGATGCTTTTGAAGTTTTGGGATTATAAATATAATGGACGCTCCTATTCGAAGTTTCGAAGTGTGTTTTTGAAGTGTCGGTAGAAAGACTCAAGTAAAGTAATGTAAGAAATATTTCACTTGTTTGGATCTTTTTAATATCTAGACTACTTCATCAGACCGTAAATGGAATACAACTGCTGCTCCAAAATCATTCTTATAGCTACTTAACCGTGTTGAAAGGAGAGTGATTATAGGATAGTTGACATTAGGGTATGAACTCTATTGTCTCGCTTGAGCAGCACCATCGGAATGTGGGTTGAGTGACGCTGTTCATCAGATAACCGTCATCTTATACATGAGGATCTTCGGCTGGAATATGCGACTCTCCAGGAATTCACACCCGATTGTTATCGATTGGCCGCACTTCAGATTGAATTCGTTTTTTGACCTTCCAGTCCGTATGTGGATCGACTTCGGACAATTGTATTTCCCACTAATTGTGACATCCAGAAATTTAAGGCTAGTGACGATAAACACGTATTACTCTTCTCCTCCCTTTTTCCACCCTCCTATCCCTTTACTTTCTACATGATATTCAAGAAATACTAAAAGCGAGCTCGCTTTAGCTCTCTAATGGTTATTATTGAACAACTTTCTTCTCATATACTAGCGACACAATCACTTGAAATTACATAGAAAGGCTATAGAAGTCTCAGTTGTTGTGTACGACGACGAAATGCAGTTGTCGCGCCCACACTTTGTTCCACAGCAACAATATTTTTGGCCGGGCGACCTATGCAACGAAACACGGATGTTGTCACGTCTTGAGGCTGTTACTAAGAATTTTGTACCAGAATTTTTGTACCAGAAAAATGTTCATAAAAAGTTTGGATCATAAGTTTTACGCATTGTTTAACTTTGTATTGCCCTTTGACGAAGTTTGTCTAAAACTGAAGTACCAATTGTCTGAAAAAACTTTAACATACATACTCGTATTACAAATAAACTGGTAAAATCTGAGTTACAACTGAATCATCCTATTATAGTGTGTTTAAATGTTATACCCCTCCTTTTACCACATCTTTCTAAACAGTTAGTGACCGTTGGGAATAATCTCTATTATAGTCAAGATATACGATACATACTTCATTTTAGTCACAAGTTAACTTTTTTCTTAAAAATATTTTTTTTTTTTTTTTGGCTAAAACGTCTTTTCTTTGCCTATTTTGCTTCTTGCCTAACACCAGTGACGATGAACGAACACAATTGTTCATCTATGATTTAGACACCGAAGGTGTTAAGCAATTAACACCTCAACATTAAAGATCAACTCCAAATTTGCAATTATTTCTGAGACAAAAAAAACGAAATCGATTCCAAATCATCCAAACTTGAAATTTTGGTCCTTTATCCAAGTCATGTTTTCTGCAACATTTCTAAATTTTTCATACCCGTTTGGCTAACATTTCCTTATTGCCAATCTTTCTTTATGACGAATACTATCTTCTATAAAGGCCCGGCACCCAACAAAAGCACCAGCGAACGTCGCCGATCCCATTAATGTGCGTACGAGTATTTTGTTGTCAATTGCTGGCTGTATGCTGGACACAATGGCTAGCGTACGAGACAGACCAGATACTGGCTATAAATTGCATAATAATAGGAAATCATAAAAATTGTTTTTAAACGCACCATGAGAAAAAAAACTAAGACACACACACACACACACCGAGCAAAGAAACTTAACGCCTGGAAAAAGCAGCTCCCAAACTCAAGGGGGATAGAGACCAGACAGCAGACTGCGGCAAAAATTAGTTTGTTTTCGGGAAAACAACCTGAATATACTTTTATGGCCGGCAAAAGGAATGGGCAATGTATGTAAGACCTGACCAAAAACAATGACGAGATGATGATGACGACGCCACCGACAATGATGAGGTGGACAAAAAATGCGATGTGTAAACTGTGTTGCTTTGTCTTGTATTTTGGTCGGTTTCTTGCGGTGTAATCAATAATAAGGAAGTTATTGGCTTACAGGCCAAGCAACTCCTAAATAAACCACTTACGTGGCTACACACACACAGATTGTTGTAGGGAAAAATACTCCAATTTATTTTGGTAACATGTCTGAAAACTTGAAACGTCTAAGTCCTCCAAAAAAGCCACGTCGAGCTTAAAGTAAAAGAAGTTGCGTCTTGTCCGTCTGTATTTGATTTATGTGTAATAGGGAGTTACGTAAAATGTGCGAAATTCTTTTTTTCAAGTAATACAAATATAAAAACCCAAGCATACTATTAGCCAATACAAATAGGCTTGTATTCGGTTAGACCAAAGCTTATATACTTTTTCTTATGAAGTGTATTCCAAAGTGGCATTGTAAGTATATTAAGGGAAAATATCTCGTGAGAGATTGCTAAAGCTTTCAAAGCAATAATTTGGTGCCATATCTTCTTTACCCTCCAACGTGGATTAGCTTTTGAAATGACAGACATAGAAATTAACCCAATATTTGATTTTTTTTATATAGAAGTCCGTATTTTTGGGTCCGTGATTATGAGCCACAGTTTCTTAACAATCGCAAGACTAATATTTTAGTACAATTTTCATTAGTTTGAGTATTTATTGTACCATGTAATTAGTGGTAACATCTTTTAACCATAATGGCCATTTTTTGCCCCTGGGTTCAGGTTTTGGAAATACATGGACAAGGTGGCAAATTCCACTGAGAAATTATGAAAGACTCCACAGCAAAAATTTTGAGCAGAATCTTTTACTTATATACCCTCCACCGTGGATTTGTTTTTGAAATGTCTGACTCACAAATTATCCCTGATTCAATTGTTTTTTTTTTTGTCTATAATGCTGTATTTTTGGGTCTATAGGTTCCATTATTTTGAGCTACAAGTTCATAACAATCGTAAGAATAAGTTTTAAGTAAAATGTTTGAGTACTTATATGACCATATTTATTAGTGGTTGCTTCTTTGGCCATAATGACCATTTCTTGGCCCCCCTGTGGTCCATCAGTCCCACACCGATACCAGTCAAATCTTAAAAGTAAATCCGTGTCTCGATTCGTAGTGAATTTTGTTTTATTGCACGCAGAAAAAAAGTATGGTTGTGGTGACATATTCGAAGAGGATAATACTATTGTTGGGTATATGGTTGTGCTACAATAATATTATGATCCTCACAACAATAGTATGATTCAAATACAACCCTACTATGATCCTCACAACAATAGTATGATTCACGCATAACCATACTATGATCCCCACAACCATAGTATGATTCACACTCAACCATACCATGATCTCCACAACCATAGTATGATCCTCACAACAATAGTATGTTTCATATACAACCATAGTTTGATCCTCATAACCATAGAATTATTCACACGCAACCATGTTTGTGTGTGATCATATCACACACAATTATACTATGATCCACAATATAATTTATTAGAGCTTGTTTAAGTTGTCGACAATAGATTTGATCCCCAATATTATTTATTAGAATTGCTTTAAGTTGTCAACAGTAGATTTGAATTATGAAAATTATTCAAAAATACATTAAATTCAAAATAATAGGAGTGCTTTATTTCACAGTAGAAAAAATAAGTTTAAATAAACGTAAGCGTTTTTATTAAAAATATTTCAGTTAAACAAAGGCAAAGCAGCTTGTTTAAAAAATTTTAATTTCGATAAAAAAGTACTATTATTGCATTAGATCCGTACCAATAACATTTGTTCTTAAAAGCATATTTAAATGAAGGAAAATTACAATCATACAGTATGATTGCCGTAGTCATATTATTGTTAACATAAAACGCAAAACACAATACTTTTGTCGAAACAACCATATTTATATTGTTGCTATAACCATATTTTCATTTTTAAATTTGGCAATACTACTATTGTTACATTTCAACAATATTAATATTGCAGCAATTATACTATTGTCAAAAATAAATTCAGTTAACAATGCTATGGTTGCGACGAACATACTTTTATTGCGGAGAACATGTTATTATTGTCGTGACCATGTAGTAACCATGTTTTTTCTCTGCGTGTGGATACCAAATTGTTCGTATATAGTATCGGTCGCTTGTTTTGACTATACAGGAAATGTTGTGGGATTTTGGAAATGCCTGTACAAGGTGGCTCAAAATTATTAATCTAATCTTTTACCAACTCTTTCTAAAAAAATGATTTTGGGTGATGGAAATCTTTATTTGGACATTTACAATTTATTTCTGTTTAGTGGAAAAGATGACATCCGTTAAGTGGCTTTTGCCAGTGTTGATTCACGTCTTTGTCTGTTTCATTGCATTTCCGCAAGAATTCCGGTGATATCTGTTCGCATTTCTGTCGAATATTCTTCTGAAGGTGTGCGATTGTCTAAGGCTTATTGGCGACCTCAAGAAGCTTCGAATGATTAACTTCGAATGACCAGCCATCAATGTTTATAAGTAAAAGCTGCTAATGCCCATGGGGACCGGGCTACAAAAGCCGAAAGGGTAGCACCATGCCCCTTTTTAATACGTGGAGCAAAAACTCAAAAAAGTGTTTTTAATTCCGGGTACCTTTAGTCCGTTAAACGATAACTTTTTTCCCACTTGGCCAATTTGGGTTGGTTTCTGGCCGCACGTGAAGTTAGCAGTTTGAGGGCAATTGGATTTCAAAATCGTGACGAAAATATGTGTGTGGGCTGATTAAAAACTTAAAACAATGTGGTGTAATTTAATCACGGTTATACATTTCTTACATCGCAATATGCAAAATTTCAGCAATAAATAGAGTACCAGCGCCTCAAAGCGGAAGGGGGTTTGTATAGGTGTTATATAAAAACATGGCCCGATGTGGTCGAACTTTTCAAAGCTTGATATTGAACTATGCTATGTTTGTGGCTTGTGGATTAGCTGCACCTCAAATCGGGAGAGACCTTTCTTTAGGCGTATTGGGGCAGACATCCCCTCACTTTGGTTTTTTTCTTGACCAAAGTGGTGCAAAGCACTCCCCAACATAATCTTCTTTTACTCGTTTTAATTGACAACATTTTATAAAACGAAAAAATCAATGGTGAAAGGACATTAATGTATAGTTTTTGAATACTTTTGACTTTTTTTTTTAAAAAAATTTTTCCTCGGAACACACTAGTGTGTTGTATGCCATTCAGTTGTCCATACGAGGCATTCATATTCATACCGTAGACTGGCAACCGTTGACGACACATGCCAAAAGTTGTGCATAGATAGGCAAACGATCGGACGGACAGAGAAAAAGATAGACCGACAGACAGACACTTTTCTATGCGCCGACTGTTATTTCAAATTATTCAAATTGTTGGTGTTATCACAAAATGCCATCGGAAGTTGCATAAAAAAGCGCACCAACGAATGTAACACTTTTCTTCAATGCGCCATGAATGGATTAAAGCCACCAACGCCCGCCACCATCTCGACCATTCGCCACTGTTTTTGTGCCGATTAAAATTGGCATTAGCTGAAAAATAAAGAATGTCAATATCGTTGTTTTCAATGAAAACGTACCCGCCTTTCTTTGTTCATTCGATTGTGATTTTCGATAAATTTTCAAAACTGTCCTCCCAAATTAAACAATTAAGGATTTGGCATGCCAAGTCGGCTAAGAAAATTAAAAAGCCTGAACAATCGGTTAAGAAATTGAAGCAATGGAAACTAAAGGTCATTAAACCTAAAGCATTTTTGTTCGTATTCGATTGATTTGATGGTTAAATTTCTGCACGCATTTTATTTTACTACTTTTAATAAATTTTATTCAAAAAGGTATACATATCTCTTGAGAACCAATGATTCCTGTTTTTCTGTCCCAGGAAAAAAAATCTAAAAAACTAATGTGTCGTTCGTCATAGCGAAGAAAGACCGCCGGTAGCAATTCCAAGAATAACTTTTTTATTATAACTTCACTATTATTAAAGTTTTACGTCTATCCAACTCCTGTCCTTATTTCAACTACCAACTATCACAACTACCGGTAAATAATACGACACCCGTAACTTCACTTTGACTAATAGCTCTAACAGTGGTTTGGGTGTAAACTAAAAGGTGGTAACATTTTGAGGGCCGCTGTTGATTTTGAATTAAACACAAATTATTTTGGAAATTATTGTCATTTCTTTTTATTATGACAATATTGGTGTGGTTCAATTATCTAGAGAACAAAATATCGGCCAAATGGCCGCCGCGACCTCGACGGCACACCTCCATCCGATGGTCCAAATTTTCGATGACGCTGGTGCATAATTGAGGTTCTATGCCGTAAATGTGCCGAATTATCTCATCCTTTAGCTCTTGAATTGTTGCTGGCTTATCGACGTTCATCCTTTCCTTTAAATAACCCAAAAGAAAGAAGTCCAACGGTGTCAAATCACATGATCTTGGCGTCCAATTAACAACGCCACGACGTTAGATAACACGGTCATTGAATTTGTCGCGCAAAAGAGCCATTGTTTCGTTAGCTATGTTTCAAGTGGCACCGTCCTGTTGAAACCACATATTGTCCACATCCATATCTTCCAATTCGGGCCATAAAAAGTTCGTTATCATCTCACGATAGAGAACACCATTCCCATTAACTGCCTGACCGGCCTCATTTTGGAAAAAAACGGCCCGATGATGCCGCCAGCCCATTAACCGCACCAAACAGTCACTCTTTGTGGATGCATTGTTTTTTCGACAATCACGCTTGGATAATCATTCGCCCAAATGCGGCAATTCTGCTTATTGACGAATCCACTGTGGTGAAAATGTGCCTCACCACTGAAGATGATTTGCTTCGAAAATTGATCATAATAAGCCTCGTTTGTGTATCTTTCCATGGTTCAAATTGAGTTAGTCTGAAATTGAGAAATATCAAATGAAATGCAGAAAAAAACTTGACGTTTAGGTGTGGTTCACGTTCAACATCGGCCCTTAAAATTTAACCACACTTTACAACCAACTCGTCATCTCATGGCGCACATTAATTACCAAGGTGGTTTTGCAGAACACATCCTCCAAGATCGCCTTAAAAGCTGATGAATCTTAATCTTTATAGACGGCTCAAAAATGGCCACGAACACGGAATAATGATTATACTCCTACTAAAAGCTCTAGTCTCCTAGAACGCATTAGGTGCCAAGGTGGTTTTGCTAAACTCATCCCAATAGATTGTCTTAGAAGCTGGTGACTATTAATCTTTATCGCCGACTTCAGAATGAAGATGGTCGCGGGATCAGGATTATACTCCTAGTCCTTAAATCTCGCTATATCTACCACACTTCAACACTAATGTACGGTCTTGGAGGCAGAAATTGGCGATATTAACCATTGTCGCAAAGTAGATATCAGACTAGTTCATTCCACCAGCTAAATTTAAAATTTATGTCGGCGTACCGGTGGCTATGAAAGCCTTAGGCTCAAGGAATATCAAATCATGCTCTACCATGGACTGCTTTCTCTCCCCTATCCAAATTCAGGCGCACAATGTAATGCTCTGCTGGAAACCCGGACATAACGAAGTACCAGGAAGCAAATTTAGAAACATATTGCGATAAGCTCAAAAGTAGGAACATCATCTCAAGTACAGGATGCCTCCGCCTTTATGATCTAGAGGGAGAGAGGTCCAGAGGTACAAGAAAGAGCTTTTAGATCATCGAAACTATCAAGCAAGTCTGAACAACATTCACGCTGATGAAGTCGCAGAAGCAGTATCCAGATACAGTGTGAATGTAGTACTAGGGGATTATCTCCCGGAGATTTTACCAGAGGAGAAGACGCTACTTCGCCAGACGCGCGTGGTTCTGACTCAGCTTAGATCTGGATCGTGCAGACTCCTCAATTTTTATTTGGCACTAATTGTTGCTTACGTTCCGGACGTTTGTCCCGCCTGCAATCAGGGACCACATGACGTGCTGCACCTCTTCAATTGTCCCGTCAAGTCCACTCAGATAACTCCCAGGTCTCTGTGGACGCATCTAATTCAAATGACGAATTTCCTCCACCTCGATAGCGATGCAGATCCCCTATAGACGAACAGGACTTCAAAATAAAATGTGTTGTTGTTACAACATCAAACAAGTGTGCCAGGTTAGTAAAAACCTCGGCCCTGTATACGCGCATTTTGTTCGTTGAACATAAAAATCGTGTCGACCTACTGGGAGCAGCAGAAACCAGTTCGAGGTGAGAAGTAGTACGGAATAGCATGGTTGCTGTTGTTGTTGTCGCGGCACACATAGTGCCGGGGTGACAGACCTTGGTCGAAGAATTGCTGTTTCGGGTCAATCCGGTGCATAGAACCGGCTGTCGGTGTCTAGCAACCGGCATGGTTGCTTGATCTCTTTGCCGGCCATTGATGTGACATGCACCAAAAGGCTTCTGTCGCTCGACAGGAACACACAGTATGGTCGCTGGTGTCATCCCTGGCCAGTGCGTGACAGGCCAAATGACTGAACTCATAGGACATTTATGTTCACTTCTGTGGAAGATTTTTAAATTAAGTGGAGTGGGAATCTGTGCTGCACTTGCTTTGTTCTACAAACCAAGTGCTGCAATCGCCTTCCCATGAAGCAGGCTCTTAAAGACTTGCAGATTCTTTGCTTAGACTTGAAGATGCTCCCTCTGTCAAATTAATTATGAAATTTTCCTAGTTTAATAGAGCCAATAATGAAAATTAAGAGCGAAATACAACAGAAATCCCCTCTCCTTCATAATCATTCTCGGCTCATTATTTCCTACTTTTTTACAACGAAACAAATTTAGTAGGCTCCGAGTGAACCTGCCAGTTGTAATCTCAGCCGGTTTTTCAGTAAGGCGTTGCTGCATGCCTGCTGGCACGACAGGGTTACGTTTTATTGTCTCGTTCTTGCGATTTGCATTGACAATTCATTCCATTGGGACTTTTGAGCTCACGAACTTCAAAGGTTGGTAAGGACTTAAAGGTTGGTAAGGACTTAAATAAATTACTCTGTAGATCGTAGTAGGCACTTAAATCCAAATAGAAGCACTTAAATCCAAATAGAAGTATATAGAATGAATATATATTTAGACTTAAGTGCCTACTAAGATCTGCAAAGTAATTTATTAAGTCCTTATTTAAATCTGTTAATTAAGAGAAAAACATATCTGAAAGAGCAACTTCGATATTTACTTTACTCGTTTTATCACCCCTATCATCACGTATCCCTCGTAACACCTCCGTTATCATCGTGACCATCGTCATCGTAAGAATCATGATCGCCATCACAATCACTTAACTTATCCCAGTTGTCATGGTGAGGCAACAAATTGCCGCATGCGTGTGCTGTAACATTTTGCGCTTTTGCATTTCCGCTCAATTCCTTGGTTTGACATTTACTCCGAAAAAAAAACATTTATGGTCTACACATGTATATTTATTGCCACTTCCTGTTCAAATTGCTGTTGTCCACTTTGTCAACGAAATTATCATCAGCGAGGCAGTAAAGCAGCAAAGCCACAGCACACAAACAACATCGAAAACTCCTCTATTCGGCAAAGGCAACCAGTCATGCGTACAAGAAATTACATACGGCGATGGCAACGACAAAATCAGGAGAAAAACTCCGCAATATAAACCTGTTGCACCAAAGTCCATAATAGCCTAATCTATTTATTTCCAATAGAGTCAATATGTGATCGTACGCTCAGCGGGCGATGCAAACTACAGTGTCTGCCTGTCCGTTCGTCTGTCCATGTGTCTCAGTTCGTTGTGATATGTTAGACCACACCATATGTGGAGTATGCTTGGCTTGAAATACGTAGCAACATTATCGTCTTATGATTTATTTGTTGTTAATTTCCGTTTTTCTGCGTTCCGTTCGCTGTAATTTAAGGTAATTTGTATCACAAACCAGCAATTTCGAAGTGATTGCAGTAGGCAGACGCCGGCAACAAAGTCAAAGTGTTAAATTCTTCCGTGATGATGGCATGTGACAAAAAAGAAAAACAAAACAAGACTTAAGACACAAACATGGAAAACTAAGGAATGGAATACTGAGTGGAATTCAAATGATATCAGGTTAAGGAATGCCACTCAAAACAACTGTTCTGTAGATAACGCATATATTGTGGGTGGTGGTAAATGTCAGGAAGACATTCCGTCGCCTTAGTTACTTGAAACTAATATACCCAAGTCCCTATTCACAGAAATATGGTGTGAATACTTTTTAAGATATTCCATGAATGTCAAAAAAAGGTGCAGAGGTTAATTTCTGTGGACCGTTCGAAAAGGATATTTAAAATCGGCAATTTTCCCCTTCATAGACTGTTTTGGAAAACTATTGGTAATTCTATCGGTCATAAAACTCATATAAAAATCGAAAAACTGTTTGGTGAAAAAACATATTCAGGGTCTAGACTGTTCTTTTTCAATGCGTTGCTTTCTTTTCCTTAGGAATGATATTTGACCTCTTGCCCAGGATGTTGAGGGTATACGATAAAATGGACATTAACCGTCCCTAGCCGACTTTAAACTGAGGTATTTATTTGTGTTTATTGTGTGAAAACCCTTATTTATTCCTTAAATAGCTGTTTAGTGAATTCTGTTATACAGGGTGGACGATTTAAGATCGTTAACTTGCTTCAGCTGTAAAAAACAGTATTTAATAATGTAGCACAATCTCATTCATATGACTACCACAACTGGCTCGGCAGTACCTCACCCGATCAACCAAATTTTTCAATTCATCTTCGATTGTTTCGGGTCGAACCTCTTCAACGGCTATTTCGACTTCATGTTTTAGCGCTTCAATTGTCTCTGGATGCTTTGCGTAACATTTATACTTAATGGCTCCCCTCAGAATATAATTTGAAGGGCTGAATTCACAGCTCCCAGGGGGCCAATTGACATCACAATTTCGACTCGTTATTCGATTTTCAAAAAAGTGCTTAAAATATCGATGGTTGTGTTGGTCTTGTTAAGATCCAAATGTCGTCCATGTAATTCTCTTAAATTATTGAAAACAAAAATTCGTTGATCATGGCGCGGTAACGCTCACCGTTGATGGTAACTGCGGTTCCTTGCTCATTTTCGTAAAAAACGGACCAAGAAAACTGCCAGCCCAAAATCGACACCAAACAGTGACTCGTCGTGAATGCATGAGCTTCTCAATAGTCACATGTAGGTTCTCTGGTTCCCATATAGCTACAGAAATGAAAATGAGCTTCATCTGAAAACACGATTTGTCGGTAAAATTCGTCATCTCTTGCCAAACAATCTTCAGCCTATTGGGCGAAGCGAAAACGCATTGGATGGTGTTCCATTATAAAATGCCAAAGTTAACATTTTCCAATAAAACCAGAAATTTGAAAAAATTATCAGTACTTTTTTTCTTACAGCCGATTCAAATTTAAAATTTTAAATAGTACACCCTATATCTCGATAACATTTTCAACTACGAACCAGTATACAGGTCGGACCATCCATGCCACTTATATAAATTGTTTTGCGTAGTTCATAGTCAGATTTGATTAAAAAATAAATTGTTTCGGCATATTATTGGTTTTTTTGAAAAGCAAAGATTTTCATTAGTTAAGGAAAACTATTTAATTAACATTAAATGTTTAATTGATTTTTAGTCTAAATATATTTTATTTATTCAAAACGTAACTGAGCCACTAGGTAATACTCGTATTTAGTTACGATTACTACAATAATTCAAAATATTCACAAAATTGTAAATTAACCAATCAAAGCAACTGTGAAAATAAGAAATAACGTAACCATTTTAATCAAAAATAAATATAAGGGAGGAATTACTCTGCCGCCAAAGAACCACTCCACTCCGTTAATAAGAGCAATAACAATTAGGAATTCACAACTAAATTAGGAATTCACTCAAAATAAAAATTAGGAATTCACACAAAATAAAAATTAGGGATTCACACAAAATAAAAATTAGGAATTCAAAACAAAGTTGAATACTTAATTAATGCGCTGACAAAGCTTACTCATATGTCTGCCACATACGACAGGCTCGGCTGGCTTAGCAGTAAAGCGTCCTGTCGATCCATTGTAAGATATGGTCCTTTGTAAAGTTGGATCATATTGTCCTTCTAGAAGTCACAAATATTGTCATTCTATAAGTCACAAATTAAATTCGATTGTGTCCAAATTTCTCATGGTACGTTGCAACTTTCATTGGCATATACTTAGTAGGGACATAAAAACTGTTACAACATTAATCACACCCATTTCAATAGTAGAACTGGACATATCCCGTTAATGTCATATGGGCTTTGAAAGCTAACCTCAATAGCGTTAGTCTGTAATGGGATTTTAAAATTGTTTCAACTTTCATCATGGAGTGGTCAGATAATGAGAACCGTATCGCTGTAATAGCGCTTTTCAAGTGTGAAATGAAAAAAGCGATATTTTTAAAACGCTCCGGCCACTAGGGATTAGCCGCATGTTCGTCTTCCGGTGCATAAAACTGTTTGAGGAGTCTGTAGATGTAAAAGACCGCCACCGGTCGGGCCGCCCATGCTCCGTTCAAACACCGCATGTCATCAAAGCCGTTAAATCAAGAATTCACAGAAATCCGCTCCGAAAACAGAAAATCATAAGTCGAATCATTAAAAAAGACTTGGGACTTTCAAACGACGTACCGAATATTTGTTGACTGCAGCTTTAAAAAAAATAGGATTAAAAAATGCAAACGTCTTCTGGTGAAGCACGCTGAGAACTTGCACAGAAAAAAGTTGTTCACCGATGAAAAAATGTTTACCGTTCAGGAAAATTTTAACAAGCAAAATGGTAGAGTGTATGCGCGGTTATCTAAAGAATGGGTGGAAAAGGGTCATCACCCAGCTTCAGTCATGGTTCTGTGGGGTGTCTCTTACGATAGGGTCACTGACCTGCATTTCTGCGAACAAGGAGTCAAAACATCGGCCAAAGTTTACCAAGAATCCGTTTTGGAAGCTGTTGTGAAGCCTCTTAACAATGCCCTGTTCCAAAACCAGCCATGGACTTTCCAGCAGGATTCTGCGCCGGCCCATAAGGCTAAAACGTCCCAGGCCTGGCTTCGAAACCATTTGCCAGCGTTCATTTCCTCTGAAGAATGACCCTCAGACAGTCAAGATTTGAACACATTGGATTACAAATTGTGGACGGTTTCAGATGACAAGGTTTGTCACAAAAGATACCCCAACATTGGATCTCTTAAGACTGCTTTGGTTCGAGATGTGTCCAATTTTCCAATGGACAAGGTTCGTGCATCTATTGACGATTGGCCAGTGCGACTTAAGGCGTGTGTAAAGGCAAAAGGCGGACATTTCGAAAAATTAGATTCTTTTGGATACAATATACATACATCAATAAATGTATTAAAAAATATTTTACAGCATAAAACGTGTGTAACAGTATTTAGGTATGTCCGTACTAAGTATGTGTGCATGTACAAGGTAAATGTTCTCATACTGTAGTCAAGCCAATCGGACGGTATGTCTATATGGTAGGAATTGTTTTGGGTGTGCCGTCTTGTCCTCATTCATCGGTTTGCAGGAATTTTAGTTCCTGCCGCTGTTAAAGCCACACCTCGTATGCCCACTCACTCTTAAAAGTAACACATTTAGTCTAACCTTACCAAAATTACGGTCAAGGGCGCGTTGTCTTATGAACATGACTTACATAACCAAGTCAGCGTAATCGTTGCATTTTGGCGCGCTTAATTGCATAGATTTCGGGATACAGCTCAGCTCATGGTTCGTCCGACGCGTGTTCTTCCCGCCTACGCAGCTGGGGCCGTATAGCACCCATGTTTCGGCGCTATATTAAAGCACGAGTAGTACCAGTGTATTGCAGAGTGTAATCTTTGTCATTCGAGAGAGGGCTCTGTTCTTTAGCTGTTTGCCGATTCCAAAATATGTCCTATTTGCATAATGGTGTAGGGTATCAAATAGTCAGACTTTACACTTTTTAATTGTTTTTCGTTCGAATGGTTCAGAACGTACCTGCTACTAATACGTTTCATCAAAACTATTACACAAACCGCAAACAGCAAAAAACTTAAATACGGTAAAAGAATCTAGTGAAGGTAGACATAAAAATCCTTGTTACGAACTGTGAGCATAAGACCGACGTCTTTGTTAGGCATTTTTCATGCAAACCAAGGCCAGGAAAAGTTTTAGAGACAAGAACTTTTGATATTTACTACAAATTACCAATAAAAAAATGTGATTAAAGATTAGAGCTTGTCATGACAAAATCACAGCTAACATAAAGATTCCGTTGCAAAATAAAGATATAAAGATTCCGTTGCAAAAGAATGATTAGATAGTTTATAACCCTAATGCATACAGTGTACCAACAATGTCTTCGTACAGCAGCTTGTTAAAACTTTATTGATAAAATACAAATAAAGTATGAACAACATTGAAGATATAATAATGCAGATTCGTTAATTTGCCATTCCTTTTTAAAGTAACAAAAAAATAGAAGCCATTTTATTAATTCATGTAAAAGTTATTTAATAAAAACTAAAAAAAGGCATTAATTTAACTTCTATATAATCTTCGTACATGTAAAAAGATATTATCTTAAAGTTAAAAGTAGCATTTCAAATTTTATTTTAATATTATGTTGGGTAACATTATTTTACATTCAGGTTGTCGGGCATTGGTTTCACAAGTTTGGTTGTCTAGCTTGACTCAATTTTCGTCCATTATTCCCGGAGAACAGTTTTTAACCGAAGCTTCAAGCTATTATGATAAGTCCTGATACCTTTTCAAGCAAAATCAAAATATATTCAATCAGAATCAAATTATAGCTCTACGGTGGTGTTTTTAGAATATGTAAAGTAGTGTACACCAAGTACATCCAAGGGTTATGGGCCGTTTGCTTTAAGTCATTATATTGCTGATGATAAAAATTGTCCGACAACCCCATTTTTCAGCACTTGGCTTCAAATGTCTCAGAAAACTTGTATGCACGATCATCCATCATCCCTTTAATTATTTCTAAATGTCTAACGCCATTGCCCATACCAATACGTCACCACCAACATGCTTTATAGTTGTTATTAAGAGTTTCGGATTATAGGCTTCTTCCGGCACTATAATTCTAGCGTCGGAACCAAAAATTTTGTTTTTCAATTTATAACGGTTCTCCAAAACTCGAGCGACGCATTTTCGTATACAAGGGCGAACTTCAAATGATATTTACGAATCGCTGAATTTACAAATGGTTTTCTTCGCGTTGTTAGAGATCTTAACTGGGGTTGTGACAACCAATTGTTTTGTGCATTTTTTGTTGTTGTTAGCAATTTTTGGTAATAATAAAATAACCAAACCAAAAACGGTTGCTTAATGTTAATTTTTTTGATTTAAATTAGGGACTTTTAGGCAATCCAAAAAATCTGACTTTACGGCAATCGATTAATTCACATTTTTGGTAACATCTATTATCTTCCCCTCGACATGACCTTCCTAATGTTTTGGAGCACTTGTTTTTTGTTTTTTTTAATAAAAATTTAAAACTTTTACGATAGCTCCCATTTGTGAAACAAGTGAATTTTTGGATCCCAGAAAGCGTTTCTAGAGGTTCGGATATTTCGTCACTTCCATCGATACTTTGGCTCGATTTACCGAAAAGTAAAGGGCGCCAAATAACATGCAGTTGTACTGATGAAATACTAGTGGTACATGCAACCTCAATCATTCGGTTGGCAAAAAGATTCGGTTATGGCCACGAATCTGTTCTCAGTGTATCTGCTCTCTCAATTAATATCCAACTTATCTTTTCTCCGAGTGTATCGAAGAGTTTTCATATTTAATACACGCTTGTGCCTTAAATCTTTTGTTTTCACAACAAGACACTTTAACAATAAAACTGCCATAGTCAATCTCTATTCATCGGGTATGTATTAGTGATTATCCTAAACCACAACTCAGTTAAATTCCATTTAATTATCATGATAATGCCATTATGATCTGTGCATTAATATAGTCTTTTAATACGGGCTGGCGGTTGCTGGTGGCGCTCTTAATAAACTGTCAAATCACAATGTCATATTAAAATAAAGAAGAAAAAAAAACTGTCATTATGTTATTATGGCATGTTGATGTAACCAAATGTATCGCAGCATGTACAGACATGCATACACATGTAGATACGTGAACATATTTCTGGACATCAGCCGACTTACATACAAGTGTCGTGCCGATATCAGTATCATGTGTGTAAAAAAAGCTTCAAAACAATATTTTCCTTGCATTCATCTATTGAAACAGCCGGCAAACGGCTGACCAAAGTTTGTGGCACCTGCCTAGCGGACATCCCCGCTTTGAGTGCACATACATAGGAGTATGCTGCGGCATCCTGAGCCTATGCGGTAGTCGCGTGGCATTGCTCTTGGCCATCAAAGAGTGGTGTGAGTTCCGAGTGCTTTTGCATAGTCGTTCGGATTGGGTGACCAAATAGTCATAAAAACCGGAAAGGATTTTCTTCACTACTGGTAGTAGTCGTAGTAGCCGTGGTATTGTTGCGGTGTCGCTTAATACAAATATTATGTAAGAGTAAAGTAAAACGCTTAAAATGCATAGTAAATTGTTCGCTACTACTGGTTTCAATTGGTCATGTGTGGTAAACTGGATGCAAGTGGTGGCCCATGCACTGAGCAGCAGAAGGAGGATAGTTATGTTATGTGGAAACTGGGAGAAATAAATATACATTTTTTTGCATGCTTCCTTTTTGCTCAGTTTGACTTTTCGTTGCGTAGTGAAGGGCGTTTAGATGTTGTCTACCCGCTGATCGAGTAAAACACGTAGTGGGTTTTGATTTCAGTTGCTCCGGATAATGACCTCTTCGCATATATTTTAGTCTCCGGCCAGGACTGGTTATTTTTGCCACTCTTTTTGGGTACGCCAAATATTTTAATTGTCTTGCGTTGAATATGTTTGGTGAATTGTTGAAAGAAAAATGCGGTTTTGAAAATGTCCATACTAAGTGTAAGTCAACCTCAACTTCCGTATGGTTGGTTAAGGTTGAGGTCGTGTTATACGACCCAAGGATTTGGATACACACTTAAGCCAGTTGTTTGGCCTGATGTGCGCTGTACGTAGGTTGGCGGATGCTCTCAATTCAATTGTTTTGTGTTGTCCATGAACCTTTTACGGTTTGGCAATCAATTTTTTTTAGGGTTATCAAACTAAAAATTATTTCACCTGAACGTAGGCTAAGTCAATATAAATTCTTACTTTACCTTAACAGCAAATGTGCATCTATGTGTGTCTGTTTGTCCAGTGTAAAATATATATGCCTCAGTTTTGAGCGTGCAGTTAGGCCGCTGATTAATTTACTCAGCTACTAGCCTATAAGTCTGACCTTGTATCAATTATACCTGTACCTACTTTAAGTTAATTAATTAAATTTCATTAATTTTAGCCTCAAGCTATGGGTATTAAACTTCAGTTCTCAATCAACTAAGAATCTATGGTTGTAATCAAAGCGCAGGTTGCTACGTCGAACCCATTTAGACGAAACTTTATCATAAACAATTTAAAGCTTTCGGCCAAGGTGCAACTTTTGGCTAAGGATAAACCTATTCTTATATAGAGTAGTGCTGGTATAACCCCCCTTCGATGGTTCTTTCCGATTTGTAGCCCTTTTTTCAGGTGTCACAAGCGGGTGTGATGTAATTTAAATTCCTCACAGCTTGTTATGATGGCTCAATTATCAATTATCCTCAGTAACCAGAATTTACTATATTCTACCATGTTTTGATATAGCCAAACAAGCATCTCGTTTGAGTACTGCTGCTACATCTTGATCAGGTTAAACATAGCTTATTTTAAACATTGAACACACCGTGGTAAAGTTAGACCTTATCAAATCAATCGCTCAGACGAGACAGGTTTTTACAAGAGATAAGATATATTAAGAGATATTGTTCCATTGAGACCCCAGTTAGTTAGTTTATAAAAGGGAAGGCAGGTTTAACAAAAGTGCAGTTTATGAGGCGTAACACATAAAATATACCAAACACCCGGGTATTTATGGAATAAAAATGAACAAGGGCCCTAGGGGCACTGAACATGTTTTTTTTACTTAAAGTTTTTTCTTGTTTAGCCGACGAAGATCTGTGCTTTAAGGCTGTCAGTTATGAACCGGCCTTATGTAGGGACTCGGGATTTTAAAGTATTCTGATATTGATCACTGTCAGAGGAAATTCTTTAAAAAACTTTTAGTTAAAATTTTAAATACTTTATTAAAAATCTTGCTGTTCTGGAACGGATTGACGGTTTATAAATTTATTTAAAATTTTATATTTGTTGCTTATAAAATTTTAATATTTTTTGTTTTTAAATTTTTTTTTAAATTTTATTTTCATAAATTGGCTCAGTAGCCGCCTAACAAACATAAAACAGTAATTTGTACCACCATAATTGTTGACGTTATGAGCACACAAATGACGTAGATCGGCAATTATACCATACACTTATACAATTACAAAAAAGATTTTTATAGAAATTTTGTGTAAAATAAATTTTTAGATACGCATCAAATATTTTGACCCCGCTGAAAGATGCCGAATAAAGTTAAGTGAACGTCTGGGTGGCCCAAAAAGACTGAAGGGTTCACCAAAGAGGTTACGAAAAGTTCGATTGTGGTTCGTGCTGTATGCACAGTGGCTCCATCTTGCTGGAACCATATGTAAGGAGAATTCCCAACTTGCGGAAACAATTTTCAATCATAGTTCTCGGAGCCCTTCCTCATTTTTGGAAAAAAAAATAGGGACTGATAACTTTAATATCCATAACTATGTACCAAACAGTTCATCTGGAGGAGTGTTTTTGACGCTGATGTAATACCTTAGGAATCTGAGACTGAACCCTGTTTCCAGAACGGGACTAAGTTCTAAATCATGTTGTTACAGCGTACTTTTTTGGCATTAAAATGACGACGATGATTTTGTTAAGTTGAGATAAAAACCTTGCCAGAAGAATAATAAAATTTAAGAATTATGATGCGTTGCTGTTCAGTAGTAATCATATATCTGCACAAAAACAACAACATAAAAAATTATAAATGAAAGAGTTATGAATATTGAATATGAAAGAGTTATGAATAATTTACAAATTGGTGATCCTCCACAAAACCAAGCACATTGTTTATTACACCCCACACACCATGGGTCTAAAGTCCCTATTATTACTATTTAAATTTTAACACAATTGCCGTCCTCTTTATATCCTGCCTGTCATCTACAATTACCGTATTGTCTCTTAAGTCTTTTGTTTATTATTCGACTACAATTTGCTTGCACTAGTAATCTATGGACTGGCAACAGTTCTTCTTGGCGCTAAATGTATTGACATATTGATTTCCGTTTGACAGTCCATTCAGCTACTATTTTTCCAATTGTGATTTTTAATGCGTTTTTAATAAACTCCATATATTGCGCTGTCATGCGAAACGTGATTATGTCACAGAAACAATGATTGATGGTAATCTGATATTTATTTACATACCCTACGCGCTGTGACGTGAGACACTGTAGTAGTTTTGTGCCGGGTTTTTAGAGTACTCGAAAGATATTAGTTAAAAGATTAAAATAATATTAAAAAAATTAAAATCAAATTATTAAGGATAGAGTTTGGAAATTTTAACTTTTCTTTATCCTCAAAATTTCAGAAATCGAAATTAGCTTTTATGTTTTTGAAACATTTCACCATAGGATGAGTATTTTGTAACATCTCGTAGTGTGTATCATTGAGTGTTGAGCTTTAAGGACCCCAGGGCAGACCACGTAGATTTTACTTTTCGATGGCGTTTAATTCCGCCAAGAAATTAACTTGGCAGTCAGTTCGATTGTGAATTAGTCTGCCCGGAATATAGTTCAAACGCTTGGAAGTTTGTATGAGGCTTCTAGGTACTGAGCTGTTGACAAAGTTTCTGAGATCATTTCATTCTTTATTTGAGAAAACTCCTGAGTACATTGTATTCTCTATTTTCGAACCGTATGTGAAGTTTATGTTCCGATCTTCTTTTAAGACTAAGTAACTGGTTCAATTCTTCACTATCAATTCGAAACCCATTTCCAGAAAAGTTTAATGTCCAGAACAAGACCAGGTAATTTGTGAATAAAGTTATATCTTTTATGGTAAAGTTGTTGATCGGCAAAAAGTCTTTAACTTTTGATCTAGTAAACATTTTTGAATTCATTTAATCGCGTAATCGGGATTATTTTGAAAATTAGCCTAAAGGTATGAAGACTGTTTTATTTATCGAAGCCCTGTGTCGGCATTTTTTGTTAAAGTCACAACCAGCTCCTAAGATGGAGCTGTGCCCTTATGACTTTGTTTATGCGAGTTTTTTTTTTCTTTGATGGAGTGAAACTTTAGCTCAACAGTTCCTCACGAATAATTGTTTTGAGTTTCTTGCACGACACTACATTAGGGCGCTGTGTGTAAGTAAAATTCTGATAATCGCTATGTGAACTCAATGTATCATTTTTTATTTGAAGACCTTATTTCCCTACGAGCTACTTTCAGCAAGTTTAGACGTCGCATAGGGGATTTCATCATTCTATTAGTTTGCATTTTATTTCCAGAAAAGTTAAAGGTCCAAAACAATGACCAGGTATTTTGTGAATTTAGTTAAATAATTTAAAAGTTTTTGATTTTAATTAATTAATCGGCAAAAAGTCTATAACTTTGGATCTAGTAAACATTTTTGAGTTCAAGGACTTAAAGATTATTTTAAGCTATTGGCATTTAATCGAGAAATCAAGAATATTTAAAAGTTTATACCAAAGTTGACTTCTTTTCTAACTTTGCGATTTGAAAAAAATAATGTTTTAAGTTTTTTTTTTATATATTTAAGCATTTAATTTTTCATAAAACAGACAACAACATTTTTTTTTTGTATTACAGTTTTTTTTTAGAGTTTAAAAGGGTGTGAATTTATTTTTCGACTTTTTCAAACTGTGTCTCATAAATTTTAAGAGGTATTGTACTCAATGTTTTTTGTAACCTTCGCTGAAGGGCGGATGGAATATTAAATTTTTCATTTCGATTCAACAAAAGCTGTTTGGGCGAAATCTGCCCAGACGGAAAAAAGTTACCCTTTAAGGAAGTACTGGTACCTCGAAAAAGTACACTTTAAAAAACTACAGGTACCTCAGAAAAAGAACACTTTTTTAAGAAATCGCTTAAGAAATCATAATTTGTTTGGATGGACAATTGTTAAAAGGGTCGCTGTTAGTTGGGACGCACAAAATAATTCAACAAAAGGCTCGACTTTTTTGTCTTATGTGGCCCTAAAAACATCCCAAATTATCAAACCTGGCGATCCTGGCGATCAATAGTCATATATATATTTGGGTACTCAAATTAAAGAAAATTTTGCTACGAATCCAAATATTTAGTAATTTTAACATTCTGGCAGATAAGGGACGTATGCATGGGCCGAAGTAGCCCAACAACAAAAAGCATTTTTATCCTTAGTAGCATAGGGACGTTAAAGGGTACATAAGGTTTGGCCTGGAGGTTTTTACTAGTTATTATAAAGTATGGTTTCATATATTTTCTGACTTCCACATCTTGTTTGTACCAAATATATTTTGGTTGTAGTAACTATTTCAAAAAATATCGATTTTGATGAAAAGAAAATTCAGCTTTGGACTGACATTACTTTTTTCCTTTAGAAGCCTTTAAATGCTGTACCAACTCGAACAGAAGGCAAGTAAAGGATTCACGCATTTGAACTAAATGAGTTCAATGAGACCTGGGGTCCGAAACGTTAGCATCAATTCGCGGCCAATACGAATTGAGGCGGCTGCAATATCCAGATCTTAGCTGATCTAGATATAAGCGCGTCTGTCTAGGTAGCTTCTTCTCCTCTGTTAAAATCTTCGGGGGATGTTTAACTAGCAGTACATTCACGCTATAGCTGATACTGCTGCTGCGACTTAATCAGCGCGAATGTCGTTTAGACCTGCCTGATAGTTTCGATGATCTAAAGGCTCTTTCTTGTATCGCTGAACCTCTCTCCTTCTAGATCATAAAGATCGTACCTGATCTGCCTGGGCGGAGGCATCCTGTCCTTGAGATGGTGGTTTTGGATGACTACTGCGAAGACACCCTAGCAGGAATTGCTTAGACAACAGTCAATTGTGTCTGCGCACTGTAAGGACCTTCGTCTCCTCATGTAGATGATTCTCAAAAGTCATAAGGACTGCGCTGCGTAGATCGCTACATCCTTTGTTGTACAGCGGACAGAGCTAAGTTTAAGGAACAGAACCATTATTTTAACAGAATCGCAAAATGGTTCACTTCAAATTAAGGTAGAGAGTGTTAAAAATTTATCCTGGCGAAACATGCGACGTTTTCCCTTATTTTCTCTTGTCAGTAGAACAACGTGGGCCACTATGGTCACATGGTTAGTGCGTACGACTATTATACCCTTAGACCAAATTAGAAGTCCGGTTGGGACATCTAACGTTTTTCAGCTACGCAAAGTAATTCTGAGTCTATCGGCATAATTTTCCAGGAGCCTAAAGCAAAGTTTTAAAAATGCACGCACAAAGATTTAATACCCTGTATCTTAGAATGGTTATAAATACCCCATCTTAATTGCTTAAGTCCTATAACAAGTTATTAAGTAACAAGGGGGAACTTCTCTCAAATCAGTGAGCTGTACACGATTTATTATTTTACTTACTGACCGAAACCAATTGTTTAAGGCCAGTTTCGGAAGGCTTATCCATTTTATAGAGAAGTTTTTACATGGTAAGAGATAAATATTTTACTCGTAGAGTCGGCAGAATTTACGAGGTGAAAAATCGTGCTAAAAATTGTTAGATGATCTGAATCGGCGATAAATCACGCCTTTCAACCTTTAAACACACCATGGCGGCCCACCCCAACACTTGCTCTTATATACAGTAAAACCTTGGTAATCAAAACCTCGCTAATTCGAATTATCCAGTAATCCGAACTACGTTTCCCCTGTACTACATACTCTGTAATCCGAATTGATTTCAAAATATGTTAAGTTATTAATAAACATTATTTTAAAAGTATGTTATAGTTCCAGCGCAGTCAAATTTTGCTGATTTAAATCTTCATTACGCGTTCGGTAAAAAAAGACAGATTTTTTTCAAGAAGAAAACCTAATTGATGCTTCTTTATTTTCTAAAAATCTCTTATAAATTCTCAATAAAGTACAGTTTATTATTGTTTTTATTTTTTGTTATGGTTCGTTAGTTGTAAGTATTTCTCTTTCAAAAGCAATACTTATAAGTTCTTTTTATTTTTTTTTTAAACATATTTTTTTGGTTTTTCAAAGTGGGAAATAATTTTATACTTTGGTTTCAAATATATAATTTTTACTATTTAAACATTATTTTTACTGTGAACAATCGTGACATACATATAAATTGTAGTAAATATGTAGTGAACTCTTTTGAAAACACGTGAAGACGAAAGTATCCAATAATCCGAATTTTTCATAATCCGAATTAGGGTCTGCAATCAATTATTTGGTTAACGAGTTTTTACTGTACTTGTTTTGATATTCAGCAATTTCAAATATAACGACTATTTTCGTATTACAAATTTAAGCTTTACCATTGTGTATGCCAGTAAAATGTTAAACTTGAACTTTAATGTAAGACTTTCTTCCAACAAAAGCTGATAAACAACATAATGAAGTTTGCAATATTGATAATGAGTTTGTAAAGCTTTTGCTTTGTAAGCCAAGCACCAACATTAACCTATCATTACCAAAAGAAAAAAGAAACACAAGAAAACTGTCATACACCCTCTAGCACTGACATCTAGATGTCGCTGGCAATATTTTAAAATCGAAATACGTTAATTATGCATAATAAATATATACGTAGTCTTGGCTTCCCTTGTCTCTGCATATAATATACAATTCCCACTACTACTTGTATTAGCAAGTGCCTACTTACTTGCTAACTGATAGAGTAATTATTGTTTGTTTTGTTGTTGTGGTTGTTCTCTTATTAAAAATAAATTAAATGCAAAAATACATACTTATACATCCATAAACGCTGTTGCAGTGATGCCATTTTTTATGGCAGGGGGTCTTTACACTATGCGATCGAGTCGTCCTCTTCGCATATAAATAATCGCTGGCAGATCGAACAACAACGTTGGCAAAATGTAAATTGGCCTTTGGTGGCGGTGGCGGTGTCGGTGACGGTTGGTGGCTGTTGCTGCTGTTGTTTTTGTTATGTATCCACAATTATTGTAGTTGCATCTATTGTTGTTTCTGTTGAAGTTACTTCAATTTGGCGAGGAAGTCATAAAACTGTTATATGTTGCAATAAATTTGTCTCAATCACACATTTAGCCATCGTTACTATAATTTTGTTGCTGCTGTTGTTGAAGTTGCGATAGAAAACACATACACTCACACAAAACAACTTTACTTCTAACAATGCCATTGGAATAAAGATGTTGTACGTCATCTATACTTTTCCTACACCGCAACGGGGAGTTCAACATTTATACGCCGCCTAATGGGTGGACGGACGCATAGTTGGACAGACCGACGGACACAATGCATGAACCAACGATGTGAGCGTTGTGCCATCATTACGAACGATAAACTGAAACTGACAATAGTGCATATTCAATTTGCAAAATTAACTTTTAATGAATTGATCGCACTCATGCCGGTTAGTGGGTGATGGGGAGGTTAGGGGACTTTGTGCAATAATAATGAAATAACAAAAGAAAATTGGGTATAGCTTACGGTTGGCTTTGAAAATTTTCATATTTATTTATTTATTCATATAAATAAATATGAAACATATTGTGTGAGATGAAATTGAGTTTGGGATAGATTTTTATGTTTCAAAATCACCACAGGTGCATGGGGACTCCTTACTACAAGAATTATTTTAAATGAAATTAAACCCCACTTAACTAAAAACTTCAATAATAATAAAATTGTAGAGTCCCTACCAAAAATTAAAACAAATAAGTATAAAATTAATCTCAAATCGCAACATTGGGCTACTTATTCTTATTATGGATTTATAATCGTAAGAGAGTCCATTTAAGGCCAACAAATGTTTAAAACCCGTTTTTTGTGTGCATATGTTTCCGTTCCCTACATATGGTTATTCTTGTATTGGTTTACTCATCTTGAATTTAGCTTACATCGATAGGAAATACCATTATGGGAAGGTAGCAGAAGTTTCAAATCTTTAGCTTATTTATGATTGTACTTAAACTACAATTTAAATCGACATAGGTATGAACAGACCCGTGTGTAAGCCTGCTGGTTAAAAAACAACGGTGTGTGTTATCAAATTGACTCTGGCTTTATTTAAAATCTTAATCGGCATCCGCTAAACTGATGTAATAAAATATCCGTCAAATTGCCCCCTCGCTTCTGATCCAGAAATGTTATTGTTTAAAAAACTTACAAAACATATTTTGCTTTCGTAATACAAGTTTTCATTTTTATCAGGTTTTGAAAATAGGAAAAGTGTTTGGTCCACATTTTGTGTGTTTCAAATATATTTTGGTTGTAATAATTTTATTTAAAATATCTATTTTATAATAAAACTATAACTTTGGACCAACATTACTTTTTCTCCAAAAAACAAAAGGATGCAGTACCAATTTGGAAAGGTTCCCAATTTTTTTTTGGAGAAAACGTTTTACCGACCGAAATTGCCCGCTTAAAAGGTAGGGCTATTTTTTTTGCAAAAAAAGTTACGTAATTTAGTTCTAAAACGTGAACTTTTCGCGTCTTTTTGTGCCATTATTAAAATCTGGGTACGCAGCTAAAGAGATAAGCAAATTTCCTTTATCCTTATCCTAAATCATGGGTGGCCAAACTTTTCAGGAACTGGGCCAGATTTTAGAAATGAGGTTTCCTACCGGGCCGAAAATTTTTTTTTTTATTATTCAAAGCAATCAAGAAATGCATTGTTTTTTTACGAAGATAATCAAAAATGTTAATCAAACATATTTATTAAATTATAATTAGGTAATACAAAACGCAGTAATAAAAAAATAAACACAATGTAATAAATTTTAGTGAGACGTGTGATTTTGTTTGTCGGAACTAAGTTCATCAATATCGATATCGATTGATGTTGTTGCTACACGCAAACAGTTTTCCAAAAGCTCATCTGTGATTCGTGTTCTGATTTGAGATTTTATATGCTTCATTCGACTAAAAAGCTGTTCACAAGTGTAAGTGTTTCCAAATAGCGAGATCATAGATAGAGCATGCTTGTAAAATGCAGGATATTTCTCCTTGTCCAAATATGTTTTGTAAAACTCTTCCAAACCAACCTGATTGAATTTCTCCTTTAACTGTGCATCACAAACCATTTCACAATGTTCCATTTGTAAAACTCCTGGCAATAAATTCACGTCTACGGAGAATGGCGTTGCAAATGCAGCAAAAAGCACACGGTGCTTTTTAAAATCTAGAAACCGGTTTTCAAATTCCAACTTCAAGTCGGATATCAACGAAGCGTATTTATCCGCCGCCATTTGTGTGACGTCTGGCTGCAATAACAATGTAGGGAAGTGAGTGAAGTTTTTTGTCCTTAACTGTTGTTCCCAAAGCTCAAGTTTGATTTGGAATGCAGAAATAATATCATACATGTTATTAATTAGCTGATCTTTCCCTTGAAGTCGAGTATTAACAACATTTAGGTGGCTAACTATATCGACCAGAAATGCAAAGTCGGTAACCCAAATTCTGGGATACTTTTTGACTTGCTTGCGAAGAATGATTTTATTTCTTGCTTCAAATCAAACACTCTTTTCAACATTTTGGCACGAGTCAGCCATCTTACTTCTGCATAATATGCAACGTCATTATACGGTAAATCCAACGACTTTATAAACTCTTGGAACTGACGGTGATTTAACCCCTTCGACTTAATAAAATTCACTGTTTTGATGACCACCTTCATGACATGATCCATTTTAAGGGACTTGGAACATAAATTCTCCTGGTGAATAATGCAATGAAAATTTAGCATCGAAGTATTACCAACTTTGCAGGCCTCATTTTCAATCAATTTTACTAAACCTTCATGTTTCCCAACCATGGTTGGAGCACCATCTGTTGTTATGCCCGATATGTTGTTGAGTTGTAATGAAAAGCGATTCAATGTCGATGTAACTGCTGCTAACAAATCTTGGGAGCGAGTAGTGTCCTTGAGTGGATATAGTGCCGCCAATTCTTCTATTTTATTAAAATGGGCATCAACACCTCTAATAAAAATTGCCACTTGGGCGGTATCTGTTAGGTATGTGCTTTCATCCAATGCTAGAGCATAAAATATGAACTTTGATGCTCGCTTTTTCAAATTATTTTCAACATGTTTTCCAATGTCGTCGACACGCCTAGTAATAGTTTGACGAGACAGGCTTATTTTTGAGAAATGCGTTTTCTTTTCTGGACACAGAATTTCAACGACACTCTCCAAACATTCCTTAACTATTTCACCATCTGAATATGGCAACGGATTTATTATTATTCGCGACATTTCTGCAAATGCGTTTTTTGATTATTTCTTTCTTTGGTGGTTTTATGTACACGAAAAGAAAACAATGTGTGCATATGCTCCGCGGGCCACAAATAGACAATCTGCGGGCCGCACGTGGCCCGCGGGCCGCGCTTTGGCCACCCTTGTCCTAAATGTTATCTCATTCAAAGTCTTTATACGTATGCCCAAACACCCGTAATAAATTAACTATTGTTAAATATATCGATTTTGAAAAAAATATGTCTTGGGTTGGGTTCCCCATTTTTGGGGAAGGGGACGTTAACATTTGCCCACCCGAAATGGCCCCCTTGGAAGATAAAGTAGATTTAGTGCAAAATATTTCGTTTTTTAGGCTAAGACGCAATTTTTTTTATATTTTTCTGAAAAACTTTAAGAATCTAGCCGATGGAAATCGATTACTTGTTTGTTCCTATCCTTGGCCAAATATTTATCGACGCATCGTCCGCTCATTTTCATCGACGGTTTCGATTGGGCGTCTACGTCGATGATTTTGGTTCAACGTTTAGCCCGATGACTTCGGTCGATTTTTAGGCCGGTGATTTCGGTCGATCTCTTGCCTTGACCACTTCGAGGTAAGATTTTATACTCCGATTATATCTATCGTTTTCAGTAGATCGTTTACCTTGATTATTTTGCTCGGTCGTTCACCCGGACGATTTATGCCGACATTTTCCATCGATCCGTTACTACGAAGATTTTTTTCTATCTTTTATCGCAATGATTTCGATCAATTTCGAAAACTTTTGTCTGTCGTTTGCCCCGACCATTTAGGCCGAATCTTGTCCCCGATGACTGACAACTTACAGTTTTTATTTATTTGTTTCGATATTTCGATATCCTTTGGATAGCATCTTCAGGAAATATTAGTAATAATAACCAAACGTCACATCAAATTAACATCTAATATTGTGCAATATTAGACGTTGATTTGATGTGACGACAAAAGTCACCGGGGACAAGAGTCGACCTAAATGGTCGGGGCAAACGACAGACAAAAGTTTTCAGGTTAAACGATTGATTGAAATCATTGCGATAAAAGATCGGAAAAAATCTTCGTTGTAACGGAGCTTGAATAAAAATAAAAAATAAAGACAGATAATTTTTTTAAATTTCTGGTTTTATTTATTTGCTTTGTGCCAAATTGAGCTGTCTGCTGTTGTCGTTTTTTCCTCTTTTGCTGACTGTCCAATCCCACCTCGTACCCATTCATTAAAAATTCTATTATTCGCGCTCTGGGTATTTAACATTCAATGAATGTTTGTTTTTCTTGTAATATTTGTATAATTTATTTGCAATTTGTTACGTTTTGGCACTGTAATTTTCTTAACAAGTCTGTGGTTTCCACCGTTTCTCATGCGGTAGTTAAAGTTTCTTTGTCTGTGTGTTTTTCGTCTTTGTTGTGCTCTTCAACTGCCATCGCCAACGTCATAATCACAATCGGGATGATCATTGGCACTGACGTTCCTTTTTTCAGTCGTCAGATTTTCCGTCATAGGCAAAGTGCGACCTCCTCGTTGTAAGTGAAGAAGAAAATGCATTGTATTTTTTGTTTGTTTTCTGGCCATTTATCTCATGGTAGTCATAATTTTGGCCAGCAATTTGAAGTGACAACTGTGAGTTGTTTTTCGTGCCCGCCATACTCGTGTCATGTGCTAGTGTGGAATTTTTGTTAAATATTTTCGGTTTTCTATGATTTTGAGTAAGTGTTAACCAACAGGTTAGTTGTAGCAGTGTCCATGGAGGAAATGTTAAATTCCATACCCGTATTGGTAATGATTTATAGTTTAAAGGCGTTTAAGACGCTTATGCGGTTTTAAAGCTTGTTCGGTGATTTTGTAACACCTGAGAAAATAGATTAAAAATTAAATTGTATGTGTCATTAAAAAGGAACACACAACACGTTGAGAGAAACTGAAAAAATAAAAAAAAAAAACAATTGAGTTGAGTTTTACATAATGCACTATATCCTGATAATATTCACATTTTGAAAGATTGCAAACTGAATATGTATGTTATCTCCTCCGTTGTAGATTCTATCCATATCCAACTACGATGTTTGATCACGTAATAAATCTGCACTAGTTTACGTTTTTCAAATGAACGCGTGAATATTAGGAATGACATAATTTTCCTTCACTACGAACAGCTCGAATGTAGTAAAATTACCTTAAGTAGTTCCCATTACATAAACGTGACATGCCGATTAATATGTCGACTCTAGTTTGCTGTGACAAATGTAATAATAATTATATGACACCTCAATTTTATATTTGAAACTTGCTGGTTATCAGCGCTCTGTTAGAAATACACCAGTTACCTTTTTTTTAACAAAAAAGATTCACACGTTATTTTTTTTTGGGAGGAAAGCCTGACTTAATTATAAACAAATTTTACATTTTAAAGGCGAGGTAGAAAAATTATATAAAGTAATAAAAATGGTGGTGATGAAGAATAATTTTTATTATGAATTTGATTATACTTTCCCGTCGCTGTAATATTTTTTTTGGCACCTCAGCGAAAATTGGGGCTTTGTAATACCTGATACGAGGATTGCTTTTTATATTTCGGGTCCTGACAATACTAGTCTTCCCAGATGCAAACTGGAACTTCCATTGGAACTTTCACATTTTTAGCATAACTTCACTCAAAACGTTTTGTCATTTAAGGGAGAATTGTTTTGTTTCCAGTGTGTTGAAAAATTCATCTCAGTTAACAAATGGAATTATACCGTGAACATTTTTGGTGCGATGATTTTTTTACGATTTTCGGCGTGGGTTATTAAGACAAGAGTGTTTACGAGTAAATCAACTTGTTTCGACTTTTGACGATGAAGCACCATCAGAAACCACTGTTAATCGCTGGTACCAAGAATTCAGTCTCGGATGCCGTTCGCTCCAGGATGAATTTCGTGAAGGACGTTCCACTTCGGTCACTTTGCCAGAAACCATCGATGCTGTGCGTGAACTGATAAAGCATGAACGACATGTGACATACCGTGAGATTGAGGCATCATTGGGCGTTGGTATGACAAGCATCGATAAAATATTGCATGTTCATTTGGCCGTGAAAAAAAATTGTTCTCGCTGGACCCCACATAATTTGACGAATGCTCAAACAAAGGCTCGTATGAATTCGCAAATGATTGCGTTTTTTTCGGTATAACCGAACCAGGTTGCCAGTAGGACGGTCAAGTATGAGTGGTATACAACCATCTGTTTGTCAACAGTGTTCCAAGAAGTGAGGAAAGATAATAAAAAAAGACGGACCATTTTGCATCACATCAGCTGAAACGATAAGCTATTTGACCACTCAAGATGTCGAATTAGTGGGCCATCCACCGTACAGCCCTGATTTTGCACCCAAAGACTTCTTCTTATTCCCTAGTGTGGTCAACGTTTTTTTTATCGCCCGAAACAGCTGTTGAAGCGTTCAAAAATCATGTTTTGGAGGTGACGCAATCTGAGTGGAAAAAATGACTGACAATATTTAACTTCTGTTCAGAAAAGTAAGAATAAAAATCAATTACGCCGATTAAATATAACTTTAATACTGGTCAATTCAGCTATTAAAAGGTTCAAAAATCATGTTTTGGAGGTGTCGCAATCTGAGTGGAAAAAGTACTTAGAAAATTGGTTTGTGAGCATGCAAAAGTGTATTGATGTTAAAGGAGAATATTTTGAAAAACAATAAAACCATTTCCAATGATAAATTATTGTGTTTTTATTGCCGGGCCCGAAATATAAAAAGCAACCATAGTCAGTCTACCCTTTAAATGAAGTCCTCATTTTAAATGAACTTTAAAATTATTTGCCTTACTTGAGGCTTAAAAAAGAAATTCTTCGACGAACCTTAGAACCAATTTTAAATGATTTGACTAACTGGCCTTGTAGTTCAATAAATAGCCGATCTGCAACTGGCAAGTCCACACATAGCCGCAAAAGCCGAAACACTTCTGACTGACAGTATTCTGTTCTGAAATGTATGAATGAAAATCGATTACGACCACCAATTAAAAATAACTTAAATACTGGTCAATTCCTTAGAGGTTGACGTAACAAATCATTAATAAAGTAGATTATTATATAGTACTTATTTTTTAGACATATTGGGGACACAACTTTGTTGTAGATTTGCCATATCCTCTCCGTTTTGGCTTCAACTACGGTGCTACATAGCATTGGGGTAGCTACTATGCGACTGCCAATGATGTAGAGTGTTTAAAAACCGGGCATTACGAGTTTCTTTTTTTCAAAACCGTGTTTTGAAAATTTAAAATACCGACTGGGAAGCCATTTTCAGGCCCCCAGACAATTTTTACGGGTACTATACAATAAAAAATATACCTTAATGACTTAACATGGTCCAAAATTAGTTGTTTGTTGATCGAAACACCATACCAAATTCGATTGAAATCGGAATGAAAATGGAAGTTCTAGAACGGTTGTATGTTATATCGGGAATGGTCTTTGCAGTGGGGCTATATCAAAACGTGGACCGGAATCACCTAATTTTATCTTTGCTGATTACTGGTTGATCGTTGTGAACTGTACCTAATTTTATAAAATCTCAAGAAGATCGGATAACAATTGCAACCCGTTTCAAAAAAAAACTTTAGAAAGACACCAGGAGGACGGACAGTCAGATATCGTAGAATCGAATCAACTGGTGATTCTGAGTACAGCGATAGCCTTAATGTTGGGACTAGCTTAAAATGTTTCGATTTTTTTTTCATGCGTTTGCGTTAAAATAATTGATAGTTGATTTAAATAATCAAATTCTATTATTCTAATTCTTTGTTCAGTTGTGAATCTCTCCATTATTTAATCTGAAAAAAAAAATAAAAAATATACATACACGAAAAAGCTATTAAATTTTTAAACCCTATGATAACTTTTGGCCCACCCTGTACTTCATCCGGTTGTGCTACGCTTTCTTGCCCTATCATGAACCTCAATAGAGCTATTTTAGTATCCTTAAATGTTCCCTTTTCTTCTAAGTATTTTTTTGGTTACTACGCAAAATTTGCTAAATAAGATGAAAATACGCGTTGACGTTCATTACGAGGGCTGGTATATATATTTCTGGCCTAATAATGAACATGCGAACATTTATCATCAAAAATGGTTTTATTGTCTTTCAAAGTATTCTCCAGCATGATTTATACACTTTTGCATGCGCTCAAACCAATTGTCGAAGCAATTATTCCACTCCGATTGAGACACCTCCAAAACATGGTTTTTGAACGCTTCAACAGCATCTTCTGGCGACTAAAAACGTTGACCACGCATTTTTTTCTTGATGTGCGGGAATAAAAAGAAGTCATTAGGTGCCAAGTCAGGGCTGTACGGAGGATGACCCATCAATTCGACGTTTTGGCCGGTCAAAAAGGCGCTGGTTTGAGCCGATGTGTGAGAGCTCTCATTGTCATGGTGCACAATGTTTCGTCTTCTCTTGTTTGTTTTTCGAATTTCTCCGAGGACTTCAGGCAAACAAATTGTGATGTACCACTCAGAATTGACCGTCTTACATTGCTACAGCGGAACAGTCGCCACATGATCAGTTTTGCCGAAGAAACAGGCGACCATTTGCTTCGAAGTGCCTTTTCCACGTACAACTTTCGTTGGATTTGGCTCGTCTTCGAGACCCACACGGTCGATTTCTGTTTTGTTTTGGGCTCATACGCATAGATCCATGATTCGCACCTGTGACGATCTTAAACGTCCTTTGAAGCACCGCGACACGAGCCTTTTTTGAGCGATTGTCAACTTGTGCGGGATCCAACGACAACAAACAAACCTTTTTTACGGCCAGGTGTTCATGCTATATCGATTGTATGCTGGTGCAAGAAATGCCCAAGGATGCCCCTATCTCTCGGTATGTCACATGATGATCTTGTATTATCAGTTCACGCACAGCATCAATGTTCTCTGGCACAAAGGCCGTTTTTGGACGACTTTCACGACCTTCGTCTTTGAGCGAGCGTCGGCCACGATTGAATTCATTAAACCAGTTTTTACAGGGCTATAGGATGATGCTTCATCGCCATTTAAGTTAATCGATGCAATCTTGTCGTGATAATCCACGTCGAAAGTTGTAAAAAATAATCGCACGAAAATGTTCACGAGTTAATTCTATTTTTTGCCAAATTAATTTTTTCAAGTCACTGGAATCAACACAAATGATGGTCGTACTTCACAACGTTCTAAGTACGTTTATGCTAAAAAATGTTAAACTTTCCAATGGAAATGTCAGATGGCGCCAGGCAACACTTAGTGTTGCCTAGGCCAGAAATATGTACATTAACCCTCGTACTTCTTCCTTTTTTTGTAACGTCCGCAATGGCACTTTCGCCACGAATACTGTATTCTTTTAAAATAGTTATGTAAAAATAAAATGAATGCAATTTTATAGTAGACACAAAGAATTAAAGTTGCATGGCAACGGGATAAATATTAGGAAAACATACAAGTGTTCGAATGTTACGTCCACAGGATTTACCCATATCGAGATGTGGACTCTAAATATTTCGAGATCCTAAGATGTTGGGCATAACAAAAAATAGAAAAAACATTCCATCCTCTAATGTTGGGTATAAAAACGTTGTATTTTCCTGTTAACATCGGTTTCTTATGGATCTGCATTCGTAGAGTCCACCTTCTCTAATATTTTAAACAAAATAGCATTTATTCCATATCCCCATTGTGAGCTACAGAAACTTTCCAGTATCACTTTTAATCGCTTCGATGATTAAACTAGCCAGATTTTCTAAAAAAAAACTCAAATTGAAATATCTGGCATACTTTTAATTTTATTTCATGTTTGTGTCTTTCGTGACTCTTTTGCTCGATTTTGGCCTTAAATTACTTGTCTTCTTCGTGTTACACTTTATTTTCTAACACTTGCTCTTAATTTGTCTGACACTACTTTTGATCTAGCAAAGAATTTAACATTTTCATCTTACATCTTCTGTTTTCTGGCCATAATTTAAAATCATTTCCTTTTGCGGGTTAATGTAATTGTAAGCACTTGATTATTACAATTTCTTCTTTATAGTTTTGCTGTATTTTTACTCAGAAGGAAGTGGCGTTCAGTCCATGTTCGTGTCTTAAGTCTTTTGTTTGTCGTGTCTTAAGTCTGTCTATTTCTTTGATACACTCTCGGTTTGCTTTCTTTATTAAGTGCTACTAATTTAATTTTGTAAACGACGCCTAACACTATTTCCCTCTCACATTACAATGTTGTTAAGTTTAACGACGTTACGCTGATGACCAGTAGCTATTATTTGCATGACTTCTCTGTACAACGCATATTTTTGTTTGTTGTTTTTCAATTTTGAGAAAAAACGCAGTGTGTGCATAAATTTACACATCATTAAATCATTTAGTTTTGCATTAATAGGAGGTGGAGAAGGGGGAGGCAGGAAATATCGGAAAACCAAAAGATGTAGTATTGACACGCAAAATGCCGCTGATGGATGTTTTCATAGTTAATGTCGTGTGTGTATATTTTCGAATGATTTGTCGCTGTGTTGTTTTTTTTATTTTGAGGTGTGAAGCGTGAATTGTTGCATTACAAAAGCGACTGGATAGGCGGACACTATCGGCGGTTATTTTTTATATTTTTGAATTGTATAAGTATATTGAAGTACTGCATTGAAATGTACCTATCTTGAGTTTTTGTTTTGTTTTCGTTTTTTTTTTTTAATTTTTTGGACACTTGAAAGGTTGTGGTGGCTGTTGTTTTCATTTCTTTTTGTTTTCAAAAAAAAGAAGTAGAAAAATAGTAATCTGTGAATAATTATAACTGCAACCACTAAAGCAGAAATGGCCATCATTTATTTCACATCGAGTATTCGGATTTCAGGGAGTGAATAGTATTTTATGACTGTTTTTTGTGTTTTGTGATAATAACAAAGCAGAAAAAAACAAGTAGACAATATGTATGTTAAAGGCATCGTTATGTTCGACCAGGTCGAATTGTATATATCCTACATATAGATTAGCAATATTCCTTTATCGTTTCACTTGTAGAAATAATATTTTTCAATTCTAGAATGGGCCGCCGTTTTGTAAGTTTTTTTTTTGATTCAAGGTAGTGCAAGTGTCACGCCACACAGACTTAAGCTAATATTTAGACCTGTTATGTGCTCTTATTGTAGGAACATTAATTTAGATAATCTTTCTCAGTGTCAGCCAAATCTTATAGTCATCATCGTTTCATAGTGTCAGCCAAATGTCCTTAGTCCAGTTAAATGTCCCAAAGTAGGCCATCGGACATAGTTTATGCTCTAGGGCCTCGGTTTCCTCTTCACAGGCTACGCTCAGGTTTAGAGATGCCCTACAGATGTGGAAGAGGTGACTCCCGAGAGGTAGTGACCAGTTAGTATGAGTGTTTGTAGCATGTTGAGCTCAATGAGCTTTCCTGTCTTTCTTTCGTCGAGAGCTCCCCATAAAGTTCTATGTTGTGTTTGTCACCGCGGATATTTGCCATATTATGGTCAATCCTATGACAGCCGGTTCTATGAACCTGATCGACCCAAGGAGCAGTTGCCGCTACAACAATAACCATTTTTCAATTTGAAATGGTGTCGCGTTGTCTAGATTAATGGGTTCCATATTTGAGTGCTCCCTAGCGATTTCATCAGCTTTTTCGTTGGTCTTATGTTACTTAGTACCAGGACACAAATAATCCGAACGTTGCTTATGTCAGAGAGATAGATGTCAGACCCTTGCTGCTTGACTTTCGGTGGAAATTGTGAGTAGATATTCAACACACGTTGTGATTGCTTTAATATCTGGCTGAAGGCTTGACAGGTAGTCGATGGTATTTCCCTATATTTTTGGTTCTCTATTTAGTAGCCTAATTGTGTGTCCATCCGTAAATAAGTAGGGACGTAGGATGTCATTGATCGGCAATCTTCTTGGGATAAATCAAATTCAGTTGAAAAGACTTTTCCGGGATACGGTGTAATACTTATTCAAAAGAAGAATATTTGCGTTTTTTCTACAGAATATTTCGGTTATGTATTTTCTGACTCTTGAATCCACTCACCTGTAGTTTGTAGACATATTGTCTCACCAGCGTTCGTATATTACGGTTTCTGTGTGGTCGTTCATATAGCCCAACTATGGACGCGTACAAGATTTTGGGTCATATGATGCTTGCGGCACTTTGGGGCCTTTTTGCTCGCTGTCGATTTGGTTCTTTCACGTCAGTTTCTTGCCTTGAATGATACGAAGATATTTGACCTTCTCAGATATTGGCCAATAAACGGCTGTAATTGGTCCATAATGGAAAATCATTCGTATTCAAATACTTTAAAGTTTATCCCTTAAAACTTTGATACATTTTTCGTTAGAACGTGCAGCGATGCAGATATTAAAAATATTAAATTACCTTCCACTGAGGGAAGAATGGGCATTCACATTATTTATTGAACACGATTTTCTTTATGTGGGTGTCTCGCCTGGCTTCTCCGAAGCGTATACTGGAAATTCAATTTTCCAAAACCTTGGGGTCGGTTTCTGGCACTAACTCTATCTCCTGACTTGATATTCGCCTTAAGGGCCTGCATCGTTAATGGATTGTTTGAATAATGTTGCCCATTCACAATACCCTACAAAAAAATTAACGGCATATAATCGCGGCTCCAATAGACATTTTCAGCACGATTACCAAACTTAGTGCGCATAAAATCGATTCTGGCGCGGAATTTTTGGCATGGCGAAACCTAAGATTGCCCATGACTTTAACCAACAGCCTTAAAAAATGTCATGTCTCTGTCTCTAACAAAAATAAGGGCATTAATTAAAGATAAATTGGCAAATGCCTTATCTGCTCCCAATATGCACGAAACTCCTTAACGAAACATTGGCCCTCGACGATCACTTGCGGATTTTTCGATTTCCCTTGATGCGGCAGTTTTGCTTTTTTGTAAAGCCGCCACACAAAGGACTGTGCTTCGTCAGAGAAGATAAATTCTTTGTGTTAAATCATTGTCCATTACCATCCACTCTTAAGCCGAAATAGAAAAGCCATAACGAATTGAATGGTCGTAAGAATTCAATCGCTGAGTTAATTAGAACTTGTACGCGATTATTTCGAGGTCATTGTTCAAAATTTGTTGTTAAGATCGATGGCGATGCGATGTTCCAGGACTGTTTTCTACTCTCTTCAGAGTGCGCCATACGACTTTAGGGGCCTTGAGTTTGTCCGCTTGAATGCCAGTCTCGTTTATTTTTTGCTCATTCTTGCAAACAGCAGACGTAGAGGTACAAAACTTTAAGGGCCTTGAGTGTTGTCCACTAGCATGCCAGTCTCTTTTTCATTTTTGCTCAGTCTTTTGTACAGCAGGCGTAGTGACCCAAAATTAATTTTTAATACACGCATTGTCTGAGCTACATCAGTATTGACTTTTATTAAAAATAAGATTTATTTCTATCGCTGCTCAAGCGTAAAGCGATTTATTTTAGTTCACGTAGATACGAGGGTTGCTATCTATATGTCGGGTCCGGCAACACAATAATTTATCATTGGAAATGGTTTTATTGTTTTTCAAAATATTCTCCTTTAAGATCAATACACTTTTGCATGCGCACAAACCAATTTTCGAAGCACTTTTTTCACTCCAATTGAGACACCTCCAAAACATGATTTTTGAACGCTTCAACAGCTGCTTCGGGCGATAAAAGCGTTAACCACACATTTTATCTTGATGCTAGGGAAAAAGAAGAAGTCATTGGTTGCCAAATCAAGGCTGTACGGTTGATGGCCCATCAATTCGACATCTTGAGTGGTCAAATAGCTCATCGTTTCAGCTGATCGCATTGTAGTGGTGCAAAATGATCCGTCTTCTTTTATTACACTCTGCGACAAATGGTAAGGGTCAGTGATCGGTTTGGAATGAAACCACCGGGGAAAGTTATATTGGTAAAAAAAAGTCATACGTGTTCCAGCGTTTCGCTGGGTCTCATCTAGGAATCGAGATATATCGATTTGAAGTTAGTAAGTATCGTATAGGGGAATTTGTCACGTTTTTGGCTCTTTTGTTTGACATAACTCGAGAACCACTCGTCCGATTTAGCTGAAACTAATCTGTTCTTAAACCGTTTTCCTACTTAAGCAACAGTTTCGCAATTATAAATAAATGTATTTAAAAAAAAATAAAAAAAAAAAAAAAAAAATTTCTTCATGCGCTTATTTTTAACTTGGAAACTATTACTTGTAAAGGAAAATAATATATGAACAGATTAAGGGAATTGTAATTCTTGGTTTTTTAAAATTTATTTCAGCTAAATCGGACGAGTGGTTCTCAAGTTATGTCAAACAAAAGAGCCAAAAACGTGACAAATTCCCCTATACGATACTTACTAACTTCAAATCGATATATCTCGATTCCTAGATGAGACCCAACGAAACGCTGGGACACGTATGACCTTTTTTTGACCGATATAACTTTCCCCGGTGGTTTCATCCCAAACCGATTGTGGCTGTCGCACAGTGTTATCTTTCCTCATTTCTTCGAACACTGTTGCCACAGATGGTTGTATACCACTCGGAATTGACCGTCCTACGTTCCACTAAAGGCATCATTTGCTTCGATGTACTTTTTCCACAAACATCTTTTGTTGGATATGGCTTGTCTTGAAAGACATACGGTCGATTGTGGTTTTGTTTCAGGTTCATACGCATAGATCCATGATTCGTCACCTGTGACAATGTTATCCACTGCATTTGAGCAACCGCAGTTATACTTTTTTGACATCTCTTTGTACAATCCATACGAGCCTTTTTTGAGCATTCGTCAAATTATGTGGGATCCAACGAGAACAAATTTTGTTCACGGCCAATTAAACATGCAATAACTTATTGATGCTTGTCATACTAATGTCCAAGGATGCCTCAATCTCACGGTATGACACACGTTGGTCTTTCTTAATCAAAGTTGCCGAAGTTTGACGTCCTTCACGAAATTCATCCTGAAGCGTACGGCGTCCGAGACTGAACTCTTGATACCAGCAATTAACTGCGGGTTTTGATGGTGCTTCATCGCCAAAAGTCGAAACAAGTTGATTTAAACACTTTTGTCTCGATAACCCACGACGAAAATTATAAAATATCATCGCACGAAAATGTTCACGGGATAATTCCATTCTTTGACTGAGATGAAGTGTTCAACACACTTAAACAAAACAATTCGTACTCTAATGACAAAACGTTCTGAGTGAAGTTATGCTAAAAAATGTCAAAGTTTTCAATGGAAGTTCCAGTTTGCAGCTGCGAACACTTGTATTGTAGGGACCCGAAATATAAGTAGCAACCCTCGTATTATACGGATTTTCTGTCAATCTTTGAGCGGGAAAGAGCTGTCAATGTAGTAAAATCTTAAAATGACCTAGTCTTGTCCGACTGCGTGTCTGTTAAAAGCATTGAAGTGGTCAAATGAATTAAGTCTTACAAGCAGCTTGTGGCAGTAAATAGACGAAAGCGAAGAAAGTTAAAATTAAAAACTTAAGGGACTTTTGAAAAAGTACGATATTTTGGGGCGAACCATGGCTTAGTGGCTAATATACATGATAAGATCTAATAAACTCTGCTTAAAATTCGGGCTATGATGCCATATTTCAAAAAACACTTCTAAATCAAATAAAGCCCCATGCTGAGCTCTCATAACAGCAAAAATGGCTATTGAGCTACCGCGATGCAAACTTTTGCTTTGGGTACTCTCCAAAAAAGTATATAAAATATCTCAGATTAAAATAATTATAAATTTGTTATACGACAAATGAGTATACTTATACTATTCAGCATTTTAAACCTAGTTTAAGGCGACCTGGCCCATATGATTATTTATTCTTTTCACACCAATGAAAGATATTTAAAATCCATTTTAATATCCATAAATCTTTTGTTAAGCTCCCTGCGAGCTCATTCAAAACTCGCAAATAAAGCATAAAAAACAAACAAAGCCAGCGGTCGAAATCTTAAAAACGATACCTTGAAAGTGACGATGGTACAAAAAGTAGCTGAGTTACATTAAATTTTATTGAGCATTTCATTTAAATATCACTAAACACAAAACATTATAATCCGAACAAAGAGATTGATTACAAACAAAAACCAACGCATGCTCCTAGGGGGAATCATGGGACGCTCTTGAAGGCCTATTCGGACAAAACAAAATTTGGAATAAAAACACAAAAGTTACACATTTAAAAACATGAATATTTTGAGGTGTTTTCGAAGCTGTTTAGCACAGAAATGACTTAATCTTAGGGCGAAATAGTTTGCAAGTCATCATTGTACAACACAAATCTTATTTTTAGGCAGCGAGTTCGATTTCGTTTTTTGTGTGAGTTTGATTTCGTTTTTGTGTGCATAGACGACGACCCAGTTTACTGTAAAGATTCGTTGTAAATTTACGAGCTTGATGTGATATTTATTTTGTGACCGTAAAAAAGCGCATATTATTTATATATATATATATATATATATATATATATATATATATATATATATATATATATATATATATATATATATATATATATATATATATATATATATATATATATATATATATATATATATATATATATATATATATATATATATATATATATATATATATATATATATATATATATATATATATATATATATATATATATATATATATATATATATATATATATATATATATATATATATATGTCTGGCCTAATAATGAAAATGCGAATATTTATCATCAAAAATGGTTTTATTGTCTTAAAAAGTATTCTCCAGCATGATTTATACACTTTTGTATGCGCTTAAACCAATTGTCGAAGCAATTTTTCCACTTCGATTGAGACACCTCCAAAACATGTTTTTTGAACGCTTCAACAGCATCTTCAGGCGACGAAAATCATTGACCACGCATTTTTTCCTGATATGCTGGAACCACGCATTTTTTTCATTGGGTGCCAAGTCAGGGCTGTATAGCGGATGACCCATCAATTTGACGTTTTGGTCAAAAAGGCGCTGGTTTGAGCCGATGTGTGAGAGCTCACATTGTCGTGGTGCACAATGATTCGTCATCTCTTGTTCGTTTTTCGAATTTTTTGGAAGACTTCAGGTAAACAAATTGTGGTGTGCCACTCAGAATTGACCGCCCTACGTTGCTGATGCGGAACAGTCGCCACATGACCAGTTTTGTCGAAGAAACAGGCCACCATTTGCTTCGAAGTGCTTTTTCCACGAACAACTTTCGTTGGATTTGGCTCGCCTTCGAGGACCCACGCGGTCGATTGCTGTTTTGTTTCGTGCTCATATGCATAGATCCATGATTCGTCACCTGTGACGATCATATAAACGTCTTTTGAAGCACCGCGATCGTATTTTTCAAAATTTCTTTGCACCAATCGACACGAGCCTTTTCTTGAGCGGTTGTCAAATTGTGCGAGATTCGACGAGAACAAACCTTTTTGACTTAGTGTTGCCTAGGCCAGAAATATATATAGCAACCCTCGTATTGTAAGTTTGCAATTCCGAAAAGAGAGCACTGGCTAAGCCCTTGGTACCGATGGTACAAGTTAAACCAACACTGTCGATGCACAGGTATTTAACGGTCAGTGATTCATGGACGAATGCTGATACAGGTTTTATTCTCGCAATTGTCCACCTGTTAATCTATAAGTAATGAGAGAGTAAGTGAAAGGATCGTAAATTGAACAAGAATTGGACAGAGGCCGTAGCATTGTCCATTCAACTCTGAACTTAGAAAAAGCTCATCAAATGAACAACAAAAAGTGTGACGATTGTACTTATAGAAGACATATGTAAATAACGTTAGCATTGAATATATTAGTCTAGATCCTTAAACTATTTTCACATAGGATCCACGATGGAGGGTATATATGGTTCGGCTGTCCGAACCATATATTTGTTTTTTAAATTATAAAAAAAACAAGGAAAGCTATTTTTGTTTAATAAGCAAACACTTTCATTATGTAGCACAATTTCATTTATATGGCTCCCTAGGTTGGCTTTGCTTTAGGGAATTCTTCTAAACCAGTTTTCTAAGACCTTGGTATCTGGCATTATTTCAACAATGGCTAGCTTTATTTTCGTCTTGAAAGACTGACTCGATAATGAATTGTTCACATACAATCGGTCCCTCATGGTACACCACACAAAGACAATTTGTGTTTCCAACTGTGTCAAATGGTAGCACCGAGGTGATGATTTAATGCGGAGAAGATCGAACTTGGCGTGTTCTATGGCATGGTGCACCATCTTGCTTAAACCGAAAATCGTCCATGTACATGTCTTTACATAAAGAAAATGGTTTATTAACCTTCTGTAAAGATCACTATTAACTAAAATGGCTGAATTTTCAAAGAAAAGCTGGCAATGATGTCACCCCGCAAAAAACCCCACCAAACGGTCTCAAAGGATGTATTGGATTCGTGGCGAACACGTACGGGTTGTCCGATCCTCAAGTGCGAACCGCTTCTTCAGAAAATATGTTTTTTTTGAACAAAATCGTTGTCTACTTCGCAGTGCTCTAAACTAACGTGTGCCAAATAAATCAAGATTGACTGTTATATTCGGCTTCTAGAGCTAAAGGCATAAAATCGGATGAACATACTTGGGTGCTATAGATAAATCTGAACCGATTTACTTCAATTTGAATAATGTACCTCCTTACTCATGCTAAGTTGCATTAAGATTGGATGTAATATGTGGCTTCTAGAGCTAATGACATAAAATCGGATGAACATATATGTAAAGGAAGCTATATCTAAATCTGAACCGATTTTCTTCAACTTTAATAACGTTGTACCTTGGCTCAAAAAGCTTACTCATGCTGAGTTTCATCAAGATTGCATGTAAGATGTGACTGCTAGAGCTAAAAACATTAAACTCGGATGGAAAATATGGGTGGGAAATGTATCTTAATCTCAACCGATTTGCTTCAATTTTAATAGCGCCCGTCCTTGGTCCTAAAAATGTACTTCTGCCAAATTTCATGAAAATCTATGGACGGACAGATATCGTCAAATGAAATCAGCAGATGATTATACCTGGATCGGTATACTTAAAGGTGGGTCTAGCTCAAATATTTTTGGTATTTGGTGATAACAACAAACGTACGAGTATAATACCCTGTTCCGCAGAGTGGTGCAGGATATAAAAACTGATTTTCCGTCTATGTGCAGACTGATGTTTCATTTGACCGCTAGTAAAGAACTTTGCTTTTAGTGTTAATTTTATATTCTGAAAATATTAACACACTTTCGCGTTTAAAAAATTTTGTTTTACATTTTCGAATCTCACACGTTTTGTGAATGTCCAATCATTTACTTTGGACTTCATGCTCCAATCCTACACAAAGAGAACAGATTCGTTGCCACAACCGAATGTGTTAGCCCAACCGAATGATTGTAAAAGATTAATCTCTTAGCCACGTAAGAACAACTCTACATAATGTATTGGCCATTCGGAACCGGCGTAAAACAGTAGCTCACGGTCAGTGAGTATATGAATTATTTTGTACACAGCTCACTGATTTGAGAGAAGTTCCCCCTTTCTCTTTAATGGGATGTTGTGGAAATTAAGTGAGTAAAAAGTATCGGTTGTTCAAATGAAGTTTCCGAACCTCCGCAAAAGAATTTTTGCATCTTAACAACAAACGTGACGGACTTGGTCAACGACAAATTTTAAATTAATATTTATTTATCAACCCGTTTTTGGTTATGATGAAATACGAGTATAAGTTATTACCACGAGTATAAGTTACAACCACAAAATGTCTCAAACAATTGGTTGCTATAACTAAAACCTTTTCGGCGCTTCATTGGTTAGTTGTGTGCACAATATGATGATCATATATATCATCTTGTGGCATGTCGAACCGAATAAACTTTACCGTTTATAAACTTTTGGTCTCGCTGTCGACAGGACGCTGACACAGAGAAGAAATTAGTTGGAAATCGGTTGGAACTACGAAAATTCCGTTGCAAAAGAAGAATTTTCGTAGTTCCAACCGATTTCCAACTAATTTCTTCTCTGTGTCAGCGTCCTGCCGACAGCGAGACCCAAAGTTAGCGATACTCAAAGTTAATAAGAATTTGTTGTAGACCTTTGAGAGAGACCCTTATTTTTAGCGCAAAAGATTTTTGGTCTAACTAATTTTGGTTCGTCCGGGATTTTCCGGGACCTAGGTAATCGATAAATAATCCCGCTGTTCCGGCAATGAAAAATTCCTGGAAAAGGAAATCTCTAGCCTCAATTCAAAATGTTGCTCAGTACGATCTAAGGTTTTATGTTTCGAGGCGTTACAAACCAATGGAAAAACATAATCTACCCTTTAGTCTGTGTGGTGCAGGGTATGGAAACAAGTGCATATGTTTTTTTTGTTTCTTGTTATTGTTGTTTATATGTATACGATTGTAAATATGTACACGTCCATGTATGATGTATCTTCCCATTGTTTGAAATATTTAAAATTGTTGTTTTCTTTGGTAATTTATTATAAACTTTAACTTTTTTCCATGGAATGACCTTGTTTCGAGTCTTGTACGTACACACTCATACGAATTACACACTCATCACTTACGAACGGCCGAGTTGCGTTAATAAATGTTGGCAAGAAAGAAGTTGCCGCTGCGATTTGTTTCGTTTTTTTTTTGGCTTTTTTGAAATGTTAAGGCGTTCATTTCATTTCAACTCATTTAAATGTACACACTCATCTTTTGACTGGTCTTGCTGTTATAATTATAGGTTAATTTTGAGCATTTACAAGATGAACAAGTAGTAGAAGAATGCTTAATTCAAAAATTGTAGGAGGAAGAAAATTTCATATATGATTTGATATAAGGCCATGTCAAACAAGCACTTAAATGTGTAGAAAAAATTGCTTACATAACGGAGTGTCTAAAATCGGGGTTTTCAGAATAACGGAAATTGAGTTTTTTAAACCGTGTTTTAAAAGAACCGACTGTTGGGTTTTTCTTTTAATTAAAAACCCGGCATTAACCGACATTCCGGTTTTATCCTTTTACCTAAGACTGCAAAATATTCTCCTTTACCGAAGTGAAGTGATTGACCCTATTTATAGACTCTGAGAATGCAGTAATCATTTGCTACTAATAAAGATTTGTTTTTTCATTCAAAAATAAATTAAATGGTGGTCCAACTAGAACGCACAATTTTAATTGTAAATAAAACAAAAAGTGCCCATTTTAATAATTTTTATTATGATACAAGTTATAATGAATGAAACAAAATATCGGCCAAATGCTTGCCACGGCTTCGGAGGCATACTTTTATCCGATGGTCCCTATTGTCCATATCATTGAAAACTGACTCTGAGACTTAATGGAGGTTCAATGTTGTTAATGTGTTGAATTATTTCATCCTTTAGCTCTTGTACTGTTCTTGTCTTATTGACGGAAACTTTTTCTTTTAAATAACTCCAAAGAAAGAAGTCTAACAACACGATCGTGGCGGCCATTTAACATTAAATGTCTCGCGCAAAAGAGCCATTGTTTCTTTGGTTGTGTGTCAAGTAGAACCATCCTGTTGGAACCACATATCGTCCAGGTCCATATGCCAATTTTTGGCCACAAAAAGTCCGTTATCTCGCAATAGCCAACACCTTTTACGCTAACGTCTTGGCCGACCTCATTTTCTAAGAAGTACGGCCCGATGACGCCGCCAACCTATAAACCACTCCAAACAGTCACTCTTGGTTGATAAATCGGCCTTCAACAATCACTCGTAGATTCTCATTTTTTATCCAAATGCTGCAAATCTGCTTGTTAACGGGTCCACTATGGACACATTTGGTCGATTATGCACGCAGAAAAAAAGTATGGTTGGGGTAACAATATTCGAAGAGCATCATACTATTGTTGGTTATATGGTTGTGGCTCAACAATATTATGATCATCACAACAATAGTATGGTTCACACACAACCATACTATGATCCCCATAACAATATTATGGTCCTCACAACAATAGAATTATTCACACACAACCATACTATGATCCCTACAACCATATCGAGCCATAAGCGCTAACCTATCGTAAGTCAAATTTTTGGAAAAAAAATTTTATTGCTGAAAAATAATCGTTAGGACAAGCCTCATCGTTTTGTATTTTTAAAATGACAAAATTGTTAGTAAAACATCAAAAAAAAGCTTTTGCATTTTATCGTAAATGATTGTTTAAATTTTATTGTGTAGCAATTTTATCGTAAGTCACACATCAAATTGCTGCAGCAATCGCAAATGTGTTCAGATTTTTTTTTTTGTTTTTTGATACAGTTATATGAGTAGGTAGAAATCTTAAATTTTTGCATTAAAACATTTGCATTTTTAATAAAGTTGTTTGAAATAAATAATAAAAACCGTCTCCTGTAAAATTTGCATTTTTTCACTTACGATAGGTTAGCGCTTATGGCTCGATATTATTATTCACATTCAACCATACTATGATCCCCACAACCATATTATGGTCCTCATTACCATAGTATGTTTAACGTACAACCATAGTATGATCCTCACAACCATAGCATAACTTACACACAATCATACTATGATCCCCAACATTTTTTGTAAAGATTGGGTAAAGTTGTTATTTAACAGTAGAGAATTTTATTAAGTAAGTTATGTAGTAATAGGAGTGATTTATTGAACAGTAAAAAAAATATTTATTAAAAATATTTCAGTTATACTAATTCGTAGTTTGTTTGGAAAAAAATTTAATTATTTTTACTATTATTGCGTAAGATTCGTAAAAATAACATTGTCAAATTAAAAAAAGTACAATTTTGCCGGTATGAATGCCGTAATCATGTTATTGTTAACATAAAAGCCATGAAAACAATACTTTTGTTCCACCAACCATATTTATATTGTTGCTACAACCATATTTTCATTTTTAAATTTGGCAACAATACTATTGTAACATTTCAACAATATTATTATTGCCGCAATCATACTATTGTCAAAATGAAATTCAAAAAACAATACTATGGTTGCGACGACCATACTTTTATTGCAGAGAACATACTATTGTTGCCGTGACCATATAGGAACCATATCTTTTCTTTGTGTGTGCTGACCAACAAAATAACGAAATTAGGTTAGGCAAAAAACTTGACGTTAAGGTGTGACTCACAATTCACATCGTGCATTATGGTTGGAATACCCTTAGTAAAAAAAAGTCAGGTGTGTCCGACCCCTATCTTCTGGACCCTTGAATATCGTCACATATGACTTGTGAGATTTCATTGTTTTCCCGGCACCCAAATTTAGCCAAATGGCAAAAATGTTTTCTTTTAGTTTGATTACATGCTTTTGATGATGGATAGCAGACGAACGGACAGACAGGCTGATAGTTTTAAAATGAATCAACTGCTGATTCTGAGATGATCGGCACACCAGGGTTAAATAGTCGAAGCAAAAAGTTGACTATTTTTAAAACTAAAAATGTATTCAAAGTTGACTTTGACATTTTGCCGGTTAAAAGTCGATTAATTGACTTTTATTTCGACTTTTTCCCAAACCATGTTACTGGGGCTGTATTGGAAAAATTAGCCTATATGTTTCAAATTGGTTCAAGATTGGATTTTTGAGAAACCGACTGTCGGGTTTGGACATAAAAACCGGAATGTCGTTTTTCGGTTTTGCACACTCTAATCCCAAAAGATGTACCATTTATAAAGCTTCACAAGCACTTGCAATAACTAGAAAAATTCATTTATATATAAGGTTCCTTCCACCATTGGATAATGTGTGTACTACATTGTTTATTCCGTTTAAATTTATTTATTCTTATCCATCCATTAAAGTCTTTTGCAGTGTAATAAAAATTTTTTGAATTTCTGGCGGTCAATTCAAAGCAACGGTCGCCCTTGTTTATAACTTTTAGTGTACAAATAATATCTGACTATGTTAATTGCCAATTTCACCAATCCCGCTCAGGGCTTAGCAACACCGTCATGCTGGAACGAAGACAACTGCTATGACAATTCACAAGATAGGCCACAATGACTTTACAGCCTCCATAGGCCGGCTAAACAAAAAAAAAAGATCGGTCATGAATGATTGATCGTTCCGCTGCCAGTACAGCATAGCCAAAGCCAAGGTTAAGGTTTATTTTTTTCGAAGATTAGCAGGTGGTTTTCTGTTTTGTAGGCGCCGGGATTGTCTTCACAATCGGCCACTAATTAATTTCCCTTACGCATGATACTCGTACCCAACACAATAATCATAATCGTTCATGACATCTGGAGAAAAAGTTGCGTTTTTCTTTTCCATTTCAAAAAAAAATCGGCACATAACAACAGATATTTGAATACGTGGAATGGTATTGCCAAATGCTAAACCAATTATTGTTATTTTTATTACCTATACCATAAAATAGAGTGTATACTAAATTTGTCGTGCGGTTTCCAACAACTCACATATATTGATCGTTGACCCCATATGAGACGCGCAAAATAGAAAGGGACCTAAGGTTTAAAACCAGTTTTGTTCAGGAGAGCCATTTTAAAGATTAGGTCCCTTTCTATTTGCGCTGAGAAACGTCGACTTCAGTTTCATAAAACGCGCATATCTCTGGGAGGGAACACTTTTGGGAGGGAACACTTTTTTACCCTTAGGTCCCTTTCTCTATGCACTGTCACAAAAAATGATTAAGTATTGTTGACTGTAAAATTCTAAGATGTTCTAGTCATGACCGTCTGGTAAGAGCATTATGCAGTTTAAAGAATGAATCGTCGTTTAACATTTTTAAATTTGAATCGGCTGTAAATTTTTTTTCGAATTTCTTTGTCATTTAATTGCAGAGTGGGCTTTTCTGGGCATCTTAACACGTATAGTGTGTCGTATGGTATCTGTTGTATGGCATGCGGGACAGTACGTACGAATTGGCGGAAATACACCAGCCAAATCTTAACTGAGCCAATACCACTCTGGTTGGTCAGGGTAGACTCTCCTTCTCCAAGGCTACTCCAGTCTGCTGTTGTCGTGTCAGATCGAATATCGTCCAGACCGGCCTGATAAGATCTTTTTGTATAGATTACCGTTTGTAGCACTCTTTCTATAGATCATGATGATAGCCCCTTATATAAAGGGATGGCTATCCGTAAGTTAGTAGGTCTCATGGTCATGGCCCTCTGTGGCACCCCAGCATGTACTGATTAGGCAACACGTTATTATGTCGACGCACGTGCAAGATCATTGTCTCCTTAGGTGGTCTTTACAGGACAAATGGGACATACTCATGCAGCTCTCAGAGCACTTACACTCGGCGTCCCCACTGGCGCTGCCGTAAAATGTTAGCCATGTTCGACAGCCCTTCCCCCTGTTGTTTGTTGAAAGCACGATTCCGTTAAAAGGAGCTGAAGTCTTCTAAGTTATTAGTAATATATCATATTGTTGTGGATCCTTGGCGTTTGAACATTGACCAAATCGGGCAGGTGTGGTAAATGTTTTCCTTTAAAGGACTAAACAAACTCATGAATAATTTTTATTTTTCATTACTACTATATTTTTTAAATAATTTACTTTTAAATTAGTTGTGCTCTTGGAAACGTGCCATAATTGGACCTGATCATTAGGTTCTAGGGGTCCAAAAATCGTCCCTAATATTCGGGACATATGGATATCAAGAAAACGTGAAAATTTCTCACATATCCAAATATGAACCTAAATTTCAAAATTTCGATTAACTTGGTAGTAGCGGCCCATAAGGGCCATAGGGGACCAAAAATCGGCCTAACAAAACAATGAAATTCTGTCAAGAACCTGAGTTTTACGTATCGCCTAGTTTCGTAGCCGGCGTCAAAGGACCGTAGGTTAGTCAGATACAGTGAAATTTTCCCACTCATCTAAATATCCAATAACTTTAAAGATTTGTCTACATTTCTGGTTCGAATCTACGGTCCCTAAGAACACAAAAATCGGGCCTCTCCACAATGGGCATATAGACTTTTATGAACAATGAAATTACCTAACAATGAAACGCAGGCGCGTATCCTTCACCTGGATATCAAAGCAGATCCTCTATACACAAACAGGACTTACAAACGAAATATAGGGTGATTCAATTTTCCAAAATAAAATAAAAATACAAAAATTTAAATCAAGTGTGAAATCTTTATTGTTCATTCGAAAGGAAATTTTATGCCATTTTTTTTAAATAAAATTTCCTTCAAATATTGACCGCAACTACGCCTCAGGGTGTCCATTTTAGATGACTCGATCGAGCATTTCGGTATGGCGTTAATGACACACATAATGTTGGCTTCCAAAACCTGAATCGTAGCTGGTTTGTCTGTATGGAATTTGGACTTTACTTAGCCCCAAAAAAAATTCTTTAGGTTCTTTAAAAAAGTTAAATTAGCTGCTCTTCAAAATGACCTCTCAATAGACCCAGTGTTTCAGCAGCTGTATGGCAAGTGGCACCGTCCCGTTGAAACCAAAAGTCGTCCAGCATACGGGCTTCAACTTCAGGCAGCAAAAAGATCGATATCATGGCGCGATAGCGAGCACCATTCACGGTTACGATCCGGCCATCATCATTTTTGAAAAAATATGCACCGATGATTCCACCAGCTCATAAACCGCGCCAAATCCTGGTTTTCTCTGGGTATAATGTTAACTCTGGAACCTCTTCTGGTTGCTTCTCAGCCCAAATGCGATTATTTTGTTTATTGATGTTGCCGTTGAGCCAGAAATAGGCCTAGTCATATTGGTCGAAAACAGTGGATCTTCTCATTCTCATTTTCGAAATACAGTTGCGCAATTTGAAGACGTTGTTGCGGTTTAAGTCTTTTCATGATGAAATGGCAAACAATACTGAAAATAAAAAAATAAGGTTAAACACAGCTCACGCGTAATCTGTGAAAAAAACCCTGATGAAAAAAATACCTCTAGATTGATCATACGTTATATTGATGTTACAACAACAATCATTTTACGATTAGGTTGAATAAAAGGCTTTGGCCTGTGGCCCGTCCCTTTAAGTTTGATGAATAAAACCTGACTTTCTATGTTGTTGTTGTAGCGGCAACTAAGTGCCGGGGTGACATCCCTTGGCCGAAGAATTGCTGCTTGGGAGCAATCCGGTGCATAGAACCGGTTGTCCTGGGTGACAGCCCTTGGCCGAATTGTTGCTTCGGATCAATCCGTTGCATAGAACCGGCTGTCGTGGGATTGCCTGACATCTAAGATTTGTGCCAATGTAGAACTTATAGGCCGTAGGGCCCACTTAAACCCTAGGGGTCTCATAATCGGCCTCCTCGAGTTAACAGCATATGTGAAGCGCAAAATAGAAAGGGACCTAAGGATTAAAACCAGTTTTGTTCAGGAAGCCATTTTAAAGATTGAAATACGTGTATCTTTGGTGTACCATCACTTTCGTAAAACGCGCATATCTCTGGGAGGGAACACTTTTGGGGCATGGGATCGGCCTCATTCGATGCTCAGATGTTGTTCACATCAAAAAAAGTGAAAACTGATTTTTTTTTACCCTTAGATCCCTTTCTCTATGCGCTGTCACATATGTGTTTTAAAATAATTTAATTATTCTACGATTATTAATTCGATTTAACGATTCTACTCAATTTAATTCCTTGGCTCCTAGGCAAATGGTCCATATGGCTTCGAAATTAAGTTCCTGTCAGAGATGGACCTACCACCAATAACCGTATCACCTAACACTGTCAATTCCAATACTTACACGCAAACCCTGGTGAAGAGTACAAAAGTTTCAGCCATGCCGAACCTACTTGTTTTAAATTAATTCAAAATTAGTTTTTTTTTAAATTGCTCAACTTCCAGCTTTTTAGCATTCGCTTTTAAAAACGTCATAAAACCAAAAATAGATATAAGGCATTTTGCTGTGTCACGGCAATTTGCAATGACCACTACGGTGGTCCAGTTAAAAATTATGCCAAAACTTTCCGCCAACTTACATATGTATGCATGTGATAAATGCGCCGCATCGCCATTAAACCTAACACCTCTTATCAAGAGAGCGCAACGTTACGCATGCGCAGATAATTAATCACGTCTGGTGTAAAGGGTCTGTTCGATTCACGTTATCACTTAATAAAAAGAAAACAAAATGCGTACCAAAAACCTATAGCTAATGTTATTTTTAGACAGACCCTCCCCGTAAGCCCGTATCATAGAATTAGTCATCATTTTGCTGTTTGACCTCCCCCCGGGTATTCGCATAAAATCAACTAATTTGGGAGAAATAATTTCTTGTTTTTTTTTTGTGGGGTGAATGTGACATTTTATGCTGTCGGTTTAAAATTTGTGTGTTTGTTTTTATTTTCGATTTAATTTCGGTTGCATAATTTTAATTTTTGTTTTCTTCTTTGCCTGTGAAACGGGGAGTGGGGGCTAGCTTGGTTTTCACTTTCATTTGAGGAAATAATTTCTTGTCGCACATTTAGTTTTGCCCCCCTATTTTTTGACAAGAAATTATTTCGCGTTTTCTCGCTTCTTCTTCTTTTTCTGTTTTGGATTTCCTTATGAAGGTGTTGATTTTAACAGTTTTATTGTGGCAAATTTAGTGGGCTGTTCGTTGAAGGGGGGCTGTTCGTATCTATTTCGCGTAGTACACCTAGTGTGTGCTGGTTTTATTCCCCCAGTCTGCCTGCCAGTCCCATTCACGCGAATTGTGGCTTGAGACCATAAAATATGGTCGTTATCTGCACCGAAAAAAACGTCTACAAACTTTTATATGGTGACTTTAATTTGTTGTTTTTATTGTTTCTTTTGGCTTTGGTGCTTCAAAATGTTGCATGCCTGTGCCGGTCTTAACATATGAGGCAATATGTTACTGAGAGTGTGTGCGGGTTTTGTTTTTGCGCCATTCATTGTTACTTGAACTCGAACTTTTTGCTGTGTTTGGTTGCACAGTCGCACATAATTTAATAATGTTTTTTAATAGTTCGCCAGCCAGGGCTGACGTGGGGAAGTAGCCGAATAATGCTACTCGGAAGTTTTAGGGGCGTACAAAAGTATATTTTTGTAGAATTTTTTGAGCCCAATTTGTAGGCATAAACTTATTTGAAGTAATTAGATTGACCTTAACTAAAATATTTACCTTCTTTGCGTTGACTTAGCTATTGCCGAGGGCCCAGACAAAATGCTCGAGGGGTTTCAAGTTGCATGACCGGGTAAACAATTTTCAAAAAAAAGCGGTAAAACAGTCACTAGGAAATCAAACGTTTAAAATAATAATTTATGTTTTTAATAAAAAAAATTGGTAAAGTAAACAATTCAGTTTTTGCGAGTGATATTTCTAGGTGCATATTAGGATCGTCATTTTATTTTGATCGGCGGAAAACTTCTTCTGAAAATGCCAGGATAATATCTAAGATTTCACCTTAATAGTACAGGCTGGGCCATTTAAAATTTAAAAAAAGGACCTATATTTTTTTTTATAAATTTCTGGTTTAATTGGAAGAATTGAAGTTTGTTATTTAATGATGGAATACAATATCATTAATACGGCTGCTACAATTGGCTCATCCTTTTAACCCAATTTTTCAGTACATTTTTGATTGTTTCAGGTCAAATCTATTTAATGACGGCTTTGATTTCATGTTTCAATGCTTTAAATGTCTCTTTATGATTTGCGTAACATTTATCCTTAATGGCCCCCACAGAAAAAAATCCAAAGGGCTTAAATCACAGCTCTGAGACGGCCAATTAACATCACAATTCCGGCTGTTTATTTGATTTCCAATGACAGTGAGTTATATCTTGTTGAAGCCAAAAGTCGTCCATGTCATTCACTTGAATTTTTTTAAAAAAAAAATTCGTTGAGCATGACGCGGTTACGCTCACCGTTGACCATACGAGTGTTGCTATAAGTGTTGCCTGGCGCCATCTAACACTTCCATTGGAAAGTTTGACAGTTTTTAGCATGAACCTACTTAAAACGTTTTGACGTACGTCCATCATTTGTGTTATTTACAGTGATTTGAAAAAACAATTTGTCAAAAAAAAAAATGGAATTAACTTGTGAACATTTTCGTGCGATCATTTTTCAAAACTTTCGACGTGGATTATAACGGCAAGAGTGCATCGAAGAACTTAAATCTTTTTATGGCGATGAAGCACTATCCTTTAGCACTGTAAAAAAACTGGTTTAATAAATTCAATCGTAGCCGACGCTCGCTAAATGACGAAGGCCGTGAAGATCGTCCAAAAACGGCCATTGCGCCAGAGAACATTGATGCCGTGCGTGAACTGATAATGCAGGATAGTCATGTGACATACCGTGAGATAGAGGCATCCTTGGACATTTCTTCCACCAGCATACATTTGATATTGCATGAACACCTGGCCTTAAAAAAGGTTTGCTCTCGTTGGATCCCGCTCAATTTGACAATCGCACAAAAAAAGGCTCGTGTCGAACGGCGCAAAGAAATTTTGAAAAACTTTATAAATATGAAAATGCTTCAAAAGACATCGTCACAGGTGACGAATCATGGATCTATGCGTATGAGCCCGAAACGGGTCTTCGAATACGAGCCAAATCCAATGAAAGTTGTTTGTGGAAGAAGCACTTCGAAGCAAATGGTCGCCTGTTTCTTCGGCAAAACTGGTCATGTGGCGACTGTTTCGCTTGAGCAACGTAGGACGGTCAATTCCGAGTGGTACATCACAATTTGTTTACCTGAAGTCTTCGGAGAGATTCGAAATACAAACAAAAGAAGACGAATCATTGTGCACCATGACAATGCGGGCTCTCACACATAGGCTAAAACCAGCGCCTTTTTGACTGGTCAAAACGTCGAATTGATGGGTCATCCGCCGTACAGCCCTGACTTGGCAACCAATGACTTCTATTAATTCCCCCACATCAAGAAAAAAAATGCGTGGTCAACGGTTGGAGTCGCCAGAAGATGCTGTTGAAGCGTTCAAAACCATGTTATGGAGGTGTCTCAATCGGAGTGGAAAAAGTGATTCGACAGTCGGTTAAAGCGCATGCAAAAGTGTATAAATCATGCTGGAGAATACTTTGGAAAACTATAAAAACCATTTTTGATGATAAATATTCGCACTTTCATTATTAGGTCAGAAATATATATAGCAGCCCTCGTAAAAAAAATCTATTCACTGCAAGTGATTTTATTTTATTCTAGAGTCTAGAAATGGAGACAATTACTTCACTTCTGACTAAGGATATATTTGATATTTCTTGGCAAAAGGCTTAAACCGGACAGTAAGTTTCTGGCGGGTTTTTACTTTTAAAAAAATCCAACAGTCGGATTTATTAAAACACGGTTTTGATAAAACCCGTAATGTCAGTTTTCTGAAAACCGCGGTTAGTTATCCTGAACACGTTATTTTGAACAATTATTATTTTTTGTTATATAGTATATTATCGGGAAATATTTTTGGCTACGTATGAAAAATTATACGAGTATCCCGCAAGTGGTGGCCATTTTCGGCTGCGCACATTCGTGCTCTTTCAGCGATGTGCCGAACGTCTTCTTGTTGATCACAAATTAAGGCTCTTTTGTCGATTAGACGCTTAGTTTGGAAGATATCGACGATTTAAGTTTTTATAAGAAATTCCAACTTTTTTGGCCCGGGAAACTAGTGATCACGAATTAAGGCTCTTTTGTCGATTAGACGCTTAGTTTAGAAGATATCGACGATTTAAGTTTTCACACTGTCCTGCACACTATCCACAACACGTTGGATATTTTTGTTCTTGAGCACTGACGTGGTCTTCCGGTACATGGAAGGTGTCTTACTGTCTTACCATGTTGTCAAAAATGTCCAACCAAGCGCTTTATTGTTGGTTCTGCAGGCCTAGTATGCACAAAACAATTGAGTTGAGTTTATTTTGAAAGTAAAATTCAACAATTGCTGATTGTTGTTCTCTTGTGTAGTATTCCATTTCAAATACCCGAAGTTTGCTTCACAAAATTTAGAAATAAAAAATATAAATAAATTTAAAAAGTTTTTAAATATACAAACCACAGCGCCACCCTGTATAAACCATCAATTTCTAACTTTGTAATTGTATTCGGTAATAATTATTCTTTCGCCACTTTATTGTTGCAATAAGGGAGTGACCTCCTGAAAATTTACATTTTAATAGGCGGGAAAGTTTAAAAATTAGCCTTAAGGTCTAGAACAGGATACAAAAACGGCTAGACTGTTGCAGTGCAATTGTGCTGAATGTTTGTTTCTTAAGTCTTTCGTTTTTTCGTATTTTATTGAATTGGTCTCCAACTTTTTGTGATATTGATTTTCAGGACTAAGAGTTCTTTTAAAATTCGTCTAGAAAGTAACTTCATTAATAACGTTTGTTTCTTAAGTCTTTTGTTTTAGACTTAGAAAAAAGGAAGAAGACTATTGTAATGTTTTTTTTTGTGGTTTTGTTTGCGTGTACCTTCTCCACCTTGGCTGATTTTTATCGTACATCATTATTGTTTTATACATCCTATAAGCAAAAGTACTTGAACGAATGTCTGAATGAATGGATGTGTGAGAAGAGTGTGTTAGGGGGTCTGTTTTATTTTGCAGTTTTTCTTTTACTCCACTAAGCGATGCAATAAATATTACCTTCGTCTTCATTTAAAGCGAAACAAATCGACGGACAAAGACACGCTACACTCATTTCAAAAGTGCATCATCAAGTTGTTTCGAGTACAACGTATTTTTTTGCTGTTGTCGTTTTTGTTTTCGTTTGGTCTGCTTTGGTGCGAATGCAACAATTTTCGTTGGCGATCATCTAAGCGGCCGTTCAACATTTAGGAAGTCGAACGATGAAGCGCCAATGAAAAGATGCTGTTTGCCATTGGATATGCCGTCTTGGTTTCTTTTGTTTTGTTCGTGGCTCTTGAACGTTGTTAACTTCTGGATGTACATAGGTGTGTATGTGTGTTTCCTTGAGATTGTTTCGTTTGTGGCAAAAAGCTAGCAACAGCAACAACAACGCGCTTATCATTGAATGAATGTTAACTACTTGTTTATGAATGTTGCCCGTTGTGGCATGGTGTACGTACTCTTCAGGTGATGATGATGATGACGATGTTGCTACACGGTCACCGAGCCATACTTGCAACTGGTGGAGTTGCTGGTGGCCCACCAGCCAACGACCATTGAAAAGAAGATGAACATGAAATGCCGAATGTACAAGAAACCATTTGTTTGTTTGTATTCGTAGGTCTCTGCCTGCATGTATGTCTGCTGCTGTTTTTGGTTTTGGCGGGAGGGAACTCTTGTTCCCGGGCTATGGTAAATTAAAATTTCATGATTTTTGGCAGTTGGTCTTAAGAAAAATGAAGGCTTTGCTTGTTGCCTTTGTGTGTGTGCACAGTTGTTGTTTTTGTTGTTGTCGGAGGTTTCCTGTAAGTGATTATGCAATAGCATCTTTCTGCAAATGCCGATGGCTGAAGAAGATCAACCGGCCAAAAGAAAAAAAAAGCAAAGCATGCAAAAAATAAAACGCAAAATCGTGTTTTAATGCCATTGCTGGCTGCACACACATCGACAGATACGGCAGATGTGCTGCTGCGGTTGCTGCTGCTCAACAAGTGGGTTTTTGGCTTCTTATCTAACTTCCGTGTCACATCTTCATGTCGGAATTGTTGCCGACTTTTGTTTGGTTGTTTGCTCTGCTCTGCTCTGTGCGATGTCTGTAGTATTTGTTTTTATTTTCGTTTGCTGGGATACAATTAAGGCATCTTCTTGGTAAATTGCAGCCATAAATTGGGATTGCCTTCTGGTACATGCTGTTGCTTTGGCGTTGGTAATGGGCACTATTACATAATATGGGAAGAAACTGGAATACCAGGATTTTTTTTCGTGCGAGAGAAATGAAAGTGTTTGCTACGCAAGGCAAGTTAAACGAGGTGAAATGGTTTAGGACCCATCAGGAAATGGCATATTATCGCTTAAAAGGGATACTTATCATGTATGAACAAGTTAAACAGGTTTGAGGCATTTACAGTTTCCTGTTGTAATCCATTAATGATTAAAAATTCGTTAGAACTAGTCTGTTCACGATTACATACTACAAATGGTTTCTCACTTATCATGTTGTGTAATAGTATGACAAATGACGTTGGGAAAATTGCATTTCAATAATTTATATGTGACAGCGCATAGAGAAAGGGACCTAAGGGGAAAAAATCAATTTTCATTTTGTTTTCTCGAATGAGACCGATCCCATGCCCCCAAAGTGTTCCCTCCCAGAGATATGCGCGTTTTATGAAAGTGAAGACGACGATTCTAAGCGCAAAAAGAAAGGGACCTAATCTTTAAAATGGCTCTCCCGAACAAAACTTTTCATCAACTTTTCACTTTTTTTTTTATTTGGACAACGTCTGAGCATCGAATGAGACCGATTCCATGCCCAAAAGTGTTACCTTCCAGAGATATGCGCGATTTTTGAAAGTGAAGTCGATGATTCTAAGCGCAAATAGAAAGGGACCTATTTGCGCGTCACATATATTAATCCTGGGATCCATATTGTATATATACCCCATATACGCCTTCTCGAAATTAATAAGGCAAGCTCCAGTGGCATAGTTTTTATTTATATGCCAATGTATATACAATGTAAGTAAATTTATAGCATGAATTGTAGTGTCTATATTTAAAGCCGAATTGTTTGCCGCGTATGAGATCGTTTCTGACGCTTATCTTATTAATTGAACTATAAATACAAATTTCAAAAATTTTGCTGATATTTGGCTGTACGCTAAAAGGCCGAAAGTTTTTTGAAATTATTTGTATCCTTATCCTTTTTTTTGGTAATACCACAACCTTTTTCAGTTTCCAATTTCCTGAAAAGTACGAATTATAAATCATGTTACTGTGTCAAAAATTAGAGCTGATGTAGTATATTTTAGACCAATTGTTCTAAAATATCGGTATTTTATCTATGCTACACGCAGACAAAAAGTATGGTTGTGGTAACAATATTCGAAGAGGACAATACTATTGTTGGGTGTATGGTTGTGGAACAACAATATTATGATTCTCACAATAATAGTATGGTTCAAATACAATCCTCACAACCATACTTTGATCCTTACAACAATAATATGATTCACACGTAACCATACTATGGTCCCCACAACAATAGTATGATTCACACTCAACCATACTATGATCTCCGCAACCATATTATGATCCCCATAACCATAGTATGTTTCACATACAACCATAGTATGATCCTCACAACCATAGTATGATTCACACGTAAACATGTCATGATCCCTACAACCATAGTATGATCACATACAATTGTACTATGATCCCCAAATTATTTAATAGAATTGGGTTAAGTTGTCAATAACAGATTTGAATTATGAAAGTATTTAAAAATACATTAAATTCAAAACAATAAAAGTGATTTATTAAGCAGTAGAAAAAATCAGTTAAAAAAACGTAAGCGTTTTTATTAAAAATATTTCAGTTAACAAACCCAAAGAAGTTTGTTTGAAAAATTTTAATTTCCATATAAAAAGTACTATTTTCGCGTTAGATCCGTAACAAAAACATTGTTCAACAAAGAATTTTTAAATGGCAAAAAATTGCAATCATACAGTATGATTGCCGTAATCATACTATTGTTAACATAAACCCAAAAAAATACAATACTTTTGTCGCCCAACCATATTTATATTGTTGCTACAACCATATTTTCATTATAAAATTTGGCAATAATACTATTGTTACATTTCAACAATATTAATATTGCGGCAATCATACTTTTGTCAAAATTAAATTCAGTAAACAATACTATGGTTGCGACGAACATACTTTTATTGCGGAGAACATATTATTATTGCCGTGACCATATAGTAATCATGTTTTTTCTCTGCGTGTAGAAGACAATTTTCCCCTCATTTTGGAGAAAATATATATTATGTCGTCTCCAGTTATGAACAAATTATCCGTCATAGATACATCTACAAATCCATTGGCTCTTCTGTCATTATCGAAAACGCTGATACTGAAGTGAACACTTTCATGACTTGCTTTTGTTTCCAAAAACTGACGCATCTGAAATCACGATAGATGCAGAGGTTAGCCACGAAAAGACACGTCACGTTTTGTTGAAAACTTGTCCGGCCTGTTAATGCCCTTTCAACGAAGTAAATTTCCACGATTTTGAAGCTTTTTTCACATTTTGTTGAAAACTTGTCGGGCCTGTTAATGCCTTTTCAATGAAGTAAATTTCCACGATTTTGAAGCTTTTTTATGGCGTTAAACGATTCATGATGACTTGCCAAACTTTACTGAAAATAAATGTTTAACATTATAAGCTATCAAACTGTATTTACCGATAGCAATCGTTCTCATGCAGTTTAAAAACACCATATAGATCGACAGTTTATGTCTCAGGTAAACAACATTGTTTTTTACGAGCATTAAACTGGTCCTTCTACGTTAATCCCCATTCCGACACCACGCTGGGTTCTAATTAATAGAGTTATTCGTAGGTTGACTCATCACCTCTATTACGGACAGGCATGATCTACGACCATTAAATACGTGTGACGGATTCTCAAATCGTAGGTGCTGAAATAAATAATGTTTATAGTCAGACTTTTGAGGTTGATAAATTAAATAAGGGGACAAATAAAAACAGGGTCCGTATAGGAGCCTAAATTTGAAGATTGCTAATTGCTAGCATCGATCCCACGAGACTTGACAATTGCCGCTTGATTGCAGTTTTCTGCTCAGAGGTCATAGGGAAATGGGTAAATCGTCCGCGATAATTTTTTTTTTCATTACTTTACACCAATCTCTGTCTAGTTGAGGCCCCAAGGTTTAGGCTCGAACTGTTCTAGAGTGCGTCTAATTGCCTGCGCGCTAAAAAAATATAATTGCGGTCGACCTTTAATTGAAGGAATTTTGAAATTTTCAAAAAATGTCCCCATGTTCGGAGGGTGTGTGCAACGCCACGTAATAAAATGGCAAACCTTACTTAATATGTCGACTTTAAGCAAATAAAAATATAGAATTACAATTTGATCACCCATGTCATGTCTAATCCTTAGCGGAATGATATCTGTAAAAATTTATGCTGTAGCGACAATGGTTTAAGTGCAGTGAATGGCTCAAAAGAGTTTCGAAAGAGACTGTAACTTCAAATTTAATCTACGTCTACCAATGTCTGCAAAAAACTACAGACGTTTATGTAAGAGTGCTTTATGTAAGTTGCTTATTCAATTCTGAATTTATTTTTACAATCTGAAGGTTTGCCCGGGGGGTCTAAATATGCATTTTTTATGGAATCTATTAAATTAAGTCAATAATCTATGGGACCATAGACATAAGGGACTTGGCCTCATATTTGTTCGAAGCAAAGGTTGGATTTTTGGAATTTGTTATGAATAGGGTTCGGAATTATATGCACGAAAGCAATAAAAAAAAATAATTAAAAACACAACGTAAAGAGGTTTATAGTTTTTTTAACAGCAAAAACTTAAATTTGAAGATTGGAATTAAAGTTGCAATTTGAGTTTAATTTTATTCAAAATTATTTGAATTTTTGGTAGGGTCCTTTTTATTTTATGATTATTGACGTATTTTTTATGTATGATAAAAAAGTGCATATAAGAAATAAGCATTACTAAACTATGCATTTTCGCTGATGCAAAAATATGCAATAACAAATCAGTTGTATTTTAGTGCTAAATAATAGATTTGCATAGATATTAGCTCAAAGTTACTTTTGGACTGACGACAACAATGCAGCACTTGCATAGAATTCCGATCCCTAGTTATGACATAACGACTTCGGAATACTATTTTCGCTGCAAAAGTAAGACCTGCATAAGTGGGAATCCTCTACTTCGAACAAATAAAATAAAATAAAACTCTTTAATCAAGAGTTTGAACCTCTTTAAGTGGGACTTGAATTTTAAAAAATTAAACTTTGAAAGTGGGTATTTCTACTCGTTTACCTCTTTAAGTGTGATTTTTCTTTTCATGATGTACCTCCAAGAGTAAGATTTTTGTCTTACTTCTCTTTTTTTTGTTTTTGCGGAGTGCGACGCAGTTTTGTTGTTGCTGTTGTAGCGGCAACTGAGTGCCGGGATGGCAGCCCTTGGCCGAAGAATTACTCTTTGGGTTAATCCGGTCCATACAAGCGGCTGTCGTTGGACGGGTTGTCAGGTTTAGCGATTTCTCGCCAAACAGTGCGAGATCGAAGACTTTTGGCGACTTATATTTTAATAATTTGGCGTTTTTTGTAAAGGTCTTAATACAAAAGTAGCTAACTCTTAATTTTTAGTCGGCATTTTCGATATTTTGGCTCATGTACGATTGAATGACTCCGCTTTATGTATTTTTTTTACCTATCATTATAGGATAGGAGGCATAAATATTGGCAATAGTATCACTGCGGTTATGGTTTGGCGATTTTTTTTGGGTAATTTTGACCAACAATTTGGACAGAGACCCAAAAAAAAACTGACAACCCTGGTGCGATGTTGCGAGCGCTCGGTTTTTGCTACTTTGTATTAATGCCAAAAAAAACAGGATATAGAAATATATCTCATACAAACTGCATTTTCCAAAAAAAAAACACTAGCATGCCTAACCTTTTGACATGGGATACACAATTAAACTACCTGGATAAGTAGGAAAATGTATTAGTGGGAAACCTCTTGAAGTGGGAATAAACAAACGGTCCCTTGCGATTTCACTTTTACAGGTTCGACTGTACAACCTACTGCTCTTCTTTATGAAATATTGCAAGTTTTTAGATTGCGCAACTGGTAATGTCCCGAAGACACTAGGCGCTAGTGTAATTTCATATACAGAAAATTCCTTCAAAGACCAACAGGGTTCTTCATCTAATAAAAACACACAAGACCAATACATTTTTTTTTTATTATTTTTATTTTATTTTACAATCGAAATAAAACAATTTCAATTTTCTTTCCAACAAAAAAAGAAAATATCAACAAGTTTTTTTCTTTTAAAAAATATCGGCTTCGTTTTTAATACATAATAATATACTTTATAATACGTTTTTATTTACAATATAACATTGCATTTTTGTAAATGGTTTTTTTACATATTTTTTTGTGTGTAAAATTAACTCTTAACATGGATTTTGGAAGAAATGGAGAGAGGGGGAGAGAAAAAAACGCCTCACACATTAAGAGTAAATGACTAATTTGTACAAAACTTATGCTAAAGAAATAACAAATAATGGAAAAAATAAAATTTTTAACAAAAATAATACAAATGAATGCTAAATGGGAACTTATAAAGTAAAAAAAACGGGGAAAGAGAGAGAGAGACAGACAAAAAGAGAGAGAGAGAGAGAGAGAGAGAATAATATGATGGAAAAATGAGAATTAGAATTTCCAAAGAAGATGAGGTCTCGAGAAAGGTTTAATGTTCAACGACAAGGTGTTTGCGGTTTGACTTAACAAAATCCAACGGGTTTTCAGTAACATAACTAAATCCAGTGACTGTTAATTTAACAGAGTTATGTTAAATTTATTTTAAAAAAAAGTGAGGTATCGAAGAGAGTCTATCTATGCGACGTTTTATGGTATTTACCATCCTTTAATCTGCTTAAGTTTGAATCACCATTTCCAATGACTTGTTTCTGCTAATTATATTTTCAAAACAGGACCTTTCCAAGAGGGACTTGTAATATTTTAATTTAATACAGTGATTTCTGTTATCACCACTGAATGTTAATTTAACAGAATTATGTATAATTACATTTTCAAAATGATTAGGTCTCGAAGAAGGTCTAAATATCAATTTGTTGTTAGATCTGATTCAACGAAACTAATTCCGGTAATTTTTTTCTGTCATTATCTTCCAGGACTGTACATTTTACAGAACTCTGTCAAAATAAATTTTGAAATAATAAGGATTTGAAGCAGGTGTATGCATCTACGCGATTTTATAAGTGATTCTCGGAAGTTAAATCCACTGATTTCGGTCATAATCGGTTAATTTGACAGAATTATGTTATATTACATTTTTAAAATAAAAAAAATCTCGAAGAGGAGGGGCTAACCATCTATTTGTTTTGTATGATGTGATTTGGTAATAATATTCTGTCTGGTAATATTTTCTGTCTTCAATGAAGATTCGAAGATATTGTATGCATCTACGCGATTTTAAAACTGATTCTAGAATAATAAATCCAATGTTTTCGGTCATCACATGCAATGAATGTTAACTAAACAGAATTATGTTAAATCACATTAAAATTTATAAGGTCCCGCTGAAGGGCTGGTCATCAAAGAGATGTTGTATTTGATCCAAACGAACTGAATTTTGTGATTTTTCTTTTATCATCCGCTGATATTTTTAGAACAATTTCTCCAATTTTTCGCCGTTTTTGAAAAGGTTATCGCTTCTTCTAGAATTGACATGTGAAAACTTTAATGTAACCTGATATAAATATAAGTCGATTTTTAACAGAAATCCGGCCTTCTTGAAAAAGCTTACTTTTTTTAATAAATTTTTTATAGATTTTAACTATACGTCTGCTACTAGAATTAGATTAATATCTAACAGAGCTCTGTAAATCCAATTTTTGATTTTAGCTGTTTATCAAATAAAAGCTATTTCAGTGATAAAGATTTCAAAAAGTCCCATTGATTTATCTTGAAAATTTCCGCTAGAAATGGAATGCGGAGATAAGAAACTAGGATTCCAAAAGTATGATTAGTCTGTATAAGAAAAATCTAATTAGAATTTTTATTATATTCTATTTAAAGTTTGCTGCTAAGTTAACACTGTTAAAAGCTATCTGGAATATTTCTCCAAACCCTAATTTAAAATTCAATTCTTTAACCCGGTCTAAAAATTAAAGTTATTTTTTGAATTAAAAATATACTACAAACGTTTTGTATCCTACTTTTACTTTAACAGAGCTCTGTTATAGGGCTTTTAATGTTATGTTAAGCAGAAAACGTGTGAAATCGTAACTTTAAGGAGGATTTTAAAATGTATGAATAAATGAGTATGTTTTCAACCCAATGGTATAGTTATTTTTTATTTTAGATTTTATAATAAGTCAAACTTACAATGTTAAAAAAACCCACATTTTACATTACTGTTCATTCTCTAGGGACTCGTTCTCGGTCTATGAAACATCTTTGACTTATACAACTGTATCTCATTCTATTACTTTTAATTCTATCTATTAAACTAACAAAACTCTGTACTGAAAACAATATAACGCTAATGTAAGGGTTTACCCATATGCTTCTTATTTAAGCCCACGATTCTATTGAGCTTTCTTTTGATAGAAGCTAAAAACTTACCAAAAAAACTGGCGAAACGATTTTTAGTTGCAAGCAGGGATAACTGCGCAGTTTCGATGAACGCTACTTCATCATCTTCAGATCCCAAGCAACGAATGTGTTGTAGATATAATACACAGGCTGCTACATTCATTTAACGAGAATTCCTGGCAGCAGATTAATAAACTGTTTAACATCAACTCATTCAAAATCGTTTTGCTTATTTCTATGGATTTACATAGGTTTATCAATTGTTTTTCTTCTATGTAGCAATAGAGAATTAAAAAAAATTTTAAATTATATTAACCTAGCTCTGTAATTGACAGCTGATTTTAAAGCATTCCGTTAATTAACAGCTCTGTTAACGATGTGTCGATTTAAAGGCTTTTTACTACTGAAAAGTATTGTGTAAAATCTTAATACGAAAATTTTGCGAATTCTTCCTTTCAACAGAACCTAAACAGCGTCCTCTTATTATGTCGACATAATTCTGTTATTTAACATTGATCTGTTATTTACGATAATTCTACATGATTTTGTTATTTAACATTATTTTGTTAATTGACATTATCCTGTAATTCAACATAATTCAGTTATTTCACTTATTCCTCTTATTTGCCATGATTTTGTCTTACATTTCTGTTATTTAACATTATTCTGTTATATAACATAATTTACCACAATTCTAATAATGTTACATAACATAAATAATATTTTAATTAAATTATCGTAATATGTAAAAAAGCTGAATTATGTTAACTAACAGATTTGTTTAAACTAGCAGAATTATATTATATAACATAATTCTGTTATTTTAAAACGAGTATAAATTTGTTATTTAACATAACTCTCTTATGTAACATACTTCTGCTATTTAACATAACTCCTTATGTAATATACTTCTGCTATTTAACATAACTATGTTTTGGAACCTATTTCGTTTTGTAACCCTAATCTGCTTTGTAACATAACTCTGTTATGTAACATACCTATGTTCTGTAACATAGCTCTGTTAAATAACATAACTCTGTTATATAAAATAATTCTGCTATGTTACCTAATTCTGCTATGTTACATAATTTTGTTATGTAACATCACTCTGTTATTTAACATAACTCGATAATTTGGCACAACTCTGATATCGAACATAGCACTGTCAACTAACATATCTCAGCTACTTAACATAACTTTGATAATTAACACAATTCTGTTAATTAACATAGATCTGTTTGTTATGCAAATTGATCTGAATTATTAAAGTCTTTTCTTAAGTATATTTTTCTGTTATTTACCATTGATTAAATGCATAACATGACTCTGTTATTTAGCAGAGTTCTGCTGATTAGCAGTCTTATCCTGCATACCTCAAATTGTCGTCAACAAAACCTCATCCTTTGTGGAAATTTCTGAAAAATAAAATTAAAAAAATATTTCGAAAAATTCCTAAAAATGAAAAACAGAAAATGTCATGTGAATAAAATGCTTAAATAAATCGCAAAAATACGCATGAGTGTAAACGAAAAAAAACAACAAAAAATAGATGATTTCAGTACTGTGGCAACCATTCGCACTTTTCTTATGCAGCTTTGAGTGGCTCGTATGGTTTGTGTCGGGTGTTTGTCTTACTTAATGCCTAGATGGACTTGGTCTCTTCTACTCAATCCCAGCCATGACCGTGTGGTGCTGGCACCCACACCTTTTCCCAGACGGGCTTCCACACCTTTTTCCATTCTTGCACTTTGACCTCTTTCCAGACGGGCACTTGAATGGATTTCCATTCATCCTTCCACGCCTGCTTCTTTTCGGTCGCCCAGACTTGTTTCTTTTCGGTACGCCAGATTTGTACTTTCTCTTCGATCCAGGTTTCGCGTTTCTCTTTGATCCAGATTTGCTTTTTGACCGGTTTCCACACTTGGATCCATTCGATCTTCCATTCAAGTTTCTTGTCGGTCTTCCATTCCTGTTTCTTTTCGGTCTTCCATTCTTGGACTTTTTCGGTTTTCCATTCTTGTTTCTTTTCGATTTTCCATTCTTGGACCTTTTCGGTTTTCCATTCTTGCTTCTTTTCGGTCTTCCATTCTTGCTTCTTTTCGGTACGCCAGATCTTCTTCCAGACGGGTTTCCAGATCAGCTTCTTGCGCCACAGATCGTGACTGGTGTACTCCCAGCCTTCGTGATCTTTGCCGAGGTACTTCTCGCCGGGTATGCCCATTTTCACCCATTCGGGCACGAACATTTTCTTCCAGTCCGGCACCTGAACCTCTTTCCAGACGGGAACTTGAATTTCCTTCCAGATGGGCACTTGGATTTCCTTCCAAATGGGCACCTTGATTTCACGCCATATGGGCACTTGGATTTCCTTCCACACCGGCACCTGGATTTCTTTCCATACGGGCACTTGGACTTCTTTCCAGATGGGTTTGGTGATTTTCTTCCATTCGGGCACTTTGACCTCCTTCCAGGCGGGCACCTCGCGCTCCTCAATGTGTGGTTTCTTGACTATTTTCCAGTCGGGCACCTGTTCCTCCTTCCACACGGGCACTTTGACCTCTTTCCAGATGGGCACCTGAATCTTTTTCCATTTCGTTTCCCAGGCTTCCTTCTTGACGGTCTTCCAGACCTGCACCCAATCCTCTTTCCAGGTGAGTTTCTTCTTCCACACACCTTCGGGCGGATGGGCATAGGCAAAGCTGACGATGAGAGCACAGCTGGCACCCAAGAGCTGCAATGAAAGATGAAAACGAAACCCAACAAGTGTTGGCGATTAGTGAAATAGTTTTTAAAAGGTTGTTAATGATTGCGATTTGGGAATGATTGACTAAACGATGGACGATGGTGGTCTTATCATTTGGGGCGATGTTTGAGATGATTTTTAGCTAATTAATCATAAAATGTTTATTGTAATTTGCGGTGTTTCGTTGTCGCTCCATGGTTGCTGTTGTTGTTTTTTGACGAACAAGCGAACGAGCGTTTATGTCGTTAACAGCCAAAGTGTTTATGGCGTTTTTATTTGAATTTAAAGCTGATTACGTTGCCCCTGGCGGTGTGTATGTGAGTGTGTGTCTCGGTGTTGCGAGATGTTTTGAAAATGTTTTTTTTCTTCTAATTATATGCAGAAGTGTATGCGAAAATATTTTAAATTTTTTCTTTCGATTTTCGCAAACTTTTTTGTTGCTTTCGATTGCCCGGCATTGTTTCGTTTCTATTCAAATTCAAAATCAATTTTTGTCGGATTTTGGCTTGAAGAGGCGATAAGAGATGAAATGTTGTTAACAAATGTCGAAATACGTATTTTCATAACACACATTAGATGAACGAACTGGCATACATCTTTTGACTTTTGGAAATTAATCAATAAATATTTATTTATGTACATAAATAAATTATTAGTTTGACTATGGGGGGCCATTGGTGGTTTATAGGTACTTATAGATAGTTGGACTTAAATTAATGGATGCAGTAACGACTTAAAAAAACTTGGCAAAAAAATGAAGTAACACGTTAAAGAGGGTGGAATTTTAAATGAGGAATTTCTGCAAAAATAATATTTTTTGCCCTGATATTTTTTTTTTATTTTTTTTTAAAGTTTAAGTATATGATCATGTGTATGATATGGGTGTGGTCGTTTTCGCGTAGCGCCCGTCTGACATTGAGGATGATTTATAGAGTCCATTGTTTTTAAACTTTCATAACTTCGGTCATAGTCGGGATAGTTTAACGCGCGAAGCAGTGTTTGAAAGGTTACAAAGAAGAAACGCAACCTAGATAAATAATTATGGATACATTTACAAAAGTTGAAAGTAAAAGTTATTAAAAGATGCATTTAAAAAAAAATATGTATAGGGTGATCCATCTAGAGGTATTTTTTCAGAACAAAAAAAAATTTAAAAATTCAAATCAAGTGTGGAATCTTTGTTGGTAATTTGAAAGGACATTTTGTGGCAATTATTTTTTGAAATTAATTACCTTCAAATGTTGGCAACTGTATTATGGAAATGAGCGTTCGGTGAGAAACCAAAATTTTGTTCAGTGATGAGGCCCATTTCTGACTCAACGGCAAAGTCAATAAACAAAATTGCCGCATTTTGGCTGAAGAGCAACAAGAAGAGGTTCAAGAGGTGCCATTATTCTTAGAGAAAATCACGGTTTGATGCGATTTATAAGCTGGTGGAAGTATCAATGCATATTTTTTCAAAAATGATGATGGCCGGATCGTAACCTTGAATGGTGCTTGCTATCGCACCGTGTTATCGATATTTTTGCTACCTGAAATTAAAGCACGTAATCTTGACGACACTTGGCTTCAACAGGACGGAGCCACTTGTCATACAGCTGCTCAAACAACGGATCTATTGAGAGGACATTTCGAAAAGCAGCTAATTTCACGTTTTGGACAGGTGAGTTGGCCGCCTAGATCGAGTGATATCACACCTTACGACATTTTCCTTTGAGGTTACGTAAAGTCCAAAGTTTATGCTGACAAAGCAGCTACGATTCAGGGTTTAGAAGCCAACATTACGCGTGTCATTAAAGCCATACCGGTCAAAATGTTCGAACGAGTCATCCAAAATTGGACCCTCAGAGTGGAAACCCTGAGGCGTAGTTGCGGCCAACATTTAAAGGAAATTATATTGAAAAAATAAATGCCATAAAATGACCTTTTAAATTACCAATAAAGAAAGATTCCACACTTGATTTGAATTTTTATATTTTTTTTGTTCTGAAAAAATACCTCTAGATGGATCACCCTATATTAAACCCTTTTTTTTAATTGCCACTTTTGTTTTAATGCGTGTTCCAGTTCGAGATACTGGCTGTGGCGGAATGAAGATGGACCCCGGGAAAAAGCACCCCAAATCGCAAATAAAAGTGGGGCCCAAAATTTATACGGCAAACAACATAAAATTTTAAAATTTTTGGAGCCCAAATTCATTTTTTTTTGGGGCGCAATTTTCATTTCAATGTTTGATATCAGCAAAAATGAGCCCCAAAATAATGTTTAAGGGTTCATTTTCGTATACATCCTCAATAGTATACCTTTACAACCATTTTTTTTCCATAATAACACAAATATAAAATTATCGGGGGTTTTTTGTTAAAATAAATTGACTGCGGCGCTTCTTTCATTGAGTAAAGAAATATTGCGTGATCTTTTTCAAAAACTATGTACAGAAATATTACAATATTGCTTGTGACGCTTCTTTCGTAAAGTGAACAGATATTGCGAGACGTTTTACAAAATGTATATAGAAATATTAATTTCTATATAAATTTTAAGAAAATTTTAATAATGCGCTCTTTTCATAAAACGAAGTAATATTGCCTGATATTTTCAAGTACATATAAATAGAAAGATTACAAAATTTTTAATTAAAAAATCGCGTGATTTTTTTTCTAGACATCTTAATTTTGGTTTGAGCAAATTTGTTTTGAAAACTTTTAGGATATACAGATACAAGTATTAAACCGCTAGCTTCAGAAAAAAGCATCTTCTTTAAAAATAACTCAATGTCAGTTACGAACATTTCGCTTAGTGGGTTCGATACCCCAAACTGCAATACGAAAATCCGGCCCAATACAGAAAACTACAACACCACATTTTGGGGCACATTTTCATCTGTTTGGGGTGTATTTTTATTTTAAATAAATATCGCGACTAGAATGGGTCCCAATAATCATTTTAGGGCTCATTTTCATTGCTGACTATTAACAATTCGAAAACAACACAATTGCTGTGACAGATTAACCTGCAGAAAAACAAAGATTTTAACTTCTAAGTGGATAGTCGGCCAGATTTAAAGGCTGTATAGTCAGCCCTAATGAAACCCCCAATGTTTAAGAGTTAAAAAAGTCATTAAGTACAGAGAGAACAGTTTTGTTGCCACGACCGAATTTTTTGCCATCCGAATATGACTAAAAAAAGACAGGAGCAGAATAAAAACCCTGCCAATCATGAGAATGGCATTAATCCGGTCAAAAAACAAATTTTTGTTATTATTTTTTTGACGGCACACCTTAAATTGTATTTCTAAAACAATGTAAACAACGAATTGTAAAATTTTCATGAAGAATTATTTAAAAACACAGCAATGTATAGAAAATCAAAGTTCTTTCTTAGACAGGTAAATCAGAAAGAGTTTTTCGAAAATCAGAAACAGTTTTTCGAAATGTAGATTCTCCAAACTTTGGGAGCACACTCTGAAGTGAAAAACTCGATTTTCTGCGAATAAAAATTGCCAAATTTCTTTTTATCATAAAAAAGCAATTAACAAATTTTTAAAATAAAATAAATAAACGCCAGCGTTACCGCGTAAATTGTGTGCAGAAAGAGTGTTCAGAGTTTCAAAAGGATCAGTGAAATAGCTTTGAAATTATGATTATGGGCATCGACTATAAAAACGTGAGTTTTGAATAACACAGATTCATGTTTGAAGCGCGTTAGCTTAAATTGGTGTTTAATCTTAAGTTTTGCTTAGATTTATCTAAAATTTTTCAAAAAATGATCTTGAAAGTTTCTCGATTAAAAAAATTAATTAACAAAATGCAAAAAAAAACAAGTAAGTAAGTGCTTTAGTCGGACGTGGCCGACTCTATGATACCCGCACCACTATAAATGTGATTAAGTCTCCTGTTAATCGAAAGCACTCGTCGCTATTTCTATCTGTATCTATCACGCAAGCACTAAGCCTTTATACCCCATACCACTATGTGGTGAGGGTATAACAATTATAGTTGGTCCACATTTTCATACCTTGTTTTCGGACCCTGTGCCCTCCCACGGACGAGATAAATCATTTGGCTTGACATATTTAAAGTCCTGAGGCAACTCCCTGTCATTTGAGGGGTCACACTAAAATCCGGGTAAACCGAAACTTTTGGACCCTGGGGCCCAAACAGGTCGAATTTTTTTCTGTATTTAAAATTGTAAGATAATTTCCTTTCATTAAAGGGGTCACACTTATATTTAAAATCATGGGTCCATTTTTTGGGTTCTGAAGGCCCCGTAGGTCCGAGAGGCGGGTCCAACTATTTTTTTTACATTTTGTGGTCAGTTCTACATCGAATGGCATATTTTTTTAATTTGTTGACAAATACACGCGACATCAACTGGATTTGGACCAAATCCGGGAGTTCCTTTGTATGGGGGGTCTATCAGAAAGTGCTCCGATTTGCTCCAAATTCAATAGCGTCCGTCCTTGTCCCAATATATTACCACATGCCAAGTTTCATCAAGATCGGTGCATAAATGCGACCTGTACTTTGATTACAAGAATAGATGGACATCTTTACATCCAGCCAGCCAGCCAGCCGCCCAGCCAGCCAGACAGACATGGCTAGATCGACTCAAAATGTAATTCTGAGCAACTTTCTCTCTGGTCCCGGTATTCTAACTCGATTCCTTCGATGTGTTACAAACGCAAGCACTAAGCCATTATACCCCATACCACTATGTGGTGCGGGTATAAAAATTAAAAACGCTGTCCCGCACACAGAGAACAGATTCAATTTTGGTTTAAAAGTATGATAAAAGCAGTGTGCAGCCACGAAAATCAATGTCACTTTGCCATTTTGTTAAAAACTTGTCTTCTATTTAAATATAGAAGCAAGAGGTCTTGAGCCGGTTAATGCCTGTTCAAAGTGCCAACGTATTTTAAATTAAACTGATTATGAAATATTATTTAAGTGAAGTAAAGTGGAATGTCAAACCGAAACAAAATTTCTTAATGAATTATTGAAGTCATGTAATAAAAAAATATATAAATTTATATCGGTCATATTGTGTAGGGTATTTAAAACAATTGATGAAAATTTCAATTTTATAAATCGCCTCTAAGTGTCGTTTTTGGGTTTAATTCTAAACATAACTTCTTCATTAAATTTTAATAAAAAAATGATTTTATTTTAAAAACAGGACGAAATTAAAAAAGCACCCCAACTGCAATTAATTGAACAATATTTTTTCAGCAGTTTAGCATTTTTTGCAGCCACGAAAATGTCACTTTGTCATTTTGTTAAAAACTTGTCTTCTATTTAAATTAAGAAGCAAGAGGTCTTGAACCGGTTAATCTCTGTTCAATTTTTTCACTTTGTCAAAAAAGGGCACTCAAATCTTAGTGATAGGATGTTAAAATGTTCTACGAAAATAAACTCGACACCATTTCAAGAGAGAGAAGAGAAATCGGTAAAACAAAGTAATATTTACTACTTTTGAAATTAATTCAAATGGTATGCGTTGCAAAATAAGAATTTTATTGACATGGGTCGTTCTTTTGGGAATTTCTATAATCACCTAAGTCTGCACTAAATCCGTAATTCCCCTGAGAAAGATTAAACTTTTGTTGCATAGTGTAATATATTACAACAGCGAACTAAGCGGGGTTTGGTTACTGAAAAGAATTTATTTGTTGTCACCACTAATTATGACATCAATTGCTTGGTTGCCATAACAGCCAGCTGACGCAACCAATAGTTTAACTGAATTCTGTTTGTATAACTGTGTTATTGGCTGGGCATACCTTGATTGTATTGTAGCAACCATCATATGATATCTCGAACCATGTTACCATCAATAATATGGAATGCTGGTGGTTGCAACAGAAAGTCGGTTTACCCAACCGAATTTTTGTAGTTCGGAGCTATTTCCAACAGGTTTTTTCTCTGTTTGCGTTGACGTTTAAGGTTGTCGTAGTTGGTCTGATAGGACATTTAATGTAAATGAGGTGACTAGAAAATGTCAGAAAAAAATATTCACGTAGAATATAATAAAAAAAATATTCCGCATGTTTAAGGATAACGAAATCATGATAAAAGTAGTGTGCAGCCACGAAAATCAATGTCACTTTGCCATTTTGTTAAAAACTTGTCTTCTATTTTAATATAGAAGCAAGAGGTCTTGAGCCGGTTTAATCCCTGTTCAATGTGTAAAAGCAAAAGACCGATATAAAACAAACGAGCGAAAGATAACGAGAAGTTTAAGAATCCACACACAGAAAATAAAACTACCAAATCACCAAATTTTTGTAACCGTAACGGCTAATCGGTTCGAAATACCACAAGATGATGCATATGATCATCGTACTGTACTCACAAACTTATTGATCCGTCTTACCAATGAAAGCGAATAAAAATTGCCAAATTTCTTTTTATCATAAAAAAGCAATTAACAAATTTTTAAAATAAAATAAATAAACGCCAGCGTTACCGCGTAAATTGTGTGCAGAAAGAGTGTTCAGAGTTTCAAAAGGATCAGTGAAATAGCTTTGAAATTATGATTATGGGCATCGACTATAAAAACGTGAGTTTTGAATAACACAGATTCATGTTTGAAGCGCGTTAGCTTAAATTGGTGTTTAATCTTAAGTTTTGCTTAGATTTATCTAAAATTTTTCAAAAAATGATCTTGAAAGTTTCTCGATTAAAAAAATTAATTAACAAAATGCAAAAAAAAACAAGTAAGTAAGTGCTTTAGTCGGACGTGGCCGACTCTATGATACCCGCACCACTATAAATGTGATTAAGTCTCCTGTTAATCGAAAGCACTCGTCGCTATTTCTATCTGTATCTATCACGCAAGCACTAAGCCTTTATACCCCATACCACTATGTGGTGAGGGTATAACAATTATAGTTGGTCCACATTTTCATACCTTGTTTTCGGACCCTGTGCCCTCCCACGGACGAGATAAATCATTTGGCTTGACATATTTAAAGTCCTGAGGCAACTCCCTGTCATTTGAGGGGTCACACTAAAATCCGGGTAAACCGAAACTTTTGGACCCTGGGGCCCAAACAGGTCGAATTTTTTTCTGTATTTAAAATTGTAAGATAATTTCCTTTCATTAAAGGGGTCACACTTATATTTAAAATCATGGGTCCATTTTTTGGGTTCTGAAGGCCCCGTAGGTCCGAGAGGCGGGTCCAACTATTTTTTTTACATTTTGTGGTCAGTTCTACATCGAATGGCATATTTTTTTAATTTGTTGACAAATACACGCGACATCAACTGGATTTGGACCAAATCCGGGAGTTCCTTTGTATGGGGGGTCTATCAGAAAGTGCTCCGATTTGCTCCAAATTCAATAGCGTCCGTCCTTGTCCCAATATATTACCACATGCCAAGTTTCATCAAGATCGGTGCATAAATGCGACCTGTACTTTGATTACAAGAATAGATGGACATCTTTACATCCAGCCAGCCAGCCAGCCGCCCAGCCAGCCAGACAGACATGGCTAGATCGACTCAAAATGTAATTCTGAGCAACTTTCTCTCTGGTCCCGGTATTCTAACTCGATTCCTTCGATGTGTTACAAACGCAAGCACTAAGCCATTATACCCCATACCACTATGTGGTGCGGGTATAAAAATTAAAAACGCTGTCCCGCACACAGAGAACAGATTCAATTTTGGTTTAAAAGTATGATAAAAGCAGTGTGCAGCCACGAAAATCAATGTCACTTTGCCATTTTGTTAAAAACTTGTCTTCTATTTAAATATAGAAGCAAGAGGTCTTGAGCCGGTTAATGCCTGTTCAAAGTGCCAACGTATTTTAAATTAAACTGATTATGAAATATTATTTAAGTGAAGTAAAGTGGAATGTCAAACCGAAACAAAATTTCTTAATGAATTATTGAAGTCATGTAATAAAAAAATATATAAATTTATATCGGTCATATTGTGTAGGGTATTTAAAACAATTGATGCAAATTTCAATTTTATAAATCGCCTCTCAGTGTCGTTTTTGGGTTTAATTCTAAACATAACTTCTTCATTAAATTTTAATAAAAAAATGATTTTATTTTAAAAACAGGACGAAATTAAAAAAAGCACCCCAACTGCAATTAATTGAAAAATATTTTTTCAGCAGTTTAGCATTTTTTGCAGCCACGAAAATGTCACTTTGTCATTTTGTTAAAAAGTTGTCTTCTATTTAAATTAAGAAGCAAGAGGTCTTGAGCCGGTTAATCTCTGTTCAATTTTTTCACTTTGTCAAAAAAGGGCACTCAAATCTTAGTGATAGGATGTTAAAATGTTCTACGAAAATAAACTCGACACCATTTCAAGAAAGAGAAGAGAAATCGGTAAAACAAAGTAATATTTACTACTTTTGAAATTAATTCAAATGGTATGCGTTGCAAAATAAGAATTTCATTGACATGGGTCGTTCTTTTGGGAATTTCTATAATCACCTAAGTCTGCACTAAATCCTTAATTCCCCTGAGAAAGATTGAACTTTTGTTGCATAGTGTAATATATTACAACAGCGAACTAAGCGGGATTTGGTTACTGAAAAGAATTTATTTGTTGTCACCACTAATTATGACAACAATTGCCTGGTTGCCATAACAGCCAGCTGACGCAATCAATAGTTTAACTGAATTCTGTTTGTATAACTGTGTTATTGGCTGGGCATACCTTGATTGTATTGTAGCAACCATCATATGATATCTCGAACCATGTTACCATCAATAATATGGAATGCTGGTGGTTGCAACAGAAAGTCGGTTTACCCAACCGAATTTTTGTAGTTCGGAGCTATTTCCAACAGGTTTTTTCTCTGTTTGCGTTGACGTTTAAGGTTGTCGTAGGTGGTCTGATAGGACATTTAATGTAAAGGAGGTGACTAGAAAATGTCAGAAAAAATATTCACGTAGAATATAATAAAAAATATTCCGCATGTTTAAGGATAACGAGAAGTTTATGAATCCACACATAGAAAATAAAACTACCAAATCACCAAATTTGTGTAACCGTAACGGCTAATCGGTTCGAAATACCACAAGATGATGCATATGATCATGGTACTGTACTCATAAACATATTGATCCGTCTTACCAATGAAAAGCGAAAAACGTATTTAGTTGCCACAACTGGTGGTTGTGGCCGATCTCGATTTGGACTTGTTTTGTATATGTAAAAGTGGAAGCAGGCTTTTGTGCTTCCTCCTTTAAGCAGAACGAATTTTGGAAAATGCCTTATAAGTTATTAACCCACAACGCTGTTTATTTTTCGGATTTTGCTTTTCGTATATCGATATTCGTTTTAATTTTGTTTTTAAAATAATTTCATTAAATTACATTACTTACTGCAAATAATTTTGTAATGTTAAGCTTTTCTGTTTTTTAAGATAATAATAAGAAATTGTTTAAGAGAATTGCGTCATTGCACTGCTATTTAACTGAATTAAGTAATTTGACATGATTTTGTGTTTTCTAAAAGTCATTTCATAGCTCTAGTATTGTAAAAGTATTTTCTTATTAACATAATTTTGTTAACTTAATATAATTCTTTTAATTTTATATAATTCAAATAATAATTCTGTTAATTAACATTATTCTATTATGTAACATGACTATGTTATTTAACATTTTTCTGTTATGTTAAAGAATTTCACTATTTAAAAGAATTTCGCTTCTTAACAAAATTCTGCTATTTACTAGAATCTGCTGTTTTATCCGGAATGCTTAAAGTGTCATAATGCACCAAACTAAATTTAAGCAAGATCCTAGGGGTTATAGGAAAACGGACCAAGCATACGGTCCAATTTTACTAGAGCTCAATTTAAGCAAGATCGTTGCTTATAGCCTCTGAAGCGATAGAAACGCAAATCATGAGGAACCTTTATTTGGGAAATACAGAATCGAATGTAATAAGTGTCTTCTAGCGCTAAAGGGTCTGAAATCCGGAAATTGTATTATATGGGAACATTGACCGATGTTCGTTCTTGTCGCGAACCTGCACTTATGTGCAAAGTTTGACGAGTTTGGTTTCTTTTTGCGACCTGTTCTTTGATTACAACAAAAGATGACTAGGCGGACGGACTGACATTGCTCGATAAAACCAGAAAGTAATTCTGAGTCGGTCTATCTCCTTTGGTTTCAGGTCTTACAAACATCAGCACTAAGTTTCAATTTTCTGTATTCTAGTTTTGCGTAGGATTGTAGGGTAAACAAATAAACAAAATTCCAAAATTGAGATAAGGGCTGATTCGGAACCATGAATGAGTTTCTGATTTTTGTGTAGAACATAAAAGATCCATTTTCACCCGTAAATGACAGAAAAACTTTAGGCAAAAAGGTTGCATCTACCACTGCTAGCGTGTTTCGTAGTCAAAAACGTTAAATATCTCAAAACTACTTAAATGGAAATGTGAATTTCTTTCTTAGGAGGACAGCATTGTTAAATATTTAATTCAAAACTTGCTAAAATTTTAGAACACTTTTAAAATGTACTTCTATTTTACAAGTACCCGAAAGAATTGTGCTTTCAATTATGAAAATCCACATTTAAAAATTGGAAATATTGGTTTCTTTTTGGAAAAATCAAATACAAAAAAACAATAGGACCCGACCCCTCACTAACAAAAAGGAGAATTGATCCTATTCGCTTGTCCATCTTTTTATAGCTTTTATTATACATCTTTTTTACTAAAAATAGCTTTGTGACCTGGAGTCTTAATTAAGGATGTTTTCACTTTGTTTTCAATATTAAAAATGTTTTTGTCAGAAGGACGCGTTTTTCGTAGAACTGCATTGTAGTCCTTAATTATCGATATACATTTTCAGTGTCGTTTGATAAGTTATTTTGAAACAATTTTATTTTGTCCCAGCCGATCATAATCCATATTTTTGTTTTTCTTAAATTTTGAAAATATTTTAGAATTCTTTTTTTCTATTTTTTGGTTTTCCTTTTTTCATCAAAATTCTAAGCACCTAAGATTAGATCAATAATAAAATTAGATTTTTTTAATTTTTTTTCACTTCCAATTTTTTTCGCGCTCTTTTTGAAACCGTTTCAGATTTTTTATATTTTTTTTCGAAATATAGGTTATTTTTTGCATTCCATTTTTTTTAAATAGTTTTTGAAAATGTAATAAAATTTAAGTGTATTGTTTTTCATGTTCTTTTGTTGTTGTTGTTGCTGCAACACCCACCAATAATTGTAGGGATCTCATATTTGTAATCCCCCCGCTATGTTGCCGCGTTAAATTTGTGTTTTAGCACCAAATGTCTGACTGCCTCTGTTGAGGTCTTCTAATATAACTACCCACATTTCTCCAAAGCGGATCTATTTATATTTTGGAAAAAGATCATCATCATCGCCGACGTCGTCAACATAACCTACAGCCAACCAACCAGCCAGCCAGCTATCATCAACAGCTGTAATGAAACAACAACAACAAAAGCAAAACAGAGAATGCCGAAACTGAAACCGAAACCGAAACAGTCAACAAGCAAACAGCCCCCAGTGCCTCCACTTGGAGCCAACAGTCGGGCAGCCAAAAAAGACAAACAATCGAAACGTTCACTCACACATGCTCGACGAGCTCGACCGGCAAGAGACATTAACTCTGAAACAAACTTGAAGTTACTCACAGCAATTACACTAAACAACAACAATGTTGCGGACTCCAGTAAGTCCAAAAAAAGTAAAAACAAAAAACAAGCGAGCAACCAAGAAACGACAACATCCATCCAAGCAAGCGACGACCTACCGACCAACCAACCGAATGAACGTATCAGCGGTGCCGTTTGTGCACTCACACAGTGCCAAAACAATGAGCGTGCACTTCAGATCCAGAGTTTGCTCACAAAATTAAAGGTACAAATCACTTGTATGTTGGAATAGGTCATGGACGCCAGTTGGATACGGTATTACAGAAATCTTAAGTTAGAATATCCTCAGATTATCAGCTGACAAAGTTCGGCAGGACATAAGGTACATGGAATACTTTCCTTAGCATTCCCTTGAGAAACAGACGGTCAACTTTTTCAAAATCAGTGATATGTACGATTAGTGGCGGCTTCAAGTGGCAAATATGTTTTTATAAGTACAGTAGAAAATAAAGGGTGGTCCAACTAAAATGCACTATGTTAATTGTAAATGAAACAAAAAGTTAGGAGAGAATTATCTTAATATTTTTTATAACGATAGACGGATCTATGATACTTTAGCTCTTGAATTATTCTTGGCTTATTAACGAACATTTTTTCTTTTAAATAACCAACAATGGCTAATCAGATGATCGTGGCGTGGCCATTGCATTTCTCGGACAAAAGAGCCATTGTTGTGTTGGCTGTGTGGTACCATCCTGTTGGAACCGCATATCGTCCAGGTCCTTATCCTCCATTTCTGGCCCCAAAAATTAAAAATAAAAGTTGAAAAAAGTCAAAAAAATAAAAATTTTGACACCTAGAAAGAAATTTTTTTTTTGATATGTCATAGTAGAACTTTTTTCCTCCTGCCAAAAGCTATCGAAAAATCGATGGCACATAATCTAAAAATTCTTGTAATTACAAATCGGCCCGCTCTAATATACATACTAAGATATATATTTTCTTTTAATTTCCTGGAAAAGTAACCTTTTTTATTCATCACACCAATTGTCCGGCTCCTCTTCGACATCCTGCGATTACCTTAAGTTTGTGTCTTAAGTCTTTTGTTATCATGTCAATGCCATAAGGGAAAATGAACAAGAGCCATAATTAAAGGACAAAAACGACCGTACATTTAACATTTTGTGATAACTCGATGGCTGAATTGTGAGAATTTATGATTTAGTCATTAGGGTGGAGTGAAATTCAAAAAAAAAGTTAACCTCGGAAAGAGATGTAGTCTGGGGTCCTAAAGAGGGGAAAAATAAAGAAAAAAATTTAAAAAAAATTTTAGGGGTCGCGCCACTCCCTAGAAATTTGGAAATTATCGCTATTTTGGCGTTGATTTTAGAAAAATCCTAAAAATTAACGACTTAACTTAATCGAAATTTAAAAGTTTGAGCTTGTTCAGTGCCCAAACAAAAGTATTTAAGGCAAATATGAGGATAATCGACTAATATTTGTAGCTTTGGTGGCGATTTCATTGTTCAGTCAATTTTCTGAAGAAGGGACGATTTGACTTATTTTACTATTTGAAATTTTTGAACAATGAGAAAATTTTTTTTAAATTTTTTCATGCCCTTATTTCATTGTTTACGCTATTGCAAACATTTATTGACATAAAACTTTAAAATCGGTTCAGGGGTTAGGAAAATTCACGCCTTCAATCATGTGTATTTGTTTATTTTGGCGCGACCCCTAAAAATTTTTTTAAATTTTTTTCTTTATTTTTCCCCTCTTTAGGACCCCAGACTACATCTCTTTCCGAGGTTAACTTTTTCAAATTAAAAAAAGCATGTTTTCACTCCACCCTATTAGTCATATCTTTCTTAGTTATAGGGCTCCATTCGAAATCTGAGAACGTAGAAGGGCTCCATCAGGGGTCTAATCAACGCATTCGTTATCGTGCACATTTACCTCGAAATCGAAATGATTTGGATCACGGCACTCGTTATCAAGATGCATTCGATAGTATAGGGTGATCCATCTAGAGGTGCTTTTTTCAGAACAAAAGAAATATAGAAATTCAAATCTAGTGTGGAATCTTTATTGGTAACTTAAAAGGACATTTTATGTCATTTATATTTTGAAAATAATTACCTTCAATTGTATTATGGAAATGAGCGTTCGGTGAGAAACGGGAAAATCCGCTGTATTCGACCAAAATTTTGTTCAGTGATGAAGCCCATTTCAGGCTCAATAAACAAAATTGCCGCATTTGGGCTGAAGAGCAACAAGAAGGGGGTCAAGAGGTGCCATTATACCCAGAGAAAACCACGGTTTATTCGGTGCATATTTTTTCAAAAATGATGATTGCCGGAACGTAACCGTGAATGGTGCTCGCTATCGCTCCATGATATCGATCTTAATGCTACCTGAAATTGAAGCCCGTAATCTTGACGACACTTGGTTAAACAGCTGCTCAAACAATGGATCTACTGAGAGGTCATTTCGAAAAGCAGCTAATTTCACGTTTTGTACAGGTGAATTAGCCGCCTAGATCGAGTGATATCACACCTTTAGACAGTCTATGCTGACAAACCAGCTACGATTCGGGTTTTTGGAAGCTAACATTACGCGTGTCATTAAAGCCATACCGGTCGAAATGCTCGTACGAGGCACCCAAAATTGTACCCTCAGAATGGAAGCCCTGAGGCGTAGTTGCGGCCAACATTTGAGGGAAATTATTTTTAAAAAATAAATGCCATAAAATGTGCTGTCAAATTACCTATAAAGATTCCACACTTGATTTGAATTTTTATATTTTTTGTTCTGAAAAAACCTCTAGATGGATTACCCTATACAATAGTGACCGAACAATTATTTCGTACACTATGCAGATTTTTCTGGCAAAATTGTATCACTTTTGGACACAATTTATTTTGTATTTTATATGTGACATCCTTTACGATATTGAATATTGTACTTTGCGCTAATTTCAGTCGTTTGCCACATTGTGCTGAATCTTGCGTTACGGACGTTGAAATATGCCCGGAAAAATCTACTATTTTTAAATTATTTTATCGCAAAGACAAAATTACTGCACATCGTCTCAGGACAAAGGGTTGCTTTTATCTCGAGTTGTTTTATTATTAATATTATTTAGGGGCCTCTGGCTATTACCTAGGGTGAAGTTGTGTCCATATAGCACGCTTCGAATTGGTGCCGGCAGGATTGGCCTTAAGGGGCGCTGGTCGTCGATTGGTTATGGCTCCTGCTGCTATGGCGCAACATTACTGAAGCTATCACAGCGAGAATCTTGTAAAACACTCGGACGCTGTCATCTTCCGACTCGGAGCGTAATGAGTACAAAAAAACAAAGAATCCATTTTTAATTTATGAAGTTCTGCGAAGCTTTCTGATTAAGGTCGTCACAAACCCAAAATCGCGATAAAAGCAGTGTGCAAGCCCGAAAATTAATGTCACTTTGCCATTTGTAAAAAACTTGTCTTCTATTAAAATGAAGATGCAAGAAATCTTGAGTCGGTTAATCCAAGTTCAATGTTCTTGGTTATTGTAGCTTTTTTTGCAAATATCTTAAAATATTTACAGATCTTAATCTTCTCATTTCTTAATTTTTCGCTAATGCTCTGCATCCCATATGTTGCAGTATTGTAAACAAAATAGTAGTTGGAAAAAGAACGATCGAATGTTGTAATCCAAACTTTTGATCGAATCGAAATCTATAACATACTTGATGTTGCACACGTTAACGAATGTGGTGATTAGGCCCAGAGTTTAGGAGTCTAGCATTTTTGCCGAAAATAATTTAAACAAGTAAAAACGTCTTCAAGTTCGACCAGGCCGAACCTTATACTTACATACCCTCCAACGTCCATGCGCTAGTAAAGCGCACAAAATGGTACCTTTTTTTGGGTCTTTCGTATCATGCGTCCATTCCTAATCTCACCCAAAACTTCAAACAGGATTTATTTTGGGATTCGTACCGAATCCCATTGAATCCTTATCGCTCGTTTTGACCATGCGGGACCATCCGTTTTTTTGGTCCACATGCCCTTTTCGAGATATTTAGTGCGTCCCACTGTACCCATTTTAACCATTGTCTGTCCCCAAAAAATTATGATTTTGTAAGCAAATACACGAAAAGTGTAGCTTTTTACCGATGTACCTTTAAACCTTTAAAGGAAAACTTTTTGGCACTGGCCCCATTTCGCCCATTTACAATCCCAAACAGCTTATGACCATACCTAGGTTAACTTGTGTGATATTCGTGCACACCGGCTATCTCATAAGCCATCGTACACACAGACAACAAATTCGTTGCTACAACCGACTTTTATTTGCCAATCAAATGACTGAGGTCACACGAGCTTTTAAGTCCCCATCAGTACAACCGAATGTTGGTTGGTGCTCAGCAATTGTCAGTAAGTAGAATTGACAGTATCGGTAGAAGTGACGAAGTATCGGATGGGTTTTTTCTGTACTTAAATATCCATATACACTAAAACATTAAGACGATCATCTCGTTACCTCGATGAAAGAGTGAAAAAATGAGAAAAGATTTTTACAGCAAAAGTTCGATTTAGTGGAAATACAAATTTAAACATTATTAATTCTTTTTTAACCAAATGGGTATTTTTTGTTTGTTTATGTCGCTTTTGAATGGTCTTTCTTTATGAATTAAATAAAACTAATTTATTCCATATTTTCCCAAAATTTCGTTAGCTTTTTCTAACTTCTTCCGGGGATGTTACTTTGAAAATCCTGTCGACAAAAAGTGTTGTGTTTTGCATAATTTTCTATGGTGTGTTAGTTTTACTCACAATTAGTTAATCCAATTTTGTAGAACAAGTGCATTATACCGGGGCCATTATAATTTTCAATTTGAATCGGCTGTAAAAAAAGTCCGGTATTTTTTTTAAATTTCTGGTTTTATTGGAGAGGCTGAACTTTGTCATTTAATAAAGGAACACAATATCATTCATATGACCACCACAACTAGCTCAGCAGTACCTTATCCGATCAACCAAAATAGTACATTTTCGATTGTTTCGGGTCGAATCTATGCAATTGCAAATTCGATTTCATGTTTCAAAGCTTTAATTGTCTCTTTATGTTTTGCGTAACATTAATCCGGCTCCCCACCGAAAGTAATAGAAAGGGCTCAAATCACAGCTCCGGGGCGGCCAATTTACATCACAATTTCGGCTGATTATTCGATTATTCAAAAACAGTTCGTAAAATATCGATGGTTGTGTTGGCTGTGTGACATGTGGCCCCGTCGAGATGAAACCAAATGTCGTCCATGTCATTTTCTTGAATTTTTGGGGAAAAAAATTGTTAAGCTTGTGGCGGTAAAGCTCACCGTTGACGGTGACGGCTTGTTTACGAAGAAATATTGCCCAATAATAAGGACTGCGTAAAATCCACACCAAACAGTGACTTGTTGTGGATATTGGCTTCTCAATAGTCAGGTGTGGGTTCTCTGAACTCCATATGTGACAGCGCATAGAGAAAGGGGCCTAAGGGTAAAAAAAATCAATTTTCACTTTTTATTTGATGTGGACAACATCTGAGCATCGAATGAGACCGATCCCATGCCCCAAAAGCGTTTCCTCCCAAAGATATGCGCGTTTTATGAAAGTGATGGTACACCATCACTTATTTAAATCTTTAAACTGGCTCTACTGAACAAAACTGGTTTTTGCCCTTAGGTCCCTTTCGATTTTGCCCGTCACATATACAGCAATTTTGCTTATTGACATAGTCACTGAGATGAAAATGAGCTTCATCTACCAGACGATTTTTCAGAAAAAATTCTTCATCTCCTGCCACACAATCTTCAGCCTATTTACCATATTAAACATTAGGGAAGGAGATATACCATTAGGCTTTTCTTTAATAAACCTTTAACTAGTTTGACGAAAACAATTTCTTAACCTCAGAATTGGTGTAATTTAAAGCGTCGTCTTGGGATATTTAAATAACATTTTCGACTATATGCACTTCATTCCGATCGGATAGAATATTTTAATATTCTTTTTTTAAAAAAGACAACATTCGAACCAAACAATGCTTTACTAAAAAACAGCAAGTATTTTTTAAATTGTTTGTTATCGTCACTAATATTTGCTTGCTACAACTAATGAGTTACAAAGCTCTTGGTTGCTACAACTACCAATAACTGAATATTTTAATATTCTGTTTTCAAATAGACAAAATTCGAACCAAAAATGCATTACTAAAAAACAATTTTTTTTAAATTGTTTGTTATCATCACTAATATTTGGTTGCTACAACTAATGAGTTACAAAATCATTGATTGTCACAACAACCAGTTCTGACAACCAAATATTTTCGCCCATTTTCGCATGGTATTGCTTGTGGCCACATGATCATAAGTATTTGTGTGGTATGTCAAACCGAATATTCGTTACGTTTGAAAATATTCGGTAGTAGTAACAAACATTCTTCCTTCGCAACGTAATGTTTGACTTCCAACTGACTTTTTCTCTGTGTGTAGTTAAAACAGAAAAATTTCCTCGTGATATTGAAAGTAACTTTTCATATGTTATTTTAATATTGAAAGAAATAAACTAGTCGTAGGGTGCAAAAGGTACACAGCAAACGAATGCAAAATATTTGCCATTATCTCAACCGAAAATAAGAGATTCCATTGATTACACGCATGCTCACATGAAGATCTGCTCTTGCAGTCTCACAGACCTTAAACTCTCACTTGAAGTTTTAATTACCTCAGCGGCTCCCAACACATGGTGAGAGAGTAATCGCAACTTTGGCTGGGTTGAGAGTGAGTGTTTTTGTGTCCCGCTGTCGTGTTATCTCCAGCATTTTGGCTATGATCATCCACCAAAGACGATTATTAGAGTGCAAAGAGCACGAAGCTGATGATGATGGCTTTGCTGGTAGTTGGACAACGTGACGACATTGAGTTTTAACATGGCACTAACCTGCCTCAAAACACAACGCACTCGCACCACAGCACCAGCGAGAGGCGTTAGTGCTGAGTGCTAGTGTGTGAACAGTGCCGAAATATAATCAGGTGTGTTTTGAAGTGCTGGTGCTGCCTCCTGATTGTGGTTTAATTTGTCCGAGGGTTTTTCCCAACACTGAAGACTCACTGTGTCAAAGTTTCGCAGCTGAACACCCAGAGTGGGTTGTAAGTGGCATTTCATGCGTTTTGAAAAGTATTTCATCAATTTGTCTCACGAAACCTTAAGCGCTGCTATGGCTGAAAACCATAATTTGGAATTTGTTGTGGCCCAAACATGCATATCATCATGATCATCAGCTATTACCAAGCGGCAGGCTATGCCTCCACCTGAACGCATTGAAAACAATTGGCCACCATTCATTGCATTTCGTGCGCTTAAATCACGTACACGTTTAAAGACAATAGTAGTGACAACGTCTCACCTCCGGTGTCCAATGCGGGGGCGCATGGTGCATCGGTCTACTTTTCGACACAATCGAAATATGTTCAATTTTGTAAATGACAAGCATTGGCCCCAGAGTGTGTGTGTGTGCTCATCCAAAGTATACATTTGAAATGGAAAAAATAATCATAAAAACAGCAAAATACATAAATAACACTTCATCGAGCGATAATAGAGCTATTTAAATCGATATCAAGGTTTTTTTTCGTGCTTTTTTTTGTTGCAATTCATCGCATTAATCGACCGACGACAATTTATTTCTTTGGTGTACTTTTCATGGTGACTGTTTTCGAAACTTTGTAAATTGCCAAAGGAATTATAGCCGGCGTCCATTAGTGCATTAGAGGGGGTCGCTCTCCATGCACTTAGGCGCTCACCAATGTCCGGCGGGGCAGTGAATAAAACAAGAGCTGTTCTAAACATTCAAGAGCGAATAAAAGATCCACTTCTACATACTTTCGGTGCTTTGATTAGTACATTTTTTGGACTATCTTGATTACATAAGGGTGGACGATTTAACATTTTATATTTGATCGGCTGTAAAACAAAAAGTACTCATAGTTTTTTTCAAATTTCTACTGTTATTAAAAAGGTTGAACTTTGTCTCTTGTAATGGAAAACCCTCCGATGCGTTTTCAGTTTTTTCAGCGGACTGAAGATTGTTTGGCAGGATATGAAGAATTTTACCCGAAAATCGTGTTTTCAAATGGAGCTCATTTTTACCTCGGTGGCTATGTCAATAAGCAAAATTGTCGCACATGTGACTATTGAGAACCCAATGCATCCTATTGTAGAGTTTGGGCTGGCGGCATCATTACGAGGGCGGCTCGGAAAGTTCTTAGCCTATCAATGAAAGAGAATAGTTAGTTTTTCAAAAATATTTTTATTTTTCAATATATTCTCCTGAAACTTCAATACACTTAGTCCAACGCTTATCTAGCAATCCTATCCCTTGATTAAAATAGTTTTCCTCAAGGTCTTCAAAATAGTGGTTTACAACTGTAATTGCATCTTCATTTGAGGTAAAACGCTTGCCAGCAAGGATTTTTTTTAGATTTCGGAACAGGTAAAAGTCACTGGGAGCTAAATCAGGAGAATAAGGTGGGTGGTCAAGCAACTCGTACTTTAATTCGTTGATTTTAGCCATTGTTGAACACTTATGTGCGCTGGTGCGTTGTCTTGATGAAAAATTATTTTTTGTGTTGTAAGCCAGGACGTTTTTCTCATATTTGTACATTTAATTGATGTAAAAGGTTGCAATAGTACTCTGAATTTATTGTTTTACCCTTTTGCAGATAGTCAATCAATAAAATACCTTTGAAGTCCCAAAAAACCGTTGCCATAACCTTACCAGCCGATTGAATTGTTTTTGCCTTCTTTAGGGCACTTCCTCCAGCTTCAGTCCATTGTTTGGATTGTTCTTTTGTCTCTGGAGTATAGTGGTGGATCCATGTCTCATCAACAGTTACGAAACGACGCTTAAAATCCATTTTATTTCGCTGAAAACGATCCAATCAAGCTTGAGAAATGTTCATTCTTATGCGTTTTTGGTCGACTGTTAACAAGTCCGGCACGGATCTTGCAGAAAGCTTTTTCATCTGTAGTTCTTCATGCAAAATTAAATGGACTCAATCATTTGAGATGCCCATGATATTAGCTATTTCACGCACTTTTATTCGTCGATCATTTAATACCATATCATGCACTTTGGCTACAATTTCTGTTGTTGTTGCTGTTTTTGGACGTCCACTACGTGGTTCATCTTCAATGCTCGTACGACCACGTTTAAATTCAGCAACCCAATTTTTTACTGTTGCATATGAAGGAGCACTTTCACCTAACACATTCACCACATCATTATGAATTTCTTGTCCCAATAAACCTTTTTTATGTAAATATTTAATGACACCACGCATTTCTAATTTTTCCATTGTAAAAAAATCGAGGATGCGTCTTTTGTGAACACCTGTTTCTATATGAAGGAGTTGCCAGATCGAAACAAAATTTAACATGTGTTCATAGCAGAGATGGAAGTTTCCAAAACACTTAACTTTTTTCTGTTTATACCGCGCTTTTTGTGCTAGGCTAAGAAGTTTACGAACCGCTCTCGTAGGCCAATTTTCTTGGAAAATAACCAAGGAGCCGACGTCACGTTAACGGTGAGCGTTACAACGCCAAGTTTAAAAAATTTTTGTTTCCAAAAATTCAAGAGAACTATATCACGACATTTGGTGTCAACAAAACGTTGAACACATGTCACACAGCCAAAGCAACCATCGATATTTTACGCTCAGTTGAAAAATCAAATAATCAGCCGAAATTGTGATGTCAATTGGCCAGCTCGGAGTTGTGATTTGAGCCCTTTGGATTATTTTCTGTGGGGAGCCATTAAGGATAAATGTTACGCAAAGCATTAAAAAAATTGAAGCGTTGAATCGTGAAATCGAAGTTGCCATTAAAGAGATTCGACCCAAAACAATCGAAAATCTACTTAAAAATTGGCTTGATCGGATGAGGTTCTGCCGAGCCAGTTGTGGTAGTCATATGAATGATATTGTGTTCCATTATTGAATGCCAAAGTTCAACCTCTCCAATTAAACCAGATGTTTAAAAAAATTATCTGTACTTATTCGTGGGCAAATGTGTGGAGAAAACTTGAAAAGTATGGTTTACAACAGTAGTTCTCATTCGTTTGGGGAGAGCCTGGCCTTGTAGAGTTCGGTTTTACTTTCAACAATTGCAGCAAGGCTTTCTGAAGAGGGTTGTCACGGACCCGAAATCATGATAAAAGTAGTGTGCAGCCACAAAAATCAATGTCACTTTGCCATTTTTGTTAAAAACTTGTCTTCTATTTAAATATAGAAGCAAGAGGTCTTGAGCCGGTTCAAGGTGTAAAAGCAACAGACCGAAATAAAACAAACGAGCTAAACAGCAGATTGAAATTTAAGATTTTATATGGCCCAGCCTGTAGTACAATACAGTATACTCAGCGACACTTGAATAGAACATAAAACTTTTTCTTTAAGTTTAATATTTCCCGTTTAAGAAAGGTTAAAGATTTAATGTCTTCTTTTAAATTTTCGAGGTAAAAATGTAATACTTCATTGTATGGCATAGCAATCATCATCAAGTTGCAGTGTATATGTGCCATAATATGAGATGGTAACCTATGGTTCTCCCGAATCCCACCAGGATGTTATGTCGATCTTAATGATGGATGTTCTTTATTAATCCTGAAAATAACAACTGTAGCGATCGGGGTCTGCAAATTAAATGTGTCCTCTACTTTACCGACAACACCATAAAACTATCTTCTTCAAGTTATCTTAGCAGGGTAAAATCAATGGCGTGGCTCCTTTAAGTATTCAGTGGAGGTTTTCTTTTGATTTGTATTCTCTTCATATACTCTGATTTCGAAATATGGCGCCGCATAGTAATTAAACCTTAATTTCCACCCGTTTTTTATGCCCTACACTTAGTGCTGATGTTTGCAACACCTTTTAAAGTAATGGAGTTGGACTATATGTAAAGTATACCGTTCTTTTCAGAATCACTTTCCGATTGTATTGAGCAATGTCTGTCCCTCCGTCCGTCCTTCCGTCGTTCCATATATCGTTGTTATCAAAGTAGAGGTCGCAATTATTTTTCGATGAAACTTGGTACATTCTTTAAGTTTGGACCAGGAACGAATTCTATTGAAATTCATCCATATCGTTTCATATTTTGATATCATTTCGTCATTATATTTTGATATCATTTTTCTCGATTTCAGAACCCAAAGCTCTAAATGCCACACTACATCCGACTTCGAAGAAACCATTTTAAGTGAGCAGGACATATCTCTGTTGAACTTGGTTCGTATCGGTCCAAGTTTTCGTATCGGTCCAAGTTTAGTACCCACACAAAGGTCCCACCAAATTTGTGGTCCGGCAGTTCTAAAAGTCACAAACTACTTGTGACTTCTATAACGCCAAAATTTTGCATAGTACGTTATGGACGACGAAAATTTAAGTGTAATGGAAATGGACCACAAATGTCCATATTTTCGTATAGCCCCATATAAAGGTCCTTCCAGATTTTAGAATCTGCAGCTTAAGAAGCTACATTTTGCATTCGATTCTTAACAAATTCCGCATGGAGCATGACGAGTGCCCAACACTTATGTCTAGTAACATTGGATCATACCAGTCCATGTTTTTATATAGATCCCTCCCAATTTGAGGTTCTGCAAGTCTAGAAGCCTCAAACTATACCCTATCAGGCCCAAATTTTGCGTGGAATGTTATGAGCGACAAAGAATAAACTCCAGACAAAGGTGCTTAATCCCCTGAAAAGACTATCTCATAGTCTGCCATGTCCGACTTTAACTTGTTTTTGTTTTTTTTTTGCTTTTCGTCGTGTGAATTTGAAGCTTTTTTTAAATATGTCATCTGTCCTTGTTTAAGACCTCCTCCCTACATGTTAGCCTTTTGATTTTCCTCCACATTTACCCGGTTCAGACAAAAAGGAGAGTGTAATATATCAACTTGATTAAAAAGTTTTTGAATTTCCGCAACAGATAATCTTAAGTTCTTAACAAATATAATTTTACCTTTTTTAGCCAAAGCTTTTGTTTTTTTTTCGATCCATTTGACCTTTTGTGTTAATTAAAAAGTGGAAAAATTTAAAAAATGTGATAAGCTGGACGTACATGTCCAGAGTAAAATATAACTAAATTTGCGCATGATTTAAAAGGGGCCGAAACCGAAAAACATTCATTCCGGTTTTTATGTCCAAACTCATCAGTTGATTTATTAAACATATCTTAAACCCGACATGTCGGTTTACCCGGTTTTTTTCTGTTTGTGGTTTTCGTTTTTTTCTCTCTCTGTTTTATGTAAAAGCGAAGAAAATTCATTCATAAAATTTACCTACGGAATACCTTTTTTATACCCTGCACCACTCATAAGTTAGTTTCAAGCAATATGATTGTAACTACCAAAAAATATTTGAGCTAGGTCCATCTATAAATGTACCGAGCGACTTAAAATCACGATCTAATTCAATTTACTGAATTCAGTCGGACCGTCCTTCCATCTGTTGTCCATCTAAAGCTTATAATAAAACTAATGAGGATATTTTTTTAGATCAACGATGGGCGCTATTGAAATTAAAGAGAATCGGTTTAGATTTAGATATCGCTCGCACATATACACACAGAGAATGAATTGTTACCACAACTAAATTTTTTTGCTGAATGTTGGTTGTTGTATGTACTATTTATGTATTGTATTTCTACAACCAAATGTTGATTGGATACACGAAAACTTTTAGATGAGGGAACTGACACTATCGGTTGCAGAGACAATTTATTTGTTACCCTAACTAATTAAGATTAGTATTGGGTCTGAATTTTCTCTTAGTTTCTCTTGGTTGTTGTTATGAAATGTTTGTTCTAAGGACTCTATGAATTCGCCTGTGTTTACCAGGGCCAACTGATGGTTCAATTCGATGTATTTGTTTATCTGAACGAAATAAAAAAGGTTTTTTAATAAATTTTTACATTCAAAGATTTTGAAATATTAATTCTGTTATTTGAATTGTAAGCAGTTATTTTGAAATTTTGTTTTAACTTTACGAGGGCGGTTCGGAAAGTTCTTAGCCTATCAATGAAAGAGAATAGTTAGTTTTTCAAAAATATTTTTATTTTTCAATATAATTTCCTGAAACTTCAATACACTTACTCCAACGCTTATCTAGCAATTCTATCCCTTGATTAAAATAGTTTTCCTCAAGGTCTTCAAAATAGTGGTTTACAACTGTAATTGCATTTTCATTTGAGGTAAAACGCTTGCCAGCAAGGATTTTTTTTTAGATTTGGGAACAGGTAAAAGTCACTGGGAGCTAAATCAGGAGAATAAGGTGGGTGGTCAAGCAACTCGTACTTTAATTCGTTGATTTTAGCCATTGTTAAAACACTCTTGTGCGCTGGTGCGTTGTCTGGATGAAAAATTATTTTTTTGTGTTGTAAGCCAGGACGTTTTTCTCGAATTTGTACATTTAATTGATCTAAAAGGTTGCAATAGTACTCTGAATTTATTGTTTTACCCTTTTGCAGATAGTCAATCAACAAAATACCTTTGAAGTCCCAAAAAACCGTTGCCATAACCTTACCAGCCGATTAAATTGTTTTTGCCTTCTTTGGGGCACTTCCTCTAGCTTCAGACCGTTGTTTGGATTGTTCTTTTGTCTCTGGCTTATAGTGGTGGATCCATGTCTCATCAACAGTTATGAAACGACGCTTCAAATCCATCCAAACAAGCTTGAGAAATGTTCATTCTTATGCGTTTTTGGTCGAATGTTAACAAGTCCGGCACCCATCTCGCAGAAAGCTTTTTCATCTGTAGTTCTTCATGCAAAATTAAATGGACTCTATCATTTGAGATGCCCATGATATTAGCTATTTCACGCACTTTTATTCGTCGATCATTTAATACCATATCATGCACTTTGGCTACAATTTCTGTTGTTGTTGCTGTTTTTGGACGTCCACTACGTGGTTCATCTTCAATGCTTGTACGACCACGTTTAAATTCAGCAACCCAATTTTTTACTGTTGCATATGAAGGAGCACTTTCACCTAACACATGCACCATATCATTATGACTTTCCTGTCCCGATAAACCTTTTTTATGTAAATATTTAATGACACCACGCATTTCTAATTTTTCCATTGTAAAAAAATCGCGGATGCGTCTTTTGTGAACACCTGTTTCTATATGAAGGAGTTGCCAGATCGAAACAAAATTTAACATGTGTTCATAGCAGAGATGGAAGTTTTCAAAACACTTAACTTTTTTCTGTTTATACCGCGCTTTTTGTGCTAGGCTAAGAAGTTTCCGGACCGCCCTCGTAGAATCCAACCAAGTTTGTATGAGAACAGATTTGTGGCCAACCGAAAGTTGGTGGTTGCACGTACTATACATATATTTCCTCGCTACAACCGAATGTTGATTGGGTTCACCGCAATTTTCACTAATTGGAACTGACAAGATCAATTGAAGAGATAAAATGTCGGTTACCCAAACTAGTTTGGATGATTATTTGAACAGAATTTGCACATCAAATCCCTATTAATTTTTTTTTTTTTGGTTTTAATGTGTCTAAATTTTTTGAGATAAATCTGCTTATGATAAATAAAAAACTTTATATTACCGGCTACATTAAAGTAGTGTGCACAAAAGACCTCATATAAATTCTTGAAGTCTTGGCTACATGTGATACAAGATATTTACTTTGGGAAAATGGAACAACAAAATTCAATTTAGTAAATCGCTCCTCTCTGTTGGTTTTGGCTTCAATTCTGAACTGAAAATAACTAATTCATTAAATTTATTTTTTTTTAAAAGGACCAAAGCATCACTTTGTCTTGTAGATCTTTTGATTTTATTTAAAACGATTTATGCTAAAATGATAATAATAGCAATTAAGTAGAACCTTTTAGTTTAAAAACGATCATTTAAAAAAAATGTATACAAACAAGGTCACGCCCCAACTGAAATTAGTTGAACAAAATATTTTCACTTTTCGTAATAAGGACGAGAAGGACTTCAATCTTAGAGATTAAGTGACTATTTCACTTAAGACATCGCACCATGAAAGTTCAGTAAAACGAAGGAATATTTGCGGCTGGCTAGCCTATTATTCGTTCATTGACGATATTAAAAACCAAAAAGTTCACACAAAAAAACATTAAAGTATTGAAGAAGATTTTGTCCAGAATACCGTACTTTAGATACGTTTAAATCACTTTAAGTGCCGTCAAGGCTTTTTGACTAGGAACTTACATTGCCAACCGATTTTTTTAAGCGACCCACTTTAAAGTACACACACGTCTGCGCACATATATTGTCTCGAGCAAGTGTTTCTTTTCATGTTTGGTGGCCAATTAATTTAAAAATCAATCTTTTATTTTGTAATTCCAAACAAATTTTTTTAACACAAACAAAAAAACGGTAATTGTTAAATAATTTGCTGGGGAGCTCATTGTTGCTTTGCGAAAATCATTAGTAAGAGTTTCGCATCAAAATGAAACAAATAATACAAATTTATTGTGCATGCACAAACACGCAGACACTCGCACTTACCCTTTTCATTTCTTGGCTATTAATTTTGCAACACGTCTTTCTCGGATTTATGATGACCAAGAAATCTGGGTTGAATACTCATCCAACAATCTGTGCGATTGCACTGGTCTGCATAGATTTTTTTTAATGGTAGATGAGGCTTTTCTAGCGTTAGTTACGGGGGTACCTTACAACGCTTCGGTTTATGAGCCTGACTGTAACCTCCGCCGAAACATCAAAATGAATCCATATTTGCATTCGTTTTGAAATTTGATAACATTTTAAACATTTATATGTTCGGTGTTTTAACTTCACAGTCTAGCTTTATTCCTCGTCTTCTGCTGCCCTACGGGTTCCATTCAATCGATGTCCGCGTTATACCATCAGAAGAATTTCGTATAGTATGCCCAATCCAAATACACTTTCTTTTCATGATTTCGGGTTGTAAATTGTTCTGCTATGTGGCTGCGTATTGTATAAATAAGTAGTGTGCACAACTATCATACATGCATACCCATCTTCAACTCCGGGTAAGAACATCTAACAATCGGGCAATCCGTTCCAGAACAGCCAGATCTTTACTAAAGCCCAAAACTAAAATAAATTTTATGCCATATTGAGTTTTTGAACCACAAAAAAAAACACAAAAACTAATAAAAAAAAAAAGACAAGAAATAAAAGTTAGAGTCAGGCCTAGACGACTATGAGATACCCTACACCTCTATACTATTCAGAGGATAAAGTATCTCTGTCTGGAGCTTAAGAAATGTCGGACTGAATATGTTAGAGTAAATAATGTGTCCCTTATAACTTACAACATTCCATTAAGGAACAAGGGGAAACTTCCCTTAGATCAGTGAATATATACTCACTGACCGGAACCTACTGTTTAACGCCGGCTCCGAATGGCTTATGTACGAGGGCGACCGCAAAAGTAACTGGCCTAACATAAAAAGAACCGTTTATTTGGAATTATTATTATTTATTTTTCAACATAATCTCCTTCCAACTCAAAACACTTCATCAAACGTTTTTCAAGTTTTTTTAATTCCATCCGAATAATAAGATTTTTCAAGACCTTCAAAATATGCCTCAGTTTCAGCAATAACCTCGCTATTGGACGACAATTTTTTGCCACCGAGAATTTTTTTTAAATTTGGAAACATGAAATAATCAGAAGGAGATAAATCTGGACTATATGGTGGATGTGGAGCAATTTCAAATCGTAATTCGGCCAGTTTTTGTTGAGTTAAAAATGCAGTGTGTGAAGGAGCATTATCTTGATGAAAAAGAACTTTTTTTTGTTTTCTAAATGCGGTCGTTTTATCTTGATTTCTTCACTCAACCGATCCAATAATGCACAATAATATTCACTATTTTTAGTTTTTCCTTTCTCAAGATAATCAATAAATATTATTCCCCTTGCATCCCAAAATACTGTGGCCATTACTTTTCCTGCTGACCTAACAGTTTTCGCCTTCTTGGGACCACTTTTACCAGCTTCCATCCATTGTTTTGACTGTTCTTTGCATTCTGGGATGTAGTGATGGATCCATGTTTCATCAACAGTTATGAATCGGCGCAAGAACTCTATTGGATTACGCTGATGAATCGCTAAAAGCTCCTTGACATTGGTCCAACGGACGATTTTTTGGGGGCAAAGTCAACAAACGCGGCACCCATCTTGCGGATAGCTTTTTCATGTGGAGTTCATCATGTAAAATATTCCAAACTTGTTTTTCGTGTATTTTAACAATATCAGCAAGTTCTCTGAGCTTTATTCGTCTATCTTTAGTCACTTCATTAAATATTTTTCTAATGTTTTCAATAGTAGTAGCAGTTTTCGGTCTTCCAGAGCGTTGTTCATCTTCCGTACTTGAACGACCCATTTTAAATTGTTGAACCCAGGATTTCACGGTGGAGTATGATGGTGCATTATCACCATGAACAGAATCCAATTCATATTTTATTAATTGTGGCGTATAACCTTTCATATAAAAGTGTTTAATTACCGCACGAAACTCTTTATTTTCCATTTTTCAAAAATTATAAAACTTGATTACTTCAATCACCTGTAACAAAGAAAATAATCATTAAATATTTCGGAAATTTTGACAGATGGCTTATAAAAGATTGCCTTTAAAAAACAAAAAAAAAAGTTGCTAGTAAAACAGAAAAGGTGCCAGGCCAGTTAGTTTTGCGGTCGCCCTCGTATTTTATAGAGAAATTTTGTTTATTGGCTTAGAGATAAATCTCTTACTCGTAAAGTCGCCGGCATTTACGAGGTGGGAACCCGTTGCTGTTTTTTAGATGTTCTTACTCGGGGTTGAACCTGGGCTCACTGGCATAATAGTCGTGCCCACTTCCATCACACCACGGCGATTATCGAGCCCTCATAACGTACCATACAAAATTTGAGCGTCATGGGGTAAAATTTATGGATCTTAAATGTGCAGGACCTCGAAATGGGAGGGGTCTTTCTATGGGGGCTCTTCGAAAACATAGCCGGATATGATCCAATGTTTGCTGATGTTTGCAACACCTTCAAATAATGGAGATAGACTATATGTAAATCGACTCAGAATCACTATCAGATTCGTCCCTTCGTTCGTCTTTGCATCTATCGCTGTAGTTAAAGTACAGGTCGCAATTATGAACCGATTTTGATCAAACTTGTTACATTTTTCAAGTTTGGACAAAGAATGTACCAAGGACAACACTAATTGAAATTGATCTCTTTAGGTCCTTGTTTTGATATATGTGACGCGCAAAATAGAAAGGGACCTAAGGGTAACAACCAGTTTTGTTCAGGAGAGCCATTTTAAAGATTTAAATACGTGTATCTCTGGTGTACCATCACTTTCATAAAACGCGCATATCTCTGGGAGGGAACACTTTTGGGACATGGGATCGGTCTCGTTCGATGCTCAGATGTTGTCCACATCAATATTGTGAAAAAAAGTGAAAATTGAGATATGCGCGTTTTATGAAATTGAAATCGACGATTCTAAGCGCAAATAGAAAGGGAACTTATCTTTAAAATGGCTCTCCTGAACAAAACTTTTCATCAACTTTTCACCTTTTTTTTTGATGTGGACAACATCTGAGCATCGAATGAGACCGATCCCATGCCCCAAAAGTGTTCCCTCCCAGAGATATGCGCGTTTTATGAAAGTGAAGTCGACGATTCTAAGCGCAAATAGAAAGGAACCTTATTTTTAAAATGGCTCTCCTGAACAAAACTCGTTTTTAACCTTAGGTCTCTTTCTCTATGCGCTGCCGCATATAGGTTTTTCCTGAATTCTGAACCTATAGCTCCCAAAGCCACATAGTACATGCGATTTTGATTAAAGTTCGCAAAGATTACTACAAATGACCAACACATATCTCTGGGGAAATCTGTCTGTATCGGTCCAACTTTTCTAATAGTTCCCAAACAAAGGTTCCTCCCGAAATGTGGTCCAGAAGTACTAGAAACCACATATTACTTCCGTTACATCCAAATTGTGCATGGTACGTTATAAGCGCCTACTAATTAACTATGACGAAACTGTTCTAAAGGTTCATAAGTCCATATAGGTTTATATGTTCTATAGTTTCAATGCCCATTTTACATCCGATTTCTACAAAATTTTAGATTAGAGCGTTACGAGCGGCCAATACTCCTGTTCTCTTACATTTGACCTTTTTTTCGAATAGCAACTTTAAAAGCGACAATTTTACCCCATTGTGTTCCTTTTTTTGTATGGCACGCTGTGAGCGACATATAATTAACTCTAATATTGAGTTCGACCTTGCTCGTGCTTAATCCTCAAAATAGCAGAGTGACTAAAGGTATCTCATAGTCGGTCACGCCCGACTTTAACTTTTCTTACTTGTTTATATTTAAAACTTTTAAATTTAGCCCATGCCTTGCAGTCAATTCAATTGAAACCTCATTACACATTTTCTGCAAATGAAAAGGAAACCCAAAACGTTTGCATGATGACCACTTACTTAGCCACAAGTGCAGCTTATCTAATCCGGAAAAACTTCCGTAATTTCACCCAGACAAATTATGCCATCAGTAAAATGTGTGTTTTGGACAGAAACAAACGGAAAAAAATAAACCCAAAACCGGTGGCATTTAAAAGTCCAATAAAAATGCAGTTGTGAAGTTTAAACAACAAAGAAAATAACTAAATTAGACCAAAACAAAAACAAAACTACACCGAAACTCCAAATATTTCTGCAACATGAGCTCCTGAAGTACGTGCATATGGACGAGGTACCCTGACATGCCGCCTTGCATTGACATTTTCATAACCATTCGCCCGATTGCAGCAAATGATAAAAATCAATTACGATTTCTGTTGCCGCCAGCAGTGTTACCGCTGGCATTTTTTTAAAAAGGGTATTTCTTTCAAAAAATAGTGTCATTTCTTTTTTGAAAAGGTGGCACCGTTTTTTCAGTGTTTATTTAAAAAAAAACTTGCTAACCTAGTAAGGTGTAAGTAATACAAAATGTTTTGACGATTTTTTTGCAATGCAGTTATCAAATTCTTCGGGTTCTGAATCAGTGCTGATTCCGAAATTTAAGTTGGCAAATGGCAGACAAAACCTTTTTCAATTCTTCGAACGGCGGTATTAGATGATTCGATTTTATAAACATTTTATGGTCATAAAGGTACAGGGTGGCCCAAAAAGGACTGAAGGATTAAAAATAACTGTAATTTTTTTTGTTTTTATTTTTTATTGGTTTTTTTATGTTTTTAAATATTTAATTCATGAAAATTTTTTACATTTAAGTGTGAAATATAACATCTCTCAAATGGTGTCCATTTTCTTGCAAACAAAAATTGGCTCTTTTAACCGCATTTTCCATTACTGCCCGTAGAGTTTCTGGTTCCAAGTTGCTTATTTCTGCTTGAATGTTGTGCTTAAGCTCTTGAATTGTTTGGGGTTTATTGATATACACAACTCCTTTCAAATAGCCCCACAAAAAAAAGTCTGGAGCGGTCAAATCTGGTGAACGTGGAGGCCAAGCAAAATCACAATTTCTGAAAATTATTCGTTCACCAAAAATGTTATGAAGAAGTTCCATTGTCGCTCTTGCTGTATGCGCAGTTGCTCCATCTTGCTGGAACCATATGTTTTGATTATTCTCAACATGTGGACGCAAAAAATTGTCTATCATAGTCCTATACAGAGCCCCGTTAACCGTTTCTGGGTGACCCTCCACATCTTCGAAAAAATATGGACCGATAATTTTATCAGCCATAACACCGCACCAAACAGTACATCTGGCGGGGTGTAATTCACGCTGATGTAATGCCCTAGGATTGTGAGTGCCCCAAAATCTACAATTTTGTTTGTTTACATAGCCATTTAAGTGGAAATGAGCTTCATCGCTCATTGTAAGATTGTTTAAAAAGTTATCATTTTCTTCTTTTTCCAGAAGAATAAAAAAATTCAATGATTTTGACGCGTTTCTGCACATCATATGTAGCCATGATTTATCTCCAAAAACCAGTAAATAACCTGCAAAAGACAAAAAAAAAATATTAAAAACAAAAAAGATATAACCATTTTTAATCCTTCAGTCTTTTTTGGGCCACCCTGTATATTTCGAAACGCATTACTTTACGGATTATCTTGAAGAAAAAAACTTATCCATATGCAAAGGTTTGATTTTAAGAATTGGATTTTTATGGAAAAATTTTACCTTGACTTAACGAAATTTGGGCAAGATCGGATTTTATATGTGGCTTTCTGGATAACTTGCAAATAGGGCAAGATTTTATAACAAATATTATAAAATATAAAAAAAACCATTGCACTTTATAACTTTTCAAGCAATAAAGGTTCAAATTGGAATGGAATTTGGTATGGAGGCTTTATCAAGACATGGGCCAAAAGGGAACAACTTCACAACAAATGGAATTCCTCAACAAATGGAATTCCTCAAAGTTTGACAGATCGAGCCTTATATGTGGCTTTTAGAGAAACAAGCTTGGAATTTGGCAAAAGCTTTGCATCGAGGCTATATCAAGACATTTGTTAAATTTCAATGCAATTTGTCTAAGGCCCGATATAAATCAAACACCCTTATTACAGTTGTCGTCAAGAATTTTTTTTTTTAATTCCAATGTAATTCAAGAAAAATGACATTAGTCGTATTACAAGAACGAACCCCGTAATTAGGGCGAATGTACGAACTTTTGTCTCGATAAATAAAATCAGAAAAACAATTTTCGGTTCAATTAAAAAATTCAAATAGTGAAACAAATAATTAATTAGCAATCCTGTGATAAAAAATGTCACCTATTTAGTAAAATATTCGTACGTTGCTTATAGAAAATATTGCCGATTTCAAGCGATACAGAAATTCTCATATTTCCAAAAAAAAATGTATGGCGTGTTTCGACAATATGTTTGTTATGAGGTGATGAAAAAATTCACATATATTTTAAGGGTTTTTCGATAATAAATAATATCGATAATAATTTCGTATTAGGCGATATTTAAATTTTATTTTATTAAGTTAATATTACAGATAATTTCTTATTATGTTTAATAATTTTTGAGAAACGGACTGTCGGGTTTGGACCTTAGAAACCGGTATGTCGGTTTCGGTTTTGGACACTATGCACCGAACACAATAGAAATTCCTCGCGCTGCACCAATACTAAAACTCATAAAGGAAACAGTGCATGAATTTTGTTGTTGTTTCCATTCATTAAATATCATTGCGATAACTGATAAATAGTTTTTCTTATTTACGAAATTTTTAATTGGGTGGTGACAAAATTAACATACACATTTTTTGGTTAACATTTAAGGGTTTCCTTTTTTCTGTGTACAAATGAAGTAAACCGCTTTGACACATCGCTTAAAGTACCACAAACATTATCGCAGTCCGTGATGCATTGTGGTGCAAATAAACCTTTTCACAAAATCATGAAAATAAGGAAGGTCTTTTTAAAAAGTGGCACAAAGGATAAAAGATACATTCTCAAAGAGTTGCACAAAAAGTATCACAATAAAAAGTGGCATAGAAGTACGAGTATCATGGCAGTTAATAAAAGTAACCAATTGCCACTTTTTTAGACAGCGGCAACACTGGCCACCAGTATCAGGGATCTTTGTCGTCGCGCTGTTGTCATACACAATGTTTCCGATTGAATAATAACAAAACTGATGGCATAGGCAAAATCTTAAAAAGCCGCGATGTGGAGCGAAGAATGCCTGCCACCGCCACCATGGACTGCAAACGACGGAGGCAGCGTTTATGCAGAGTTTTTAATTTGGTTGCGTCACATGCAATTGCACGTACGGCCTTCACGCGTAAAAAAAATTACAATTGACGCAGCAACGAAACTATGACCACACCGATCATATGGCGAACGATGATCATCATAATCATGACCAGCGTCATCATCGGTTTCTTCAAGCGCACAAGTTGATCATGATCATCGTCATCATGATCGCAGTCGTCGTCTTTGTTATGATCACGCAGACGATGGTGATGGTGCGTTTTACACGGTGGTAATGATGACAACAACAATGCTTATCCATTTAGAGTGGCTACGAAAGCTGTATGATAAGTTGGGTAATTTGAACAGATTATTTGACACAACCCATCATTTTTGTAAACCGAATAATTGTAGTTCGGTGTACTCCAAGTATTCTCTCAGTCTTATCAACTTTTGGTTTGTAAGCTGCAATTTTAGGAATGTGGAACCAGTGGTCGCTTCATTCGACTATTAGGGCCGTTTTTTTGCGCCATGCTTTCAGGCTAAATTTTAATAAAAAATCTATATTTAAAATCTTTAGCAAATTTGCTTTGATTTCAGTACCCCGGTGGTCCCATTGTGACCATACGAGCCGGTTTTTTGAACCCCTGTGGTCCCATTGTGACCATACGAGTCGGTTGTTTGAACCCCTTAGGTACATGGGTACGACCACAATCAAAGCGAAACGGTGAAGGTGTAGTGAATTTGCTTTTATTTGACTATCCATATGTTCATATTGACTATTTATCGCTCGATTATTAAGGAACAAGGGGAAACTTCTTCCAAATCAGTAAGCTGTGCACGATTTAATTCTTATACTGACTGACATGGACCTTCTGTTCAACGGCGGCTCCGAATGGCTAATGTATTTTAAAGGGAAGCTTTTACATGGCTTAGAGACACACCTCTAACTTGTAAAGTGACCGGCATTGACGAGGTTAAAAGGCGACGCCGAATATGACATGCCCCACACAGCTCTACTATTTATAAGATTCTTGCCTGCGTCTAGAGTTAAACCAAGACCGGACTTAATATTTGACTTCCAGAGCGGGAGGGGCATATTTTGCTGTGGCCGAATTGGGCTAATTTAGGACGACTCTTATATGGGGCTATATTAAACATGAACAAGCGGGGCTGTTCGAAAACATTGGCCAATCAGGCCGATTTAGTCAGGGTGGCTGACAGGCATTGTATCGAGTGATCAATATAGAGGCATTTTTTCCAAAAATAAAAAATCCAGAAATTCAAATCAAGTGTGAAATCTTTATTGTTCATTGGAAAAGGCATTTTATGCCACTTATTTTTTTGAATTTAATTTCCTGCAAATGTTGGCAACTGTATTATCGAAATGAGCGTTCGGTGAGAAACGGGAAGTTCCGCTGTTATCGACCAAAATGTTGTTCAGTGATAAGGCCCATTTCTGGCGCAACAGTAACGCCAATAAACAAAATGGCCGCATTTGAGCTAAAGAGCAACCACACGCAGAGAAAATATATGGTTACACTATGGTCACCGCAACAATAATATTTTCTCCACGATAAAAGCATGGTAGTCGCAACCATATTTTTGTTTTTTGAATTTCATTTTGACAACAGTGTGATTGCGACAAAATTACTATTGTTGAAATGTAACAATAGTATTATTGCCAAATTTAGAAATGAAAATATTGTTGTAGGGACCATATATACATGGTTGGTGCAACAAAAGTATTACTGTTTAAAATTTACGTTAACAATAATATGATTACGGCAATCATACAGTATGATTGCGACTATGAACATAACAAAACAGGTTTTATAGAACATACATGTATGTGTGGGCGTATGTTTTTTGATATACAAAAAAAACAGATACGCACGATACAGTGAATAGTTGTGGTCCATTAAAAAAATCAACAACAATCGGATGGTAGTTCGAGGGATTTTTATTTTGTTAACTTTGTTCGATGAAATACTCAAAACCGACTGGTTCTCGTTTATTTAAAATCTACCTGCACTTAAGTATATAGCCATTGATCATGGTTTAATCACATTCGTTACTTGATGTCTACGGATGGTAAAGTAGCATTCAACCCTGCTTGCAACTAAAAGTATTTTCGACTGCCGTTGGAATATATGTATATTTTTGCTTATTGAATGAAATGTTCAATAAAAACATAGCCTCAAATCTGGCTATGAACGAATTGGTATGCAATTTAAAATAACTTGATTGATACAAATCTGTATTTTTGAATAACAACACCCAATCCTTATATATAATTTTTTTAATCATACTATGGTTGTACGGATAATAGCATGGTTGCGTGTGAATCATTCTATGGCTGTGAGGACCATACTATGGTTGTATAAGAAAAGTACTATGGTTGTGAGGATCATAATATGGTTGTGGCAATAATAGTATGGTTGAATGTGAATCATACTATTGTTGTGGAGATCATAGTATGGTTGAGTGTGAGTCTTAGTATGGTTGTGGAGATCACAGTATGGTTATGTATGAATTATACTATTGTTGTGAGGATCATGATATTGTTGTGCCACAACCATATACCCAACAATAGTATGATCCTCTTCGAATATTGTTACCCCAACCATACTTTTTTTCTGCGTGCAGAAGAGGTTCAAGAGGTGCCATTACGGTTTGATGCGGTTTATAGGCTGGTGGAATCATCGGTCCATATTTTTTCAAAACGATGATGGCCAGAACGTTACCGTGAATGGCACTTGTTATCGCGCCATGATATCGCACTTTCTACTAACTGAAATTGAAGTCCGTAATCTGGACGACATTTGGTTCCAACAAGACGGCGCTACATGCAATGCAGCCAACGAAACACTCAATTTAATAAAGGCTTAGCTTTTGATATACGCTTTATCTTACGTCGTGGGCCACTTGCCCGAAATCATTTTTAGAACATAATGGAAAAATTTTATCTTTAGAATAAGATAAGGGTTTGTCATAACATTAAATGGCTATAACATTCAATTATATACGTTTTATTTTTTAAAAAAAAACACACGTCCAAAAAAAACATCCTCTACGACACACTACTAAAGCTTGAGCAAGATCGGATCTAAAAAGTGACTTCTGAAGCAGCCGTGTTTTAAATCGATAAGAACCTGTGATTGAGCCCTATATTAAAATATGGCATGAATTGGTCTAGTTTCACCACGGTTAATGTATAAGTAGTATTGGTCGCTCATAGCGCACCCGAGCACAATCGGATTTATCGAAAGGGATCTTGTATGGGGTCATGTTTTCCAACACATGAACCGTTATGTTCCAGTATCGCTAGAATTCAAGCAGGATTGAATGTAATATGTAACTAATAGAGCGACAGGATTTACAAATGTGAGAGGCCTTTGTATGGGGGCTATTCGAAAACATAAACCGATATAATTCAATTTCATCAGGGTTACTTTTATTCCTCGTACAACGCACTATGCGAAATGTTGACGAAATCAAATATAATGTGTGAGGTAGAACCTTTGTATGATGGCTTCTAATATGGACTGATTTGGTCAAGTTTTACCAGAGTTAAGTATTGGTCGCACACCTTGATCCTACGACAGCTGGTTATATAGGGTGATCCAAGTAGAGATACTTTTGTGAGGTAGAACCTTTGTATGATGGCTTCTAATATGGACTGATTTGGTCAAGTTTTACCAGAGTTAAGTATTGGTCGCACGATTTGATCCTACGACAGCTGGTTATATAGGGTGATCCAGTAGAGATACTTTTTTCAATAGCCTTTTTTTGACAGATCACTTGTGAGTCGTGTCATGCTGTCATGTTGTTTTTGTCTAGTATTGTTTGGCATTTCATCATGGAAAGACTTACGCCCAAACAACGTTTACAAATCGTTCAACTTTATTACGAAAATTCACGTTCTGTGAGAAATGTGTTTCGTGCACTTCATTCAACTTATGGTCAACATAATCGGCCAACATTTCTGGCTCAATTTAAACAAGCAAAATTTCCGCATTTGGGACGAAGAGCAACCAAAAAAGGGTCAAGAGCTGCCACTTCATCCAGAAAAAACAACGTCTTGGTGTGGTCTGTGGGCCGGTGGAATCATCGGTCCATATTTCATCAAAACTGATGCCGATGAGAACGTAACCGTCAATAACGACCGTTATCATGCCATGATAACCGACTTTTTGATGCCCGAAATTGAAGCTCGTGATCTCGGCGAAATTTGGTTTTAATAAGACTGCGCCACTTCCCACACATCGCCACAATCAATGGATTTATTGGGAGAACACTTCGGTGAGCAGATAATTTCACTTTTTGGGCCGGTCGATTGGCCACCAAGATCGTGTGATATCACACCGTTAGACTTTTTCCTGTGGGAAAGTCTAAATTGTATGCGGACAAACCCACTTCGGTTCAGGCCTTGGAGCAAAACATCACGCGTGTCATTCGCCAGTTACCAGTCGAAATGCTCGAACGAGTCATCGAAAATTGGACTCAACGGATGGACAATTTGAGACGTAGCCGCGACCAACATTTAATAGACATAATTTTTAAAAAAAAAATAAATGCAAAAGAATGTTCTTTCAAATGATAATTAACATTCCCCATTCTATTTGAATTTTCTGTGTTTTTTTCTTTTAAAAGTGGGAAACCTCGAAATAAATCACGCTATATGTACCGGATCGACCCGAAGGAAGAATTCTTCGGCCAAGGGCTGTCACTTTGCACGTTAAGATTTTTACTAGAGTTCGATATTTGTCGCTCGTTCGGCTCGAAATTTTGACAGAATTTATATAACGGATCTAACATGAGCAGCAGGTTCTAGAAGCGGGCACGATTTTTGTATCTTATTTGAACATTGACAAATAAAAGTGGACCATCATTACAGCGTCCAAACATTATTAATTGATTTGTTTTTGTTTTACATCAACTTTCTCTCTAAAACAGCATTTCTAAAAATATTGGCTTTTGAAATTTCCTCACAAGTATAGGGTGGGCCAATTAAAGCTTTAAATTTGAATCGGCTTTTAAAAAAAAAGTACTGAAATATCATCAGCACTTCACCTAAATCTATGTGACGACTTATTTTTTCCTAAATCTCTCTGAAGACGAATCCTTTTTGATCTTCATAAGCTGATTTGAATACTTGAAGCTTTTTCTGTGCCACACATTGAACCTGGTCTAATTTCTGATACAAATCCCACACATTTATGTCTTACTTATAATTTGACAAAACCTATCATACTGCCCATCGCACCGTCAGATATCCATGTTCCCATTTGTATATGTAGGCAGATCGTATACAGCGCAGAAGACGCAGCAAAAGCAAACTCGAAACTGTGGCGAAGGAAAAGAAGACGCAATAAGTGCTCACTTGATTTTCGGCCGGGTTTATGCGCTTCAGCCATAAGCATAACCATAAAATTTGCTAAATGCAATAAAAAATAAACAAAATACGCACACTCATGCCAACAGCAGCTGAAGATGCTACCACGGCCTGGCCTGGTCGGGGCCATGGAGTGGCGAAAGAAGACCCAACCCCTGCCGACTCGAAAATGTGGCTAAACACGTCACAATCATGGAAGTTGGTAATAACTCCAACGCCAGCTCCAGCGAATACATGTAAAAATTAAACATTTCGGGCAGTAATTGCTTTTAGCATATTCCTACTACACACACTCGACGCCGCGAACCGAACCGAGGCAAGTCCAACACACGGAAGAAGCTTTGTGCGCAAACTCGTACAAGTAACACCTTTTTATGGGCCACGCACTAAGGGCCCAAGAGGAACAGAAGAGGTTGAAGGCAACGCAGATGGATCAGCAGCAGCGGCAGCAACTGCAGCTGGTTTGTGGAAGGTCGTTCTGGTAAATCCCTGCTGTTGTTGAAAGCTAATGCAGACAAACAAGTCCAATTTTTATTTTGATGGCCAATGAATTCCGCTGACTCCGGCACAGTGGGTGGTAAATTAAAATTGCCGAATACAAATGCGATAACGTTCCAATGATCAAGAAAAACAAACTTATCGGTTTGCTGTGGCAATTTGTTTATTTTAAATCTGATCGCATGCCCGGCGTTGGTTTTAAGCCGAATTAGCTCAAGTTTACCTCTGAATGGTATTTTAATGAGATATTATTATTGGCTGGATAAGGGGGGGGGGAGGTGGTTAGGATCGCATTTGGAATTTAACGCCAAGTCGAGGGACCTGTGAATAGAAATTATTTGATGTATTGTTTCTGTCGTCCAGTTATTTTGAATCTAATCGATACCCGCTACGAAATGAAACATTTTTGTCGTACGTCGAGAGAGGGTTCTGCTCTTTGACAGAATTAAATTTTAAAAAATTTAAAATTACAATTCCCTTAATCTGTTCATATATTGTTTTCCTATACAAGCAACAGTTTCCAAGTTAAAAATGAATATATAAAGGAAAAAACTTATTTTTTGCCTAAAGATTTAAATTTTTTTTTTTTTAAAAATCCATAAAAAATCCAAAATGAAAAAATGTCAAATCTTATTAATTTTACGTAAAGTCACATAACCTATGAGCAAAATGAGACAAAGATCATGAAAATCGATGCACGCGTTTCGCTTTTATTCGCAATTGAGTAAAGGTATGAATTTCAAAAATTTCAAAAAGTCATATATTTTTGTCACCCAACAAATTTTAATTTTTTTTTGTAATAAATATGTAATAAATATGTAATAAAAAAGAAAAAACCTTACCATAGACAAAGTTGTGCATATGTCGAGCAAATTTTTGAAATTCATACCTTTACTCAATTGCGAATAAAAGCGAAACGCGTGCATCGATTTTCATGATCTTTGTCTCATTTTGCTCATAGGTTATGTGACTTTACGTAAAAGTAATAAGATTTGACATTTTTTTTCATTTTGGATTTTTTAAAAAAAAAAATTTAAATCTTTAGGCAAAAAATAAGTTTTTTCCTTTATATATTCATTTTTAACTTGGAAACTGTTGCTTGTATAGGAAAACAATATATGAACAGATTAAGGGAATTGTAATTTTAAATTTTTTAAAATTTAATTCAATTAAATCGGGCTAGTGGTTCCCGAGTTATGCCGGACGAAACAAATTAACCAAAAAAAAATTTTTAAAGTTTAAAAAAAAAATAAAACAAAAACCAAACGAAAAAATTTTTTTTTGCGTTTTTCGAGCTCATGTCAAGGTTATCTACACAGAAAAAATTATCGCATCCGGAGTACATGAAATTTTTTTCATTTTGTTGAGTAGTGTTATTTTCGTTCGAAGGTTCTTTTTTTTTAACAGCATCTAGTTACACACACAGAAAACGGATTTGTTGCCACAACCGAATGTTGGTGGTTGCACGTACTATCCATGTATTACATCGCTACAACCGAATGTTGATTGAGTACAGGATAATTTTCAGTAGTGGGATTTTACAGTATCGGTTAAATAGACAGAGTATTGGTAACAATAACTAATTAGAATAATTATTTGAAATGAATTGGTACATATATTGGTTGTTGTTTTAGATTAATGGCTAAAAGTACTATTTGAATTCGGTTGTCATAACCTCGAGCATTTGTTAACTGGAACAACTGATAGTTACATTTTTTGTATTCGATTATTTGACTGAATAAAACGTTTTTTTTTATTCAATCTTCATATGTGACGCGCAAAATAGAAAGGGACCTAAGGTTAAAAACCAGTTTTGTTCAGGAGAGCCATTTAAAAGATTAGGTCCCTTTCTAATTGCTCTTAGAATCGTCGACTTCACTTTCATAAAACGCACATATCTCTGGGAGGGAACACTTTTGGGGCATGGGATCGGTCTCATTCGATGCTCAGATGTTGTCCACATCAAAAAAAAGAAAAAAATGAAAATTGATTTTTTTTTACCCTCTATGCGCTGTCACATATATACTTAACGATTTTAAAATATTTATTCTGTGGACTGAATTATCATCAGGTTTTTTTAAATTTGGTTTTTATATCGAATCTAATAAAGTTTGTACGAGTATGCACAAAGCGGTCAAAAAAATGTATTTTTGGTTTAAAGTATGCAACGATTTTTAGATAAAGCTGATTATGATAAATTATTTAAATGAAGTTAAGTAACGGGTGTATATTTTTAGATGTGTGGTTTTCAATCAGGCCACACTTTTTTCGGAGTAGGTCTTTTTGACAGCTGTCACTTGATTTATGCTAATTTTGGTATGCCATTTCATAATGAATAGACTTACTCGGAAACACCGTTTGCAAATCGTGGTTAATGGGCCCAAAACGAGGTGGCCACCGATCCTGATTTTTACAAAAAAAAATTTTTCAACGATGAAGCTCACTTTTGGTTAAATGGGTTAGTTAATAACGAAAATTGTCGCATTTGGAGTAATGAAAATCCCCAAGCCATTGTTGAGACGCCGTTACATCCTTAAAAAGTCAATGTTTGGTGTCCTCTATGGACAAAGGGAATCATTAGTCCATATTTCTTCTAAAATGAAGTCGGCCATAATGTTACAGTCAATGGGAAACGCTATACTTGGGTAGAGCCATGATAAATACCTTTTTCGCTCCTGAATTGGAGGATGTTGATGTGGAAGACCTTTGGTTTCAACAAAACGGCGCTACATGTCTACCGACAACGAAACAATCAATTTCTTGAAGGAAACTTTTGGTGAGCGAATTATCTCGCGACGTGGGCCTGTGGCGTGGCCTCCAAGATCGTGCGATTTAACACTGGTAGACTTTTTTGTGGGGTTATGTATAGTCGATTGTCTATGCAGATAAGCCCGACACGATTGGCGCCATGAAAGAATATTTGGCGCGTTATTGATGCTTTAAAAAGTGGTCGAAAATTGGCTGGAATTTATTCGAGCCAGCCGCCGTGACCAGTTGCCCGAACATTATATTATATGCGTTTTATTTCTTCTTAAAAATCACACGTCTGAAAAAAACATGCTTTATACACACATATATAAGTATAAGTAAATAGGACTTTACCTTTTTTAAACAAAATTATATTGAATTGGTGATCATAATTAAATTTGTATTTCCTCCAATTACTACCATTTTTATACCCTCAACCATACAATGGAGGGTATATTAGTTTTGTCATTCTGTCTGTAACACCTTGAAATAATCATCGGAGACCCAACAGAGTATATATATTCTTTATCCTCGTAAAATTCTACAATTCTAAATTCGATCTAACCATCTTGTCTGGCTGTCCGTCTGACCGACTTTTGAAAACAAGATAGAGCCTGCATGAAAACAGCTAGGGAGCTAAAATTTGGCACAAACATGTGTAGTTAACCTAGCATGGTATTGAAAATGGGCTATATAGCTCTACGGGAAGTTGTTGTTGGAGATCCTCAACCGACACTACCTCATAAAAATTAGTTTTTTATTTGGAAATATTCGTCCAGTTTCTTGAGCAAAATTACTGAAATTTTGCAAATAATAATCTCTAATAGGCGCAATCATCTATTTTAAAAATGGTTTAGATTGGGCCACCATTTCTTGTACCTCCCATAAAAACGGCTTTATAGGCCTTGAGAAATAATATGACTATAACTCACCACAAACTTTCTACATACAACACACTTCTACGCTTAATTCGGCTGAGATCGGAAAAGTCCTACTGGTACCTCCCACACTTACGGTCTCATGGGCCCTGAAATATAATATGACAATAATTCACCACACACTTGACCTTTCGAGACGAAATTTTCGGCATAAAGATTAATATATAGAACAGACTTTTGCGCTAAAGTTGGCTACGATCGGAAAGGCCTTACTGGTACCTTCCACACAAACGGTCTCATGGGCTTTGAGAAATAATATGACGATAACTCACCACAAGCTTGGCCTATCAAAATGAAATTTTCTACATAAAGATTTCTATATAGAACACACTTCCGCACCAAATTTGGTTTTATTTGGGAATCTGGTGGAGGGTATCCAAAGTTGACACTTGTTTTGATTAAAAATGTGTTCTCCGCAGGTTCTTAAGGATCTTTGTTAGTGTCCCAAATGTCCTCTTTTTTTTGTACAAGTGTTCAATTTTTCAAAAAATCCTTACGGAAACCCTGTTTATAAAGTCTCCTATTAAAAAGGTGCGAAGATAAAGGCCTCATGTCTTTTTACGACCTAATCTACCATATATTCTAGGCCGATTTCAGATCTAGCCATGTCCGTTCATCCTTTTGTCTGTCGAAAGCACGATATCGGTCAAACGAATCAGAAAAGGACATAGTTGCTTTCGAGGGCTGCTATATAAATTTCTTGCCTAAAAATGAAAATGCGAATATTTATCATAAAAATTGTTTTATTGTTTTTCAAAGTATTCTCCAGCATGATTTACTTTATACACTTTTGCATGCGCTTAAACCAATTGTCGAAGTACTTTTTCCACTCCGATTGAGACACCTCCAAAACAAGGGTTTTGAACTCTTCAACAGCATCTTCTGGCGACGAAAATCGTTGACCACGAATTTTTTTCTTGATGTGCGGAAATAAAAAGAAGTCATTGTGTGCCAAGTCAGGGCTGTACGGCGGATGACCCATCAATTTGACCTTTTGGCAGGCCAAAAGGGCGCTGGTTTGAGACAAGAGCTCGCATTGTCATGGTGCACAATGATTCGTCTTTTCTTGTTCGTTTTGGAATTTCTCCAAAGACTTCCGGAAAATAAATTTTGGTGTACCACTCAGAATTGACCTCTTACGTTGCTCACGCGGAACAGTCGCCACATGATAAGTTTCGCCGAAGAAACAGGCGACCATTTGCTTCGAAGTGCTTCTTCCGCGAACAACTTTCGTTGGATTTGGCTCGTCTTCGAAGACCCACATGGTCGATTGCTGCTTTGTTTCGGGCTCATACGCATAGATCCATGATTCGTCACCTGTGACGATCTTATAAGCGTCTTTTGAAGCATTGCGATCGTTTTTTTCTCCAAAATTTCTTTGCACCAATCGACACGATCTTTTTTTTGAGCGATTGTCAAATTGTGCGGGATCCAACGAGAACAAACCTTTTTTACGGCCAGGTGTTCATGCAATAACGAATGTATGCTGGTGGAAGAAATGCCCAAGGATGTCTCTATCTCACGGTTTGCCACATGACGATCTTGCATTATCAGTTCACGCACGGCATCAATGTTCTCTGGCACAACGGCCGATTTTGGACGAAATTCACGACCTTCGTTTTTGAGCAAGCGTCGGCCACGATTGAATTCATTAAACCAGTTTTGCACAGTGCTTTAGGATGGTGCTTCATCGTCAAACAAAGATTTAAGTTTATCGGTGCACTCTTGCCGTGATAATCCAGTCGAAAGTTGTGAAAAATGATTGCACGAAACTATTCACGAGTTAATTCCATTTTTTGCCAAATTGATTTTTTCAAATCACTGTAAATGATGGTCGAACGTCAAAATGTTCTGAGTACGTTAATGCGTTTATGCTCCTCTTTTTGCTTTCTTTCGGCCAATCCGTCCGTGTCTTAGCTCAAAGTGACTCTATATTTGGATTCTAGCAAAATTTGCTTTAGTACCCATATGTCCCGTTTTGAGCATGTGGCACGTTTTTTGGGCCACATAAGTCAAAATGTACAGCAACAATGCATTTTTATACCCTCCACCATACAATGGATGGTATATTAGTTTTGTCGTTCTGTCTGTAACACCTTAATATAATCATCGGAGACCCAACAAAATATGTATACTCTTGATCCTCGTAAAATTCTAAGACGATCTAGCCATGTTGTCCGACTGTCCGTCTGTTGAAAACAAGATAGAGCCTGCATGAAAACAGCTAGGGAGCTGAAATTTGGCACAAACATGTGTAGTTAACCTAGCATGGTTGGTATTGAAAATGGGCTATATAGCTCTGCGGGAACTTGGTGTTGGAGACCCTCAACCGACACTACTTCATAAAAACTAGTTTTTTATTTGGAAATATCCGTCCAGTTTCTTGAGCAAAGTCACTGAAATTTTGCAAATAATAATCTCTATATATGCGCAATCATCTATGTAAAAATGGTTTAGATTGGGCCACCATTTCTTCTACCTCCCATACAAACGGCCTTATGGGCCTTGAGAAATAATATGACTATAACTCACCACAAACTTGACCTATCGAAATGAAATTTTACACATCAAGATTTCTATATACAACACACTTCTACGCTGAATTCGATTGAGATCGGAAAAGTCCTACTGTTACCTCCCACACAAACGGTCTCATGGGCCTTGAAAAATAATATGACAATAACTCACTACAAACATGACCTATCGTGATGAAATTTTCTACATAAAGATTTTTATATAGAACACACCTCTGCGCCAAATTCTGTTGAGATCGGAAAAGTCCTACTGGTACCTCCCACACAAACGGTCTCATGGGCTTTGAGAAATAACATGACGATAAATCACCACAAGCTTGACCTATCGAAATGAAATTTTGCACATAAAGATTTCTAGTATCCAAAGTTTTGCACAGTCAAACTTAACATTTTTTACTTGACGCTCTGACATTAGGGTGTTTCGGAATAGGGCAAATTTAACTTATTAATTTATCTTCAGACCCTTTCCCATTAATACTTTGAGATGTTGCAAACGGATTGACAAACTCAAACTTCGTACTACGAGTATGGCGGAAATATGCAAATTACCACGCTCCACCCTGTAAAGGCAATAATGCGATCTTAATTTATCGCAAAGATACTGTTGAAGATGATGTTAAATCATTTTGGGTTAAATTTATCTTGTATTCAAAAAACATTGTTTTGAATAATGTGAAGACTATTTAACGTTGAGCCTAACTAAATTTAACGTTAAAGTTGTTTTGTTATACTCGTGATAAGTCCCATTTTTTCGACATTGTAACAATTGTCAGAGCCGCATCGACATTCTTGTGGTAAAGCCCCAAAGGTATATATGACCACGTACATCTTGTACATCATACCACTCGATATCTTGTAAACATAATTGAAAAAAAGTCCATATGTATGGTAAGTCATTGTCAAAAGCCTTCGTAATCCCAGCTTTTATGCCCTTCTCTTCAATTACAACCAGACGACCTTCAAAGAATTCGTGTCGATGTACTTGAGACAAAAGTGAACTTGTTTTGTGTGCCACAAAGAGGGCACCGAACAAATGAAGCCCTTTTCTTTCATGGAGCGATGATGATGAACCAAAAATTAAATAGGGTTTCAATTACAGCATGACTGACTTTAACCATGTGAAGAGAGAAGTGTAAGATGCTGTTGCTTTGTAGGGCGATTATTTTTCACTCATTTTCTAAAAGCGGTTCAAATGTATGGGTACGAGTGATTTACTGCGTTTCTTGAGTAAGAGTACGAGTGCAAAGTTTTAGGGGGGATCCTATTGTGTAATACCAAATAAAACTTAATTCAAAAGTATTGAATAAAACATGGTCCCAAAGCAATGATACATTTTTTGATTTTTTACTGGATGTGAAGTAATGAAAACATTACACGGCGCGCACTCTCTCGAAATAAAGAAAAAAAAACACAAAATAAAAACTCTTAATTACACAATGAGGACGACAACAAAGCCAGAAAAACATGAATTCAAGTCACTTGAATTGAATTAAAATGGAACGAAATGAAATGAAGAAACTGGCGTCGAACCACCGAAAGCCATCCAACACGTCAGAGGAAGCATATTGGGTCAGTCGAGCATTCATTCCATTCATTTATTTAATGGCACAATGCCATGGCGTTTGTAGTTGTTGTTGCTGATGCTACTCCGATGAGTGTGCATGGATTGTTAAGGAGCGACGGCTGCACAACAACAACAAAAGTGAATTTGCTCCACAAAAAAGACCAAAACTGGTCATTATCGCATCCCAGCCACCGGCCATCGTTCAAGCGTATGTGGGCTAGTTGCGTTAACGTAACGGCTACTTAAATAACTCCTTTGGTTTACACAGGACAACAGAGGGATTTAAGGGAGACGTTGGCCAATCACAATTTGGGGGGTCTACACTTGAATGTACATTAGAGCAAGATCCTTTTTTAGGGTATAAGATAAGGTTGAGAGCGAGCATCACACCAGGGCTCATTGTGTTATCCTTTAAAACTAAACTCGAGAGTTTAATAGAAGACAAAAGTAAAAGACGAATGAGGATTTAGGTAGCTTAAGAATCATCATAGTAGTGTCACTAAAGCATACTTAGAAGCATACCATCAACATGTTTGAGGTCGTCGAGAAACCCGCTCTCAAGTTTGGTGAGCCGTCAGCCCAATAATGCTTTGGCAGTGGGATTGCAGACGTTTCGAAAAATTTACCAGAACGTGTAGCTTTACTATTTCTCAACCAATTTCAACAAACCATGGCTTGTTTTACTCGAGAAAGTATAAACTTTATGCTCAATTTATATTTATATATTTTTACATTATTGTTTATATATTTTTTTCTTTCAATATAAAATCGCCATTTTTCAATTTTTTCATTTTAATTTTTTAAATTTGTAATGCCTCTAACGTCAAAACTATTAATTTAATTTAAATACCGTGTTTGAAAACATTTTAGAAAATCGAATTTCCTTTTATTTGAGACCACTCTTAATCAAACCGTCTATAGCATTTGGGAGTTATGGTCCAAAAAACTGAGGCATTTCATACAAAAAATCGTAAGAAGTTTCCAAAAATTCTATCTTGAAAACTTATCAGAGGAAAATTTGTTTAAATTAATTTTCACGCTTAGGAGGCCAAAATCTATAGGAAAAAAAATATTTAGAACTCTGGAACAGGAAAGAAATCATAATTTGTAATTAATAGCTGATAAATATGGTAAAAAAGCTGTGCATACAACCAATAGATCGTTCGTGCCAATGAAATGAGGTAACATATTTAGTTGTTACAACTGGTGGTTTTGCAGACAATTACTTGTAGCAACCAAAAATTGTTGATGATAGCAAACAATTTATAATAACGGGTTTTTGGTTCAAATGTTGGATTTTTTGAAATTATTCAGAAATTCAAGCCGATCGGAATGAATGCCTGTAAACAAACCGTTTTTGGTTACAATGAAATTTAAATTATCATAACCAATAATAGGTAACAACACCAATTGCTGAATATTGCAGACTATTAGTTGCCGAAGCCACCATGTGCGACAACTAAATACCTTTTTCGCGTTTATTTGGTATGACCGATCAATTAGTTGTGTGATCATATTTACCATCTTGTGGTATGTCGAACCGAATATCCATTTCAGTTATAAACATTTGGTCATTGCAACGAAAATTCTTCTTTTGGAACACGATTTTCGTAGTTCCAACCGAAAATTAGTTGGAAATCGCTTGGATATACAATGATTCGGCTGCAAAAGAAATATTTCCGATGCATTCACCAAATGTTTATACTTTAATCGTAATGGATATTCGGTTCGAAATACTACAAGACGATAAAAATGATCATCGTATTGCACACAACTAATTGATCGGTCGTGCCAATAAAACACAAAAAGTAGTATTAAGTGGTGGTTGTGGCAAGCAAACGTTTTGGAAAAACTTTGTTGTTGTAACAAATTATTTGTGATGCTAACTAAAATTTCATCATAACCACGATCAATTGGTAAAGGTATTTCCTCTTTTTTCCTTAAATAAAAAAAAAATCGTTTATTACCGACTTAGGGTATATTGAATATTTCAATCTTTGTCAGTAAAAAATCCAATTATCTTTCCACTTTATTCCCAACATGATCATTCCTTTGTTTTAGATTAATTTAAGTGTGTTAGCAAACTGTTTTTGCCTATAATGAGAATATTTTCTGTAGCACAAGGGCGGCATGTGGATTTTTAGATCCAAACATTACTTTCTGGAGGTGCGGGTACTTTGATTATTCCACCGATACTTCGGTTTCAATTACTGAAAATTACAAAGAATTATTGTACATTCGGTCGTCATAAAAATCGGTTGTGACAACGAATCTGTTCTCTGTATGTAGGATTAATGACAATGCCTTCTAGTAGGCTTTCTCAGAGAAGCGACATGAGAATGTGTGCGGGATCATTTTTCATTCGCAGACAAAGTCCTCTAGAGTGCCTAATTTTTGAAGCATTAAGAAATGAAGATCCTTCTAGAAGTACTTGTTATGAGAAGCCTGGTCAATTTTCCCGCTGGTCATTAATTAAATACAAGTTTAACTAAAAATGAAAAAAAAATATTTAATTACATTAATTTTTAATTGATTACTACTTCCACATTACGGAAATATTTGCACTTAAAGTTATTCAGGGAGACTTGAAAGTTATTAAGAAGTAGATATTATTTTATGACTATTATTATTTTTGGACTAAAATGAGGTTCTAGTAGTGTTATGCAAGGTTTGTGCAATAATGCAATTGAACATTTTTGGGGACACCTCATCAGAGATTAGTTTACCAAAAAATCTACCAGTTTTTTGTTGTCCTGTGTTAACCTTTTAGGAAGGGGAGCCTGTTACCCTTACGGCCTACCGCTGACAAGTGTAACACATTTGAGTTTGCCTTAGCATTCTTTAACATGGACCAGTTGTCCTCACAAGGAATTGTATTGCCCAGCTAAAGTTACGTCTGCCTACTGAAGATAATGATGATTGAATAACCATTTAAACACTTGTGATCAGATGCTGCACCAGTGGTGCGATACCGCTGAGTGTGACATAAACACCGGAGTCACTAGACCTGATAGCCAACGTTCGAAGACTTGGCCAGTTGGTCGGTAACCCAGTGGGTTTGAAGATTTATGCAGCTACAGGCGGGCAACAGGTGTGTTAACCTGCTGCTGCTGCTAGTTTCCTACTCTTCGACAATTGTCATAATGGTGTGTTACTCGATGCGAAAGTGTACTTCAGCAGGATTTGTCTGCAATTTTTTTCCCTCGCCTCCGAAAGAAAATTGTTTTGATTTTTTTCTGTCTGCTCACTCTTACGTTTGCCAAACGGAAAAGAAAGAAATTGCACAAACGAAACATTTATTATGCAATATCCAGCAAGCAACCCGCGAACAAATATATTTATTTATTCGCATATTTTGCTGAAATTCCATTGCATCTTGAGATAAGAGAAATAGTTTTCGCGATCCAAATGAAAATGTGATATGCATACAGTAGGAATTCGTAAGAGGTTGCTGCGAACTTGCCATAAATATGACTTTATAATAATATCTGCAGCATGTATGGTGCAGTGGCTGTAAAATTTCTCATCAACACCTCTTTGTTCCCGAAATAGATATGAGTTTGATCACTGGTTTTCGTTTTGTTTGAGCGATTAGAGCCTTATTTGCCTCTACACTTACCTACTAACATGAATCTGGGTTTGTTTTGCTTTGAGTATATTAGAGCAACACAGGGTTTATGGAGTTGCCCACTTCTTTTCCCAAATATGGTTTCAGTAACGGGAAGCAAGATTTATGGCAAATGGATAACTTAGTCGAAGACTAAAATTCCCTTCGAAAAGCGTTGAAATTAATATAAAATAGGTAGAGATCTCTATCTCGATGAATACCTTACATTGTCAAACAGAATTTAAAGTCATATGTCCTTCGAGCTCTTTATTTTGCTCACATGGCAAAAAACACAAACACAAGTTGTCAAAACTATTATTGGCATTAAAGGAACGCTGCTAAAGACTCAATTGTACATTACTTGATAGGTGACAGTAAATTTAAATTTTTTTGTCGGTAATTTTCGTTTCACGGGAAAAATCTTCAAATTTCCTCGGATCCCGGCCGGGAGAAGTAACAATTGTATATTTGTTGGACGTTAAACCACTTTTTATTAGATAATGTAAGACATACTATACAGACTCGTATAGCTTATTAAAATACTTTTTTTTTAATTTTTTTTATAAAATATACTGATCAACAAAGAGTGGTCCAACCATAATGCATGATGATAATTATGAGTCACACCTTAACGTCAAGATCTTTTTCCAATTTAATTTGACATTTCTTTGTTTCATTCTTTGACAAATTACACCATACAAAGGTACACATTTGAGCAGCGCGTTTAGACTGTTTAAGTCTTTTACGAAAATAGGCGTTCAAATCAAAATTCATTTCCTGCACTTCGTGATTTTATTGTCAGCATAATCGACCAAATGTGCAAATTTTAAAACGGCATATGAAAGCACCTGTGCATGCTCGCCCAGTTCGTTCTGCGGAAAATACTGATGTTGTTCGCAATAGTGTGGCAGAAGAGCCGTCAACCTCGACTCGTCGTCTTTTCCGACAATTGAACATCTCACGAACATCACTGATGCGAATTTTGAATAGATTTTTGAATTTACACGCTGACAAGGTCCAATTGACTCCAAAGCTGAAGCCTCCTGACCATTTCAAGAGTTGCCAATATGCCAAATGGTTGGTTAAGCAGACAGACGTGAGTGGTCACTTTACATAGAAAATCATTTTCAGCGACGAGGCAGACTTTTAACTCAGTAGATTCGCCAACAAAGAGAATTGCAGCATTTGTGCAAATGAGAATCCACGAGTGATTTTCGAAAAGCCGATTTTCAACTCAGTGGAATCGCCAACAAACAGAATTGCAATATTTGCGCCAATCAGAATCCACGAGTGATTCTCGAAAATCCGATGCAGCCACAAAGAGTGACTGTTTAGTGCGTTCTATGGGTTGGCGGCGTCATCGGGCAGTACTTCTTCGAAAATGAGGTCGGCCAAAAAGTTACCGTGAATAGCGTTCGCTATCGCGAGATTATAACGGACTTTTTGAGGTCAGAAATTGAGGATATGGACCAGGACGATATGTGCTTCCAACAGGATAGAGGCACCTGCCAAACAGCTCACGAAAAAATGAGAAATTCAAAGCGAGAAATGTAATGGTCGTGTTATATAACGTCTTAGTGATGTCAATTGACCGCCACGATCAATGTGATATAAGACGGTTGGACTTCTTTTTTGGGGATATTTAAAAAATAATTCTCCGTCATTAAGCCAAGGACAATTCAAGACATAAAGGATGAGATAATTCGGAACATTAACGACATTAAACCTTCATTATGTCTCAGAGTCATTAATAATATGGAACATCGGATAAAGGTATGTCACCGAAGCCGTAGCGAGCATTTGGCCAATATTTTGTTTCGCACATACGAGAATTATCATGGAACCTTCTATCGTTTTAAAAAATATTATGATAATTCTCCGAATTTTGTTTGTTTTTTTTCGATTGAAATCGTGCGTTTTAGTTGGACCCTCCTTTATAAGAAATATATTCTTGTAGTTCGCAAACCAGAGTCAAGCTCATGAAGCTCAGGGCAATCTCAGTAGAATATTTCAACCTATTTTTTAATATAAATTTGATTGAAAAAGTTATGAGCGATTTTCCTTTACAATGGTTCAAATACGATTGGCTTATTATAAGCGGATGTCAGTCTTTTATGTGCTCTTGATAAGTCACCAATTATTGCTTTAAGGAAATTTTCTAGTCATTTGCCTACCGTAGAGGTTTTATAAGAATTGGGGTATAAAGATTAATGCGTCTAAGAGCGAGGCTATTTGTATTCAAAACGCTTCAGGAAAATGTCGACGATTTGTGGTACCAGAGAGTAAGCTTTTGATATTTTTTATTCATGGAGAAGAAGTTCCGTTATGAGGCGAAATTTAATATTTGGACATTCACACGCAGAGAATAGATATGGTTACACTATGGTCACCGCAACAATAATATATTCTCTACAATAAAAGCATGTTCGCCGCAACCATAGTATTGCTTTTGAATTTAATTTTGACAATAGTATGATTGCGACAATATTGCTATTGTTGAAATGTAACAATAGTATTATTGCCAAATTTGGTATGGTTGCGGCTATGGACATAACAAAACAGGTTTTATACATGTATGTGTGTGCGTATGTTTTTTTGATATACAAAAAAAAACACGTATACACCATACAGTGAATGGTTACTGTCCATTGAAAAAAAACAACACATTCGGAAGGTAGTTCGAGGGATTTTTATTGTGTTTACTTTGTTTGTTGAAATACTCTAATACCGACTGGTCTCAAATCTGGCTATGAACTAAACTATAATCATACTATGGTTGTGGGGATCATAGTATGGTTGTGTGTGAATCATACTTTGGTTGTGAGGATCATACTATGGTTGAGTGTGAATCATACTACGGTTGAGCGAATCATAGTATGGTTGTGTGTGAATCATACTATGGTTGTGAGGATCATACTATGGTTGTATGAGAACACACTATGGTTGTAAGGATCATAATATGGTTGTGGAGGTAATAGTATGGTTGAGTGTGAATCATACTATGGTTGAGTGTGAATCATACTATGGTTATATCTGAATCATACTATTGTTGTGAGGATCATAATATTGTTGTGTCACAACCATATACCCAACAATAGTATGATCCTCTCCGAATATTGTCACCCCAACCATACTTTTTTTCTGCGTGCACTTCAAAAAGGTTTTGAAATTTAATAGGCATGCCAAATTTGTTCTGCAGATAGCTTATAAAGGGTGTTTTTTATTGGAGTATAGAACTTTAAGTTGGCATCACTTTTTTAACTGGCGGCCATTTTGTCAGCTGTCAAGTGATTAATATTTAGTTTGGTTTGCTATTTCATCATGAACAGGTTGACAAAAGAACAACGCTTGCAAAATGGGCCGAAAATGAGATTCATCTCGATGCTGATTTTCATCACAAAATTTTGTTCAGTGATGAGGCTCATTTTTGGTTGAATGGCTACGTCAACAAGCAAAATTGCCGCATTTGGAGTGAAGAGAATCCACATGAGACCCTTGAGACGCCATTACATCATCAAAAACTGACTGTTTGGTGTGCTCTATGGGCTGGTGGAGTCATTGGGCCATACTTCTTCCGAAATAATGCTGGAGAGTCAGTTACCGTTAATGGAGACCGGTATAGAGCCATGATAACCGACTATTTTGTTCCCGAATTGGATGGCGTGAATGTGGATGAGTTGTGGTTCCAACAAGACGGCGCTACATGCCACACAGCGCACGTCACAATCGAATTATTGAAGGAAACATTCGATGAGCGCATAATTTCGCGGAATGGACCTGTCAATTCGCCACCAAGATCGTGTGATTTGACACCATTGGATTATTTTCTTTGGGGATATGTGAAGTCGCTCGTCTACGCCAACAAACCAGAAACGTTAGGGGACTTGGAAGCCAACATTCGTGGCGTTATTGCCAACATACGGCCCCATATGCTCGAAAAAGTGGTTGAAAATTGGACCTGTAGAATTGGCTTTATTCGAGCCAGCCGCGGCGGCCACATGCCCGAAATCATATTTAAACATTAATGGCATAAGCCAAATTGATGGATATTTAAACGATTTTCTTGTGTTTTATTTCAATTCGAAGTTCTATACCTCAATAAAAAACACCCTTTATAATAATGGGATCTTTTTCGAAAATTTTTTGTATACAAGACTTGTATAAGTCCTTTGATTTTATACTTTATGCTTTCCCAATATGGTTTAAGGTCTCTCCGACAGTGATGCAGAAATTTCAGTAGTTAGAAAGCAAGATTTTGAGATACTGCATTGGAAAGAATTTTTTTCAAATATTCTCCAAGCATTATTCAAATAGCTACAATTATAAGGAGTAAAATGTTACTGCAATTGGTCTATTTTTTGGGACATTATTAATTGATTTAATCTGAACATGAATTTATTTCAGCAATCTACAAAGCGCCGATGAATTATAGCTGGAATGAAAGCAAGCTATTTATCATCCATTGGGTTGGAAAATTAATTTATTTCAGCAATCTACAGGGCGCAGATGAACTTTAGATGGCTATTTGTCACCCATTGGGTTTCTTAATGAAACGGCGTCATTTTTTAATATATCCCTGTCCATTCGACCTGATTTTTACACAAAGGTTCCAGGGGGTAACATTGATTTATTCAAATATTATTAATGACTTGGGTATGCTCTTGTTCAAATCTCTTTTTATATAGTGAGGTCCATCTGGAGGTATTTTTTCAAAACCAAACAAATATAAAAATTCAAATCGAGTGTGGAATCTTTATTGGTAATTTAAAAGGACATTTCATGGCATTAATTTTTTGAATATTAGTTCCTTCAATTGTTGGCCGCAACTACGCCTCAGGGTTTCCATTCTGAGGGTCCAATTTTGGATGACTCATTCGAGTATTTCGACGGGTATGGCTTTAATGACACGCGTAATGTGGGCTTGCAAAACCTAAATCGTAGCTGTTTTTTCAGCATAGACTTTGGACCTTACGTAACCCCCAAGACAAATGTCGAAAGGTTTGATATCAGTCGATCTAGGCGGCCAACTCAACTGTCCAAAACGTGAAATTAGCTACTTTTCGAAATGACCTCTCAATAGACCCATTCTTTGAGCAGCTGTATGGCAAGTAGCACCGTCCTGTTAAAACCAAGTGTCGTCAAGATTAGGGGCTTTAATTTCAGGTAGCATACGAGTAAAGATCGATATGATAGAGCAATAGCAGGCACACGTGAAAGTTACGTTTCGACCATTACATTTTTGAAAAAATCTGCACCGATGATTTCACCAGCTTATAAACCGCACCAAACCATGGTTTTCTCTGGGTATAATGGCACACCTTGAACCTCTTCTTGCTGCTCTTCAGCCCAAATGCGGCAATTTTGTTTATTGACTTTGCCGTTGAGCCAGAAATGGGCCTTATCACTGAACAAAATTTTGGTCGAAAACCAAAATTTTCATTCCGTTTCTCACCGAACGCTTATTTTCATAATACAGTTGCCACCATTTGAAGGTAATTATTTTCAAAAAATATATGCCATAAAATGTCCTATCAAATTACCAATAAAGATTCCTCACTTGATTTGAATTTTTATATTTTTTTTTTTGTTCTGAAAAAATACCTCTAGTTGGATCACCTTTTTTATGTTACTGATCATTTTCTTTTTTTATAATTTAATTTAATGTTGCTTTTGTATCTAATAATTCGATCCCTAGTTATGGGGTACATAAACATAATCGAAAAAGCAGAAATTTCCGGGAATCCCAGGAAATGAACTGGACATAAATTCTGTTACAACATTGAACACACCCATTTCAATAGTAGAACTGAACATACCCCGGTAATGTCATATGGGTTTTGAAAGCTAACCTCAATAGCGTTAGTCTGTAACGGGATTATAAAATTGTTTCAACTTTCATCATGGAGTGGTCAAATAATGAGAACCGTATCGCTGTTATAGCGCTTTTCAAGAGTGAAATGAAAAAAACAATATTTTCAAACGCTCCGGCCACTAGGGATTAGCCGCATGTTCGTCTACCGATGCATAAAACTGTTTGAGGAGACTGGAGATGTAAAAGACCGCCACCGGTCGGGCCGCCCACGCTCTGTTCGAACACCGCATGTCATCAAAGCCGTTTAATCAAGAATTCAAAGAAATCCGCTCCGAAAACAGAAAATCATGGCCCGTGAGATGTACATCACGCAAAAGTCCATTAGTCGAATCATTAAAAAATACTTGGAACTTGGGGCTTTCAAACGGCGTACCGGACTGCAGCTTTAAAAAAAATAGGATTGAAAAATGCAAACGTCTTTTGGTGAAGCACGCTGATAACTTGCACAGAAAAATTTTGTTCACCGATGAAAAAATTTTTACCGCTCAGGAAAAATTTAACAAGCAAAATGATAGAGTGTATGCGCGGCCATCTAAGGAAGCATCTGAACTGATCCCAAGGGTGGAAAAGGGTCATCGCCCAGCGTCACTCATGGTTTGGTGGGGTGTATCTTACGATGGGGTCACTGACTTGCATTGCTGCGAACAAGGAGTCAGAACATCGGCCAAAGTTTACCAAGAAACCGTTTTGGAAGCTGTTATGAAGCCTCTTAACAATTCCGTGTTCCAAAACCAGCCATGGACTTTCCAGCAAGATTCTGCGCCGGCCCATAAGGCTAAAACGTGCCAGACCTGGCTTCGAAACAAGTTGCCAGCGTTCATTTCCTCTGAAGAATGGCCCTCAGGCAGTCCAGATTTAAACCCATTGGATTGCAAATTGTGGACGGTTTTAGAGGACAAGGTTTGTCACAAAAGACACCCCAACATTGGATCTCTTAAGACTGCTTTGGTTCGAGCTGTGGCCAATTTTCCAATGGACGAGGTTCGTGCAGCTATTGACGAGTGCGACATAAGGCGTGTGTAAAGGCAAAAGGCGGACATTTCGAATAAGAAGATTCTTTTTGGATACAATATGCATCAATAAATATATTAAAAAATGTTTGGTCCAAGAACATTCAGTACTTTTTATTTTACAGCATAAAACGTGTGTAACAGTATTTATGTCCCTACTAAGTAATATTATTTCCCGGTTTCCAGGGAAATCAAAAAGTCCAGGAAAGATAAACTCTAGACTAAGCACATCAAATATGCAATTTCGATCCCTCATTATAGGGCATCCCATTGACGTGATTACTACTTTTTTCAATAATAATCAAAAAGACGGAAATTCCTGGGAAATGCAAAAATACTTTCCAGTTGCCCGAGAAAAGAGATACTCCAACCACAACAAATATGCGTTTGCATGTGCATTTTCGATCTCTCGTTATAGGGTATCCCATTGACGAGCTTACTACTGTTTCCAATAATAATCGCATAAACTATGAGGAATCAAATCTAGTTCACACTCAAAAGCTGTCATTAGTTTTTATTACATTTTGTTTTGTATATCATTAGCGTTTTGTTTAAATTTCAAAAAGATTCCATTCATTAACAAATTGCAAGACGCGGTCATGATACGCTAGGTCTGATTTTGACTAAGGGGCACATATGATGACATATGAGCCATTGCAGCATCGATGTTTTCAAAATAATGCTAGTAGAGGGTGTTCGTCCCCCCACAGCTCCCTCAGCGGACTGAAAGCAACGCATGCATATTTTTGGCATACAAAATATGAACGAATGAATGAATATGAAATCTTGCATCATTATTGCCATCATCGTTGTCATTGTGATTTCAATGAAATCTTTGTCATCCTCATATGAAGACAGAAGACACGATGACAAATGCGTTTGCTGCAATCCACCCGAGTTGGTATTCCAAAACTCATTGCAGGCTAAATTGCAGAAGACAAAATATTACATGCGTTGTATTTGTAAGAAATCAACACCATGAGAGCGCGAAATACTAAACGAGGGAAGTCCTAAGAAATTAGTAAGCAAATGTCAAACACAAACGATATTGAAGTGTTTTTTCCTATGATTTGTTTTTCAGATTCGTATTAACATTTTTATGGTGCGGCCGCGGTCGGCGGTGTTCAGTCAAATCCCGCCCTGAAACACCCGCGGAGGTCGTTCGACGTCGTGTAGTGTAAGCGCCATAGCGGGACTCGTAAAATTATTTAAATACGTTTATTCAAATATTTGCGTACGCAAATAAAACAACGAAAAAACGACTTCCAAGTGTAGTTAAACGGCGTCACAATGGTGGCAGCGACAATAAATTCACGTAATTCGTGCAGTAAATTTTTAAATAAAAGCAGTAAAACCGTTTTAAACAAAATCACAGCCGCCACCACCGCCATCAACCACTTCGAACCACAACAACAAAAGTGTTTGGGTCTAAACAAAAGAAAACAACCACAACAACAAATGTTGGCGGTAAATATTTAATTTAGTTATTTTGGAGGTTGGCTTTTGTGCCGCGCCGGCACCGCACCAACCACCATCTCTCCACCTCTGTTAAATTTTACGTCTTCGCTTTGTTTGCGTGCGATTTTCTAGCATAATTTGTCCAATTTCTGTGGGTTTAAAATTTCCAATGAATTCGAATGCAGCGTTTCATTATATTTATGAATTTATGCATAACATGTCGGGCACATAAAATTAGCCACACAGCAAATGTTTATTCATAATTGGTTTGATTATTTGGATCGTTATGCTCATGAGTTCACTCTTTATCGATACTTAACAAGTATTATTTATAGCCGAGGCATAAGCCTGAATGGGTTTTTAAATGAGGAGTTCCCACGGACTAGTCTTCTTAGTAAGGCTGACTCCGCAACCTCTGTTTGGTGCGGGATAAATGATTTATACTATCCATCTGTAGCTTATACCTACATTTGCTCTCTCTAACGGCATGTTGATCTTCCCTGGCTAAAGCGTAATTTTCCATCCAACAAACATAGGCTTTCCAGGCCCTTGGGCTTATAAAAATATACGAGGGCGGTTCGGAAAGTTCTTAGCCTATAAAAGAAAGAGAATAGTTAGTTTTTCAAATATATTTTTATTTTTCAATATAATCTCCTGAAACTTCAATACACTTAGTCCAACGCTTATCTAGCAATTCTATCCCTTGATTAAAATAGTTTTCCTCAAGGTCTTCAAAATAGTGGTTTACAACTGTAATTGCATCTTCATTTGAGGTAAAACGCTTGCCAGCAAGGAATTTTTTTAGATTTGGGAACAGGTAAAAGTCACTGGGAGCTAAATCAGGAGAATAAGGTGGGTGGTCAAGCAACTCGTACTTTAATTCGTTGATTTTAGCCATTGTTAAAACACTCTTGTACGCTGGTGCGTTGTCTTGATGAAAAATTATTTTTTTGTGTTGTAAGCCAGGACGTTTTTCTCGAATTTGTACATTTAATTGATCCAAAAGGTTGCAATAGTACTCTGAATTTATTGTTTTACCCTTTTGCAGATAGTCAATCAATAAAATACCTTTGAAGTCCCAAAAAACCGTTGCCATAACCTTACCAGCCGATTGAATTGTTTTTGCCTTCTTTGAGGCACTTCCTCCAGCTTCAGTCCATTGTTTGGATTGTTCTTTTGTCTCTGGAGTATAGTAGTGGATCCATGTCTCATCAACAGTTATGAAACGACGCTTAAAATCCATTTAATTTCGCTGAAAACGATCCAAACAAGCTTGAGAAATGTTCATTCTTATGCGTTTTTGGTCGACTGTTAACAAGTCCGGCACCCATCTTGCAGAAAGCTTTTTCATCTGTAGTTCTTCATGAAAAATTTAATGGACTCGATCATTTGAGATGCCCATGATATTAGCTATTTCACGCACTTTTATTCGTCGATCATTTAATACCAAATCATGCAGTTTGACTACAATTTCTGTTGTTGTTGCTGTTTTTGGACGTCCACTACGTGGTTCATCTTCAATGCTTGTACGACCACGTTTAAATTCAGCAACCCAATTTTTTACTGTTGCATATGAAGGAGCACTTTCACCTAACACATTCACCATATCATTATGAATTTCTTGTCCCGATTAACTTTTTTTATGTAAATATTTAATGATACCACGCATTTCTAATTTTCCCATTGTAAAAAAATCGCGGATGCGTCTTTTGTGAACACCTGTTTCTATATGAAGGAGTTGCCTGATCGAAACAAAATTTAACATGTGTTCATAGCAGAGATGGAAGTTTCCAAAACACATAACTTTTTTCTGTTTATACCGCGTTTTTTGTGCTAGGCTAAGAAGTTTCCGAACCCCCCTCGTATTTAATATTATTGGCAATACGAAACAAGGGGCAATCAAAATAATTTCAGTAAATGGGTCTGAAATACGGGATCAAAATTTAAGGTTAGATGTTCTAAAGGATCATTTTGCGTCAATATATTCAGGACCAGTGTCAAAAAGAGATGTTACAAATAAAGAGACTAGGATAGCGAATACAATAGCAGTAATTTCAAGTTCTTTAACCACATTCGGAAATAATTTTACGGCATTAAATCGGCAGAGGAATATACGACCTTGGACGATGTGTTAAAGATTTCAAAGAATGTCAACAGTAAGAAATCAAATGGCTTAGACAAAATCTCAAATTATTTGCCTTAAAATACATGACGATCATAGTTGCCTCAACAACTGTTATTTTCCATTTGCACGGAAAATTACAAAAGTGGTCCTGATTCAGAAAGTTAGGGACAATGTTGAAATTTATAATCTACGACCTATTTCTCTACTGTCAAATATAGAGAAAATATTTCAAAGAGTCATTAGACAGAAAGTGGATACTGCTGTTAATGCAAATTATATTTCGGAATTTCAATTTGGGCTTAAAAAAGGAAATTCCACGGTACATGCTCTTTTATAGTTCCATAATGGTCTTATATAGAATTTGCGAGATCGTAGGTAAGCAGTAGCAGTTTCTTTTGACGTTGAAAAGGCATTTGACAAGGCATATCATGATGAAATATTATTAAAATTAATATCAATTGGACTCCCACCATCAATTGTAAAACTTTTCAAAAGCTTTTTTAACCGAAAGAAAATTTTGCATTAAACTTGGCGACAGATTATCTTCTCAGGCTGATATATCTTGTGGTGTTTCACACGGATCTGTATTGGCTCCACATCTATACAGCATTCTTGAATTTGACTTTCCCCACGAGTTCCATGCTTCTAGGGATATACTTTATGCTGCACTTCAGCGGGTGTCCATGAAACTTGAACGCATTCAAGAATTTTACTCCGAGTGGGGAATAAAGATGAATGCTTCCAAAAGCAATGCATTGTGCTTGCGAAGCGCCTCAGGTAAATGTAAACGGTTTGTAGTTCCCCAAACTGTTTTTGGGTAATTATGAAATAAAATTCGAAGATGGTTTCAAGTAACTCGGAGTAAAGCTCAGCAAACTTTTAAAACTGAATAACCACGCAAGGTACAATTTGCAAAAAACAAACCGGATAAAGGGAACTTTTTCAAAATTATTCTGTAGCAAAGCACTTCCGAAGAAAACAAAATTGTTGTTGTAAAAGGTGAGCATTCGTCCAATTCTCCTATATGCTTTTCGAATATTATATACTGTGTCTCCTACAGTGATTAGAGAAATAGAACGCTTCGCAAGAAGCCTACTGCGAAAGTGTATCAACAAGAATTTTGAAACATGCAACAAGATATATTCAAATCAATTTATTTATAGGGTGTCATCATTATTGCCTTTCTCGGAAAACGCGCTGCAGAATATGAGACATTTCGTGGAAAATCTACAAAATTTCGAGGCTAGCATAATTCAGAATATGCTATCCATGGAGTTCCCGTTTAGATGGTCCAATAATAACTATTGGTCTGCAGTAGGCAGAATGGGGGAGCAGATGATCTTCTTGGTGAAAACTTTTATTCACGATCAACTCCTGGTGACCATAGGGGGTAGAAATGTATAAAAAAAATATTGTTTTTTTTTTACACCTTATATTTAAGTTTATTTAAGTATTTTCATACTTTACTAGTCAATGTAAGTGCCGGAAGCAAACACTGTTTCACTTATACTTATAGACGTAAATAAATAATAATTATGGAAATTCCTCTTATTTAAATTAGTAATATTTTCTTCACATTTATGTTATTAAAACAATACACTATAATTTTAATATTTCGTCTATTATTGTATATAAAGTACTTTATTGTGTTAATGATTTTAAAAGACTCAAATAAATTTAACTTAACTTAAACTAACGTAGGCTTATCGCAGGTGCACCTCAAGGGTCTGTCCTTTCTCCCTCTTTATTTCTTATTTTCACTGTCGATATTTGGGTCAGACCGTGAATCTATTCTACTCCCTTGCTGGTGACAGCAACCTCTGTCGTGTTTTGTTTAAATACATTCTAAAAAAAATAGCATTCTTATTTATTCAACCAAAGGCCAAGTCTTCAAGACATTGACAACAGAAGGCGATTTATGAATGAAACACATGGCCGAGATTTACAGGCCATTTCCGATTGGGGTCGAAGAATTAGAGTGGATTTTAATGCGCGCAAGACGCATTGCTGCTTGTTGTCTCACAAGCGATTCACTGGCCCATTACCTATCATTGATTACCTATCGATGGTATGGTTGCTAAACAGTCAGATGCTCTTGATGTTTTGGGCATGAAGATACATTGTGACGCTCGTTGGACGAGACATGTTCGAATACATTCCTTGGCTCATTATCTATATGAAAATGTGTCCATCTACGACCATGTCCGAAAATGCATCTAAAATCCAATCTTGTTAATATTTGGCACATGTTAGTTTTCGGATCAAGGAAGGACTTTACTGAAATTAAGGAAAATCGGTTAAGATTTAAAAATAGCTCCCATACATATATGTTTATCCGATTTCGTACCTTTCCGATTAAGATATAACTTCCGCCTATATGTTTAACTGATTTTTGCAAAACACAATCACATTTTTTCACAAATTCGAATATGAAATAGGTTTCAAAATCTGGATAAATTTGGGTCCAAAAACAGATTTTCAGTTAGATTTTCTGAACATGCAGGAGTGCAGGGTATAAAAAAACAGTCTTAAGATTTTTATACTAAAGGGCGGTGTAATTTTAAGGGCCGATGTTGAATGTGAACCACACCTAAACGATAAGTTTTTTTCTGCATTTCATTTGATACTTCTCAATTTCAGACTAACTCAATTTGAACCATGGAAAGATACACAAGCGATTCCGAACGTCATCAATGGTCAGAATGGTGGCAAGAAATGGCAACAGTGGATGATCAATTTTTGAAGAAAATCATCTTCAGTGCTGAGGCACATTTTCACCTCAGTGGATTCGTCAATAAGCAGAATTGCCGCATTTGGGCGAATGATAATCCAAAAGTGATTGTCGAAAAAACAATGCACTTACAAAGAGTGACTGTTTGGTGCGGTTCATCGGGCTGCATTTTTTTCCAAAATGAGGCCGGTCAGGCACAGTAACTGTGAATGGTGTTCGCTATCGTGAGATGATAACAAACTTTGTATGGCTCGAATTGAAAGGTATGGATGTGGACGATTTGTGGTTTCAACACTTGCGGTGCCACTTGCCATACACTAACGACACAATTTCTCTTTTGCGCTACAAATTCAATGGACGTGTTATCTCACGTCGGTTCGATATTAATTGGCTGCCAAGATCGTGTGATTTGACGCTGTTGGATTTCTTTCTTTGGGGTTATTTGAAAGAAAATGTGTGCGTCGATAAGCCAGCATCAATTGAAGAGCTAAAGGATGAGATAATTTGACACATTAACGGCATAGAACCTCAATTATGCCTCATCTAAAATTTGGACCATCGGATGGATGTGTGCCGCCGAGGTCGCGGCGGTCATTTGGCCGATATTTTGTTCCATACATAATTGAATCACTCATAATAAATATAAATAAATATATATAATATTTTCCTTAATAATTTGAGTTTTATTCGAAATCAGCATCGGCCCTTAAAATGTAACCACCCTTTAGTTGTTTTTTTTAAATAACGATTTCAGTGTTAATATTTTTGCGATAAATTTGTTTTTAACAGTGCAAAAACCTTAATTTTTGTGAAATCTATAGGTTCATATCATTCAGCCGGAATCGCTTTTTTGTCGCTAACATCAGTACAAAATAGGCATGAAGCCTTAATAAATATTTATGATTTGCGGTTGGGAATAGCTATCAACTGATTTGGGCGGACCACGTTAAATAAATCTCTAAGCATAGAAAATGCCCGGAGAAGTTATGGGGCTGAACAGTACAAGTATAATACGATTTTCCATTTTAGCAAATTGGTAGAAATTTATATTTTTTTAACCAAAAATGACACAAGCTAAATTAAATTGTTCACGCTTTTCAGAGTAATTAAAAAGGCCAGTGAAAAAACTTTATATCGGTTGATCAATCTAGAGGTATTTTTCTTCAAAATGAGAAAAAAAACAAAAATTCAAATCAAGTGTGGAATCTTTATTGTTCGTTTAAAAGGACATTTTATGCCATTTATTTTATGAAAATAATTTCCTTTAAATGTTGGCAGCAACTACGCCTCAGGGTGTCCACTCTGAGGATCCAATTTTGTATAACTCGTTCGAGAAATTCGACCGGTATGGCGTTAATGACATGCGTAATGCTGGCTTCCATAACGTGAATCGTAGCTGGTTTGTCAGCATAGAATTTGGACTTTACGTAGCCCTAACAAAAGTCTTAAGGTGTTATACAAGTATCACACGATTTAGGCGGACAACTCACCGGTCCAAAACGTGAAATTAGCTGCTCTTCGAAATGACCTATCAATAGAGCCATTGGTGGAGCAGCTGTATGGCAAGTGGCACCGTCCTGTTGAAAACAAATGTCGTCACGATTACGGGCTAAAATTTCAGTTAGCAAAAAGTCCGCTATCAAGGCGCTCATATACCGCACCAAACCGTGGTATACTCTGGCTATAATGGCACCTCTCGACCCTCTTCTGGTTGCTCTTCAGCCCAAATGCTTCAATTCTGTTTGTTGTCGTTGAGCCAAAAATGGGCCTCATCATTGAAAAAATAGCTATTGAAAAAATACCTCTACATTGATCACCCGTTACACTCCACCCTTTAGTGGAGAGCATCCGAAAATTTTCATAGACCGTTTAGAGTCATGACATGCTTTTTTGATAGACGATTTGTGGGTAGCTTTATTAAATAATAGGTTTTCCCCGCATCTATGCTAATTACAATACCAGAATGTAATCGCCTAAGTTCCATAACCTTCAAGCACTCCAACGTTAGCTACCCTAGCGTTGAGCCTTCTCTACTTCTTGAGGAATTTGAACTTCCTATATACCTCCTGCCTGTTTCCCCTCAATTTGCTAAAACAAACAACAACTGAGCATTTTAATAATGAACGAACAAACCTTCGTGCTTATCAAATAAAATAATTCACACATAAATTAAGAAAATATAAAATAAATGAAATGTTTTGAAGAAAAAACAAAGTTAGCAAACAACAAAATATTGATTTTCTGGCCAAGCTTATAAACCCGTGCCAAAAATGTCTATTAAGCCGCGGAATTTTTTTACATTCGTTTATTTTTCTGCGAAAACTACTTTGTAGTGGCGACGTCGCGGCTTTCGCAGCGTCGGCGGCACCATTTATGATTATAAGCCAATAATGAGCAATGGCTGTTTGAACGAAACGCTTTAGGCGAAAGACACGGGGAAAACAATAAAATCGGAGAAAAAAAAAACTGACGTACATTTGGTGATGATGATTTCCATCCATTATCAGCAATTTTTAAATATTAACAATATTCGCTAACAACGATTTGTAAAGAAGAAAACCAACAACACTACAGCAGCAGAAAGCTTCATTATCATCTTTTATTTTTATATAGATTAAAAGTCTGCTGTTGCACCAGACAGTCGGCTGATGGTGGGCGCTGAACGACCAGCATGAGAGGATGGTGGGATGGATATAAGAAATGGGATGAACTGAATGTCATGCCTGTACTCGTATGTATGCCGATGTTGAGATGAACTGGTATAGTCATCTGAGTCTCTTTACATGCTTGATTGATAGTCTGACATTGATTTGATGCGAATACAAAATACAATTTTTCGATATTTCCCCTGCACCATCTCACGTAACTTGTTTGGCGGGCAGGGGGGGTTGTTTTCGGTGCCCCACAATCAGCGATAAAACTAATTGACCATTACACTGTGCACAGCATCGACATCGCTGTAGCCACATATGTATGTCTATTGGCACATTTAAGCACATTTTATCTCAAGTCTTCGTAGTCTTTTGCTATGAAGACATCTAAAAATCAAGTGTACTGCGCAAGGTTAAATCGCAGTGCCTCCTGGAGTTTATCGCAAAGTCATCGCTCATTGTAAGTCGTACTCGTTGTATGGCTATCATAGATGTACGAGAGTGTCTTGATTTTTAATAGAATTGAAAGAAACGAAAAAAAACGTATTTAATTAAAACAGTGGTAATCAAAAGAAATAAGTAGCCTTTTAATTTCCAAGCTCACTGAATAAATAGTTTAAATTGGAATCATTGAAAATATTTAAATTTATTTGGTAGAGTTTTCTTAATTAAATATGTGGGTCCCAAATTCGGCGGTACGACATTAGGCCCCACGAAAATACACCCTAAAACAAATAGGAAATTAGGCCTCAAAATTGGGATCTAATTGTATTACGAAAATAGACCCCACGAAATTATTCCCCAAACATTAGATATAAATAGGCCTCAAAAATTTTATTGGGGCCTAATTTCGTAGTGGTCATTTGAAGGTATGAAATAGACCCCAAAAAAGGCAAATATGTCCCAAAATATCAAGATGTTGTTTTCTGTATAAAATTGGGGTCGATTTTTATTTTTGGGTTTGAGGTGTTATTTCCCTTTATGTGTTACAAAGTTAATGTAACAACAAAGTACGAACATATGCCCCAAAACGTGTAGAAAATCTTTTGCGTACAGTTTCGGCTGTGTGTAAATTTTAATATTTGACATATTCTCTTTTTGCACTTAATCATTTGTTATTATTAATAGTTTCTACGTGAATTTTAAATGCACAAGATATTATACTTAGTAGGGACATAAATACTGTTACAACATTGAACATACCCATTTCAATAGTAGAGCTGAACATACCCCGTTAATGTCACATGGCTTTTGAAAGCTAACCTCAATAGCGTTAGTCAGCAAAGAAAAATTGTTTCAACTTCCATCATGGAGTGGTCAGATAATGAGAACCGTATCGCTGTAATAGCGCTTTTCAAGTTTGAAATAAAAAAAAACGATATTTTCAAAAAGCTCCGGCCACTAGGGATAAGCCGAATATTCGTCTTCCGATGTATAAAACTGTTTGTGGAGACTGGAAACGTAAAAGACCGTCACGGGTCGGGCCGCCTCCGCTCGGTTCGAACACCGCATGTCATCAAAGCCGTTTAATCAAGAATTCAAAGAAATCCGCTCCGAAAACAGAAAATCATGGCCCGTGAGATGAATATCACGCAAAAGTCCATGAGTCGAATCATTAAAAAAGACTTAGGACTTGGGGCTTTCAAACGACGTACCGTACATTTATTGACTGCAGCTTTAAAAAAAATAGGATTGAAAAATGCAAACGTCTTCTGGTGATGCACGCTGATAACTTGCACAGAAAAACTTTGTTTACCGATGAAAGAATCTTTACCGTTCAGAAAAAATTTAACAAGCAAAATGATAGAGTATAAGCGCGGTCATCTAAGGAAGCATTTGAACTGATCCTAAGGGTGGACAAGGGTTATCACCCAACTTCTGTCATGGTTTGGTGGTGTGTCTCTTACGATGGGGTCACTGACCTGCATTTCTGCGAACAAGGAGTCAAAACATCGGCCAAAGTTTACCAAGAAACCGTTTTGGAAGCTGTTGTGAAGCCTCTTAACAATTCCCTGTTCCAAAACCAGCCATGGACTTTCCAGCAGGCTAAAACGCCCAGGATTGGCTTCGAAACAATTTGCTAGCGTTCATTTCCTCTGAAGAATGGCCCTCAGGCAGTCAAGATTTGAACCCATTGGATTACAAATTGTTGACGGTTTTAGAGGACAATGTTTGTCACAAAAGATACCCCAGCATTGGATCTCTTAAGACTGCTTTGGTTCGAGCTGTGCCCAATTTTCCAATAGACGGGGTTCGTGCAGCTATTGACGATTGGCCAGTGCGACTTAAGGCGTGTGTAAAGGCAAAAGGCGGACATTTCGAATAAGTAGATTATTTTTGGATACAATATACATCAATAAATATATTAAAAAATATGTGGTCCAAAAACATTCGGTACTTTTTATTTTACAGCATAAAACGTGTGTAACAGTATTTATGTCCCTACTAAGTACAAGTTTATAATTAAGTTCAGAGGCAATAAACTATATAAATTTCAATAAAAAACCAACTCATTTTTTTCTTCGTCAGAGGAAATTAGATCCCAACAATTTTTAATGTGGCCCTAAAATATATCAAAAAAAATGGACCCCAAAATGCGAACATAGGCCCGAAAATTTTTATGAAATTATGTTCCAACAATTTTTTGGCATCTATTATCATACAAACATTTGGGGTCTAATTGTATTATGAAAATATACCCCACTACAAATATGAAATTAGACCCCAAAAAACCATAAAATTTCGTGTTGCTGTTTTCGATTTATTTTTTGGTGCCTAATTTCATTTTAACTTTGGGATGTATTTTCGTGGGGACTAATGGCATACCGCCCCCAAACTCAAATATGAAATAAGTTATACGATTTTTCGAATTTATTTACATGAAAGTTGGGAAAGCTATACTTATATGAATCGAGATTCGTGTTACTATTAATTCGAGAGTGTCTTGATTTTTATTAGGATTCAAAAAGGGTATCTTGATTTTTTTAGAAAAAAAAGAAAATAAATCTTTAATAAAAACTGTGATAATCAAAACAAATACCTAAGCTTTAAATTTCTAAGCAATCTAAGAATTTCAATCGAAATAATTGAAAATATTTTCAATTTATTAAGAAATCTTTCCTTAATTTAAAATGTGGGTCCATAGCCGAAACCTATCATTAATTCAAATTAATTTATACGATTTTTCAAATTTATTTACATGAAAGTTGGATCCAGCTGTATAAATCGAGATTCGTTTTGCTATTAATTTCACAATCTTTGTTTTCATTTGGTTAAATTTTAAGGGTCGATGTTGAATGTGAACCACACCTAAACGTCAAGTTTTTTCTGCATTTCATTTGATATTTCTCAATTACAGACTAACTCAATTTGAACCATGGAAAGATACACAAGCGAGCAACGCGTTAAAGTTATTCAGGCTTATTATGAAAATGCAAATCGTGCACTTCGTGATTTTTTCGGTCAATTTAATCGTCCAAATGTGCGTGCAATCGGAAAAATCGTGCAAAAATTTGAGCAAACCGGGTCTATAGGAGATGTGAAAACACCAGTGCATGCTCGACAACTCTTACTGCAGAAAATATTGCTACTGTTCGCGATAGTGTGTCTGAAGAGCCGTCCACCTCAACTCGTACCCAACAGTTGCACCTCTCACGCTCGTCGTTGATGAACATTATGCATTAAGACTTGCATTTACACGCTTACAAGGTGCAATTGACTCAAGAACTAAAGCCTCTTGACCATTCCAAACGCCATCAATGGTCAGAATGGTGGCAAGAAATGGCATTGGCCCATAAAATTTAACCGCCCTTTTGATCATTCCACAACATTGTTGAAGTTCGGTTTAATCGCCTTACTTGAGAATCGAGATTTGTTTCACTTTTTCGCAGTAATATGAATCTCGAATCGATTGTATTAGATTATTCCCCAAAATTGTTAAAAGTTTTGTTGGAGAGTTAGCTTGAGAGTTAAGAATTGGAAATGTTTTCTTCAAAAAGTGTTTCACTCACAATCCCTTTATGAAAGAGACGTAGAACTTCCTCCAAAGGGCAAACTATGCAATATCATTTATGTTCTCCTTGACAGAGAAGTTCCTACGAACTATCGCCGGAAATACGATATTAAACTGCTGCCTTATGTTTTTAAACGAGGTTTGAGCCTAGCTTTTTTGTATTTTAGTTGCGTTCATTACCTCCTTTATCACGTTTACTCACATTAAGTTTTAAGTCCACAATTGCGTTCTAATTTTAATTATGATTTTATTTCAATTGGTGGTAACTTCACGTTCGTGTCTTAAGTCTTTTGTTTTTATGCAAACGTTACAAAGAGCTCTGGCTAGGCATGTCTGGTAAAACACTCTACTTCACAAAAGGGATTGTTTAAACTATGGTTCTGCTATTTTTCACTGTCGGGTGACAGCAAAACCAAAAAATTTGAATGAACTAAAGCAATACATTTGAAAAACAATTGCGGCTATTCCTGTCTCAAATCTCCAAGCAGCAATGGACAACTTTTTGGCAAGATGACGCACATGCATCAATGAGCAGGGGAGCATTTAAATTCGATTATTTTTAAAACTAATTAATCTATATTTATTTAAAATTGTATGAGCTTGAACATGAATAAAAAAAAATGAATTCCATACACTGACAAAAAAAGTTATTTGAGTTTCTTAATGTAACAATATTAATCAGCCACCCTGTTTATATTTTTTTCTCAACGCTGCTTTAAGCACTCTTATCGTACATGAATACATTTAAAGTATTTCATCAAAATTGGAGGGAACATTCTAAATTTACTTAATCGCTTCACATGAAATTACTCGATGGTAGATTGTCCAAAAGAAGACCGACAGTTTTTATGCCCAAATCGCCAGTCGGTTTCTTAAAAATAGCTAAAAATTATTTCGGTTTATCCGGTTTTTTGCTGACGGATTTTCCGGTTTTGGATGCTTTGGTTGTTGTATGCAAAAACAAAGAAAATTTATAATATTCAAGTACGAAATACGTAAATATCAAAAATAAAGGGTGGTTAAATTTTAGGGTCCGATGCCATTTCTTGCCACCATTCCGATCATTGATGATGTTTGGAATGGTCAAGAGGCTTTAGTTCTTTTGCTTTAGTCAATTGCACCTTGTAAGCGTGAAAATGCAAGTCTTTATGCATAATGTTCATCAACGACGAGCGTGAGAGGTGCAATTGTTGGGCACGACGACGAGTTGAGGTGGGCGGCTCTTCCTTCATCCACACTATCGCGAACAGCAGCAATATTTTCTGCAATACGAGCTGTACGATACGAGCATGCACTGGTGTTTTTACATCTCCTACGGACCCGGTTTGCTCAAATTTTTGCAAGATTTTTCCGATTGTTCGCACATTTGGACGATTAAATTGACCGAAAAAATCACGAAGTGCACGATATGCTTTTTTATAATAAGCCTGAATAACTTTAACGCGTTGCTCGCTTGTGTATCTTTCCATGGTTTAAATTGAGTTAGTCTGAAATTGAAAAATATCAAATGAAATGCAGAAAAAAATTGACGTTTAGGTGTGGTTCACATTCAACATCGGCCCTTAAAATTTAACCACCCTATATTTAAGCTAGATCCACCTCTTTAAGTGTACCGCACGACTCAGACCCACCAGTTGATTTGATTTTACGATATCTGTCTCTACGTCCCTCCGCCCGTCTGCAGTCTATCTAAGGCTTGTTTTCAAACTACAGGTCGCAATTGTCCGATATTCATGAAATTTGCAAAACTAAGTTTCTTGTATAAAAATTGGTAAAAATTTAGATATACATAGCTCCCATACATATTTTCCACCAATTCTATGTCTTTAGCTCAAGAAGCCATATATTACATCTAGTAATATTGATGAAATAGGGTACAGCCCATTACGATTGATCAGTAATCAGCTCAGATAAAAATAGGTCATACCGGTGCACATTTTGATATAGCCCCAGTGCAAAAATCCCTATCTCCGATATAATCATCTAGATCATTTATTTTAATTTCGATTTCAGTCGATAAATCAAATTTGGTATGGTATATTTCTATTGACAACTACTTAGCTTAAGTAATTTTGGGCCGATTTAAGTCATATCGGCTTATTTTTTAATAAAGTCCCCTTAAAAAGTTGTCTGGGGGCCTAAACAAAAATTGATTCTCATATACATGGACATATGGCTTTAAAATAATCATAAAATTAATGAATGAAGTAATATAAAAATAAAGTGTTTGGCTAAATTTTGGTGACGGTCTCTACGAGCTATTTAAACATGGACATATGGCTAACAAATACACAAATTAAAATATTACCTTTTTTTTAAAATCTGGGTAAATTAAGAGCTGTTCCAGGGCACTATTACTTTCAGTCTTTTTCAGAAAATAATTTTCATTCTTAGGCAAGCAAAACACCGGAATGACGTTTAATGCCGGTTTTTTTTTCTTTAAAAAAACCCCACAGTACAAACAGAGAACAGATTCGTTGCTACAACAGAATTTTTTTGCCAACCGAATGATTGTGTCTGCATGCAGCTCGAGTATGCCATCAGTACAGCCAAATTTTAGTTAGTGCTCTGTAACGTTCAGTACTTCTAACTCAAGTATCGGGAGATAATACGAAGAATCCGAACCTCCAGAAAAAAATTGTTGGATCTTAAAGTCCACATGTAGCACTTATTTAACGAAATTTTAAATTTTTGGTAGAGGCAAAAAACTTTTTCCTTATACGAGGGTTGCTATTTATAGTTCGCAAACTGGAACTTCCGTTGGTAACTTTGACATTTTTTAGCATAACTTCACTCAGAACGTTTTGTCATTTGAACGCGAATTGTTTTGTTTACAGTGTGTTGAAAAAATTATCTCAGTCAAAAAATGGAATTATCCCGTAAACATTTTCGTGCGATGATTTTTTACGTTTTTCAGCGTGTGTTATCGAGACAAGAATGTTTAAATCAACTTGTTTCGACTTTTGGCGATGAAGCACCATCAAAAACCACTGTTAATCGCTGGAACCAAGAGGTCAGTCTCGGACGCCGTTCGCCCCAGGATGAATTTCGTGAAGGACGATCAACTCCGGTCACTTTGCCAGAAACCATCGGTGCTGTGCGTGTGACATACCGTGAGATGGAGGCATACTTGGACATTAGTATGACAAGCATCAATAAAATATTGCATGTTCATTTGGCCGTGAAAAAAATTGTTCTCGATGGATCCCACATAATTTGACAAATGCTCAAAAAAGGCTCGTATAGATTGGTGAAAAGAGGTCTTGAAAATATTATTACTGTGGTAGCTCAAAGTCAGTGTATAACATTGTCACAGGTGACGAATAATAGTTCTATGCATATGAACCCGAAACAAAACGGGTCTTTCAAGACGAGCCAAAACCAACAAAAGTTGTTCGTGGAAGAAGTACATCGAAGCAAATGATTGCGTTTAGTGGAATGTAGGACGGTCAATTCCGAGTGGTATACAAACATCTGTTTGCCAACAGTGTTCGAAGAAAGGAGGAAAGATAATTAGAGAAGACGGATCATTTTGCATAACGACAATGCGAGCTCTCACACATTAGCTGAAACGATGAGCTTTTTGACTCAAGGTGTCGAATTAATGGACCATTTACCGCGCAGCCCTGATTTGGCACCCACTGACTTCTTCTTATTCCCTAGCATCAAGAAAAAAAGCGTGGTCAACGTTTTTCATCGTCCGAAGCAGCTGCTGAAGCGTTCAAAAATCATGTTTCGGAGGTGTCTCAATCGGAGTGGAAAAAGTGCTTCGAAAATTGGTTTGTGCGCATGCAAAAGTGTATTGATCTTAAAGGAGGATATTTTAAAAAGCAATAAAACCATTTCCAATGACTACTGTGGTTTTATTGCCGACCCGACATATATATAGCAACCCTCGTAATAATATGACAACCACAACTGACTCGGCAGTACCTCATTCGATGAACCTAATTTCTCAGTACATTTTCGATTGTTTCGGGTCGAATCCCTTTAATGGCAACTTCGATTTTATGTTTCAATGCTTTAATTGTCTCTGGATGCTTTGCGTAACATTTATCCTTAATGGCCCCCCACAGAAAATAATCCAAAGGGCCACCGAGGATCCGAGGCGGCCAATTGGCATCACAATTTAGGGTGATTATTTCATTTTCAAAAACACTGCGTAAAATATCGATGGTTGCGCTGGCTGTGTGACATGTGGCACCGGCTTCTTGAAACCAGATGTCGTCCATGTCATTCTCTTGCATTTTCAGAAACAAAAATTCGTTGAACATGGCGCGGTAACGCTCACCGTTGACAGCAACGGCGGCTGCTTGCTAATTTTCGAAGAAAAATGGCCCAATGATGCCGCCTGCTTAAAATCCACACTTTCATTCCAGCATTGGCTTTTCAATAGTCACGTGTGGGATCTTTGAACCCACATTGGCGTGTGGGTTCTCTGAACCCAATATGCGACCATTTTGCTTATTGACATAGCCACCGAAATGAAAATAAGTTCCAGTTTCAGGTAAAATTCTTTATCTCCTGCCAAACAATCTTCAGCCCATTGGGCGAAGAGAAAACGCATCTTCTGGTGTTCCATGATTGAATGACAAAGTCTAACCTTTTCAATGAAACCAGTAATTTGAAAAACTTTTTTAGAGCCGATTCAATTTTAAAATGTATATTAAATAACAAATATTAAGTTAATTTTCTGAAAACTCCTGGTTTTATCTACAACTAACATCCATCCTAAAGTATATTAAAAAGTTTTCTTGACATGGATTTACTCAGAAGTCTCTTTTAACTGGCATATTTTTATTGCTTGGTTAATTAACAGTCACTCAATTATGACCTCTACTGTAGACCACAACATTTATATATTGTCACGCCTATGATGATGTTTATTAGTAAAAGGTTTTCATTTTAATCTCCTCACCAAAGGATGCCAATTTGATTTGTATCTTAACAAACATGCCAAAGCCAAAATGATTTCCTCTTATTAGGTACAGTATTTTTTTTGAATTTTGGTTCCGGAGAAAATCAAAAGTGCCAAATGGCGTTAAACAGAAAAAAAGACTTATAACACCAATCAAAGAAAACCCATCACAAAGGCCAGCAGTGAACTTTTCCGGGCGACACACACTCACGACATATAATCAAGAGACACCATTTCCGTCTGTCCTGCCGTGAGTCGCCTCCTTGGTCCCCTTCCCACACAACAGGTCTGCAGGTTCGAGTGCATGACGTTGACGATGGTACGCTATGGACTGTGGGCAAACCAGTCAGTCAACCGCTGCCATTTATTTAGCCATCAACTTAATCATTTTTGTTAAGGTGATATTTAAGTCATAGCCAAAATTTCGATTGCTCCAACGTTAGAGATGAGGAGGAGAGCGACCAGCCAAACTCAATTGTTGGTGCAAGGCCAGGGCAAAGAGTAAAATGTTGTCGTTGTAAATGTTGGTTGCCTCTTCTTTTGCAGTTCCTAGGCAAGTTGGTCGATTGCAGTATTGGTGGCTTCACATTATGTTTGGGAAACTTGCGGGCGGACGGACAAACATGTGATGGGAATACCGGAAACTTTGTTCAATTTGAGTTTGGTTTTCGTTATTGTTGCATTTTATAAGAGGCATCAATACATAATAAGGAAATTGATGCTTATGCAATTGTTTCGCGCGCATATTTTATGTGCCACAGATAAATTCCAATCCACCAAAAGACAACAGACAACGATGCCGAAAGATGCCGAGTATTCCTCAAAGCGAAAGGTTATCTGCAAAGATTTCACTTTTCATGGCGAGCTTAACCAAAACTAACAAAAAAAGAAAAACAAAAACAAAAAAATGTAAAACAATCAAACGTCCTTTGCTAGCAGCAGCTCAAATGATGAATGCAGTCAACCAAACATTCATGAATATTAACATGGCCTAATGGATGGATGGCGGCTGAATGGCTTCCTTGACTAGTGGGATGGATATCTACCTTTTACCTCACATACACTCACTCGCAGGTTGCACTTGTCTGTGTGTGCGCGCACTTCGGTACGCAAGTGTTGCATGATGCATTTGCCGCCGCCTGTGAATGTTTTCACAACAAATTAACTTACAAATGAAGAAACTTTTAAAAAAAAACTGTATGCGATTTTCCTTTTTCCCGTCTTTAGGAAAATTCATTGTGATCAGAGGCAAACGGCAGTCAGCCACTACTGGAAGAGGAGCGAGCGAGCAACTGTTTCAATATGTCTGTAGACGCAGGCCAAATCATGTTAGTGGTGCAAATAACGACGACCACGACATAGAGAATGATGATGATGATGATGATTATGCTGATGATAATGATGTTGTTAACGACTACGATTGCACACTCTTCACGGGAGTTTGTTAATTTTGTCTGCTTTTTAACTGATTTTGTTTTGTTTTACTTTTGCCTCCAACCGACTGACATACTGTCGTCAAGTATTGCCTTCAATGTTTGCTTTGAAATTTCAAATTTGAGTTATTCGTGAATGTGCGACTGAGTTGTGACAAGGAAGTTTTGGTTTAGTTTTTGTATTTTATTTTAATACACACTTGCAATTGAATTCCATGACAAAATAAAATAAATTATAATTATGTGGTGAAAAATGGCAATGGTTTTAGTGCTATCAGGTAGAGCCAAAATATCCGCTACTCTCAGAGATGTGTATACTGTGAGCGTCAAAATGAAGTAAACGTCAAATATTTTCATAAATACAGTAAGACCTCGGTAAACCGACCTTCGCTAATCCGAATTATTCTCTATAATCCGATTTGATTGTAATTTGTAATCCGAATTGACTTCAAAATAGGTTAAGTTATTAAGAAATAATATTTTAAAAGTCTGTCATACTAGTAGTTCGAGCGCAGTCTAATTTTGCTGAATTTATTACGCGTTCAGTAAAAAGAAGAAAAAACATTTTTTAGGAAGAAAACCTCATTGATTTTTCAATATTTTCTAAAAATCTCTTATAAATTCTCAATAAACAACAGTTTATTATTGCTTTTATTTTTTGTTAAGGTTCGCTATAATAAGTTCTTTTTGTTTCTAAAAATTGTATGCCTTTTTTTAAAAAAAAATACTCTTTTTTGGTTTTTAAAAAGGGAAATGTTATACAGGATGAAGCGCTATAATTTGCTTATTTAGAAATGAAATAAAAAAATTATGAACCTTAGAAAAAGTTATTTTATTTTTTAATTATATTGAACAGTAAGGGAATTTTTAAATTGCATGATTTTAAAAAGTGTATCTGGCAAATTTCGACCTTCGCTAACCACACACTGCTGCATACGTTTTCTGAAGTTTTCATGAACTCTAACAAACATGTCCACTGGTATTCTGCCAATTTCAGCCTCAATATTGTTAATTAGGCTTCCAAGATGTTGGGACGGTTGATATACACCTTCGACTCGCCAAAAGGAAAAAATTACATGGGGCTAAGTCTGGTGAGCGTGCCGGCCAGTTCACATCACCCCTCAAAGAGATAAGCCGACCAGGAAAAATTTGCCTCAAACAATTCATGGTAAACCTCGCTGTGTGTTTGGTGGCACCAACCTGTTGGAACCATGTATCCTCTAATTGCATTGCCTCAAGAGCCGGATTTTTCATCATCAAGAATCCGGTGGAGAGATCTTCTGGAAATTTCAAGAGGTAGTGATTGCTTCCGAGCAGAGCGTTTTTGGAGATTGCAGTGCTGCTGCTCTAACTCTCGATGTTTTGTGGTATTGTAATCCTGCTCTCTGGACCCCTTCTTACTTCTTACGCATGACACATTCCCTGCTGTTCTCAATGAAGTTACCCAGTTTACAATTGATTGCCGTCCAGGAACAAGTCCGCGTGGGGGAACAGCGAATCGTAAACGAAAAGCACGCTGCACTGCAATGTTCAAGTGTGCATTTGAAAAATATGTTTTAACACAAACTGACCTCTCCTCACGTGTCCAATGCATGATGACAACTGAAGGGCAGACGAATACAAATCTCCCTTCAGCCACGCCCACTTTCCACTCTTTTCGACCAACAGTGCCGTCACAGCCTGCGGTGCAAAAACCGAAATTACCGCGCTCCACCCTTTCTCGGTTTTAAATATATAATTTATACTTTTTCAACATTATTGTTACTGCCAACAATCATTTGTAGAGGGAACTCTTTTGAAAACTCGTGAAGACAAAAGTATCCAATAATCCGAATTATGGCCTGCAATCAATTATTCGGATTGTTTTAAATTACGCAGATGAAATAGCATTGTTAAATTTCAAAATACTTTAACTAGAATATATTTTAAAAAAACGAGATGCGATAACATAGGCACATTTGGAAAAATCGCCTTTTCTTAAAGTATCGGGAGATCAATCTAGGGATATATTTTTTTTTCAATTACAAAGAAATACAAAACTCCAAATCAAGTGTGGAATCTGTTTGAATGGATATTTTATGCCATTTATTTCTGGTCATCTTCAATTTCTGGTCACAAGAAGTCATCTCACGATAGCGAACACCATTTACGGTTACTGCTTGGCCACCTCATATTCGAAGAAGCACGGCCCGATGGCAAACGAACTGTGCGAGCATGCACACACAGAGAAAAAACCAGTTGGAAATCGGTTCGAACTGCGAAAGTACGGTTTGATAAAGATACTTTCTGTTGCCATCACCAACATTCCATGGTGTTGATGGTTATATGCTTCGATTTACCATAAGTTGGTAGCTACATGTCAGTTATACGAACCGAATTCAGAAAAACTAGTGGTTGTCACAATTGGTGGTTATGACAACAAACCAACTATGAAGTACATGTTACTTTGGTACCAATAATTGGTGGGGACAACAGATAAATTCTCAGAAGTAACTAAACACCGTTTAGTTTGCTGTTGTAACATATTATTACGAGGGCGGTTCGGAAACTTCTTAGCCTAGCACAAAAAGCGCGGTATAAACAGAAAAAAGTTAAGTGTTTTGGAAACTTCCATCTCCGCTATGAACACATGTTACATTTTGTTTCGATCTGGCAACTCCTTCATATAGAAACAGGAGTTCACAAAAGACGCATCCGCATTTTTTTTACAATGGAAAAATTAGAAATGCGTGGTGTCATTAAATATTTACATAAAAAAGGTTTATCGGGACAAGAAATTCATAATGATATGGTGAATGTGTTAGGTGAAAGTGCACCTTCATATGCAACAGTAAAAAATTGGGTTGCTGAATTTAAACGTGGTCGTACAAGCATTGAAGATGAACCACGTAGTGGACGTCCAAAAACAGCAACAACAACAGAAGTTGTAGACAAAGTGCATGATATGGTATTAAATGATCGACGAATAAAAGTGCGTGAAATAGCTAATATCATGGGCATCTCAAATGATCGAGTCCATTTAATTTTGCATGAAGAACTACAGATGAAAAAGCTTTCTGCAAGATGGGTGCCGGACTTGTTAACAGTCGACCAAAAACGCATAAGAATTAACATTTCTCAAGCTTGTTTGGATCGTTTTTGCAAAATAAAATGGATTTTAAGCGTCGTTTCATAACTGTTGATGAGACATGGATCCACTACTATACTCCAGAGACAAAAGAACAATCCAAACAATGGACTGAAGCTGGAGGAAGTGCCTCAAAGAAGGCAAAAACAATTCAATCGGCTGGTAAGGTTATGGCAACGGTTTTTTGGGACTTCAAAGGTATTTTATTGATTGACTATCTGCAAAAGGGTAAAACAATAAATTCAGAGTACTATTGCAACCTTTTACATCAATTAAATGTACAAATTCGAGAAAAACGTCCTGGCTTACAACACAAAAAAATAATTTTTCATCAAGACAACGCACAAGCGCACAAGACTGTTTTAACAATGGCTAAAATCAACGAATTAAAGTACGAGTTGCTTGACCACCCTCCGTATTCTCCTGATTTAGCTCCCAGTGACTTTTACCTGTTCCCAAACCTGAAAAAATTCCTTGCTGGCAAGCGTTTTACCTCAAATGAAGATGCAATTACAGTTGTAAACCACTATTTTGAAGACCTTGAGGAAAACTATTTTAATCAAGGGATAGATTTGCTAGATAAGCGTTGGACTAAGTGTATTGAAGTTTCAGGAGATTATATTGAAAAATAAAAATATTTTTGAAAAACTAACTATTATCTTTCATTGATAGGCTAAGAACTTTCCGAACAGCCCTCGTATATGATTTCTTCTGGAATTGAAAGACTTGGGTGATTATAGTAGATTCATTAAAGGACGACCCTGGTAGGTCCCAGTTATTTTTTATAGGCCGAAAAAATTTTTATTTTGCTACTTTACACGCTAGTGTAGTAAATATTCCTTCGTTTTAGCAAATTTTCGTGATGAGATAGATGCCTTAAGTGATATCGTATGGAGTTTATTTTTGTAGAACGTATTAACATCCCATCTCTAAGATTGAAGTTTCCTTTTCGTCCTTATTTTGAAGTACGAGTAGTGAAAAAATGATTCGTTAACAGAAGTTTGAGTATTTTTATGTTCTACAAAAATGTTGTCCAATTAATTTCAGTTGGAGAGGGTTCCTTTTTTAATAAAATTGTAAAAATGCTTTTAAAAAATTAACGTTGTTGGGTTTAAATTTTCTACTAAATTACTACTATTCACTATTCTATTTTCTATATTTCGTGCTTTTAAAAATATATTTTTGTTAATAAAATTTAATGAACTTGTCCAGAGTGGAAACCAAAAGTGGGCGAATTGAAATAAATGTGTATCCTCCTATACTTATATAACTAAAAAATAAAAGCGATATCACATCTGTAGCAAAAACTTCAAACATTTTAACCCTTAAGTAGCATAAAACCCTTAAGTAGCATAAAAAAAATTATCATAATCAGCTTTATCTTGAAATTTTTTGACACTTTAAAACAAATTTTTTTTTTTGAGCGCTTTACCAGTTTGATGCATAAATGCAACTTAATTAGATTTGAAAGCAAGAACCAAGTTTGAATAAACTGCTTATAATAAAAAAAAACTAAATAAATATATATATAAACCCTTAAAAAAATAAAAAAATTTAATTCGGTAGGATATCCGAATGCTCAAAATTGTACTATCAATTGGTCGAGTAAACAAATGATGGTGGTAATGACAAATGAATTCAAACAGTACTTTAAGCCAATAATGTTTAACAACAACCATTACACTTTCAATTATAGTTCTAATAATCATCCTATTTAGTTAGGTTTACCGATTCTATGTCTCTTCAACTCATACTGCCAGTTTCAACTACTAAAAATAGTACGTGAAACCACCAACATTGGGTTGGCAACACACCTGTTCTCTGAGTTTATCAGTTGCAAACGCTACTATGGCTTGAGAAAGGGTTTTTTTCTGCCTTAAACTGATGCCTGTGATGTTGGCGACATTTAGAGTAAGACGCTGCTTCGTGACTCATACACGCAGACAAAAAGTATGGTTGTGGTGACAATATTCGAAGAGGATAATACTATTGTTGGGTAGATGGTTGTGGTACAACAATATTATGATCCTCACAACAATAGTATGATTTAAATACAACCATACTATGATCCTCACAACAATAGTATGATTCACACATAACCATACTATGTTCCCCACAACCATAGTATGATCCTCACAACCATAGTATGTTTCATATATAACCCTAGTATGATCCTCACAACCATAGTATGATTCACACGCAACCATGTTATGGTCACTACAACCATAGTATGATCACACACAATTATACTATGATCCCCTATATTATTTATTAGAATTTTGACTACTTACAATAGACTTGATCCCCAATATTATTTATTAGAATTGGTTTAAGTTGTCAACAAAAGATTTGAAATATAAAAATTATTCAAAAATACATTCAATTCAAAATAATACGAGTGATTTATTTTACAGTAGAAAAAATAAGTTAAAATAAACTTAAGCGTTTTTATTAAAAATATCTCAGTTAAATAAAGCCAAAGCAGCTTGTTTAAAAAATTTAAATTTCGCTAAAAAAGTACTATTATTGCATTAGATCCGTACCAATAACATTTGTACTTAAAAGCATACTGAAATGAAGAAAAATAACAATCATACAGTATGATTGTCGTAATCATACTATTGTTAACATAAAACGTAAACACAATACTTTTGTTGCACCAGCCATATTTATATTGTTGCTATAACCATATTTTCATTTTTAAATTTGGCAATAATACTATTGTTACATTTCAACAATGTTAATATTGCAGCAATTATACTATTGTCAAAAAATAAATTCAGTTAACAATGCTATGGTTGCGACGAACATACTTTTATTGCGGAGAACATATTCTTATTGCCGTGGCCATGTAGTAACCATGTTTTTTCTCTGCGTGTAGTAGGCGATGCAATGGCTTTTATAAAAAATAATTTTGGTAAGCTCTTGACTTCACGTTTTGGACCTGTCAACTGGCAGTTTAGATAGTGCGACATCACACCATCTTCAGGGTAATGAAAAGGCAAAAGTCGTTGTTGATTAGCTAGCTACAATTCAAAATTTGTTAGCCAATTTGGGGCAAATTACCCAAAATTGTCCCCAAAAATGACCACTATGTCATAATACCTTCACTAACTCTGTACAGTGTCAACGACCACATGGCAAAAAAAAAGACGCACCGGCGGTACATAATGAGGTGTTGTTGGTGCTTGAGTTCTGCTTGACAACATTAAAGGAGGAAATTTTCGTGCGAACATTTTCTTTCACTGCATTGTTTGTGTCTCTTTTTTTGCGCACCAACAATGACACTGCACAGTTGGTTCGACGTTTGTCGCGTTGCGTGGTTTTTGATTTTGAAAATTTGCCAAAAAAGAAAAACTCAACACCAACCGGTGCCATGTTACGCTTTAAATGCGCGCTTGTACTACACATATGTCAAGTTTTCTGTTCGAAATTTGTTTGCAGTTAAACATGAGGAGGCCCGTCGTTGACCGTTGGCTGTGGACGTTGGAGTGACTAGACTTTTGGTGTGGTGGGGTTTGTGACTGCCGTTTATGGCAACACAACGTAATGTTGTTGGTTTTGTTGCTGCAATAATAATTAACTTACAAAATATTTAAGTAGATCAGTGGGATAATAAAACCGATTGAATTTTGTTATGCCAACAATGCCGTTTTAATGGTAACCCATAGACCTACTCAATGTGTAATAAATTTACTTAACTTAGGTGAGATAAGGTAAAACCTATAGTTTAACAGATTGGCGCAATCTAATACGAGGGTTGCTATATATATATTTCTGGCCTAGGCAACGCTTAGTGTTGCCTGGCGCCATCTGACATTTCCATTGGAAAGTTTGACATTTTTTAGCATAAACGTTCACAGAACGTTTTGACGTACGACCATCATTTGTGTTGTTTACAGTGACTTAAAAAAATCAATTTAGCAAACAAAAAATGGAATTAACTCGTAAACATTTTCGTGCGATCATTTTTCACAACTTTCGACGTGGATTCTCACGACAAGAGTGCATCGATAAATCTTTGTATGGCGATGAAGCACCATCCTATAGCACTGTGAAAAACTGGTTTAATCAATTCAATCGTGGCCGACGCTCGCTCAAAGCCGAAGGTCGTCCAAAAAAGGCCGTTGTAACAGAGAACATTGATGCCGTGCGTGAACTGATAATGCAAGATCGTCAAGTGACATACCGTGAGATAGAGGCATCCTTGGGCATTTCTTCCACCAGCATACATTCGATATTGCATAAACACCTGGCCGTAAAAAAGAGTTCTTCTCGTTAGATTCCGCACAATTTGACAATAGCTCGAAAAAAGGCTCGTGTCGATTGGTTCAAAGAAATTTTGAGAAAATACGATCGCGGTGTTTTAAAAGACGTTTATAAGATCGTCACAGGTGACGAATCATGGATCTATGCGTATGAGCCCGAAGCAAAACAGCCATCGACGGTGTGGGTCTTCGAAGACGAACCAAATCCAACGAAAGTTGTTTGTGGAAGAAGCACTTACAGCCCTGACTTGGCAGACAATGACTTCTTTTTATTACCCCACATCAGGAAAAAAATTCCTGGTCAATGAGTTTCGTCGCCATAAGATGCTGCTGAAGCGTTTAAAAACCATGTTTGGGAGGTGTCTCAATCGGAGTGGAAAAAGTGCTTCGACAATTGGTTTGAGCGCATGCAAAAGTGTATAAATCATGCTGGAGAATACTTTGAAAAACAATAAAACCATTTTTGATGATAAATATTTGCATTTTCATTTTTAGGCCAGAAATATATATAGCAGACCTCGTAACATTTGTGTAAAGCTAAATTCCGAATTAAACTAGCAAAGACAAAAATCAGCACCGTTAGCAGTTCCCTGTAAACGGATAAACAGATGTTTAATAGTTAAGCTTACTACGAGTACGAGGGCGACCGCAAAACTAACTGGCCTGGCACATTTTCTGTTTTACTAGCAACTTTTTTTTTTGTTTTTTAAAGGCAATTTTTTATAAGCCATCTGTCAAAATTTCCGAAATATTTAATGATTATTTTCTTTGTTACAGGTGATTGAAGTAAACAAGTTTTATAATTTTTGAAAAATGGGAAATAAAGAGTTTCGTGCGGTAATTAAACACTTTTATATGAAAGGTTATACGCCACAATTAATCAAAGATGAATTGGATTCTGTTCATGGTGATAATGCACCATCATACTCCACCGTGAAATCCTGGGTTCAACAATTTAAAATGGGTCGTTCAAGTACGGAAGATGAACAACGCTCTGGAAGACCGAAAACTGCTACTACTATTGAAAACATTAGAAAAATATTTAATGAAGTGACTAAACACGAAAAACAAGTTTGGAGTATTTTACATGATGAACTCCACATGAAAAAGCTATCCGCAAGCTATCCGCCGCGTTTGTTGACTTTGCCCCAAAAAATCGTCTGTTGGACCAATTCCGAGCGATTTATAAGCGTAATCCAAGAGAGTTCTTGCGCCGATTCATAACTGTTGCTGAAACATGGATCCATCACTACATCCCAGAATGCAAAGAACAGTCAAAACAATGGATAGAAGCTGGTAAAAGTGGTCCCAAGAAGGCGAAAACTGTTAAGTCAGCAGGAAAAGTAATGTCCACAGTATTTTGGGATGCAAGGGGTATACTATTTTTTGATTATATTCAAAAAGGAAAAACTATAAATGGTGAATATTATTGTGCATTATTGGATCGGTTGAGTGAAGAAATCAGGATAAAACGACCGCATTTAGAAAAAAAAAGTTATTTTTCATCAAGATAATGCTCCTTCACACACTGCATTTTAAACTCAACAAAAACTGGCCGAATTACGATTTGAAATTGCTCCGCATCCACCGTATAGTCCAGATTTAGCACCTTCAGATTATTTTTTGTTTCCAAATTTAAAAAAATTCTCGGTGGCAAATAATGTTCGTCCAATAGCGAGGTTATTGCTGAAACTGAGGCATATTTTGAAGGTCTTGAAAAATCTTATTTTTCGGATGGAACTAAAAAACTTGAAAAACGTTTGATGAAGTCTATTGAGTTGGAAGGAGATTATGTTGAAAAATAAATAATAATAATTCCAAAAAACAGTTCTATTTATGGTAGGCCAGTTACTTTTGCGGTCGCCCTTGTATATAAAGACATTTTCTGAGATATCAGTAAAGGAAAAAGTATTAAATTTCATAAAATAAGTAAGATCTATACATCGTAATTAAGATAATATGAGAATAATACACAGTGTTCCCTGTTATAAGAGGTGCATTTTTTGATAAGCAAAACGTATGTTGTGTTAAATTCCATTTTTGGATATGCCCCCACTGGGGGCAAACGGGGAGGTATGCTAGATTGCAATTTATACCAGGATTAGCTCATAGGCTACTCTCCTTATTTCTGTAATCAAAATATTCTAAAACAATTTGGAATTTTTTAAATTTTAGATATAAAGTTAAATTCCATTTTTGGATATGGTTTGCTGGATTGAAATTTATACTAGGAGAAGCTCCTGGGCTGTTCTCCTTGTTAATGTAATCAGAATATACCAAAACAATTTAGTATTTTTTAAATTTTGGATATAAAGATAAACTCAATTTTTGGATAAGCCCCCAGTTGGGGCAAACAGGGAGGTCTGCTGGATTGAAATTAATACCAGTATTAGCTTTTTTTCATTACATAAAAGAGGAGAGTAATCCAGGAGCTACTCCTGCTACAAAAAATCGGCTTACCTGCAGCAAAATAAAAGAAAAACTGGACTTATCTCTTACCTCTAGAACAATTGCACGGTATTTAATGTCTACACCATCCATAAGATGGACAAAATTACAAAATAACCTAGCTTATCAAATGCCAATAAACTAAACCGGCTAGAGTTTGCCAAAATGCATATGCGACAGCGCATAGAGAAAGGGACCTAAGGGTAAAAAAATCAATTTTCACTTTTTTTCTTTTTTTTTTATGTGGACAACATCTGAGCATCGAATGAGACCGATCCCCAAAGTGTTCCCTCCGAGAGATATGCGCGTTTTATGAAAGTGAAGTCGATGATTCTAAGCGCAAATAGAAAGGGACCTAATCTTTAAAATGGCTCTCCTGAACAAAACTGGTTTTTAACCTTAGGTCCCATTCTATTTTGCGCGTCACATATGGATTGGAAAAATAAAAGAAAAATGTTATCTTTTCCGACGAGAAAAGTTTAAATTTAGATGGCCCAGACTGTTATAGGTTTTACTAGCTCGATTCAAGTAAAAACAATGAAGTCAGATTCAAGCGTAATTTTGGTGGCGGAAGCCTTATGGTGTGGGGTTCCTTTTCCTATGGCATTAGTTACCGATTTGTTTAATATCATCAAAAATGAATTCAGAAAATAATATTGAATTGTTGAAGGACGTGTTGATATCACATCTTGATGAAAATGTAGACAAAGAAGTTATTTTGACAAAATAGTAACTCTATACATGAATCCAAGCAAACAAAAACGTGACGAACATCATTGGACAAAAACATCAACAAACGCATATTTCTATAATACAGTTGCCAACATTTGAAGGAAATTACATTCAAAAAATAAATGCCATAAAATGTCCTTTTCAATTACCAATAAATATTCCACACTTGTTTTGAATTTTTATATTTTTTTGTTCTGAAAAAATACCTCTAGATGGATCACCCTATATTACCAGTCGGCCATGGTAATATAGGGTAGGGCAGTCCTGATTGCAATACAATAGCAAACCTATAAGATATTCTCGCAGCTAAGGTTTACGAGGGTTGAAGATAGTTTTCAACAAAAAATACAATTAAGGAGTGTTGGCCCGACATTAGCCTCACAGCCATTCAAAATTTGATAGAATCGATGCCAAATAATGGAGGCCATACCAAATGTTTATTAAATATAAAAGTTGTCTTGAATTTTGTATTAACTTTCTATTTTGACATTTAAGTAGAGTGCGCGCAAACGAATTTCTTTTTTAGCTTTTAATTATATTTTCCAATATGTATTGAAATACTCGTATTTTTTTTTTTTTTTACTTACACTTTCCTTTTTTTTAGTATTAAATAAAGTAATTGTTTCATAAAAAACATATTAAAAAATATTTTATATCGCCAAAATAGACAAAGTCGTTTGCGTTCAAACGATTGTCTGACCACTGTATACTATAGGGTGATCCATCTAGAGGTATTTTTTCAATAGGGTTTTTTTCACAGATTACGCGTGAGTTGTACTAAACTTTATGTTTTAGTTGTTTTCAGTACTGTTTGACGTTTCATCATGGAAAGACTTACACCGCAACAACGTCTCCTAATTGTGCAACTGTATAATGAAAATGAGCGATAGGTAAGAATCTGGCTTCCGCCAAAATTTTGTTCAGTGATGAGGACCATTTCTGGCTGAAGAGCAACCAGAAAAGGTCCAGGAGGTGTATTATACCCAGAGAAAACCACGGTTTGGTGCAGGTTATGGTCCATATTATTCCAAAAAGATGATGGCCGTAACGTATCCGTGAATGGTGCCCGCTTTCACGCCATGAAATTGGACTTTTTGCTACTTCAAATTGGAGCCCGTAATCTTGACGAAATTTGATTTCAACATGACAGTGCCATTCAACTGGCGAGGACCATTTCTGGCTGAAGAGCAACCAGAAAAAGGTCCAAGAGGTGTCATTATACCCAGAGAAAACCACGGTTTGGTGCAGGTTATGGCCTAGTAGAATCATCGGTCCATATTATTCCAAAAAGATGATGGCCGTAACGTATCCGTGAATGGTGCCCGCTTTCACGCCATGAAATTGGACTTTTTGCTACTTCAAATTGGAGCCCGTAATCTTGACGAAATTTGATTTCAACATGACAGTGCCACTTGCCATTCAACTGCTCAAACAATGTATCTATTGAGAGGTAATTTCGAAGAACAAGTAATTTCACGTTTTAGACCGGAGAGTTGGCCGCCTAGTTCGTGTGATATCACACGTTTAGACTTTTTGTGTGGAGGCAACGTAAAGTCCAAAGTCTATGCTGGCATACCAGCTACGATTCAGGTTTTGGAAGCCAACACTTCGCGTGTCACTAACGCCATAGCGGTCGAAATGCTCGAACGAGTCATTCAAAATTGGACCCTCAGAATGGACAGCCTGAGCGTAGTTGCGGTCAACACTTGAGGGAAATTATATTGAAAAAAAATGCCGTAAAATGTCCTTTCGAATGAAGAATAATGATTCCATACTTGATTTGAATTTTTGTATTTTTTTTATTTTGAAAAAATACCTTCAGGTAATTCACCCGATATTTCTATTTTAATATTGCTTTTGTTTCATTTATTCCGATTTGTATCACTAAAAACTGTTCAAATCATATTAAAATACCGTATCTTATGGAAAACATCAACAAGTCGTTTAGAATCTTTTTACTTGTATAAATTTCACTTTTTTAAAATAAAAAACGTCTCACTGCATTTATATCTACTCGGAATAAACATTTTCTGTCAGTATTTCCAATCCATTTTATAGCAACTCAGAGGATTAAGCGAATAGTTTTCTGCCTTCACTAAAAACGTTTGCAATATTTGTGCTACATGTAATTATAAACTTTTTGAATTAAGCGAGAAAATGAAGCTAAATGATGATAGTTCGTTGCCTTTAAAGGCAACATTTATGGCTCAAAGGCATATCGAGGGCATATGATCGATACAATAATCTTTAAAAATATACTCAATTTCAGAACGAATATAAGTATACTTTCGTTTGTAAGATCAGACTGGATTTTTCAGGATTTTTGTGGCACATTTTTGTGCTTTTCGCTCTATGACTGGATTGTATAATAAATTGTAGCATTCCATTTCTTAATACAAAATGAAAATAAATATTAAGGAATTTATTTTATAAACGGCCACGAGTTCTATATATGTGCAGAAATCAAGTGTAAGAAGAGCACCAGAAAGCAAGAAAAATACTCGCTCTTTTTTTATCGAATAAGACAGCATTACAATGGGTATTCCCCCACTGGCATTTACTTGGAATTTTAATTTCATTCAATATTGCAATAAAATTAAATGCACATATTTCTCACCCAGAGTTTATTGCTGAGATTTATATATTGAGATTCCAGAGATTGACTTGAGCAGTTTTTTATTCTGGTTCGAGACCTTTATGTTGTTTCTTTTTCAGAATCAACTTAAAAAGAAGAAATTGGTGAAATGTATTTGCTACGGTTGCCAGGCAGACTGTACAGCTGTTTCTAAACCCGCCAAGGTTTTTCTTCAGCAGTCTTTGGCAACGATTACTTCGGCCACAAATCAAATGACTTATACGGGAGACTCATTTTTATTAATGAGAATTACCCTTTGTGTATAGTCTTCGAACTGTGCGTAGAGCAATCTTCAACGCGCAATATCATTTCCACCAATTCCGTTTCGCATGGGTCTTCGTTGAAAACCACAAATGCAAAAAGCACAATCAAAGTGTGCATGTTTATTGATTATTATTGAGATTTGTCTGACGTAGTCGTGCACACTCATTTCTTTTGGTTGTCATACTCAAAAAGGGTTGCCAATCGTTGTTTAGAGTTTCAACCATAATTAGATTGTAAACTTTTTCATAAAAGAAGGCACACAAGCTGGTAATTCCGTTTGAAACTCCTCGATAAAGTATTTGAGTAAGACCCACCTTTACGAATACCAATCGACTTAGAATCAGCAGCGGATTCGATGTCCGGCCATCTATGTGATGTCCACATAAAGCTTAAATGCTAGTCGAATTTTTCTTAATAAAACTTGACAGGAGTACTGGATGAACGTTTTTTAAACTCAACTTTTTTTTTAAGTTTTAAATAATTAGTTCAAGTAAATAAATCATATTTGTTTAAAAATAATGGCTTTATGGGTTTTGTTTGAGGGTTGTTTTTCGCTTGTTGTATAAAACATGCCTATTATATCGATTGCTATCAAAATTGCTGCAATTTATTACGATGGACCATTAAACAATCGTAGTGTAGTTGGATAGATCATTTTTTTATATAATCCGCACTCGGCGGCCCATGTGCCCAAAATTAAGTTTCCTCCCGAATGCAAAAATGTTTCTTTTTTATACCCTCGCCTTACTTGGTAATATGATATATTTGACAGCGCATAGAGAAAGGGGCCTAAAGGTAAAAAAATCAATTTTCATTTTTTTTTCTTTTTTTGATGTGGACAACATCTGAGCATCGAATGAGAGCGATCCCATGCCCCAAAAATGTTCCCTCCCATAGATATGCGCGTTTTATGAAAGTGAAGTCGACGATTCTAAGCGCAAATAGTGAGGGACCTAATCTTTAAAATGGCTCTCCTGAACAAAACTGGTTTTTAACCTTAGGTCCCTTCTATTTTGCGCGTCACATATATAATTTTGTACTTACACAAAGTGTAACGCATCGAAAAAAGCATTTTAGACCCACAAAGCTTTGACCAAATCCGTTTCATGACTTCTAAAACCTTTTGAGCCATGTATGTCTGTCCGATTATGCGGCTGGTTGACACGTTAACTTTAAAAAGTAGCTAGCAATCAATTTTAAATTTAGCATGTCGTAATATTTTTCCAAAACTGCCTATTAGATTTAAAATGGACCATATAGCCACACCCCTTCTGGTACCTCCCACACAATTGTGCGCCTACTTTTGGTAATCTTAAAAAATCTTTGATCATAATCATAGAATATAACCCAAAATCAATACGAGCCTTTAAACGTTTACGAAAAGAGAGGATGACAAGCCCCATTCTGGTAGCTCAAATGCAAATTCGTTATTCCGCTTACTTTTGGTATTCGCATAATAACTTTAATACTATTTGTACGATTGTTATAAAAAGTAGTAAGCAAATGGAATATAAATTAGACTAGCTGAAGAAAAGTTGGAGCCTTAGCCATGACCTTTTTGCACCTTTCACACACAGGGTACTTTCGGTTCGTAGAGTGAAACCCATATAACTTTTGTCCTAATGCATGTCTTTATCTTGATTTTTTTTCCCCTGCAATATTATTTTATTTTTGTGGATGCTTCGCCCACCTTTCCCTCAAACGGCTCTACGTTATGTCGATAAAATCGGTACTCTTCAGGCAATGAAAAATTTACTTTAAATTCCATATATGAGTGAGGGTACCGGCTCAAGCTTTACACATGTATTATGAGATTTTACAGATGGTTCAAGTTTGTAACGCCGAGAAAAAATGTAATAGACCTCTGGCACGCAGAGAAAAAATGTGGTAACAGTACGAGGGCGACCGCAAAACTAACTGGCCTGGCACATTTTCTGTTTTACTAGCAACTTTTTTTTTGTTTTTTAAAAGCAATCTTTTTTAAGCCATCTGTCAAAATTTCCGAAATATTTAATGATTATTTTTTTTTTTTGTTACAGGTGATTGAAGTAAACAAGTTTTATATTTTTTGAAAAATGGAAAATAAAGAGTTTCGTGCGGTAATTAAACACTTTTATATGAAAGGTTATACGCCACAATTAGTCAAAGATGAATTGGATTCTGTTCATGGTGATAATGCACCGTGAAAACCTGGGTTCAACAATTTAAAATGGGTCGTTCAAGTACGGAAGATGAACAACGCTCTGGAAGACCAAAAACTGCTACTACTATTGAAAACATTAGAAAAATATTTAATAAAGTGACTAAAGATAGACGAATAAAGCTCAGAGAACTTGCTGATATTGTTAAAATACACGAAAAACAAGTTTGGAGTATTTTACATAATGAACTACACATGAAAAAGCTATCCGCCGCGTTTGTTGACTTTGCCCCAAAAAATCGTCTGTTGGACGAATTCCGAGGATCTTATAGCGTTCTTGCGCCGATTCATAACTGTTGATGCAACATGGATCCATCACTACATCCCAGAATGCAAAGAACAGTCAAAACAATGGATAGAAGCTGGTAAAAGTGGTCCCAAGAAGGCGAAAACTGTTAAGTCAGCAGGAAAAGTAATGGCCACAGTATTTTGGGATGCAAGGGGTATAATATTTATTGATTATCTTGAGAAAGGAAAAACTATAATTAGTGAATATTATTGTGCATTATTGGATCGGTTGAGTGAAGAAATCAAGATAAAACGACCGCATTTAGAAAAAAAAAGTTCTTTTTCATCAAGATAATGCTCCTTCACACACTGCATTTTTAACTCAACAAAAACTGGCCGAATTACGATTTGAAATTGCTCCGCATCCACCATATAGTCCAGATTTAGCTCCTTCTGATTATTTCTTGTTTCAAAACTTAAAAAAAAATTCTGGGTGTCAAAAATAGCGAGGTTATTGCTGAAACTGAGGCATATTTTGAAGTTCTTGAAAAATCTTATTTTTCGGATGGAATTAAAAAACTTGAAAAACGTTTGATGAAGTGTATTGAGTTGGAAGGAGATTATGTTGAAAAATAAATAATAATCACCCTGATTATGTAAGGCGTAGTTGTGTCGTATTTTAGACGTTTTTTAAAAATGGTATTATGTATGGCGAAAACGACAAAAATACGACTCTGAAATAAAATCTATTACAAATATTGGTATTATGTATGTCGTAATAAAATGTCAAATTGGGCATTTATTGGCGTTTAAGTTTTAAGACAGCTCTGTCGACAGACTGTTTCATAATATTAAAAAAACTTTAATTATTGTTTTACCCTGTGTTTTTTCAATCTGTTACAAAATCTTTGCTGTCGAAAATTTTACATAATACCAAAAAATTTAAAAAACGACTACGACTACGCCTGCTGTCGGAAAACGACTACGCCTTACATAATCAGGGTGAATAATTCCAAAAAGACGGTTCTTTTTATGTTAGGCCAGTTACTTTTGCGGTCGCCCTCGTATATATTCTCTACAATAAAAGTATATTCGTCGCAACCATATTGTATTTTGAATTTCATTTTGACAATAGTATAGCTGCGGCAATATTAATATTCTTGAAATGTAACAATAGTATAATTGCCAAATTTAAAAATTAAAATATGGTAAACACAAAAAATATGTAAAAACAATATATGTGACAGCGCATACAGAAAGGGACCTAAGAGTAAAAAAAATCAATTTTTATATTTTTTTTTTGTTGTGGACAACATCTGAGCATCGAATGAGACCGATCCCATGCCCCACAAGTGTTCCCTCCCAGAGATATGCACGTTTTATGAAAGTAAAGTACACCAAAGATACACGTATTTAAATCTTTAAAATGGCTCTCCTGAATAAAACTGGTTTTTACCCTTAGGCCCCTTTCTATTTTGCGCGTCACAATAAATATGGTTGGTGCGACTTGTGTTTTTTTATGTTAACAAAAATATGATTACGGCAATCAAACTGCAGGATTGTATTATTCTTAATTAAAATATACTTTTTAGAACATTATTGTTACGAATCTAATTTAATAATAGTAGTTTTTGTATAAAATTACAATTTTTCAAACACTGCTTTGGATTTGTTTAACTGAAATATTTTTTATAAACTCTTAATAAAAACGCTTAAGTTTTTTTAATCGTATTCTTTCTACTGTCTAATAAATCACACCTATTTTTTGGAATTTAATGTATTTTTAAGTAATTGACTTAATTCAAATCTTTATTGTTGACAAATTAAGCCAATAGTTATAAATTAATTTGGATATCATAGTACGATGAGTGGAATCATACTACGGTTGTAGGGATCACAACATGGTTGAGTGTGTATCATACTATGGTTTTAGGAATCACAACATGGCTGAGTGTGAATCATACTATGGTTGTGGGCATCATTGTATGGTTGTATGTGAAACATACTATTGTTGGTTGTACCACAACCATATACCCAGCAATAGTATGATGCTCTTCGAATATTGTTATCCCAACCATACATTTTTTTCTTCGTGCAGGGTTACAGTTTACTCTAACGAGTTCGGTACACATGGTTTCATACAGCCCTAAGGCTTGCTGCGTACAATTTTTTTTGAGTTAAAAACTCGCTAGAATTTATTTTAGAATAATAAAATATTAATTTAAAAAAAATACGATACAATTGACTATACCATCGTATAAACTTAAAACAAGTGTTAAATCTAAACGCTCTCCAGATATCATGCTCCTGGAATTTGCACTCAAACCGCTTATCTGACGATAAGTGGTAGTGGCGAATGGCATCTAAATAACGTGCGGATTGGAGCAGAACTTTAAATTCACAAAAAATCGATAAATTTCCATATAAATAGTTTTAAAATGTAAGATTGGCAAGCAAATCGTTTTATAAAAGATATGTACAGAGTTCTCCTTAATACGAGTATTATTAAAGATGCATTCACTTCTGATCAAGCTCCTCCTCGTGTATGATATAAATGGTACTTGAGGTCTCAATCAGACGCACCTGACGTTCAAATATCAATTCAATATACAGCGCTTTTATGGTCCTATAAATGACAATTTGTAAAGCTAAAATGAGGAACACAAATAAGGAAACAAATTAAATGAAGCCAACGCCAGGCAATGATCGCGAAAAAAAATAGATAACAACAAAGCAGCTGCCCGACCGACCGGTTAGGACTAGCTAGCTAGCTAATCTTCAACTTACTTAAAGCCAGTGAAAGAATTACCAACTTGATGGCACTGCCATCCACAAGGTGTCCGGCATCAGTGGCGGGATGGGAGCTGTACCACAACAAAGTGAAGACAATTGCAAAGAGATAAAAGCCGGTGACAAATATCAACGAACACGAGATTAAAAGCCAGGGTATAAAAAATAGATGATTTTTCTGCAGAGTAGAAAACAAAACCACAAAGATTAAAATTAAAAAAAGACAGACAGACGGACAGACATCCAATAAGTAGATATGTATTGAAAATAGTAAGTGGGTTTCTTCACTATGGTCATTTCAATTTCAATTGGAAACTTACTTTTATGGTACCCCATATTAGCAAAGACGATGTAATGATGCCAGTAAAACTTATGGCAAACAAGGTGGCTAAAATCGAAACTGGATTCGCAAGAGAGAAAAAAAAATGTTGGGGTATTTTGGGTATTATTTAAATCAGGTGGGGTTTAATGTTAGCCAACGCCTGCTCCCTACCCTCACTTACTTGCTTCCTTGTCGCCATCAAATGGTACACCATCTGCCTCGGCTTGCTTCTTGTTTTGACTGTATTGCACCAATTTGATGGCCGTATATGTGGTACATATCGACGACTGGATCAGATATATTAAACCGATAAAAATGCCGATTTTATGCAAGGGCAACCCACATACAATCGGCATTGTGAAATGTAACTTATTAGAAAACAAAATAAATTTAAACAATTTCGTTTAATGCGCAGTTCGTTTTCGATATCGTGTCTGGCTTAGATCGGTCTGCAGGGCTGAGTTGACTTCGTTGAGTGACTGCAAAGTGCAAACTGAATTGAAGTTTTTTTTCTTCTCCTCAAAGGTTTCAGCTGATAATGACGTTTATGACGGCTGTGTTGTTGCTGGTATTTTTAATTTATACTCTTCTGTAAACAAAAGCCGCACGGAACACAGAAAGTGAGATGAGAAAATGCAATGCAATTCTTAAACAGAGATGCCATGCCAGGTATTTTTTGTAAAAGCTGAGAACTTATTTTAGATTTGGAGATGCTGCACGCAGAGAAATGATATGGTTACACTATGGTCACCGCAACAATAATATGTTCTCTCTAATAAAAGAATGTTTGTCGCAACCATAGTTTTTTTTAATTTCATTTTGACAACAGTATGATTGCGACAATACTACTATTGTTGAAATGTAACTATAATATTTTTACCTAATTTAGAAATGAAAATATGGTTGTAGGTACCAAATAAACATGGTCGGTGCAACAAAAGTATTTTTTTTAAATTTCACTTTAACAATAATATGATTACGGCAATCATACAGTATAATTGCGACTATGAACATAACAAAACAGGTTTTATAGAGCATACATGTATGTGTGTGCGTATGTTTTTTGATATACAAAAAAAACACATACACACGATATAGTGAATGGTTGTTGTTAATTAAAAAAACAACGACAATCGCGGATTGAGTGTGAATCATACTATTGTTGTGGAGATCGTAGTATGGTTGAGTGTAAATCATACTATGGTTGTGGGGATCATAGTATAGTTATGTGTGAATCATACTATTGTTGTGAGGATTATAATATTGTTGTCCTCTTCGAATATTGTCACCCCAACCATACTTTTTTTCTGCGTGTGGCTGCTAACCTACTTTTGAGACTGACAAAAATAGTAGTTTTAGTGATCGTTTCCCCTATGTATAAATTACTAAAGTCGGATATAGCCGACTTTATTTAACCCTGTACCACTAGATCAAACGATCAAGCAAATTAAGATTTTTCTTTCCTATTTTTATAAAAAAAAATAATCAAATATGATCAATTAAGAAAGCTGAAAGAAAACCTTTATTCGAATTTTCAAAATTTTAGGACAAATCCAATTTGAGGCAGTATGAAATTTTTGTTAAGTTTTTATTTTCAAAGGTGCTGTATATTTCGACTGAGCTGATCAATCACAAAATAGTTAGTATATTGAAATTTTTCAATAGAAAATTTTATTTTATTAAATCTTTACACAAGTGGACTTTTGTTTTTTTTTAAATTTTAAAAAATAAAATTTTTTTATAGAAGTATACCTTTAATTTTTAAAAAAGAAAAATTGTTTTTATAGCCTATACTATTAATGGTATACGAGGGTTGCTATTTATATTTCGAGTCCTGACAATACTAGTGTTCCCAGATGCAAACTGAAACTTCCGTTGGAAACTTTGACATTTTTTAGCATAACTTCACTAAGAACGTTTTGTCATTTGAGGGCGAATTGTTTTATTTACAGGGTGTTGACAAATTCATTAGTCAAAAAATGGAATTATCCCGTGAACATTTTCGTGTGATGATTTTTTCAAGAGTGTTGTAATCAACTTGTTTCGACTTTTGGCGATGAAGCACCATCAAAAACCACTGTTAATCATTGGTACCAAGAGGATGAATTTCGTGAAGGACGTCCAACTTCGGTGACTTTGCCAGAAACCATCGATGATGTGCGTGAACTGATTAAGCAAGACCTACATGTGACATACCGTGAGATTGAGGCATCCTTGGACATTAGTATGACAAGCATCAATAAAATATTGCAAGTTCATTTGGCCGTGAAAAAAAAATTCTTCCTGTTGAAACTCACATAATTTGACGACTGCTCAAAAAAAGGCTCGTATCGATTGGTGCAAAGAGATGTTGAAAAAGTATAACTGCTATAAAATGGGATAAGGAAAACTAAGATTTTGGAAATAGGAGAGAATGTTGAATAAGTATTCAACAAGCTTTATAACCATTTACTGCTATCGATAAAACTCCCTAAATATGTCAGCGCCACGCTAGCGAGCTGTTTAAGATTATGAGTAAACCTGGTACCAAGATAGTTATGATCTCATTTCTGTAGACTTGGGCAATGAAGAACATGACTAACAGGTTCTTTCTGTTTAGAATTGCATAATGCAAAATCTACAGTAGTCATCTCAAAATATCGGACAGATTTGTATAGGACAACATCGCAGATTGTGGCCTGGCATTTAGACGGAGGTTATTGCATTCTCCTTCCCAAGTAGTCAAAAAGAACAAGCTTCTCTGATAAATAGATTAGCCCTGTCTAAGATCAGTTGGTGCCACTGCCCTAAGATCAGACTTTATATTGACTAAGATCGGACTTTATATTATTTGTTAAGCAACACAGACTTTCATTTATAAAGTCAAAGGCAGTGGATAACAATGCCACAGGTGACGAATCATGAATCTATGAATATGAACCCGAAACAAAACACCAATCGACCGTATGGGTCTTTAGAGACGAGCCAAATCCAACAAAAGTTGTTCGTGGAAGAAGTACATCGAAACAAATGATTGCGTTTTTTCTCGATATAACCGGCCATGATGCCACAGTGCCTTTAGTGGAACGTAGGACCCGCAATTCTGAGTGGTATACAACCATCTGTTTGCCAACAGTGTTCGAAGAAATGAGGAAAGATAATACGAGAAGACGAATAATTTTGCATCACGACAATGCGAGCTCTCACACATCAGCTGAAACGATGGGCTATTTGACCACTCAAGATGTCGAATTTATGGGCCATCCACCGTACAGCCCTTATTTTGCACCCAGTGACTTCTTCTTATTTCCTAGCATTAGCAAAAAATGCGTGGTCAACGTTTGTTGAAGCGTTAAAAAAACAGCTGTTTTGAAGATGTCTTAATCGGAGTGGAAAAAGTGCTTCAAAAATTGGTTCGAGCGCATGCAAATGTGTATTGAAGGAGAATATTTTAAAAACAAGAAAACCATTTCCAATGATAAATTATTGTGTTTTTATTGCTAGACAAGAAATATAAGACAATATAAGACACTGCTCCCATCAAGTACCATCTGTTAATAGACTACTGTAAAATTTTAAGAGAGTTCCGTCATTTAGTTTGTGTTTAACAGCTGTTCAAAACATAGAACCTCATGGATTTTGTTAAAATGGAGAAAAAAGTGAATTTCGTGTGCTCATTAAACATTATTTTTTGCGAAAAATAAACCGCCAATCAAACCAAGGAAAAGTTTCTTAAATACTATGGGGACTCTGCACCATAGATTTCAATGGTAAAAAAGTGGTTTACTGACTTTCATTGTGGCCAAACAAGTACAAATGACGCTGAACGTTCTGGACCGCCGTTTACACCCGAAAATGTTGAAAAAATCCTCGATATGGTGTTGGGCGACCGAAGAGTAAAAGTGCGTGAGATTGTTGATGTCATACACATTTCATATGGCGGAGTGGTTTTGATTTTAAATGATCCGTTGGGTTTAAGAAAGCTGTCTGCAAGACGGCTGCCGCATTTGCTCTTAATTGACCATAAACGTAATCGTGTGACTACTTCAAAGAATTGTTTGTGGTTGTTTAACCGCAATTAAAATGAGTTTTTGATGCGTTTCGTAACTGTAGATGAATCATAGATCCATTAAAATACTCCGGAATCTAGGCAGCAGTCTTAACAATGGGGTGTTCTGGGTGAACCGGCTCCGAAAAGGCCAAGGTGACTTTGCCGGCCAATTAGGTGATGGCAACAGTTTTTTGGGATGCCCGTGGGATAATTCACATCGATTACCTTCAAAAGGGAAAAACAATAAACGGCGAATATTATGCCAACATATTGGACCGATTAAATGAGGGTTTAAAAAAAACGACCCCATATGGCCAAGAAAAAAGTTCGTTTTCATCAAGACAATGCACGGGTACACACGCGTGCAGTCTCAATGGAAAAATTGCATGAATTGGGTTACGAATTGGTGCGGATGAGTTTCCTGGATTTAGCCCCCAGTGACTATTTCCTATTTTTAAACCTAAAGAAATGGCTCGGTGGAAAGAGATTCAACGATGAAATTATTGATCAAACAAATGCCTATTTTATGGACCTCGAAAAATCCTATTTTTTTGGAAGGGATACAAAAATTGGAGAAGCGTTGGGCTAAGTGTGTTGAGCTGAAAGTAAAATATTTTTTTTTGCAAAAAAAAATGTGTTTTATTCGAAAAGTCACGGAATTATTGATATGCCCGTAATAAGCGAAATAAAACATGAATATGTTGCGCAGAATCTTAATTTTATTTTTTTCTCAGAAGATAAAAGAGACGCCACGCTGAAACTTATTGAGTTCTTAAATAAAAGTATAAGTTATTAAACAAATTTTTAAAACAAAACTATTTTTAATTAACAAAATATATTTTTCTTACGAAACTACTTTTACTACTTATTTGTTTCTCAAGAAGTGAAAGAGACTCCTGAAACTTACTGGGTGTTCCATAAACACCATAAGTTATCTAAACAATTTTAAATAAATAAAGGCATACTTCTAAAAAATTCAAAAACCTCTTAAGGAAGCTGCGAAGCTTTTGGAAATTTCCCCAATTTTAACAAATCCAAATAAGGGAGCTCTTTGAGCGCTCTTTAGGTGAACACGTTTGGAAATTTTGATCAAAATCGGAGAGAACACCCTAATTTTACTTGATCGCGTACATGGTATTGCTATTGCATTATGCAGAAGAGCACAACTTAAAAATGTGAAATTAAATGATACCTATATTGGTCAAAGTAAGGAAAGAAAGTTATTTTTTAAGATACAGGAATTAGTACGAAAATTGCATTGTTTTTATGTACCAATAAATATCAGGTGATCAGTCTAGAGGTATTTTTTTCAAAACAAAACAAAAATTCAAATCAAGTGTGGAATCTTTGTTGTTCATTCGAAAGGACATTTTATACCATTTATTTTTTAAATATAATTTCCTTCAAATGTTAACCGCGACTTAGTCTCAGCGTGTCCATTCGGAAGGTCCAATTTTGGATGACTCGTTCGAGCATTTCGACCGGTATGGCGTTCATGACACGCGTAATGTTGGCTTCGAAACCTGCATCTTAGCAAGTTTGTCAACGTAGACTTTGGACTTTACGTGGCCCCAAAGAAAAAGTCTAAACTCGTGTTTTCACACGATCTAGGCGGCCAACTCACCGGTCAAATACGTGAAATAAGCTGCTTTTTGAAATGACCTCTCTTTAAATCCATTGTTTGAGCAGCTGTATTGCAAGTGGCACCGTTCTGTTGAAACCAAAAACCGTCAAGTTTGTGGGCTTCAATTTCAAAAAAGTCCGATATCATAGCGAGCGATAGCGAGCACCATTCACGGTTACGTTTCGACCGTCATCATTTTTAAAAAAAATTGGACCGATGATTGCACCAGCTCATTATTAACTGTACCAAACCATGGTTTTCTCTGGGTATAATGACAGCTCTTGAACCTCTTCTGGTTGCTCTTCAGCCCAAATGCGGATATTTTATTTATTGACGTTGCCGTTGAGCCAAAAATGGGCCTCATCATTGAATAAACCGTTGTTCGAAAACAGCTGATCTTTTCGTTTCTCATTTCCATAATTCAATTTGGAGACGTTGTTGCGGTGTTAGTCTTTCTATGAAAAAAAGGCAAACAATACTGAAAAGAAAAAAAAATAATGTTTAACGCAATTCACGCGCAAACTCTGAAAAAACCCATATGGAAAAAATACCTCTAGATGGATCACCCTATATATGATTGAATATGTTTGTCACCGGCCCTTGAGTTGTTGGTCCTACCCCCAAATTAAGCTAAATCATCAATATACTCGTAATGACATAGTTGTGGTCGTGGGAACATATTTTTTTGACTTCTAGGACTCGTGTTACGAATTTGATCGGAATCAATATGGGTCTTCTAGAGCGATTGTATCTGAAATCAGGTGGGACCTTTCTACTAGGGATATATCGAAAAATGGACCGTTATAACACATTTTTATCTGAGCCAGTAACTGATAAATTTTATTAAACTAATCCAAATTTCATCAAGATTTGACCGAATAGCTGACTTTTAAAACAAACACCTTTTGTTAAATTATGAAAATGATTTAAAATTAATCGACGATTGCGGCGAGTTAAAAACAGCTATCATTACAAATGTGAATAATGGTTAAAAGCTTTTTGCAAGCTTTGTATCAAGTTTACTTAACAATAAGCTACAGCTTGCAATCCACTGTTCGACGTGTATTATTTTAACATTAGCTGAGCTTAAAGAGTTGCCACGCTAATACCGGTTTTTTATGTTTTCTGGTCAAAAGACACACAATGGGGGGAAAAATATATGAAAGTTTGACTAAAATTTGGGCCAATACAATGTTTAGTACAAAGCGGGTTTCTTTCGATAAAATTGAAAAACATTCTTCATCGTATTCAAAATACTTATGATTAGGCGGTTAAGTTAAAGGCAAAGTAGCATAGTCAGCTAGTTTTGAAGGTATACTAGGGCTGCTATATATATTTTTTTCTTGATGTGCGGGAATAAAAAGATGCCATTAGGTGCCATCAATTCGACGTTTTGGCTTGTCAAAAAGGCGCTGGTTTGAGCCGATGTGTGAGAGCTCGCATAGTCATGGTGCACAATGATTCGTCTTCTCTTCTTCGTTTTACGAATTTCTCCGAAGACTTCAGGCAAACAAATTGTGGTGTACCACTCAGAATTGACCGTCCTACGTTGCTCAAGCGGAACAGTCGCCACATGACCAGTTTTGCCGCAGAAACAGGCGACCATTTGCTTCGAAGTGCTTCTCCCAGGAACAACTTTCGTTGGATTTGGCTCGACTTCGAAGAACCACACGGTCGATTGCTGTTTTGTTTCGGGCTCATACGCGTAGATCCATGATTCGTCACCTGTGACGATCTTATAAACGTCTTTTGAAGCACCGCGATCGTATTTTTCAGAATTTCTTTGCACCAATCGACACGAGCCTTTATTTTTGAGCGATTGTCAAATTGTGCGGGATCCAAAGAGAACAAACCTTTGTTACGGCCAGGTGTTTATGCAATATCGAATGTATGCTGATGGAAGAAATGCTCAAGCAAGACTCTATCTCACGGTACATGGCGATCTTGCATTGTCAGTTCATGTACGGCATCAATGTTCTCTGGCACAACGGTCGTTTTTAGACGACCTTCGTCTTTAAGCGATTGAATTCAATAAAACAGTTTTTCACAGTGCTATAGGATGGTGTTTCATCGCCATACAACGATTTAAGTTCATCGATACACTCTTGGTGTGATAATCCACGTCGAAAGTTGTGAAAAATGATCGCACGAAAATGTTCACGAGTTAATTTATTTGTTTTTGTCAAGTTGATTTTTTCAAGTCACTGTAAACATCACAAATGATGGTCGTACGTCAACACGTTCTGAGTACGTTTATGCTAAAAAATTTCAAACTTTCCAATAGAAATGCCAGGTGGCCCCAGTTAACACTTAGTATTGCCTAGGCCAGAAATATATATAGCATCCCTCGTATTCTCAAAAAAAAGTTGTAAGCTTTTTATTAAAAATAGTTTCGTATCAGACGATGTAAAACTTCAGAATTTACACAAAAATATTGTGGGCCATTTATTTAAAATATTTTCGTATAAGGCGATGCAAAAACTCACATATTTACAAAAAATATTATACAATATTTTAAAAAGCAATCGGAAAAGTAGTGATGTATGTAGTTTCAGCTAGCGCCACTTCACCGCAACAACTGTGCTGAGCAACGACTGTGCTGAAACTATGTTAAGCGGCTGCACACTTAAGTGCAGGCAGTTTCGTATTAAACGAGAACTGCCAGCAGCAGAGTTTTCTACCGAACACAATTAAAATCCCTCGCACTGCATACATACTAGAACAGATACACGATACCGTGCATGAATCTTGTGTGTTTTTGTTGTTGTTTTCATTCATTAAATATCATTGCATTAACTGATTAAAAATTTAGGTAATTTGCGAAATTTTTAATTGAATGGTAATCAATTTCACATAAAAATTGTTTGGTTGAAATTTAAGGGTAATCCTTTTTTTCTGTGTATGGCTAATGAATTTATGCCATCCATTTGATATCGGAAACTCACATACCATAAACTACTCGTACGACAGTATGGGTGTGGCGAGGGTATCATAAAGCCGGTCCTTATCGACTTGACAATTTTCTTACTCGTTCTTACTCGCTATTAGGATCCGCCGTTTCATCAGTATAAAAATTATATCGTGTACAGCTTACCGATTTTAGGAAAGACTTTTGTTGTTGGGTTTTTCAGTTAAGAATGTGTTCAATTATAACTCCCAGCAAAGTTTCTAACCGATCAAGCTTTAGATGCCACACTACTAGTTTATTACAATATTAGTTCATTATTTTTACATTGTCCTTTCAATAAGGTCACATTACGGAGTTTTCTGTAAAAGGTTGTGAAGAGCGTTGTAGGGTATCGTATATTCCGTCGCATCCAACTTAAGGTATTTCCTTACTCGTAGTGTTTCTTTCATTATTTGAATACTTCAGTATTTGATTACTATTTATTATTAATTTGGAAGACTAGCGATAATAAATTATGTGCTGACCTATGCAAAATACATAAAGTAAATATATATACAGTCAAGGAAAAAAGTCTACATATAACCCTTAATTATGGGACACCAAAAAAAAAGAAAATTTTAAAAAAAATGATGTCAATAAGGCGTCAATAAAAGTCTTTTTTTTGAAATAGCAAATTGATTCAATTACAGTATAAAAATAATAATTGCCATATTCTTATGAGGTATCCAGCTTAGTTACGTAGTTATGGTAATGGCTAGCAATGTGGCAATCTGGCAAAATTGAACAAAATTGAGAGTAATATGGCAAACATTGTTTTTCTTTGTGTACATTAAAGAGAATGCAATTAAACAAATTTGATGTCAAAAATTTTAAGGTTTAAACAAAGAACTTTTTTATAAAACAACAAATTAAATTATTTACATTATAAAAACAATAACAGCCGTGTTATTTTAAGGTAACCTGCTTATTTGCCTAGTTAGTTGGCAATACGAAAATCTGTCACCATTGAACAAAATTGAGAGTAATATGGCAATATAGTTTTTCTTTGTGTACACCAAAAATAATTGAAAAGCAGGAGGATTCATCGGCGCATTTGTCAAAAGAATACAATTAAAAAAACAATAAATTGTAATAAAATATTCAATGAAATAGAATTAATCAATTAGTTGCTGCACTTTTGCTTTGCAAAAATATGTAAATACTTTTGTGAACTAATAATTTGGGTTGATTTATATTTTTTACTTATCCCATCTCTTGCAGGTTCCCCCAATACGACTTCGCCGATTAGACCTCTTCTCGTTTGATTATTTTTTGGTATGCATAAAAAAGCATATGTTTTTATATAGCAGGGTGTGTCATGTTAAATTTTTTTAGGAAAAATAAGTCTGGCAACACTAACTCGTTTATTAGCAAGTTGAAGCCAAATCGCTTGCTAAGCGAGTACTTCCATGCAAATGTAAGTTTAGTGACCTGAAATGAACACAGCTTATATAAAAAACATTAAAAATTCATAGAAAAAACCTTGAAAAATGCCACAATAAATATATTACTAGGGTCGATAAATAAATAAACGTGTTTGGAAGGAAGAAGCAGTTTTTCAAAATTTTTGGTATATTAATTTCTTCACGTAAACTCCTTTTAGTACGAGTCTTCGGAGAAATTCGAAAAACGAACAAGAGAATACGAATTATTGTGCACCATGACAATGCGAGCTCTCACACATCGGAGACTTTTTGACCGGCCAAAACGCCGAATTAATGGGTCATCCGCCGTACAGCCCTGACTTGGCACCCAATGACTTCTTTTAATTCCCGCACATCAAGAAAAAAATGCGTGGTCAACAATTTTGTTGCCAAAAGATGCTGTTGAAGCGTTCAAAAACCATGTTTAGGGGGTGTCTCAATCGGAGTGGAAAAAGTGTTTCGACAATTGGTTTGAGCGCATGCAAAAGTGTATAAATCATGCTGGAGAATACTTTGAAAAACAATAAAAAATATTTTTGATGGTAAATATACATAGCAGCCCTCGTACAAAACAGTTTTGCCAACATTTCTGTCATTTTTTCAACCATTTTTGATGATAAATATTCGCATTTTCATTATTAGGCCAGAAATATATATAGCAGCCCTCGTACAAAACACTTTTCCCAACAATTCTGTCTTTTTTCAACGATAACCTCTTTGATTTAGGCTTAATTTGTTTCCCGGAGCTACGTTTTTATGTTGGAAAACAGACAGAAGTCGCTGGGAGCCAAGTCGGGAGATTACGGTAGGTGTAGGATGCGTTGGCAATTCGTAGCGCAGTTTATGCAATTTGGCCGCCATAATTCTGTAAGAATGTGCCGTTGCTCCAAGAATTCACTGTATTATTGCCCCGTGACCGTACTTTATTTTTAAAAAAAAGTCCATGAGGATTATTTCTTTTTAGTTCCGAAAAATCGGGACTATGTCCATTTTAGCCGAAGGGATCGTCATTGCCTTTTTCAGGTTCACCCTGAAATTCCTTTTTTTGACTATCGCTTGGTCTCTGACGTAACAAAATGGGTCCAGGTTTTATCAACGGTAGCGACACGATGCATAATTTCCTTCCAGTTTCGCTTAAAAAGGTCCAAACATTGGTTTAACATTGACAGCCGTATCCCTTTGTTATCAATCGTAAGCAATCGCAGCACCCATCGGGCCAACACCTTTCTCAGTCACAACTTATCATACAAAATAATTATTATCGTTTCGTATGACACACTTACTACCTCTGCTACTTCGAAAACTTGAGTTTGGCAATCAGGGAGCATTATGTCGTGGACCTTTTCAACGATTTCCTCGGTAACCACATCTGCCTGGCAGCCGGGTTCTCTTCATCAAAAGCAGATGTAGGACTACGTTTTTATTCGGTTCACGAATATACTTTTTGTCATATAGTTTTATACCCTACATCGGGAGGGTATATATATTTTTATACCACCCACATATACAATTTGTCATTCTGTTTGCAACACCACGAAATATTGATCGGATACCATATAAAGTGAATATGATCGTAGTAAAATTCTAAGACTATCTAACCATTTCCCTCCGTGTGTCCGTCGAAAGTACGATAGTGGTGAATGGAAACAACCCAGGATCCTGAAACCTTTTATAATGATGGTTTATGGCCATAAGCTGTTCGAGATTGTAAACGGCCGAAATTGGCCTAGGGTATTAAAAAAATTTCCCTTTAGGGGCCTCGGAAAAAGGTACACTTTTTTAAGTATTTGCTTAACAAATCATGTTTTTTGTGGACCGACAACGGTGTAAATGGGTATGTTAGTTGGGAAGCACTTACTACCTCAAAAAAGAGCACATATGCTGGTCATTTTGGCTCATGTGGCCCAAAGAACGCCAGTTATAGTCAAAACGTGCGGTCAATTGGGTCATGGGGACCCAAATTGAAGATACCAAATACCCAAATATTTTTTTGCGAATCTTCTTATAGAGTAATTCCTATGTTTTGGCTGAGATCTAGGACGGAAGCATGGGTAACATGCAGATAATTTTTCCATTTTTTTAGCGTTGTGGCGATAGAGGGTACGGTTCGGCTTGGGCGAATGTAACGACGTTTTTACTTGTTTTTTTTCTAGTCATCTTTATTTTAAATGTCTTCAGCATTGCTATAAAATTTTTTGCAATTATCGCTACTAATTCTGCAAAACTTTAAAATCGGAGAATGTATGAAGACTTTTTTCCTTGACTGTATTTAAACAAAGAAAGTGCTTTCAGCATAGCAATGTGTTTTAGTTTTTTCGGTAGTTGGTGTCATTGCCTGAAAAACGCAACATCGGTTGACAAAGTCCCCGAAAGAAAATAAATCGGAAAAACAGAAACCATTCGAAATGGTCCCAAATACTCTCTATAAACATGGCATTATTGTGGCAGCTGTCTCAATACTGGCATCGCTGTCCATAATTCTAGTCGAGATTACAATGGTGAAATACGAGACTGAAGGTAAAACGTGCCAAAAACTATAGGCAAAATAAATCGGTTTATATAAAGTCCGGCTTGTAGTATATTTTTGAAAAAGTCAAGTAATCTTTAAGAGAAGGCAAAAAAGAAATAAATAAATTAAATAAAAATTTGTATATGCGGTCAAGATTTGGACGGACGTCGCGCTGCTGTGTCTTCCAATATGATAAAGAATGCGTGTCGTGTACAGTATTAACCGCTGACAATTTTCAAAAAGTATCACAAAATATGAATTTTTCTTAAAACAGTGGCATTCGTTTTTTTTAATAAAGGTCTCAAAGAAGTGGCTAATATAGTTTTAACCAAAAACAGGTAAAAAGGTCGTTAAAGGCCCGAGCCCATAGATCAAAAAGCCATTCCCATTTTCGATGTGTTAAGTGCGTCTCTACTAACGATATTGTGTTTTAAAGTTTAGGGTTGTGTGGGCGGGACCACGCCCCCTTGACCAACGTTACCATAACATGGTTTATAATTACATTTTCAAGTCATTGAATTCAAACTGTTAAAATTGTAAACGATCGGTTCATTGATTTGGCCATAAATACAATTTTTCAAAGGGGGCCGCTTTTTGGTCCTCCAGAGCCCATAAGTTAAGTGCGTCTCTACTAACGATCCCAAGTTAGTATACCCTCCATCATGGATTACGGTGCACTATGAAAATTTAGTCAAGGGGTCGTGGCATCGGCCTCTTTTCCATCAGGATGTGTTTCTTTCATACCAAAATCATATGTACCAACTACCTTCATATCGGTATTAGTTCCCTAGATAAAGCCGATATTCGAAGTTCAGGGTTGCATAGGCGGAGCCCGCCCTTTTGTTTAAATTTACCACAATATAGTCTATAACTATACGCTAATAATTAAATTCATTCTGTTAAAATTTTGTAATGGTCGGTCTATTGCTTTGGCCATATATCATCGTCATATCTCCATTAGTTAGTGAGTTGTGTGGGCGAGGTCGCCCTTGTCAAACTTTGCCATAACATAGTTTATAATTATTTCCTAGTCATTTAATTTAAACTGTTTATATTGTTAACGATCGGTTTATTGCGTTACCTATAAATGCAATTTTTCAAAGGGGAAGTGGCACCGCCCACTTTTTCTCCAGGGTGTTTCGATCAATGGCAACATTATGTGTTCCAAATACGAGGGTTACTATATATATTTTTAGCTTAGGCAACACTTAGTGTTGCCTGGCGCTGACATTTCCGTTGGAAAGTTTGACATTTCTTTAGCATAAACGTAGTCAGAACGTTTTGACGTATGGCCATCATTGTTGTGTTGTTTAAAGTGACTTGAAAAAATCAATTTGGCAAAAAACAGAAATTAACTCGAGAACATTTTTCACAACTTTTGACGTGGATTATCACGACAAGACTCGATGAACTTAAATCTTTGTATGGCAATGAAGCACCATCCTATAGCACTGTGAAAAACTGGTTTAATGAATTCATTTCGTCCAAAACGGCCGTTGTGCAGGGGAACATTGATGCCGTGGGTGATCCGATAATGCAAGATCGTCATGTGACATACCGTGAGTTAGAGACATCCTTGGGCATTTCCTCCACCAGCATACACTCGATATTGCATGAACACCTGACCGTAAAAAAGGTTTCTTCTCGCACAATTTCACAATCGCTCAAAAAAAAAAAGGCTTGTGTCGATTGGTGCAAAGAAATTTTGAAAAAATACGAGCGCGGTGCTCGTATTTTTATAAGATCGTCATAAGATTCGTAAGATCGTTATAAGGTCATCACAGGTGACGAATCATGGATCTATGCGTATGAGTGCGAAACAAAACAGCAATCGACCGTGTAGATCTTCGAAGACGAGCCAAATCCAACGAAAGTTCTTCGTTGAAGAAGCACTTCGATGCGAATGGTCGCCTGTTTCTTCGACAAAACTGGTCATGTGGCGACTGTTTCGCTTGAGCAACGTAGGACGGTCAATTCTGAGTGGTACACCATAATTTGTTTGCCTGAGGTCTTCGGAGAAATTCGAAAAACAAACAAGTAAAGACGAATCATTGTGCACCATGACAATGCGAGCTCTCACACATCGGCTCAAACTAGCTCCTTTTTGACCGGCCAAAACGTTAAATTGATGGGTCATCCGCCGTACAGCCCTGACTTGACACCCAATGACTTCTTTTTATTCCCGCACTTCAAGAAAAAAAATGCGTGGTCAACGATTTTCGTCGCCAAAAGACGCTGTTAAAGCGTTCAAAAACCATGTTTAGGGGGTGTCTCAATCGGAGTGGAAAAAGTGCTTCGACAATTGGTTTGAGCGCATGCAAAAGTGTATAAATAATGCTGGAGAATACTTTGAAAAACAATAAAACCATTTTTGATAATTAAAATTCGCATTTTCATTATTAGGCCAGAAATATATATGTGACGCGCAAAATAGAAAGGATAAAAACCAGTTTTGTTCAGGAGAGCCATTTTAAAGATTAGGTCCCTTTCTATTTGCGCTTAGAATCGTCGACTTCACTTTCATAAAACGCGCATATCTCTGGGAGGGAACACTTTTGGGGCATGGTCTCATTTGATGCTCAGATGTTGTCCACATCAAAAAACGAAAAACAAAATCATTTTTTATATTGATTTGATTTTCTTTTACCCTTAGGTCCCTTTCTCTATGCGCTGTCACATATATATCAGCCCTCGTATCTTGTCTCTATAAGCTTATTAGATATTATATTGATTATGTTCTTAGTTGTTGATTTTTCCAGTGGTTAACCCATTCCTTGTGTGGAGAAAATGGTTACCCCTTGACCATTTTCCATTTTCAATAGCAATCTTTTCGTTCCATCAACACACGTTTCAGCAAATTTTCAGGCACCTAGCTTCAATAGTGCGACCTGTTGTTTGCTTTCCACAGACAATCAGACGGACATGGCTAGATCATCTTAGACGTTTTACGACAGGTTAGAATATATATATATAGCTTAATGGGTCATCGAACTGTATTTCGAGGTGTTGCAAACGGAATGGCAACGTGAATATATCCTCTATCCTATTATGGTGGGCATACAAATATAATGCTAAGCAAATTCTTTAAAATGTTTTCTATTTCAGAGATACATGTAGTTCCTTAAAGGGACACCTTTTCCCCTCTGGTCCGCTTTCGCCCATTTACAATCCCAAACAGCTTATGGCCATAAGTAGTCATTGTAGAAAATTTAGAATAATTTGCTTTGACCTATATTAAGCTTAGAACAATTTTCATTTAAATTGAAAATTACTCGATTACAATTCGGAAAGGTGTACTCGTAGTTTAGCGAAATCAGAATTTGTTCCACTACCATATAATAATCATATCAATTAAAATTATTCAGGCTACAAAAAAAAACTAATAATTCACTTTAAATGCATTGCAGATACAAATGGGAGCGTGTACCCACATGTTGTCCTTATTTGTGCTGCTTCCCTACAAGTCCTGTCAGCGGGTCTCATGATTTTTGGCATTATTAAGGTAATATTTGCATCTGAAACTCGTGCTGTTTTTTGGAAAGAAAAGAACAGGCCAATGAGAGCTAAGTTAACATTTTGTATAATAAATCTGTACTAGTGAACATTGTGACTTGGTCAATTCTTCCACGACTTATTCTCTCATTCTATGAACTATAAAAAACTAAACTTATCCTTTTAGAAACGTCCTTTATTTATGTTACCCTGGTTGATCTTAATGTCCTTGGCCTCAGTTCCATACATCATAGCAACATTCACAATCTTCGTCCACCTATCGTCGTATCACTACAATGGATTTCTCGTATTTTTGGTATTCACTGGTAAGAATCTTAGACTCGATTTCGCATACTTATTTAAATTGTTCTAATACATTTTTATTTTTAGGTTTCAATGTTATTATTTTACATCCCATTTATGGACTATTTGTGGAAATGCGTATGGAAAATATTGAAAACTTTCAATCGATAGAAGATAATATATCGAATAAATAAGGACAATAAATAAAAAAATCTACTCAGAATTTGAAATGGACAAACAACTATTGGGTTTCTTTTGAAGTCATTTTTAAGAAGACTTTTTCACGAACATTTCCATTATAGAAGGTTACTGAACGTTTTGCATGTGTGCACAATGGGTACCGATCAACGCCAGTGTTTTGGCCACAGCTTAAAAATTTTGGGGGTTTTGAATTATGCCCAAATTTCGAAAAATGTAATCGGCGACTACAAACATTGACGTTTTGTATTTTTTCTTCATACTTATGTTCCATAGTAGTAGTCTTCTTTTTCTAAAATGCTTGCAAAATAATTGGACTTGCACTTTTTGACGCTATGTCAAAAAAGCACCGACTGCTTCGAAAACATCAAAATTCTGTATCAAAATTGATATGGCAGCACTGTCTATCCACATCTACAAAAGTTTTATACTCTTCAAGCACCGACTGCTTCGAAAACATCAAAACTCAATATCAAAATTGATATGGCAGCACTGTCTACCCACATCTACAAAAAATTGTGTACTCTTCAAACACGTTTTGCTCTTAGCGGCAAAAATAGGCGGAGAGAACGAGAATAAAAAAAATCGTATATATAGGGTGATCCATCTAGAGTTATTTTTTCAGAACAAAAAAAATTATAAAAATTTAAATTAAGTGTGGAATCTTTATTGGTAATTTGAAAGGACATTTTATGGCATTTATTTTTTGAAAAAAAAATCGTTCAAATGTTGACCGCTACTACGCCTTAGGGTTGCCATTCTGAGGGTCCAATTTTGGATGACTCGTTCGAGCATTTCGACCGGTATGGCTTTAATGACACGCGTAATGTTGGCTTCCAAAACCTGAATCGTAGCTGGTTTGTCAGCATAGACCCCAAAGATATCATGGCGCGATAGCGAGCACCATTCACGGTTACGTACCGGCCTTCATCATTTTTAATAGAATATGGACCGATGATTTCACCAGACTATAAATCGCGACAAGTCGTGGTTTTTTCTGGGTATAATGGCACCTCTTGAACCTCTTCTTGTTGCTCTTCAGCCCAAATGCGGCAATTTTGTTTCTTGACTTAGCCAAAACTTTTAAATGAATCCATATTTGGATTAAAAGTGATTTTTTTTTAACTTAAGTATCCATATGTACATATTGAGTGTCCATCTCCTGTTTTGACCGTACAGGTCGAAACGTAATTATGCATTTTTTAAGGTGTTTAGTGAGTCCCAACTAACAGTCCCCTATTACGAGGGTTGCTATATATAATTCTGGCCTAGGCAACACTAAGTGTTGCCTGGCGCCATCTGGCATTTCCATTAGAAAGTTTGACATTTTTTCGCTCAGAACGTTTTGACATACGACCATCATTTGTGTTGTTTACAGTGACTTTAAAAAATCAATTTGGCAAAAAAATGCAATAAACTTGTGAACATTTTCGTGCGATCATTTTTCACAACTTTCGACGTGGATTATCACGACAAGGGTGCGTCGATCCTATTCTATAGCACTGTGAAAAACCGAGGCCGACGCTCGTCCAAAGACGAATGTCGTGAAGGTCGTCCAAAAACGGCCGTTGTGCCAGAGAACATTTATGCCGTGCGTGAACTGATAATTCGAGATCGTCATGTGACATACCGTGAAATAGAGGCAACCTTGGGCATTTCTTCCACCCGCATACATTCGTTCTTGCATGAACACCTGGCCGTAAAAAAGGTTTGTTCTCGTTGGATCCCGCACAATTTGACAATCGCTCAAAAAAAGGCTCGTGTCGATTGGTGCAAAGAAATTTTGAAAAAATACGATCGCGGTTCTTCAAAAAACGTTTATAAGATCGTCACAGGTGACGAATCATGGATCTATGCGCATGAGCCCGAAACAAAACATCAATCGACCGCGTAGATCTTCGAAGACGAGCCAAATCCAACGAAAGTTTTTCGTTGAAGAAGCACTTCGAAGCAAATGGTCGCCTGTTTCTTCGGCAAAACTGGTCATGTGGCGACTGTTCCGATTGAGAAACGTAGGTCGGTCAATTCTGAGTGGTACACCACAATTTGTTTGCCTGAAGTCTTCGGAGAAATTCGAAAAACGAACAAGAAAAGACGAATCATCGTGCAACATGACAATGCAAGCTCTCACACATCGGCTCAAACCAGCACCTTTTTGACCGACCAAAACGTCGACTTGATGGGCCATCCGCCATACAGCCCTGACTTGTCACCCAATGACTGCTTTTTTCCCGCACATCAGGAAAAAAATGCGTGGTCAACGATTTTCGTCGCCAGAAGATGCTGTTGAAGCGTTCAAAAACCATGTTTTGGAGGTGTCTCAATCGGAGTGGAAAAAGTGCTTCGACAATTGGTTTAAGCGCATGCAAAAGTGTATAAATCATGCTGGAGAATATTTTGAAAAACAATAAAACCATTTTTGATGATAAATATTCGCATTTTCATTATTAGGCCAGTAATATATATATATATATATCAGCCCTCGTATAAACGTAGTCGGTCTACATTAAGTTATGATTTGTTAAGCAATTACACAAAAAAGTGGACTTTTTTGATGTACCTTTAGTCCCTTAAAGAGACACTTTTTTCCCTCTTGTCCAATGTCGTCCATCTTAAAGCCCAAAGAGCTTATGACCATGAGATATCATCATGAAAATATTCAGGGTCCTAGCCTAATTCGTTTAGGCACTTCCGTGCTTTCAACGGACACAAACGGTCGGACATGCGCTCTGACAGACGGACCTAAGTAGATCGTCTAAAAGTTTTGCGATATATACATAATATATATGTTGTTCATATGGACTCCTATTAAGTGTTTCAAACGGAGTGATAAATTTAGTATACACTCTATACTATAAAGTAGGGTTACATACAGGAGTGCGAGACGGCTTGAATGCCGCACCAGCGGGGAAGAAACGCGTTGGTCTTTGAGCTATTTTAATTTATTTTTCGTAAGGTCGCCTCAATGTAGATCGTTGCGCAAATCGATCATTTGCAACAATTGGTTTTGCAACCTGTTGGATTTTTTGTATTTTTCGAGAAACGAAAACATCTTCCAATTATATTTTCTCAAACCGTAGACATCGATGTAAAAAAACATATGTCAAAATGAATGCACACTCCATTCCAAGGTAAAGTCCTCATACTCAAATCTGCGAAATTTCGCTGACTCCAGACCATTCTATTAGGGGAGAAGTGTGCTAGTCGGATTGTGTGGCCGTTCATACATCAAAATGTTTATTCTTACGAAAAAGTATTGAATTTCACGAGTACATACTCGCAAATAACACTGTGCAACACTTTTTTGGGGGATGGATGATTCTTTTGGGAAATGAATGACACAGATGAGTATGTATAGTAAATCCCTAAAAGAACAATGTCTTGGCAGGTCTCAATTATTTTTATAGGCCGAAGAAGTTTCCATTTTGCAATGCCATACCGAATGAAATAAGTTTAAAAACAAGTAAAGAAGTTTCAGTCGGTTGATCCGACTTACATACGTATACCCTCACCCTTATATGGATATTAAATTTTCATTCGTTCTGTTCTCCTTTACCTGAAGAGTACAGATTTTATAGAAATCTCGAAAAGGGTCGATTTAGTGGAAAGTGCTATAATGTGGGGTGGCATCCATTAATTTTTTCTGCATATACGAAGATGAAATAAGGACATTACAGGGAACAACATTTAAGAGATAAGGGTTTCCTAATAATGAGATTGCGAATATTTATCATGATCCAGCATGATTTATACACTTTTGCATGCGCTCAAACCAATTGTCGAAGCACTTTTTCCACTTCGATTGAGACATCTCCAATACATGGTTTTTGAACGCTTTAACTGAATCTTTTGGCGACAAAATCGTTGACCACGCATTTTTTTTCCTGATGTGCGGGATTAAAAAGAAGTCATTGGGTGCCAAGCCAGGGCTGTACGGCGGATGATCAATACGACGTTTTGGCCTGTCAAAAAGGAGCTGGTTTGAGCCGATGTGTGAGAGCTCGCTTTGTCATGGTGCACAATGAATCTTCTTCTCTTGTTCGTCTTTCGCATTTCTCCGAAGACTTAATTTAAACAAATTGTGGTGTACGAGTACCACGCAGAATTGACCTCCTACGTTGCTCAAGCGGAATAGTCGCCACATGACCAGTTTTGCCGAAGAAACAGGCGACCATTTGCTTCGAAGTGCTTCTTCCACGAACTACTTTCGTTGGATTTGGCTCGTCATCGAAGACCCACACGGTCGATTGCTGTTTTGTTTTGGGCTCATGCTCATAGATCCATGATTCGTCACCTGCGACGATCTTATAAACGTCTTTTGAAGCACCGCGATCGTATTTTTTCAAAATTTCTTTGCACCAATCGACACAGGCCGTTTTTTGAGCGTTTGTCAAATTGTGCGGGATCCAACGAGAACAAACCTTTTTTACTGCCAGGTGTGCATGCAATATCGCATGCTGGTGGAAGAAATGCCCATGGATACATCTATCTCACGGTTTGCCACATGACAATCTTGCATTATCAGTTCACGCACGGCATCAATGTTCTCTGGCACAACAGTCATTTTTGGACGACCTTCGTCTATAAGAGAGCGTCGGCCTCGATTGAATTCATTTAACCAGTTTTTCACAGTGCTATGGGATGGTGCTTCATCGCCACACAAAGATTTAAGTTCATCATTGCACTCTTGTCGTGATAATCCACGTCGAAAGTTGTGAAAAATGATCGCACGAAAATGTTCACGAGTTAATTCCATTTTTTTGCCAAATTGATTTCTTCACCCTGTCACTGTAAACAACACAAATGATGGTCGTACGTCAAAACGTTCTGAGTACGTTTATGCTAAAAAATGTCAAACTTTCCAATGGAAATGTCAGATGGCGCCAGGCAAAACTTAGCGCTGCCCAGGCCGGAAATATATATAGCATCCCTCGTATAGTGGATGCAAAGCATGAAATCAATGATATTATTATAGACTATATTCTGTTAAAATTTGACAAAAGAGAGTGGCCTGCGTAGGCAAGCTACTTCACATAACCCCACAACAAAATAGTCCAGCAGTGTTAAATCGCACAATCTTAGAGGCCACGCCACAGGCCCACGGCGCGAGATAATGCGCCCAACAAAAGTTTCCTTAACTGAATTGATTGTTTGGTTGGGTGTATGGCAAGTAGCGCCGTCTTGTTGGAACCAAAGGTCATCCACATCAACATCCTCCAATTCAGGCACGAAAAAGTTGTAATTATGGCTCTACAGCGTTCCCCTAGTGACTAACACTATGGCCGGCTTCATTTTTGAATAAATATGGACCAATGATGCCCTCTGCCCATAGAGCACACCGAACAGTGACTTTTTGAGAATGTAACGGTTCTTAACAATGGCTTGTTGATTTTTATTACTCCAAATGCGACAATTTTGGTTATTAACGTACCCATTCAACCAATAGTGAGCTTCATCGCTGAACAAAAAGTTGCTTGTAAGAATAAGGATCGGAGGCCATCTCGTTTTGGTCCCATTCATCAGGATTTGCAAACGTTGTTCCGGATAAAGGTGCATTTAGTCTTGACGGTTGGCGGTAGGCAATCAGCTATTTTAGTTGGGGGTTCCATTTTGCATGTGTTAGAGGGAGATAACTACAGTTTGACGGTTGACGACGGTAGACTTCTGCAGGTTGGACCTTAAAGGTCTAATTAGTCTTGACGGGTAACGGTAGGCAATCAGCTATTTTAGTTGGGGGTTCCATTTTGCATGTGTTAGAGAGAGATAACTATAATTTGACGGTTGACGACGGTAGACTTCTGCAGGTTGCAGAATCAGCTGTTAAGACTGATCAGCTGTTTATTGTTATGCTTCACTTCGACAGTCTCTGCGCGATAATTGTTTAGAATTTGTTTTCGTTCTTGCAAATTAAAGTTTAAAATTATTAATAATATTCTTATGAACGAAGACAGCCTCTATATTTTGTACAAATGCTCTTCGATCAGCTGTTTTTGTGTTGTTTTATCTTACCGTCGTCTACCGTCATAACTAATCGCACAATATTAAGTGTTACGTCAACCGTCTACCGTCAACACTAATTGGACCTTAAGTCTACTCATTACGAAATGTCAAACCAAACTGATCATAAATCAAGTGACAGCTGTCAAAAAGACCAACTTCGAAAAAAGTGTGGCCAAATTACAAACCACACGTTTACAAAAAAACACCCTTTAATACCGATTTGACGCTAGTAGTTGATACATATGATGTTGGTATGGATAGAAATAGAACCTGATTGAAAAGAGGTCGTGCCACAATTTAATGAGAAAACTGAATTAATAAAAATAGAGATTTCCATACAAAAGAAAAACATTTTTGAATAAGCGATTTTTAAAAATGCAAGCTGATGGAGAAAAATTGAGATCAGCGAAATTGAGAACTCAGCGACCTCAAATTAGCAAAAAAAATTGCTTTAAAGTTTCAGTCAACACAGACGAAAAGTTAAATTTTTTTCCCTACACGCAGAGAAAAAATATATATACTTAAATACGGAAATAAAGTATGTTCGTCGCAACCATAGCATTGTTTTTTGAATTTGATATTATTGTTAACACAAAACCCAAAAAAAACAATACTTTTGCGCTCCAACTTTAAATTGCAGCTACAACCATATTTTCATTTTTAAATTTGGCAACAATACTAATGTTACATTTCAACAATATCTATATTGCCGCAATCATACTATTGTCAAATGAAATTCCAAAAAAAAACAATACTATGGTTGCGAAGACCATACTGTTATTGCAGAGAACATACTATTGTTGCCGTGGCCATATAGTAACCATAACTTTTCTCTGCGTGTTGGATTTGAAAATAAGATTTTTACTGTGTGGCCAAAAGAAATTCCGTTAAAAATAACTGAGACCTATCAGGATCCCACCTCTTTGCGGATTTATATTACTCGCCTTAGTCTTACGAAGGAATCATCCTTCACCTCCGGAGAAAGTTCGAAATTTTGTGGCACAGTGTAATTTGCTACAAACAGTTGCTGCTCCAATATGCAGACGGCTTTTTAGATCAGTCTAAAAACGAACGCTTAACGAAATACTTGGTCCAGTTAAAATACTATTCTTTCGGGAAATTTAAAGTGAAATACCCATTTATACAAATATTCATCAAAGTCATAATGGAGTTGAGCAATCTTTCGAGACATGGTATAATTATTGCAGTTGTAGTGGCACTGGGCGGTGTCGTGTCATTGCTGACGGAGATATCGCTTTTAAAAATGATGTGGGAAAACAAGGAAACATATGGTAATTGAAGACAATGAAGATCCTACGGCCTTGAACAATTATGTGGTTCCAATTAGAGAAAGGACGTGGCAAAATCTACGAACGATATACATATATTCAGTTTGTCGAAAGAACTTCGTGGCATGTAAACTTGACAGACTTTCTAATGTCGTAATCGCGTTGATTTTAATTTCGTCAGATGCGTCATCCATCTGAATGGATGACTCAATTTTTATTCATACATGCGCGAAATTCGCATAAATATCATAAATCTACATTCAGCGAATTTCGTTAAAAACTCTCTTACAATTTGTATAAAAATTGATAGCCGAAATGCAAAAGAAATTCAATCAATTTGTGGATATATCAAAAAGGCGTGGTGTACAAGGTGGCGCAAAATGAATTAGGGCTGCGACATCGACGTCGATGTTTTCCAAAAACTTCGATTACTTCTAACATTGACGTTTTAGTGCCGATGTTTTACCGATATCGATGTATTGTATCGATGTTTTTCCGTCTGACTGTGATTGTGACCAGTGCTGTAAAATTTGTTCTATCTTGTATTTTTTTCTCTTTTGGTTGGCTCCTAATAGGCTGTTTCCACTACGGTCGCGTCCACGATTTATCGAAAATTTTTAATGGTGTTTCCATTGTTTTGCGTCCACGTTTACGTTCAAACAGCTTTTTGTGTTTATTTGTTTTTTGCGGTGCGAAAAATTTTAATATTTTTGTGTTGTGATATAACCATGGAGTTAAATGATATTATTTTGCTAACCGCAGTGGAAAAATGAGGATCAAATGGATCAAATGGAAATGTGCAGTAGCAGCAGCGCCTTATGTTTATGCTGATAAACAGCTGTTTTAATAGAGATGTGCAATTTGTGGTGTTGCCATTAATAGGTATGGGTGGGTTTCGATTGCAAAGATAATCGAATTTATAGTAAGCGCGACTTATCGAAAAAAGCGTCCAATATGAACGCGACTTTTTCCCATACCTAACTGCCTATGTTTTTGAATAGGCATAAACGCGAGTTCATTGATTTTTAGACGCGGACGTGGACGCGACCGTAGTGGAAACAGCCTATAAGTTAGGAAACAAGCGACAAATGATTATAAAGAATGTGTACATAATTTCAGTCTTCAACTTTTGGGATGAGCATCACAAACTGGTGGTAGAGAATTGGAAGGCCAAAAGAGATCCAGGGTTATTGATCAAATGGATACTGCTCAAATGCCGACATAATTGGCTGCATATTTGAAAAGTCCTGTGTCTAGACTACATGAAAATCCCCTGGAGGCATGGCAACAGGGATATGTGCCTAAAAACTCAGCGTTAATGAAGACGGCTATAAAATATTTATCAATTATGGCCACTTTTGTCCCCTTTGAGAGAGTGTTCTTGGCTGCTGGAAATATTGCTTCAAGCAGAAGAAGCTCTATCTCCGTAGAAAATCTCCAAAAATTCTAGTTTTACAAACAATCAACTCAAAGTTTTGGAACCTTGAACAATAATCTTTTATATAATTTTGTTTTAGCAATATAAGTACTTAGTAGGGACATAAATACAGTTACAACATTGAACACACCCATTTCAATAGTAGAACTGAACATACCCCGTTAATGTCATATGGGCTTTGAAAGCTAACCTCAATAGCGTTAGTCTGTAACGGGATTTCAAAATTGTTTCAACTTTCATCATGGAGTAGTCCGATAATGAGAACCGTATCGCTGAACTAGCGCTTTTCAAGTGTGAAATGAAAAAAGCGATATTTTCAAAACGCTCCGGCCACTAGGTATTAGCTGCATGTTCGCGTACCGATGCATAAAACTGTTTGAGGAGACTGGAGATGTAAAACACCGCCACCGGTCGGGCCGCCTACGCTCTGTTCGAACACCGCATGTCATCAAAGCCTTTAAATCTAGAATTCACAGAAATCCGCTTCGAAAACAGAAAATCATGGCCTGTGAGATGAATATCACTCAAAAGTCCATGAGTCGAATCATTAAAAAAGACTTGGGACTTTCAAACGACGTACCGGACATTTATTGACTGCAGCTTTAGAAATAAATAGGATTGAAAAATGCAAACGTGTTTTTTGGTGAAGCACTCTGATAACTTGCACCGAAAAATTTTGTTCACCGTTCGGGAAAAATTTAACAAGCAAAATGATAGAGTGTACGAGCGGTCATCTAAGGAAGCATCTGAACTAATCCTAAGGGTGGAAAAGGGTCATCGCACAGCTTCAGTCATGGTTTGGTGGGGTGTCTCTTACGATGGGGTCACTGACCTGCATTACTGCTAACAAGGAGTCAGAACATCGGCCAAAGTTTACCAAGAAACCGTTTTTGGAGCTGTTGTGAAGCCTCTTAACAATTCCGTGTTCCAAAACCAGCCATGGACTTTCTAGCAGGATTCTGCGCCGGCCCATAAGGCTAAAACGTCCCAGGCCTGTCTTCGAAACAATTCGCCAGAGTAAATTTCCCCATTGGAACCCATTGTATTGCAAATTGTGGACGGTTTAAGAGGAAAAGGTTTGTCACAAAAGATAACCCAACATTGGATCTCTTAAGACTGCTTTGGACGAGGTTCGTGCAGCTATTGACGGCAAAAGGCGGACATTTCAAATAAGTAGATTCTTTTTGGATACAATATACATCTTAAAATATATTAAAAAATATTTGGTCCAAAAACATTTAGTACTTTTTATTTTACAGCTTAAAACATGTGTAACAGTATTTATGTCCCTACTAAGTTCATATACTCGTATATCAATAGTATTCAGAATTGTGATGTTCGTTTTTGATCAGTTAATGACGACGATTACTTTTACTACTGAGAAATATGTTATGACAAATATGGGCCAGACCCATGACTCATTACTTGTTTTCGTTTCTTTTTCAGGCTATACACTTGCATTTCTGGCGCTACATATCGTCTTCCTACAGCTATCTTTGGTCGCAATAATAATATCGGCTCAATTGATTTGGGCCATCATCAAGGTATGGTTAGAAAAATAACCTAACCAAATAGGCATGTATGTACAATTTTTGAATTTGATTTTCATTTGCAGAAACACCTTAAGGTGCTGAAAATATGGTTAGTGATCATGACTAGCGCCTTCCTGATGTATGACTTAGTTGTAGCATCCAACAGTATACTTGGTGGCTTTAATTGCCAGGAATTACTTAATAATCTTCTAATAGTTGGTAGGTTCTGTAGCAATTCTGATGATAGAACGGAAATGTTTTGAATACGAATTGATAATAATAAATCTATTACAGGTGTCCAAACAACGTTTATATATCCCATTTATTGTTTGTGGAAGGAGATGAGCCCACCAACTCCGAAAGCAGAGCAGCCAAAAATGAAAAGGGTGCCTATAATTCCATTTTAGTTAGACAACAAAGGTCCAAAGAAAAAATGATTGATAAGCCAGTCTCTTAATTACCAAAGAAGCTTTTTAAAGTTATTTCATCAGTAAAGATTTAACCACTTTTGAAGTTACGAGTATTAAAGAATCTAATTGATTATAGGTTATGTGCATACGAATTTATTGAAGCTTTACATTTTTTCTTATAATTATATTCTTTTTATATAAATTCAATATATATTTAAAAATTCTTAATAGATATATAAAAACTTCTAACTAATATTTAAAAGTCTATACTTTTAACAATTCGGATTTTAAATTACTTTTACACGATTAAAACACTGAGGGAAAGTACTTACACGAACGCATACAAGAAATTCAAGAATAAGTTCTTCCATGCAGAATGAGAGAGATAGCAAGAGTGAGAGAATTTTTAATATGTATTATAAAAAAAGCCTTCTGCGAGAACAAGACTTTATTATTTGAATAATTTGAACAAGACTTTATTATTATAGCACTTTATTCTTACTGCATAGAGAAATAAGTTCTTCTATGCAAATAAGAGAGATAGCAAGAGTTAAATTTGTTATATGTATTATAAAAAAAAAGCCTTTTGCTAGAGGAAAGTACTTCCACGAATGCTTACGAAAAATTCGAGAATAAGTTATTCTATGCAGAATAAGAGAGAGAGATAGCAAGAGTTTGTAGTATGTATTAAAAAAAGCATTCTGCGAGAATTTGAACTAGACTTTATTATAGCACTAGAGGAAAGTACTTCCACGAACGCTTACGAGAAATTCATGAATAGGTTTTTCTATGCAGAATTAGAGAGAGCAAGAGTTAATGTCCAAACCGTTCACAATTTTTAATCCAATGGGTTCAAATCTGGACTGCCTGAGGGTCATTCTTCAAAGAAATGAACGCTGGCAAATTGTTTCGAAGCCAGGTCTTGGACGTTTTAGCCTAATGGGCCGGCGCAGAATCCTGCTGGAATGTCCATGGCTGGTTTTTGAACAGGGAATTGTTAAGAGGCTTCACAACAGCTTCCGAAACGGTTTCTTGGTAAACTTTGGCCGATTTTTTGACTCCTTGTTCGCAGAAATGCAGGTCATTCACCCCACCGTAAGAGACACCCCACCAAACCATGGCTGAATTGACTCAATTGACTCTTAGGGAGCATATTAAATATATGTGACAGCACATAGAGAAAGGGGCCTAAGGGTAAAAAATTCAATATTCATTTTTTTTCTTTTTTTTGATGTCGACAACATCTGAGCATCGAATGAGACCGATCCCATGCCCCAAAAGTGTTCCCTCCCAGAGATATGCGCGTTTTATGAAAGTGATGGTACACCAAAGATACACGTATTTAAATCTTTAAAATGGCTCTCCTAAACAAAACTGGTTTTTACCCTTAGGTCCCTTTCTATTTTGCGCGTCACATATGTTGTGTTACAATTGTAATTTTATTATGCTTTTTAAACCACTTTAAGCCACTAATTGGCCAAAATTATTCTTGAAAGGAATGTTTCCCTTAGGGACTTACACTGGATTGGCAAAGTACATGCTCAACATATCTCCAAAGACATTTGTAAACGAATCATGGCTTAACTGATGATCGTTTGGAGAGTCCCAAAAAATCTGCTCAAAGAACCGCCCAACAGGTCCACCAAAACCTTTGCTAATAATCATGGACAAGCGGTCACTTTAAGAAAAGAAAAGTAAATTTATTTGATGTACTTACCCCCAGGGACCCTAAGGCCCATAGCACATGTGCAACTGGCTGAGTAAGATACGAGTAAGAAAGACTCGTATTTGGGTCTAATGAAACTGGGGTAAGCCGCCCTAGTGGCACGACAAACTGTTAACGAGGGTTGATATTTATATTTCGGGTCCAGCTATAAAAACACAATAATTTAACGAACACTGTTGGCAAACAGATGCTTGTATACCACTAAGAATTGACCTCCTACATTTCACTTAAGGCACTGTGGCAACATGACCAGTTATACCAAAAAAAACTCAATCATTTGCTTCGATTATCACAATAATCATTGCAGAAGGATGACTCTTCCAGATCTTCAAGAAAGATAATCCCCAGGCAACTACGGCTTCTTTTTTGTAGGGACGGGCAGCCACTCAACTGGTGCATCACTGTCTCGTATTTCTTCAGACTCGTCCTCACAAAAACAGATCGGTTCCCACCTGCGATATTCTAGTAATTGCCTTATAATAACAATAGTCCGTCAAATTGCATAGACATTTTTTAAGAGGGTTGCTATATATATTTCTGGCGCCATCTGACATTTCCATTGGAAAGTTTGACATTTTTAGCATAAACGTACTCAGAACGTTTTGACGTACGGCCGTCATTTGTGTTGTTTACAGTGACTTGAAGAAATCAATTTGGTAAAAAATGCAATTAACTCGTCAACATTTTCGTGTGATCAACTTTCACAACTTTCGACGTGGATTATCACGACTAGAGTGCATCGATGAACTTAAATCTTTGTATGGCGATGAAACAACGTCCTATAGCAACTGGTTTAATGAATTCGATCGTGGCCGACGCTCGCCCAAAGACGAAGGTCGTCAATAAACGGCCGTTGTGCCAGAGAACATTGATGCCGAGCGTGAACAGATAATACAAGATCGTCATGTGACATACCGTGAAATAGAGGCATCCTTGGGCATTTCTTCCACCAGCATACATTCGATATTGCATGAACTCCTGACCGTAAAAAAGGTTCCCGCACAATTTGACAATCGCTCAAAAAAAGGTTCGTGTCGATTGGTGCATAGAAATTTTATAAAAATACGATCGCGGTGCTTCAAAAGACCTTTATAAGATCGTCACAGGTGACGAATCATGGATCTATGCGTATGAGCCCGATACAAAACACCAATCGACGACAACCAATCTTCGAAGTCGAGCCAAATCCAACGAAAATTGTTCCTGGAAGAAGCACTTCGAAGCAAATGGTCGCCTCTTTCTGCGGCAAAACTGGTCATGTGGCGACTGTTCCTTTTAAGCAACGTAGAACGGTCAATTCTGAGTGGTACACTGCAATTAGTTTGCCTGAAGTCTTCGGAGAAATTCAAAAAACGCTCTCACACATCGGCTCAAACCAGCGTCTTTTTGACCGGCCAAAACGTCGAATTGATGGGTCATCCGCCGTACAGCCCTGACTTGGCACCAAAAGACTTCTTTTTATTCCCGCACATCAAGAAAAAAGTGCGTGGTCAACGATTTTCGTCGCCAGAAGATGCTGTTGAAGCGTTCAAAAACCATGTTTTGGAGGTGTCTCAATCGGAGTGGAAAAAGTGCTTCGGCAATTGGTTCGAGCGCATGCAGAAGTGCTGGAAAATACTTTGAAAAACAATAAAACCATTTTTGATGATAACTATTTGCAGTTTCATTATTAGGCCAGAAATATATATAGCAACCCTCGTACGAATTCAACTACTCATTTAACTTTAAGATCTAAAAGAAGAATTTTAAGTTCGATCTCGTAGTCTGTAGGCTGCCAAAACAATATTATTGGACATACTATATTCTAAAATAACAACAACCTATGTTAAATGTAGATACTCGTATATGGATAAACAACTGAAAGCTAATTTCATTACGAATCCAAATATGGATTTATTTTTATGATTAATGTGAGATTGGGGCTGCAACTCAAAGACCGGTACAGGAAATAGTTCCTAATGTTCCAAATCAGTAGCCAATATTTAATATCAGTATATGAGTACATGAAGGTACATTTTGTTATGAATTTATTCCGTTGGTAATATATATAGTATATATATAGGGTGATCCATCTAGAGGTATTTTTTTAATAATAAAAAAACACTAAAATTCAATTTAAGCGTGGAATCTTTTTTATTCATTCGAAGGAAATTTTATGCCATTTATTTTTTGAATATAATTTCCTGGAAATGTTGGCTGCAACTACGCCTCAGGGTGTCCATTCTGAAGTTGCAATTATGGATAACTCATTTCGACCGGGGTATGGCTTTAATGACACGCGTAATGTTGGCTTCCAAGACCTGAATCATAGATGGTTTGTTAACATAGACTTTGGACTTGTCGTAGCTCCAAAGAAAAAAGTCTTAAGGTGTGATATCACACGATCTAGTCGGCCCATTCACCGGTCCAAAATGTGAAATTAGCTGCTCTTTGAAATTACCTCTCACTAGATCCATTGTTTGACCAGCTGCATGGCAAGTGGCATCGTCCTGTTGAAACAAAATGTCGTCACAAATACGGGCTTCAATTTCAGACAGTAAAAAGTCCGATATGATAGAGCCATAACGAGCATCATTGAAAGTTACGTTTCGACCATCATCATTTTTGAACAAATATGGACCGATAATTCCACCAGCTCATAAACCGCACCAAACCGTGGTTTTCTCTGGATATAATGGCACCTCTTGAATCTCTTCCTGTTTCTTTTCAGCCCAAATGCAATTTTGGTTATTGACTTTGCCGTTGAGCCAGAAATGGGCCTAAACACCGAACACAATTTTAGTCGAAAACAGCGGATCTTTTGTTTTTCGCCGAACGCTCAATTTCATATTACAGTTGCCAACATTTGACGAAAATTATATTCAAAAAATAAATGGCATAAAATGTCATTTCGTATGAACAATAAAGATTCCACACTTGATTAAAATTTTAGTATTTTTTTTTTTATTTTGAAAAAATACCTCTAGATGGATCGCCCTTTATATAAGTATATAGCGTATATCCAAATTACGCTCAATATCTGAATCTATCTGAAAGCTCGCAAGCATTCTGCTGATCATTGCGTTAGGCTGCCTGAACGGTAACCACAAGATCCAGCTTTTTATGAAGCAGTAACAAATTTCTCACAGCCTCATTCGAAGGGCTGACGGAATTGTCTCTGACTGGCGACTTTTTTTTTAACTTAAATTTTAAGCATCGCCATACCTTTAAATATTTATAAAGTATCATTATAATAAAATATCCCCTTACCTTCTGCCATCCATCACCAATTCTTCTAGGCGAGCAGTCAGGAGCATTTAAACAGTTTGAAATTTCATCCCGTCGATCTTTAAACCTTTGCTGGGAACAGTGCCTCCTCGAAATTCATTGCTAGCGAGGTATTTATCTGTAACTGCTGCATAAGTTTTTCCAATTGGTTCGTGTTTGTTACCAAATGGCTCACTTTTTGCCACAGCTTCCTTCGAGTGGCTGACGGAATCGTCTCTGACTGGCGACTATTTTCTTTTTTAACTTAAATTTTAATCATCGCCATGCCTTTAAATATTAAAAATATCCCCTTACCTTATGCTTTCCATCTCCCGTTCTTCTGGGCCAGCAGTCAGGAGTATTTAAACAGTTTAAAATTTCATGCCATCGATCTTTATAACTTTGCTGGGAATAGGGCCTCTTCGGAATCCCTTGCTAGCGAAGTTTTTATCTGTAACTGTTCCACAAGTTTTTCCAATTGGTTCGTGTTTTCTACTTTAGCAGCTGAAACTATTTTCAAGTTGTTTCCAAGAACGATGACGACTAAAACCGAGTCCAATCCCACTACAGCCGGTTATGTGGAACGGATTGACCCGAAGAGCAATTCTTCGGCCAAGGGCTGTCATCCCGGCACAAAGTTGCTGCTTCAACAACAACTTAAACAGACATCCGAGTGATGATTCAACCAGTCCTTAAAACACAGTCTTTAAAATTCTTTGGTCGCGTATTGATTTGAATTCCAAGCGTTTTGATTTTGTATACGTAACCTTCAGTGAGTTATACCAAGACTCCGTAGGTCTTGCTAGACTTGGTCGTCCCACTGGAGCCCGGTCGGCGCGCCCTCGAACATAGCGTCGAACGTCTTGAGTGCTGAAGCATTCTTATTCATTCGCACATTATTTCCACTTCAAGCGCTAGTTCGAGAAGCTCTTCATTTTCATGTCCACATCAGAGGGTAGTACGAGAAGGAAGCTCTTCGGTTTGTTTATCAGCTAAATTTTGGGAACTCTGTTTACTGGCTTACCCATTTAGCCAGTAATTCAAATTTAGCGCAAAAACTTCAGATCTCCATTGAGCTGCAAAAAATATTTTTGTTTGAAGACTATTACAATTTCAGTATTTCTATAACAAATTGTCCTCTGCAAAAACAATTACAAAACTAACGCTAAATTAATCACACTTTAGTAATGACTAAAACAAAAAAATAAGGCTAAATTAATCACACTTTAGTAATGACAAAGATAATTTAAATTATAAAAAAGTATCAGCAACTAAAGCTAATATCCGCATGGATATAAGGAGGTCCGTCCGCGGTTTGTACATACTTTTTACGTTCCGAAAAACAGGCTCCTAGGAAATCAGTAAGTTGCGACACGAAAAAATTGCTACACCCACTGACCTTCAAATCAAGGCGTTTCCTAAGGGATAATGCATTCACCGATACTTTTCAATTGGCATTGTCATTCTCTTCTTAAGACGATTCTTCTTTATTTCGTTTTGTTGGCGCTCCGATAAAACCTTTCGCTTGATCCAACTTAAGGCAGTGCAAATCCAAGTTTTGTTTTCAACAGGATTAACAATTCATTTATTAACTTTTAATATGTAAATAGAGATTTATATATATGTGGTATATAAAATAGATTAAATATTTATTTGAACGATTCGATTCAAATATTAAATGTTGGCACTGCTGTTTTTTTATTTTTGATAATCCAAAAACATTTTCAATATTTGTGGTTGTTGAGTACTCCAACTCATGGATTTTCATAGATCTATTGGCTTCTTCTCAGTTGCATAAACATTCTGGTATGGTACAATAGTTGTGTTGGCGTAAACCTTTTGCGTTGGCAGTATGATGCCGAGGGCTTCGGCACGCCATTGCTTGTGCAGCGAGTAAATAGGCATTAGTATAAGAATTTGTAGACCTGCGAAAGGAGCAACAATAAAAACAATAATAGTTATGGTGTTTTAAAAGAAACTTAAAGAAGAAAGTGTTTTCCAACTTCCTTTAAAGCGTTACAACTTACCCACGACGAGACCAATTCGTATAATGACCATCAAAATAGCTGCAAAGGGTGCCCCGTACCAGATTAGTGCGAATATTCCGATCACACACATGGCAGCATAGCCAACGGTTCCGAAAATGCACAGCCAAAGATAGGGTGCTATCAGCATATAACGTTTCTAGGTTTCCAGGAAATAAATAGTTCGAATAAATTTGATCTGTATTAAAACGTAACCTTGTTGAAATCATACCATAACTACGCCCACTATCATGGTGACACTGAAGACGATCGTGATTAGACAGAAACCCAAACCAACCGACATGGCAGTCCGAGCTTTTACTGAAAGCGAGTAATGGAGAAAAAGAAAAATTGTAAATTTTTTATTTGGTTAAAACAAAATAAAACGTCAACTTACTCTCATCGGATGGCTCCATATTCAAATCTCCCAGTTTGACTAAAGCCACTGTAATGTAAATGGCCGCTGCCAAATTAACAATGGTATGTAGGGTGCCAATAATTATGGCTAATGTTGGACGACTGCAGCAGCCCTTCATGGTGGCTGTAATTGGCGGAAATATAAATAATATTTTTAATGGCACTGAACAAAAGAAAACTTCTCAGCGATTAGTTGATGGCCCCCACTGTTTTGAATTTTAAAACACCGAATCATTAATTTAAGCAATTTGTATATATTTGTGTATAAAGGGTGGTCCATTTAGTCACCACTCTGACAAGAATGTGTGGCTGTCGTAAACGACCCTCACGCACCAACTAATAATTTTGCGCTTAGTCCTCGTATTATACGCTTAAAAACTCCCATTTTATCAGCAATTGAAGGTCGAGGAGTCATTGAGCAGATTGAAATGGACAACGATATTGCTCCCAAAATTATCTTTCGCGGCTATGTTAACAAACAGAACTGTTGTTGTAGCGACAACTGTGTGCCGGGGCGACAGCACTTGGCTCGTCGGGTCAATCCGTTCCATAGCACCGGCTGTCGTGGGATTGAGCAGAACTGTAACTTGTGGCAAAGAAAAAACCCCGCACGTAATCGCCAAAAAGCCAGTGCATCTTTAAAAAGTGATTTTGAAGCGATGGCGTCATTGATATTTTTTTTGGACATTTCTGTCAACGGTGAGCGCTACAGAGGCATGATAGACCATCGCCTGAGATTTAAGACACGGACTTAAATCATCATTGGATCGGCTACATGGTGCGCCTTGCCACACTTCCAACACCACAATCATGTTCGCTAACCTAGTAATGTTGTTGTAGCAACTACAATGTTTCATTACGACAATCTTCCTCGGAATCTGTTACTTCAGCTGCGTCGCCTAGGTCCAGGTGCAGGAACCCTCAACAGGGTGGGTCCATAGTGACGTGGGCTTTGCTGGGCAGGTGAATAGGTGCAACGTATCATGCGGCCTTTGGCCAGATGCCGGGCAGATGTTCTGTGTGGTTATCTCAATTAAGGCCCAATATGAATTGAGACGGCTGCACCATCCTAAACTCAGCTGTGCCAGCACGACACGGGTCTTCGTGGAAAGACTTCTTTCCGTGTCAACAACTTAAGAGAGCATTTATTCCAGGACTGCATTTATTCGGTGCGAATTTCTGGCCGCTTGAACTATGTCAGCAACTTCTGAGGGATGGGCTTCGCGGACAGCATTTATTCGGTGCGAATTTCTGGCCTCTTGCACCGTGTCCCTTTGAATGCTGTCTTGGGCTGACTTGTAGGCTCTTCGACCTGACGGTCTCTTTTCTACCACTGGATCTCCCTTTACAAGTCTAAGATATATCTCCTGACATGTCTTGATAAAGAAAGCAACTCCGTCAGGTGGAAGTTCGGATGACCCCTCCGATTACATCCTAGTTGTTGTAGCGGCAACTGTGTGCCGGGGTGACGGCCCTTGGCCGAAGAATTGTTCTTCGGGTCCATAGAACTGGCTGTCGCGGGATTGTAACATTCATTCATTGACATCCTATTAATCAGTTGCCTTGGCAATATTATTTGGCAAGCTGCGATTTTCAGCTGTTACCTTTTTTGTGAGCACCGTGAGGAATTGATTTTATGCTATTGGCGATTTAGAATGTTAAGGTGAGAGTGGATCGAACCATTTATGGGGGAGTCCGAAACCGCGAACAAGGACTTGGAAAATTAGGTTGACAGGAAGAGCTACTGCTAAGCCAGCCTATGCAGCTACAATAATAGAATTGTGTTTACGAAAAAATGAGAATGTTTGCTCTTGAAGAAATCAAAGACCGTAGGGTCAAATTTAAAAAAATCCCACTGTGAGCAATTTAGAGTGCCCCAATGTATGGAACAAAATGATTTTTTATTCTTGAAAATAAGTCCCCACACGAGGCAACTTACTTGCGTCAATTTTTATGATTCTGCTTTGAACTTGCCTCTTGCGTTTACACAAGGCAATTTTTTTCATTATTGCCTTTTCTGACATTCTGTGATTTATTCGTTCTGAATAAATAATTCGCGTGAATAAATTTTAAATAATCTGCAGCTAACTTCACATTACGAAAGACACAATAGGAATTGGCAGTACGGACAACCTTTTTCCCTTATCCCCCTCTCCAACAAAGTTTGCTTGTGTAAAAGGGGGCTTATTGAAGAAAACAAGGATTTCGCTGAGTTCTGTTATATACTTATACAGGGTGCTTCAATTATAATGCAGGCTTTGACAGTAATTATTTGTGATAATTTCTTTTTTTTTAAATAATTGCTGGTGTAGTTTTTTTTATACCCCTGCACCATTCTGTGGAACAGGGTTTTTCAAGTTAGTTTTATGGCAAATGTTTGTAACTACCAAAAACATTTGAGCTTGACCCATTTTTAAGTATACCAATTGACCAGAAGATTCCACATAACGAGATCTGTCTATTCGCTTATCCATCTAAAGCTTGTAATCAAACTGAAGTTCGCAATTTTTGTCCGAGCACAAGTCAGGTTTAACGGACCAAGTAGCGAAGTTGGGGAAATTAAAGAAAATCGTTTCAGATTAGGATATAGCTCCTACTCATATGATCATTCGATCTAATGCGTTTAGTTTTACAAGCCACATACAGGGTGGGCCCAAAGTAACCATGGGGTTTAAAAATTTAATAACTTTTTCGTTTATACATTTTTTTTCAGATTATATCAATAACACTTGGAAGCCATATACAGGGTGGGCCAAAAGTTACTATGGGATTTAAAAATTTAATAACTTTTTCGTTTATATATTTTTTTTTCAGATTATATCAATAACACTTGGAGAATAAATAATGGGAGATTCACTACGGAACAAAGAACCAGAATAATAAAATTTTATTTTGTAAATCAGCGATAAATTCTTTTAACGCTCTTTTTCATTTGAATGGCTTTGTTAATAAGCAGAACTGTAGGTTCTGAAAATCCAAGAGCCATTCATCAACGCCAATTGCACCCCAGGTGTACAGTTCGATGTGGGATAACATCTGCAAATATCATTGGGCCTTACTTACTTCGAGAAAGAAGATGGAAGTGGTGTGACCGTAAATGGAGAGCGTTATCGGTTTATGACAGAAAATTGTTTACGTCCAGCTCTTGAAAACTGACCTGAGATGTGGTTTCAGCAGGACAGAGCCACTGCCCACACAATGGATCTTTAAGTCAAATTGTTGAAGCGAATAATTTCCAGAAATTCGGAAATTATTTACCCAGCACGAACTCCAGATTTGTTAGCACCCGACTATTTTCTTTGGAGTTATTTGAAGGAGATAGTATATGTGAACAAGCCCAAGACAATCCTTCACCTCAAGGCTAACATTGTTGCAGACGCTACAGCCACAAATTTTGAAAGAGGTTATGGAAAATGCTCTAGAACGAGCCCATCATTGCGAAGGTGAAAACGTGGGTCACTTAAGCGACATTATTTTTCATACTTAGTGTAAAAAAATTTCCATTTTGTATAGTATACAAGGGTTGCTATATATAAAGGCTGATCCATCTAGAGGTATATTTTCAGAACAAAAAAAATATAAAAATTCAAATCAATTGTGGAATCTTTATTGGTAATTTGAAAAGACATTTTATGGCATTTATTTTTTGAAAAAAATTGCCTTCAAATGTTGGCAACTGTATAATCGAAATGAGCGTTCGGTGAGAAACGGGAAGATCCGCTGTTTTCGACCCAAAATTGTGTTCAGTGATGAGGCCCATTTCTGGCTCAACGGCAAAGTCAATAAACAAAATTGCCGCATTTGGGCTGAAAAGCAACAAGAAGAGGTTCAAGAGGTGCCATTATACCCAGAGAAAACCACGGTTTGGTGCGGTTTATAACCTGGTGGAATCACCGGTGCATATTTTTTCAAAAATGATGATGGCAACACTAAGTGTTGCCTGGCGCCATCTGACATTTTCATTGGAAAATTTGACATTTGTACTCAGAACTTTTTGGCGTACGACCATCATTTGTGTTGTTTACAGCGACTTGAAAAAATCAATTGGGTAAAAAAAATGGAATTAACTCGTGAACATTTTTTTCCGATCATTTTTCACAACTTTCGACGTGGATTATCACGACAAGAGTGCATCGATAAACATAAATCTTTGTATGGCGATGAAGCACCATCCTATAGCACTGCGAAAAACTGGTTTAATGAAATCAATCGTGGACGACGCTCGTTCAAAGACGAAGGTCGTCTAAAAACGGCCGTTGTGCCAGAGCCAGAGCCGTGCGTGAACTAATAATGCAAGATCGTCATGTGACATACCGTAAGATAGAGGCATCCTTGGGCATTTCTTCCAACAACATACATCCGATATTGCATGAACACTTGGCCGTAAAAAAGGTTTATTCTCGTTGAGTCCCGCACAATTTGACAATCGCTCAAATACAGGCTCGTCGATTGGTGCAAAGAAATTTAAAAAAAAAATACGATCGCGGTGCTTAAAAAGTCGTTTATAAGATCGTCAGAGGTGACGAATCATGGATATATGCGTATGAGCCCGAAACAAAACAGCAATCGACCATGTGGGTCTGCGAAGTCGAGCCAAATACAACGAAAGTTGTTCGTGGAAGAAGCACTTCGAAGCAAATGGTCGTCTGTTTCTTCGGCAAAACTGGTCATGTGGCGACTGTTCCGCTTGAGCAACTTATGATAGTCAATTCTGAGTGGTACACCACAATTTGTTTGCCTGAAGTCTTCGGAGAAATTCGAAAACGAGCAAGAGAAGACGAATCATTGCGCACCATGACAGTGCGAGCTGTCACATATCGGCTCAAACTAGCGCCTTTGTGACCGGCGAAGACGTCGAACTGATGGGTCATCCGCCGTACAGCCCCGACTTGGCACCCAATGACTTTTTTTTTATTCCCGCACATAGAGAAAAAATGCATGGTAAACGATTTTCGTCGCCAGAAAATGCTGTTGAAGCGTTCAAAAACCAACTCCAAAAGGAGGTGTCTCAATCGGAATGGAAAAAGGGCTTCGACAAATGTGTATAAATCGTGCTGGAGAATACTTTGAAAAACAATAAACCCATTTTTAATGATAAATATTCACATTTACATATTTGAGAGAAGTTTGCCCTTGTTCCTTGATGGATTTGTTTTTTGGGACAGAAAGAGGACATAGATCCCAGGACGCAATATCTCACGAAACAAGAATTCCTAAAAGACACCACTATTGTTATTGCAATATGCAACTTGTAAAAAAAACCCTACATTTATTGGGGTTTCCCACTCAATGCTGGACCACACTAATGTACGGAGGTTTTTTGTTTGTTTGTAAAAACTGGTTTTTGCGTCTTTGATTCTCCAATACGGCACTTTATCAATACTGACAGACGACACCAGCCACAAGAAATTCTAAATTCGTACGGTGGGATTCTTCAGAATTACACTATTTTATTAAATAAATTGTTTTCTTACCAATTTCTTTGGTCCGGCGTCTGGTAAAAGCAACGATACCAAGTTTAGACAAAATTGGTTTATTTCTCTCGGAAGATTCGTAAGAATTTATTCACTTTCCTCTAACCTTAAACGAAACTGCAATGCCAACGTTCTGTTCTCGACTGTTGCGTGTATTTTACACAATTCGACGTTTTAAGTTTTTGTTTCATCGACTTGTTTTGCTTTCTCATTTCTCAGAACTGATAATATATGTGTAAATGTGTGCCTTACATACAGTGTTGTCAATTTGGTGGTTTTTCCGTCAAATATAGCTTTTTTTTAAATTGCTCATTGCGGGAAGAAAATGGGTTTGGTGGTCAGCGGGAATTTCAGCGGGGTTCTCCTAGGGTTCTACAGTGTTTGTTCGAGTTTTAACTTTTCTTAAAACAAAAAAAGTCGACTTCCAATTAATCGAACTTTTTGTGGCAAAAAGTCGATAAATGGACGGATTAACGGTAGTTAAGTAAGAGCTCTCAGGCGGACACCAAATTTTCACCATTGATAGAACTTTTAATTGTAAGCAGAAAATGTAAATAAAATGATAGACGATCTCTTATGGTTTCTCTGACATTCTGACGTATAATTCAGGTATTGAGCTATATCTGTGAAACATATACTTATTATTTAAGCAATATAGGTATCGTTGGAATGCTTAATGTTACGCGATTCCAGCGATCTATGTATATGTTCGATCTGTTTATCCATTAAAAAACAGTTGTAATACTTTTTTCCACGACTTTTTACTAAAAATGCCCAATGACTGGAAAAAATGCTTATTTTTAAGTATGTCTTTCCCGTTCTAGTATTTTAGGCAGCATATTAGCCTTTTATTTTATTAATTTTTAGATGATTTATCCCTTCTCGAACCGAAAAAAACATTTATTAAAAATTGCTTGAAAATTTCGATTTTTCGCCAGCGCCGCTTTTTTCTATTCTATTCTCATCAAAAATTAATCATTATTAAACCCTTATTAAAAAAAATTAAAAATTGTTTGAAAAAATAGAGTTTTATCAATATTTCCAAAATTTTGTGCAAATTTGGCGTAAAAAATAAAACTAAAATGCCTACAAAGTCTCATTTTTCACAAAAACTCGGTGATAAATATACAAAATGAACCCAAGCCCACAATGGGTTAAATTCTTCATAAAATGTATATACCAAGCTTTCCTACTATACCCATATCGCCTTGGACCAAATCCAAATGTCACAGATATATAAAGCTGTAGGTCCAAAATTTAGGGTCCCGTAACTCGGAAAATATGGGTTGCTGCCGATATTTTTTTTTTAATCTACATTTGTTCCGTGAATGGTATACTTTATATGTCATTCCCTATGTAACGCCTTTAAATATTTATCGGAGACCCTAAAAAGTATTTATATTAAATATTAATGAATGCCGTAAAGTTTTGAGACGATCTAGCGAAAGAGGTTCAAGCTACAAGAGGTGTAGAGATGGGAGAATTCAAGCTCTTGTGCCTGAGATGGGGCTTTTTGTCAATATTAGACATAAAATCATTAAATGTTAAAATAATAAACGGAATATATTAAATTTATACTTCTCCTTATTTCTGTCTTTGAATTAACTGCCTTCTCAAGCTGGGATTCTAAAAATTTTCATGAAGATGGCTTATATGTGACAGCGCATAGAGAAAGGGACCTAAGGGTAAAAAAATCAATTTTCATTTTTTTTTCTTTTTTTTGATGTGGACAACATCTGAGCATCGAATGAGACCGATCCCATGCCCCAAAAGGGTTCCCTCCCAGAGATATGCGCGTTTTATGAAAGTGAAGTCGACGATTTTAAGCGCAAATAGAAAGGGACCTAATCTTTAAAATGGCTCTCCTGAACAAAACATCTCATCAACTTTTCACTTTTTTTTGATGTGGACAACATCTGAGCATCGAATGAGACCGATCCCATGCCCCAAAAGTGTTCCCTTCCAGAGATATGCGCATTTTATGAAAGTGAAGTCGACTATTCTAAGCGCAAATAGAAAGGGACCTAATCTTTAAAATGGCTCTCCTGAATAAAACTGGTTTTTAACCTTAGGTCCCTTTCTATTTTGCGCGTCACATATTCTGTTTGGGATTTTCGGCTAGGACGGATAGAAAGGGAATCGTCAGCTGTGTGCGATTAAATTATACCCGGAACGAATGGATGAGTAAAAAAACCAATTGAAGGCAGGTTTTTGACCGTCCAAGGGGTGTTTAATTAATACAGATTTTTAATACTATAACACATTTGAATTTGTGAGATAATTTCATTATTTTTTGGTAAATATATGGCTAAAATGGTCAGGATTTTCGGCTGGGGAGTCCGTCACCCAAATTTAGCGAAAATGCAAAAATAAATATAAATTTATTTAATTTAAATTTAAAAGAAATTTATGTTTGGCTTCAAGAGAAAATTTGACTGTTATTTCATAACCCATTACTGTTATCTATCACCAAATTATTTGTATGGGGTTATATAAAAAAATGGGCCTATGTGGTCTCAATTGGCCCAATATTGGATGCTTGTTCGTCTTAATATACTATACGAAACTTGATCAAAATCGGAAATAATAAGAGTGTTTTAGAATGGTTGTACCTAATATCAAGATAGACCTTTGTACTGAGGCAATGTCACAAGGTGGGCCGATATAACCCATTTTAAGCTGCTGCAGCAAATATGCTTCTTTGAGCTATTAAGTGTGTCACAACTTTCAGTACCCATAATAGCCAACGTTCCACTCGAAATTGCATTAAAGCATTATCCTCAAATAGTGTACATTTCTATATAAGGAAAACTTTTTGCCCCTGGGTCGATTTAGTCCATTTTCAATCCCAACGCACTTATGGCCACATTAGCATGCTAATCTGAATACTAGACCAATGTGTTTTACCGCCATCAGCTTAAAACAGACACATGGGCGGACATGCATTTTCTTAGAATTTTACTTGATCACTAAATTTAGTGTACCATCCATCCCTCGTTGAGTCAAAAAATGTGTAAAAGTTTCTAAATTCTCGAATAGGAAAATGTCAATATAGAATATATTTCATTTTTTAAAAATATTAAGAAAGACTTTTTGCTTCGACTCTGTAACCCTAGTCACACACTCTCTAGCTCACTCTTCCTCTCTCTCTATCATCATTCCTCTCAATTTCTTATCAGGCGTTCACAAATAGATGTTCTATAAATGACAGTGATGGTCATTGACTGCAGTTAAGTGCAATCATAAATGGCGTTTGAGCAACATTAAATTGTACCAAAAAGAGAACATGAACACATATAACAAAATATTTACAGAACGGTCAAAATTAAAAATCCTTTTTAACAATTAAAAGAAATCAATGAATTGTAGAATATTAGAGGAGTTTAATCAAGTGCTTTGGTAGATTGTCAGATGATCATTGTACCACTGTACAAAAAGACATATGAAAGTACCAAAAATGTTACAATCATCCCAAGTTTTCCAGCGCTTGTGTAGTGTATTGTCGGACAAAGAGAAAGAGAGGAAGTTGTGTCTGTTTACACCAGTGTTGCAACAAGAATTTTTTTTTTCCGACCAAATTTGTTTCTAAATCCTACCAAATTGGGTCAAAACCGACCAAAATTGTAACGAAAAAAACAATATTTAATTTATAGAAAACTTTTATTAATTAAACAAAAAATAATGTAAATTCAGTCTATTATTTTAATTCTTTAAATAAAAATATATACAAAACTATATAAACAAAAAAAATCTCTTATATATACAGAGATTTTGGAGATCATTTGTCAGTAAATCCGAGATCATGTTTAACATATTTTCAATTCACTACAGTTTATTCGGTGTTTTAAAGTCTTTTTTAGCTGACCATACAGTATGCGAACCTTTGTTCGTGATTAATTCTTTACAAAGCATGATACTGTTAAAGGCCCATTTAGTCTCGACGGTTGACGGTGGACGGTTGACGGTAGACAATCAGCTATTTCAGTTGGGGGTTGCATTTTGCATGTGTTAGAGGGAGATAACTACAGTTTGACGGTTGACGACGGTAGACTTCTGCAGGTTGCAGAATCTACCGTCAACCGTCGAGACTAAATGGGCCTTAACATTTATTAGTCTTTACATGTTGTTTACATTTATTAGTCTTTAAATACCGCGAACAAGCATACCACAGTTCAGAGGCCATAAGCTGTTTACGACGTCTAAGACATCAGAGTAAACGGCAAATGATTTTGTACTTTGGCCTCGTTCCATAGATGGCGTTTCACACATAGTAATGATTTTGTAAACTGTGAATATTTATAAATAAAATTATGTGCAACACATGGTAAATTATAATAAAAATATATATTTGAAATTTTTATTCAAAAATCTACCATAATCAGTTTGGGCCTACCATCCGACCAAAATTAAAAAATTGAAATTCGTCCGACCAAATTTGGTAGAATTCTACCAAAACGGCAACACTGGTTTACACCAGTAGTCGGCAAAGAGAGGGCGCGGCGCCCGTTCGTTTTCTCTTTGCTGACGTACATGTGCACACACATTGTAGAGAATAAAACAACATTAATCAGTCTCGCTTGAGTATTCAAGAAGGCAGGTTGTGTAGTCGCATGTTTCTCAAAAACAGTGTTGCCACAAAATTAAAATTTTCCCTATCAGTATGTTCAACGGGGAATATGAATTAAATTTTTTATTTTCAGAAAATTATTTTGGCAAACCAGAATGTTTGGTGTGCCAACGTGCGTTGTCACGTATAAAAAAATACGATATGCAAAGGCATTATAATACTTTCCACGAAGAATATGAAATTATGACTGGTGATGCAAGAGAAGCCCTTATTATTAAACTTAAAAAAAGTTTTTATGAAAAATTTATGGTAGATGCAAGTAGATGCAATTACATCAATAAAGAAACAGTCGAGATTTGTTTAAAAAGAAAAGCATCTTTTGTTGTTGCTGCGTGTCTTGCTAAACGTTGCCGCCCTTTTGAAGATGGCGAATTTTTCAAGGAGCTAAGCAATGATGTTTTGAAATGTTTTGGCGAAAAGTCTGAAGAAATGCGGAAAATTATTAATGATATTCCCCTGTCCTCTCGCACAATTGTTCGACGGACGGAAAATATCAGTGCGTTTATATTTGCAAGCATTAAGAAAAGAATGCTTAACTGCAAATTTTTTTCTATATGCCTGGGTGAATCCACAGATATGAACGACATATGTCAACTAATTATTTATATAAGATCTGTAAATGAAAATTTTGACGTACACGAAGAAATGTTTTCTCTGTATGGCTTACACAACAGTGTAACAGGAAAACTTATTTTTGATATTGTAAACGAAAATGTTCTTTCTTTTACAGATAAGAATAAGTTTTGTTCTGTATGTACGGATGGTGCCAATGTAATGGCGGGCAAAAAAGATGGTTTTGTTGGAAATTTGATGAAAAGTAATTTATATATATATATAATTTTCATTGCATTATTCACCAACAAGCCTTATTTTCAAAAAGCTTGAACGTAACGTATACAATGAAAATTGTGGTCAAAATTGTAAACAAAATAAGAGGAGGTCATAACGCCTTAACTCATAGAAAATTTAAAGATTTTCTTGAAGCCGTCCATGCTGAATATGGAGATTTTTATTTTTAAATTGGGTCTTTCATATGAAATCTTACTGGCAACACCGGTTTATGGTGAGTGCGAGAATTCATATAACGCATACAATCGCAAATTGCATTAGATAGGTTGCCGACCACTGGTTTACACAGTGTTGTTGGATCGTTTTTCCAAAAAAAGGGTAAAAATATGCGTGGTGTTTGTGAGGAACAACACTATTGTGCTTAAAACTATATTTACACTGCCTCAATAAACTATACAAAATTGAAATATATTTTGGACAAAGCAAGCTTTGAAGACAAATCCTTTATTGTTAAGGGATATTTTTCGCCTTGGAATAAACATTTTGGGGATTTTATCATTGAAAATAATCTGGCAATACCAACTATACGGGTATGTAAATTGTTTTATGAAAACATCGAACAGATGAGCCAAGAGATAATAAAATATAACAAGAGGATTCAACTAACCCTTTTTCAATTGTGTACAGTTTTGAAACCGCAGCAGGGTACAGGCGCATTATTCTTTCTTACACAAAATTGTACCTTATTCTCATGGTTTCCCAATAGCAAGGCTGGGATTTGCCAGGAACACTAGCTAAAAGATTTTTATGTGATTTGTTAATCACTGAAAAGAGCAAGTTTAACTTGTTCGGTAGACCCTTTGTATGGAGAAAACCAATAAATCGTTTTTTGCACAAAAATATCGTAAAACACGGTAGAAGGTCGGTAATGGCGAGAGGTTTATTTTCTACATCCGGACCTGGTGTATTGCATTATATTGAGGATATTATAAACCAGACTATGTATCTTAACAATTTTTAAAAAATGGCCCGTGTAAGGAAATATACGGGCTGCCAAAGATCTTTATGTTTACCAAGCCAATCATCCAAAGCATTAGGATTATATAGTGCGATCGTAATTATTATATAACTTTTTGCACGTCATGGATTACCATCCCGGATGTAATTCCTCTAGAATATTTCTGGAGCTAGCTCGAGTGGAAAATTTTCCAGCATAAGATATTCTCCAAAGACGATTCGAAGGGAGCTCTACAGGACGAATGGCAAAAAAAACAATGTTTTCCGAAAAACTATTTAAAAGAATGCCAAATAGATAGCAAATGTATAAAAAATTAAAGACATTCATTTAAAATGTAGTAGTTAAGAAAATACTTCTTTACGAGTTTGGTTTTGGAGTGTGTAGAGTCTAAAATGATTTTATTTTCGATAGGTTACACTTTGTGTCTGTACAAAATGATTTATTAATGTATACCCTCTTACCCAGTAGGCCGAGGTAATCCAATCATGGTAAAAAACATAAGGTATATATAACCACTAGCCCAACAATAAATAAATAGTTCGCTTAACTATCAAAGTCATCTAAAACCAGGCCTATGCATTTTTGACATTTTTCATCGAGATTTAGCGTTGTTGCAAGTGCATTAATGCCTTGAAGTGTATGACAAAATTTGCCAGTATTACAATGTTCATAAAGATTATCAAATATATAATAAAAAATAGTTTTTCTAAAGATTTATTTTCTAAAAACCTTATAAAAGATATATACAATTTAAAAAAAAAATTGAGATATGGGCAATTGTGAAGCACTAAATGCAGTTGTTGCGGGAAAGTTTGTTTTAATACCATTTTTTTAGTCTTAAGCTAAAATTGTGACAAGGACAGTCCCACTTTTTGTATTCGTTATATTCATATGCACTATATACACATGTAAATAGGACTTGACCCTTTTTTAAACAAAATTATATTGAATAGATGACAACGCTGTTTGTATTTTTTCCAATAACTGTCTTTTTTATTTTCAAAATGTGTCCTGCGTAGTTTCCCAAATGTCCTTCTTTTTTTTTGGCACAAATGTCGTCTTTTCCGAAAAATCTGCTTGAAAGAATATGCCAAAAATACATGTTTGATGATTACTGTGATTGTTAAAATCTTTATGCTAACACTGCTTTAAAGAATATGCCAAAAATTCATGTTTGTGAATGTTTGATGATTACTGTGAATGTTTGATACAGAGTTTAACCTTTACAAACATCAACAATAGACCTTTTCAAATTTGATAATTTAACGTACAACGAAAAAAAAATCATATGACAGCTTAAAGGCTCAGGCACAGAGAAGCTCTTTTTTTACGCTGTGTATTTTTTACTTCCTAGTGGTAAAAACCATTAAAATAAGTGTCAAAATCTTACAATCACTATATGAGAGGGGTTGTCCTACGCCGACACTGCAATAACATGAACTTTTTGTAAGTTATTAACATAAATTTCAATGGTTTTTGGACTGTTGGAAATGAAGAAAAATGCAGCGTAATGAAAAAAAGCTTCAGTGTGCTCGGTACTTAACACTACCTTCTACAGGATGGCCTAATTATGACTAACGGGTTACATATATAATTATGAATTTGTTTCTCTCGTTTTGAGCAACAGGGATCAGTGTTAGAATTCTGGGGCTTTACATCGGCGTCAATTATACCCCTCCAGATGTACTGTTTGGTGTTATACGAGTAGCTGATCAAGTTATCTGTCTATATTTTTTCAAAATGAAAAAGGTCAACCGAAAATTATAATGGGGCTGGATAAAGTAGTTTGTATAGGACTACGACTGAATATTTTTTGAGTCCGTTAGTTGAGATTAATCCTAACATATGATTCCATCCACAACTGAACTTCTTCGTAACCTTTTCGGTAAACCCTTTAGACCTTTTTGTGTCACCAAGTATATTGTACCATGCAAAAAATGTTTTGGCAACGGAAAGCTTAAAAAACAAAGACGATATATTGTACAAGGACTATTGTGCAATATGGTCGAAAAACAGCATTGTAAACAAATTCTCGGGGTTTATCTTCACACATTCTTTTGTACACAATCACTAGAAAGTCAAAATTGAAACAAAGAAATTACTAAAATCGCACATTTTAAACATAAATAACAGCATTCCCTAAATGATTTTAACTCATCTCTGTTTTTCTATTACTCGATTAAGCTTAAATCGCCCATCATAAACAATTTATGGTTTTGCAAAATAAAAACACCAACAACATTGCAAAATGCACCAAATAAGCAACGCTGCTACATAAACATACATTGTACACACATTGACAACTATGAGTGCGAGAGAACGACAGCAAAGCCGAAGAAAAGTCTACGAAAAAATAACTGCACATTTTTATTTGTACGACGATCATTGGTACAGAAAGTAAGAAATAAAATGCTCTGATTTAAAAGTTTTGTTTTCTATTTTACAATCGGAAAAATGTAAATAGTCTGCGGATCAAAACGTAAAACATGTGGTGTAATTGTGCGATCGCATCTCTGGCTGAAATTTGGTATACCATCTTAAATACTGTGATTTTTGAATCGAAACAAACAGAAAAATTTATAATCTGTGCAAAAAGCACCTAACTGGCAACGCTGCATCAGTACAATTGGCAGAGAAGAGCGACAGAGAAAGAAAACAAAGCCGAAGTAATGTCAATAAAAAATAACTGCATATTGGCATTTGCACGAAGATCGTTGGTAACGAAAGGAAGAAGTAACATTTGCTCTTTTAATTATTTTGCCTTTCATCCGATAAAATGAAAGAAAAGTGCAAAATAAACCGAAGTACTTGTGGCGTCATTGTGGGGATCTCTTTGTGCCGTAGCCTTGCTAGCTGCAATTTCCAATGCAAGTGAAAATACTAAAGATTTTTGAATCAAGAGGAATGCATATTTTAACGGGAGCCACAATTAGACGAGATGCCAACAGCACTAAAGGTAAGTGGAGACATTTTCTAATTTCGCAATCTCTTTCTATTGTCTACATCTAGGTTTGTACTATGTTTTGCGAGTCATGCACTTCTATAAGTAATTAAATGTAATTATATTTGGGCTTACGCATGCATACCTACTGCAATCTTTAAATATTTTTATTTGAAACAAAAACTAACAAAGATTTCCTGAGTTTCGAGCCGCCAAAGCTTAATTGTGTATCGTTAAAACTTTCTTAATTCTTATTGGATTTATACCTATTGGTTTTAATGACCCCCCTAATCCCATGCGAGGCGTTTGCATGTGAGTATGCATTTGTTTTTCATTCATTGAAGATTTTTTACTAAAATTCCTGTACCATTGACAGTCTTTAAGCTCAGCCGAAGGCCGTCCATACAGGCAGAAGTTTTTTTTTAGGAAAAATGGACACTATATCCATATTAGGACTATTCTCAAGTCGCAGATGCACTGATCATAATACAGAATGATACATTTTGCATACCCTCCATACTACGAGGGCGGTTCGGAAAGTTCTTAGCCTATCAATGAAAGAGAATAGTTAGTTTTTCAAAAATATTTTTATTTTTCAATATAATCTCCTGAAACTTCAATACACTTAGTCCAACGCTTATCTAGCAATTCTATCCCTTGATTAAAATAGTTTTCCTCAAGGTCTCCAAATAGTGGTTTACAACTGTAATTGCATCTTCATTTGAGGTAAAACGCTTGCCAGCAAGGCATTTTTTTAGATTTGGGAACAGGTAAAAGTCACTGGGAGCTTAATCAGGAGAATAAGGTGGGTGGTCAAGCAACTCGTACTTTAATTCGTTGATTTTAGCCATTGTTAAAACACTCTTGTTCGCTGGTGCGTTGTCTTGATGAAAAATTATTTTTTGTGTTGTAAGCCAGGACGTTTTTCTCGAATTTGTACATAAAATTGATCTAAAAGGTTGCAATAGTACTCTGAATTTATTGTTTTACCCCTTTGCAGATAGTCAATCAATAAAATACCTTTGAAGTCCCAAAACCCGTTGCCATAACCTTACCAGCCGATTGAATTGCTTTTGCCTTCTTTGGGGCACTTCCTCCAGCTTCAGTCCATTGTTTGGATTGTTATTTTGTCTCTGGAGTATAGTGGTGGATCCATGTCTCATCAACAGTTATGAAACGACGCTTAAAATCCATTTTATTTCGCTGAAAATGATCCAAACAAGCTTGAGAAATGTTCATTCTTATGCGTTTTTGGTCGACTCTTAACCGGCCCCCATCTTGCAGAAAGCTTTTTCATCTGTAGTTCTTCATGCAAAATTAAATGGACTCGATCATTTGAGATGCCCATGATATTAGCTATTTCACGCACTTTTATTCGTCGATCATTTAATACCATATCATGCACTTTGGCTACAATTTCTGTTGTTGTTGCTGTTTTTGGACGTCCACTACGTGGTTCATCTTCAATGCTTGTACGACCACGTTTAAATTCAGCAACCCAATTTTTTACTGTTGCATATGAAGGAGCACTTTCACCTAACACATTCACCATATCATTATGAATTTCTTGTCCCGATAAACCTTTTTTATGTAAATATTTAATGACACCACGCATTTCTAATTTTTCCATTGTAAAAAAATCGCGGATGCGTCTTTTGTGAACACCTGTTTCTATATGAAGGAGTTGCCAGATCGAAACAAAATTTAACATGTGTTCATAGCAGAGATGGAAGTTTCCAAAACACTTAACTTTTTTCTGTGTATACCGCGCTTTTTGTGCTAGACTAAGATGTTTCCGAACCGCCCTCGTATGGTATACAAACAAAAACTGTACTGGAAGAGCTAAAAGAATTTGAGGGACTAAATACCAGTGTAACATTCCATAAATTGGATTGGTCATGAGGTTAATAGGTTAAACCAAAGAGTATCCATTTTCATTAAGAGGTGGTTAACGCTTTATTTCTGGGGTTTATGAGCACAAGGTGGGATTGCCGAATACTTCAACAGACTTAAACGGATAGTTTAACTACTTTTTACACACTGCTTTAATGCAAAAGCTCACTAATACAGGGTAAGCCATTCACAATTTTAAATTGAATCTACTGTAGAAAAATGTACTGATAATTTTTTGAATTTCTCTGTTTTCTTTAGCTCGTTTGTTTTATTTTGGTCTTTTGCTTTTACACATTGAACAGGGATTAACCGGCTCAAGACCTATTGTCGCTATATTTAAATAGAAGACAAGTTTTTAACAAAATGGCAAAGTGACATTGATTTTCGTTGCTGCACACTGCTTTTATCGCGATTTCAGGTCTGTAGTTTTTGGTTTTTGGAAATGTCTTCATTTGTCCTTTATTAATGGAACACAATATTATTCATATGACTATCACAACTGGCTCGGCAGATTTTTTGGCAGGAGATGAAGAATTTTACAAAAAAAAAAATCGTGTTTTCAGATGAAGCACATTTTCATTTGGTGGCTATGTCAATAAACAAAACTGCCGCAGATGGTGTTCAGAGAAACCCATACGTGACTATTGAGAAGCCAATGCATCCACAACCAGTCACTGTTTTGGACTGGCTGCATCATTGAGCCATTTTTCTTCGAAAATGACCAAGGAGCCACCGTTACCGTCATCGTTACCGTCATCGTCATTAAAGAGAATGACTTTGACGACATTTGGTTTTAACAAGACGGGGCCACATCTCACACAGCCAACGCCATCATCGATATTTTAACCATGGTTTTTGAAAAACAAATAATCAGCCGAAATTCTGATGTCAAATCACAGCTTCGAGGTGGCCAGAAGTGATTTAAGCCCTTTGGATTATTTTCAGTAGAGAGCCGTTAAGGATGAATGTTACGCAAAGCAGTGAGAGACAATTGAAGCGTGGAAACATGAAATCGAAGTTGCCATTGAAGAGATTCGATACGAAACAATCGAAAATGTACTGAAAAATTGGGTTGATCGGAGGAGGTACTGCCAAGCCAGTTGTGGTAGTCATATAAATAATATTGTGTTTCATTATTAAATGACAAAGTTCAACCTTGAACTAATTAAACCAGAAATTTGAAAAAAAAATACGGCGATCTATTATTTGGACCCAATTTTCAACAACTCTTGCACACATTTTGACCGAAACGTTGGCAATTTCGCGTTGGATGTTGTCTCTGAGCTCGTCCATAATTGTTGGCTTAGACCAATGACTTGATGAGGCCTCATGGGCTGATCAGAGGAGGTACTGCCAAGCCAGTTGTGTCAGTCATATGAATGATGTTGTGTTTCATTATTAAATGACAAAGTTCAACCTTGAACTAATTAAACCAGAAATTTGAAAAAATATCAGTACTTTTTTTACAGCCTATTCAAATTTAACATTTTAAATGGCCCGGCCTGTATTAGTGGGTTTAAAGGGGTTTGTAAATACAGTGTTTTCCATTAAGGACATAACAATTTTATATACATATTAATAAAACACAGAATATTTAAGATCTTTAGTTCAAATTTATTCCAGGTGTAGTCCATATGTTACATTTTAAGAATGATTTCGATTTCGGCCATATGACCATTAGCACCCCATGTACGGCGATCTATTATTTGGACCCAATTTTCAACAACTCTTGCACACATTTTGACCGAAACGTTGGCAATTTCGCGTTGGATGTTGTCTCTGAGCTCGTCCATAGTTGTTGGCTTAGACGAATGACTTGATGAGGCCTCATGGGTTGATCAGAGGAGGTACTGCCAAGCCAGTTGTGTCAGTCATATGAATGATGTTGTGTTTCATTATTAGATGACAAAGTTCAACCTTCAACCAATTTAAGCAGAAATTCGAAAAAAATATCAGTACTCATGGTTACAGCCTATTTAAATTTAACATTTTAAAAGGCCCAGCCTGTATTAGTGGGTTTAAAGGGTTTGTAAATACAGTGTTTTCCATTAAGGACATAACAATTTTATATATTTATAAAAAAACAGAATATGTATTTGAGATCTATAGTTCAAATTTATTCAAGGTGTAGTCCATATGTTACATTTTAAGATATAAATTCGATTTCGGTCTATGACCACCACGAGCCCGCGTACAGCGATCTATTCTTTGAACCCAAATTTCCACCACTCTTGCCCACATTTCGACCGGAACGTTGGCAATTTCGCGTTGGATGTTGTCTCTGAGCTCGTCTAAAGTTGTTGGCTTTTTGACATAGACCAATGAGTTGATGTGGCCCCATAAAAAGAAATCCAATGGCGTTAAATCGCATGAACGAGGTGTCCATTCGACCGGACCATTACTTGAGATAGCACGTTCACCGAATTTGACTTTCAGTAAATCGATTGTAACGCGTGCTGTGTGGCTAGTGACACCGTCTTGTTGAAACCACATATCGGCGATTTCAAGCTTATACAATTCTGGCTCTCCATTGACGGTAACATGACGATTGTTTTTATCGACGAAAAATACGGTCCTCCGGCATGAAAACCTCACCACACCGTAATATTTTGCGGATGTAATTGTCTCTCTTGAAGCACATGTGGGTTTGTTGCTGTCCAATAACGCATATTGTTTATTGACAAAACCACTCAGCCAGAAATGAGCTTCATCGCTGAAGACGATTTTTCGATGAAATTCTGGATTTTCGTGAAACTTTTCCAGAGTCGAATCAGAGATTTTTTGGCGTTTTGAAATGATAAAGTGACTTAAGTTCTTGAGTCAGTTTGATCTTATTAGGCCAAGATATTTTCATGACTTGAGCAGTTTTTTATTCTGGTTCGAGACCTTTATGTTGTTTCTTTTTCAGAATCAACGTTAAAAGAAGAAATTGGTGAAATGTATTTGCTACGGTTGCCAGGCAGACTGTACAGCTGATTCTAAACCCGCCAAGGTTTTTCTTCAGCAGTCTTTGGCAACGATTACTTCGGCCACAAATCAAATGACTTATACGGGAGACTCATTTTTATTAATGAGAATTACCCTTTGCGTAAGGCAATCTTCAACGCGCAATATACGCCACAATGTGCTTTGAGTTATGCCCAATTCCTGAGAACGACGTGAAATCGACTAATTTGGCTCATTTTGAACGGATACATTTACGGCTGCGATATTTCGTCGCTTCCACTATAGCACGCACAGCCTGTCGGGTGACGATAATTACGGCCGAAAATTGGAGTAAGCGCTCCTAAAATTGCGACCACCGACTCAGAATTTCGCTAGTCATTTTTAATGATTTCCAAGCGTTGCTCGTAAGTGAACTTTTTATCATGATGAGAATGTTGACTTCGACCAACTTTTGGACACTGAAAGATCATTACAAATGTTTGAGGGTGCGTTAACATTAAGATACGAATTTGTTATGTCCCTATTGGAAAACCCTTTATTTGTTATTCTAAAATAAGTATCAGTGATCAATAGCAGACGGCTTCAAAGTCCAGATTCCCTACATTAGACCTGTTTGCCCTAAAACTGATTAAAAATAAATTTGTAATTAGGAATTAGGCAACATAGGGACTGGATCAATATCACTAAACCAAAATAAAATGTCTCCGTTGTTTAAGGTAAATACGTCAAAACTTGACTTTATTAAAAGTACTTCAAGTACGCTACAACTCGATATGAAGAACTACACACCTACAAATCGGTTATATTTGGAATTTTGCTACATTTTTCCAAAAAGCTGATTAAAAAAATGGAAAATACATCACCGAGTCTCAATGGTTAAATAAACATATATATTTATGCACCAATTGAAATACATTTCAATAAGTTTTCCAATGAAAACCCTATTGTTGAGTAGTAATATGTTGTCAAGAATGAGATATGGTTAATATTTATCCGAATTTGGGGACCAGTTACGCGGGAAACATGGTTCGCCATATTTTATATATTTTATACTTCCGATTATACGGCCGTTCAAAGGAATCGACATAATAGACAAGCTGTTTGGGATTGTTAAACGGAGAAATCGGCGCAGATTGCGAAAAAAGCTCCCCTTCAAGGGACTAAGAAGTACCTCATAAAAAAAGAGCTTAGTTGCTTAAAGTTTTTGCTTATGTAGCCAAAAAACGTGCCATGGTTGGAACCGAACCATCTTGTGTTGTTTCGAATCGAATGTCCGCTAAGACTACTAGTGTTTGCTGATTGCAGCAGAATGACTTTACTTCTATCAAAATTTGGACTTTTCTTTGCATATATTTTTTTTTGTGTAAAATTATTTTGTATTGATTCAACAAAAAAAAAATGTGTGGAAGTAATCACAATTTTAGAATTCATTTACCTAAGCTCGCTGTGCCCAACTTTTGCCTGCTCTCTGGCCTTCAAACGGTTAATAAATAATTTGCAGGAAAAGTATGTTGCGGTTATTTTGGCCCATTCCCGTACAATGACTTTCTTAAGCGCATCCATACGGGCATGATTTTTAGTGCTCAGCTTGAATATTTTATTTTCTGGCCATTTCGAAATTCATTGTTTGGATGAAATAAAGTGTGAAACATGATGTTTTTACCAATTTTGGTTCACACCAACTTTGCAAGACGTTGTCGAGTATTGTTGGAACGTCCATTTCTTACGACCGAAATGTTTGCGTGCCCACGGCTCTAAAGCAGATTCGAAAACATTTTCCCGATAAAAAGTAGCATTGACTTTGGTACTAGGCTCGATGAAAATGATTGACCAACTTCTATCGGTAGTCACAGCGGCCCATATCATTGCATGAGATGGAAATGACTTCAAATTTTCGTCAGAGCATTTAGTTAAGTAAACACTATTATTTTGAGACGTTATGAACTGCATGATACAAAAAAGTTATTTATTAGAGTTCACTATAATTGAAAATACGCCACGTTCTTGCAGGCATAACTTCAACTCCTTCGTTTTTTGAGTCTAAAATATTTTTTGGGTTTGTGTTTTATGAAAATTTGTCCATCTACGACCACGCCCGAAAATGCAAGTGGGCGAAAGGCAGCGGTTTAAAAATTTTCGGATTGGTGGTCGGAGGGTTCTGGGTAAAATTGCCATGTTCTCAGCCAGTGGTCGGATTTGTTTTTCTCTTAAAAGTTAGCCCTTTTGTTGTGGTTTGAAGGCTTTACGCTAAGCCCATTTAGGAATATGCGTCGGATGCTTTAAGTCGGGAAATTTCCAGTTTTCTTTTGCCATTTGATTAAAACTACGACGTGGATTTCGTTGAAGTCAAGCCTTCACTTTCCGAAATATTTGAAGTAATGATGCTATTGGACGAAAATTTTTTGCCACCGAGAAATTTTTTTAAATTTGGAAACAAGAAATAATCAGAAGGAGCTAAATCTGGACTATATCGTGGATGCGAAGCAATTTCAAATTGTAATTCGGCCAGTTTTTGTTGAGTTAAAAATGCAGTGTGTGAAGGAGCATTATCTTGATGAAAAATAACTTTTTTTTTCTAAATGCGGCCGTTTTATCTTAATTTCTTCACTCAACCGATCCAATAATGCACAATAATATTCACTATTTATAGGTTTTCCTTTCTCAAGATAATCAATAAATATTATACCCCTTGCATCCCAAAATACTGTGGCCATTACTTTTCCTGCTGACTTAACAGTTTTCGCCTTCTTGGGACCACTTTTACTAGCTCCTATCCATTGTTTTGACTGTTCTTTGCATTCTGGGATGTAGTGATGGATCCATGTTTCATCAACAGCTATGAATCGGCGCAATAACTCTATTGGATTACGCTGATAAATCGCTAAAAGCTCCTTGGAATTGGTCCAATGGACGATTTTTTGGGGCAAATTCAACAAACGCGGCACCCATCTTGCGGATAGCTTTTTCATGTGGAGTTCATCATGTAAAATACTCCAAACTTGTTTTTCGTGTATTTTAACAATATCAGCAAGTTCTCTGAGCTTTATTCGTCTATCTTTAGTCACTTCATTAAATATTTTTCTAATGTTTTCAATAGTAGTAGCAGTTTTCGGTCTTCCAGAGCGTTGTTCATCTTCCGTACTTGAACGACCCATTTTAAATTGTTGAACCCAGGATTTCACGGTGGAGTATGATGGTGCATTATCACCATGAACAGAATCCAATTCATCTTTGATTAATTGTTTAATTACCGCACGAAACTCTTTATTTTCCATTTTGCAAAAATTATAAAACTTGTTTACTTCAATCACCTGTAACAAAAAAAAATCATTAAATATTTCGGAAATTTTGACAGATGGCTTATAAAAGATTGCTTTTAAAAAACAAAACAAAAAAAAGTTGCTAGTAAAACAGAAAATGTGCCAGGCCAGTTAGTTTTCCGGTCGCCCTCGTATACACCACCAAAGCGAAGTCAACTATTGACCTCATAATTTTGGTATGTTTGCTTTAATCAAACAACTCGAAATTAGAAGGGCTATGTGTTTTATAATAATTACAACATATTTTTTATATGCATTTTTTAGTTTTATTTAAACATATTATAAACAACTAGATTTGATAATTTTTAATTTGATTGTATTTAAGAAATATCTTTTATTTAGTTCATTCAAACAGTTGGCTTTTGATGCACTTTCTCAAAGTGACTCCCTTGTATATTCTGAGCATAATTCGATCCAATCTGGGCAGTTTTGCCAGTATTCGCACGACGCATTTCGATAAACAGCTTCCATATGGGATAGATGACGATAATTTCACAGCCTTTAAATAATGGAAAATTATTAAAAAAAAATATTAATATCGGTCATTTCAAACAATAATGTTATAACTCAAAAATCGGTTTTGCAACAAACAGATAATTAATTGTTATCACAAAATAATTGCAAATTGTATTGTATTGTATTGTAGAGATAGATCAGTTCAAATTACTTTTGAAGCTTTACGGACATGGTACAATCAAGAAGGTATAGTCACTGGCCCAACAATAAAGAAACAGTTCGATTTACTATCAAAGTCACTTAAAAGTAAAGGCCAAAAATAATTGTTTCTGAATGTTTGATATACATTTTAGGTCTACAAACTCCAAGAATTGTCTTTGTCAAGTTTCAAAATCTGCTTACTCCATAACACTACCTTCTTTATTGTACTTAGTAGGGACATAAATACTGTTACACACGTTTTATGTTGTAAAATAAAAAGTACTGAATGATTTTGGACCAAATATTTTACAATATATTTATTGATGTATATTGTATCCAAAAAGAATCTACTTATTCGATATGTCCGCCTTTTGTCTTTACACACGCCTTAAGTCGCACTGGCCAATCGTCAATAGCTGCACGAACCTCGTCCATTGTTAATTGGCCACAGCTCGAACCAAAGCAGTCTTAAGAGATCCACTGTTGGGGTATCTTTTGTGACAAACCTTGTCCTCTAAAACCGTCCATAATTTGTAATCCAATGGGTTCAAATCTGGACTGCCTGAGGGCCATTCTTCAGAGGAAATGAACGCTGGCAAATTGTTTCGAAGCCAGGCCTAAGACGTTTTAGCCTTATGGGCCGGCGCAGAATCCAGCTGGAAAGTCCAATGGCTGGTTTTTGAACAGGGAATTGTTAAGAGGCTTGACAACAGCTTCCAAAACGGTTTCTTGGTAAACTTTGGTCGATGTTTTGACTCCTTGTTCGCAGAAATGCAGGTCAGTAACCCCATCGTAAGAGACACCCCACCAAACCATGACTGGAGCTGGGTGATGACCCTTTTCCACCCTTGGGATCAGTTCAGATGCTTCCTTAGATAACCGCGCATACACTCTATCATTTTGCTTGTTAAATTTTTCCTGAACGGTAAACATTTTTTCATCGGTGAACAACATTTTTCTGTGCAAGTTAGCGTGCTTCACCAAAAGAAGTTTGCATTTTTCAAACCTATTATTTTTAAAGCTGCAGTCAATAAATGTCCGGTACGTCTTTTGAAAGCCCCAAGTCCCAAGTCTTTTTTAATGATTCGACTCATGGACCTTTGCGTGATATTCATCTCACAGGCCATGATTTTCTGTTTTCGGAGCGGATTTCTGTGAATTCTTGATTAAACGGCTTTGATGACATGCGGTGTTCGAACAGAGCGTGGGCGGCCCGACCGTTGGCGGCCTTTTACATCTCCAGTCTCCTCAAACAGTTTTATGCATCGGTAGACGAACATGCGGCTAATCTCTAGTGGCCGGAGCGTTTAGAAAATACCGCTTTATTCATTTGAAAAGCGCTATTACAGCGATACGGTGCTCATTATCTGACCACTCCATGATGACAGTTGAAACAATTTTAAAATCCCGTTATAGACTAACGCTATGGAGGTTAGCTTTCAAAACCCATATGACATTAAGGGGGTATGTTCAGTTCTACTATTGAAATGGGCTTGTTCAATGTTGTAACAGTATTTATGTCCCTACTAAGTATAATGCATTATGGATTTGTTTTTTAGTTTTTTAGGAAAAAATACTTTTTTTTAAACATCGCCTTTAAGTTATAAGTTTTTTTGGGCAACCTACCAATTAGTACAACAGCATGCAGCAGGAAGTCTAAAGAGAACGAAAAAATGAAGCTTTGATACAGGGTCACACCGCTGAAAAACACTGAAAACAATAGGGCCCCAGCCAGCCATGGTGCCATTAGCATAGGACGTTTCTAAAAAGTACACAAAAAAATTTACACAAATTATTTTAAATGTATTTTTACATATGGTACGAGTATTTTAGGTAGGCGAGTTTTATTTAAAAAGTTCAAAAATTCGTATTTCGAAATTGTTTTCGGTATATTCCGCTTAAAACTTCAAAAAGGATATTAATTAAAAAAAGTAGAACTTTAAAAAGTAAAATACTTGTAAAATTCAACTATGGCCTTATTCAACTATGGCCTCCTTAAATAAAACACGCCTAAAGGTATCGAATATGACCTTTACCATTCCCTTCAATTGTAGGTTTTCAAAATGCAGTGCTTACCTTTACAACTCCATAAATCTTCAGACTCGATAATATTATAACCAACAGGCAGACGCTCAAGCTGAACCCTAGAAGTGTTATCATTTTGCTAAAGTCCTCATTAGTCTCTAAAATAAAAACAAGTAAAAATTATAATAAGTTCGGGTTGGATCGTATATAACCTCCACCTTGGATTCGCTATAGAAGTGGAGAATAATCACAATTGTTGCCCTGTCTCTATGGCGGTCATTATGGGTCCCCAAAAGTCATTAAGATCTAAGCCCCAAACTCAAGTTAATCCTTTGGTTAGACCAATCCTTATTTGTATAGGGTGATCCATCTAGAGGTATTTTTTCAGAACAAAAACATATAAAAAAACGAATCAAGTGTGGAATCTTTATTGGTAATTTGAAAGGACATTTTATGGCATTTATTTTTTGAAAATAATTTTCTTTAAATGTTGGCAACTGTATCATGGAAATGGAAACAAACCAACATTACGCGTGTCATTAAAGCCATACCGGTCGAAATGGTCGAACGAGGCATCCAAATTGGACCCTCAGAATGGAAACCCTGAGGCGTAGTTGCGGACAACACTTGAAGGAAATTAAATTCAAAAAATAAATGGCATAACACGTCCTTTCAAATTACCAATAAAGATTCCACACTTGATTTGAATTTTTATGTTTTTTTGTTCGGAAAAAATACTATTTAATGTTGTACTTTTTTTGGGCTCCTCGGAACCCAATCTCAGTCAAATCTTCCAAATAAATCCATATTTTCGATACGTAGTGAAAGCGGTTGTAATTTGAGTATCCATATGTGCTTATTTACCGTCGGTTCCTTCTTTTGTATATAAGGGCCGTTATTTGGACCCTTTCGGTCCTTTAGTCCGACCCTAAACTCAGCTTCAGTTATACAAAAAAATTATATTTGAATTCGTAGCAAAAATAACTTTAACTTGAGTACCCATTTTGCCACATTGACTTCTTACTGAACGCTCGTTTCAACCATGTCGGACGTTTTTTGGGCTGCACGAAACGTCCAACAACTATGCACTTTTTACGAAACAATAATGTAATTCCCGATCAACAGTCCCCATTTTACCCACAGTTTGTCCAAAGAAAAAAGTTATAATTTGCATCGAATATACTCAAAGAAGTGTACTTTTTTTCGAAATACCTTCATTACCTGTAATGGTTTTTTTCCCCGGGTCCATTTCTCCCATAAGCCATCATCCTGTCAAATTTCAGGATCCTAGCCTAATTTATTTGACTGCTTTCAACATACACTTGAACTGACGGAAGGAATATTATAGACCCTCCCTTAGGGATACCCTGTTGAAAGTGGGAAATAACAATTATCATATTTTTGGGTCCTTGACAACAACCGTCGTTTATCGTTTCCATGAAGTCGAGTTCAGTTTCAGTTTAATATTAAAAAGGGACCTAAGGGTAAAAAAATCAAGTTTCACTTTCAAGTTTTTTCAAGTTTCGTTTCGCTTGTTTTGACTGTAACGGCTACAGGGTCTATGATTCGAAGCCCGAATATTGGTAAAATCAGAAAAAACTCAAATTTGAATTTATAGAAAAGTTTAATTTACATTTAATTTCATTAAAAAATTTAAACATACAAAGTACCTTGCCGGCGGACACCCTGTATAAGAAATTGGTCGAATGCTTTGACTATAGCGCGACTATGTTTTTGGCCTTGAGTTAAATCGTAAATAAATTTTTCGTTTTGTACACAGAACAAAATCTGTTTCGTTTCAAGAAAAAAAAATCATGAATTCAACAAAAAAAATTAATAAGGTTTCCTGTGATAAATAATTTCAAATATTAACTAATATATTCGTACGTTGTTTATCGAACATTATTCCGATTTCAAGTGATAAACAAATTCACATATCTACAAAAAGTTGTAAGCCTTTTATAGAAATATTTTCATTATGAGGTGATGAACAAATTCTCATATTTTTAAAAAAAGTTGTAAAATTTTCTCAAAAAGCAGTTGGACCTCAAGCAACGAATTTGCTGGAACCAGCGTTACCGTTGTGCGACTAAAGTGGCAATTTGACCCTGTTTTGAAGCCATGTGACTTTTACTGCCCCTTTTTGAAAAATCCCCTTTTTGCCCCATTTTGATAATTTCGCTACTTTTCACAACTTGAAGTATTTGTATGCCATAAGACTTTAACTATCTTGACCAAGTGTCTGAATAAATTCATATAATTAATAAACCTGAGGCATTTATATATGAATTTAAATTATTAGAATGTAAGGCTATTGATAAATCATATGAATACCTCATTGATAGAACAGACGTTGAAATTCTTAGTTGAAGATAGGTAATTTTTTAAAAATAATTTTAATGAACGTTTATTTCAAAATTACAGACGTTGTACGAGGTTTGCTATTTATATTTCGAGTCCGGCAATAAAAACACAATAATCTATCATTGGAAATGGTTTTATTGCTTTTCAAAATATTCTCCTTTAAGATCAATACACTTTTGCATGCGCACAAACCAGTTTTCGAAGCACTTCTTCCACTCCGATTGAGACACCTCCAGAACATGATTTTTGAACGCTTCAGCAGCTGCTTCGGGCGATGAAAAACGTTGACCACGCATTTTTTTCGCGATGCTGGGTAATAAGAAGATGTCATTGGGTGCCAAATCAGGGCTGTTCGGTGGATGGCCCATCAATTCAACATCTTGAGTGGTCAAATAGCTCATCGTTTCAGCTGATGGGTAAGAGCTCGCATTGTCGTGATGCAAAATGATCTGGCATCTCTTATTATCTTTCCTCATTTCTTCGAACACTGTTGGCGAACAGATAGATGGTTGTATACCACTCAGAATTAACCGTCCTACGTTCCACTTAAAGCACTGTGGCAACACGGCCGCAATCATTTGCTTCGATGTACTTCTTCCACAAACAACTTTTGTTGGATTTGGCTCGTCTTGAAAGACCCATACGGTCAATTGCTGTTTTGTTTCGGGTTCATGGGCATAGATTAATGATTCGTCACCTGTGACAATGTTTTACACTCTGCCTTTGAGCTACCGCAGGTATATTTTTTTCACCTCTCTTTGCACCAATCCATACGAGCTTTTTTTTTGAGCATTCGTCAAATTATGTGGGATCCAACGAGAACGAACTTTTTTCACGGCCAAATAAACATGGAATGAATAGGTTATTGATGCTTGTCATGCTAATGCCCAAGGATGCCTCAATCTCGCGGTATGTCACATGTCGGTCTTGCTTAATCAGTTCACGCACAGCATCGATGGTTTCTGGCAATGTGTCCGATGTTGGAAGTCCTTCACGAAATTCATCCTAGAGCTAACGGAGTCCGAGACTGATCTCTTGGTACCAGCGATGAACAGTGGTTTTTGATGGTGCTTCATCGCCAAAAGTCGAAAGAAGTTGATTAAAATCCTCTTGTCTCGATAACCTACGCCGAAAATCGTAAAAAATCATCGCACGAAAATTTTCACGGGATAATTCCATTTTTTGACTTGACTTTTGAGATGAATTTCACAGTTCAACACATGATTTTGTTTATAACTTATTTTTTTAAATTCTGAGAATCATAAAAAGTCATCAATGTTTTTTCCAAAGAGTTGTGTACATATCTAGAGCAAATTTTTGAAATTCTTACCTTCACTTAATTGTGCATAAAAGCGAAACGCGTAAATCGATGTTCATGATCTATGTCTCATTTTGTTTATAGGTTATGTGACTTTACGTGAAAGTAAAAGGACGTCACACTTTTTACCGTTTTGTAATTTTTATGAATTAAAAAAAAACTTTAAATTTTAAGTCAAATAATATTTTTTTCTTCATACATTTATTTAAAACTGCGACTCTGTTGCTTATGTAGCGAAACGTTGTATGAACAGATTAAAGGAATTGTAATTTTTAATTTTTATACCCTCCACCATACAATGGAGGGTATATTAGTTTTGTCATTCTGTCTATAACACCTTGCAATAATCATCGGAGACCCAAGAAAGTATATATAGTTTTGATCCTTGTAAAATTCTTAGGTGATCCAGCCATGTTGTCCGGCTGTCCGTCTGTTGAAAACAAGATAGACCTGCATGAAAACAGCTAGGGAGCTGAAATTTGGCACAAACATGTGTAGTTAACCTAGCATGGTTGGTATTGAAAATGGGCTATATAGCTCGACGGGAAGTTGGTGTTGGAGACCCTCAACCGACACTACCTCATAAAAATTATTTTTTTATTTGGAAATATCCGTCCAGTTTCTTGAGCAAAATCACTGAAATTTTGCAAATAATAATCTCTATATAGGCGCAATCATCTATGTAAAAATGGTTAAGATTGGGCCACTATTTCTTGTACCTCCCACACAAACGGCCTTATGGGCCTTGAGAAATAATATGACTATAACTCACCACAAACTTGACCTATCGAAATGAAATTTTACACATCAAGATTTCTATATACAACACACTTCTACGCTGAATTCGGTTGAGATCGGTAAAGCCCTACTGGTACCTCCCACACTAACGGTCTCATGGGCCTTGAAAAATAATATGACAATAACTCACCTCACACTTGACCTATAGAGACGGCATAAAGATTAATACATAGAACAGACGTTTGCGCTAAATTTGGCTAAGATCGGAAAGGCCCTACTGGTACCTCCCACACAAACGGCCTTATGGGCCTTGAGAAATAATATGACTATAACTCAGCACAAACTTGACCTATCGACATTACATTTTACACATCAAGATTTTTATATACAACACACTTCTACGCTGAATTCGGTTGAGATCGGAAAAGCCCTACTGGTACCTCCCACACTAACGGTTTCATGGGCCTTGAAAAATAATATGAGAAAAACTCACCACACACCACACCTATCGAGACGAAATTTTCTACATAAAGATTTTTATATAGAACACACCTTTGCGCCAAATTCTTTTAAGATCGGAAAAGTCCTACTGGCACCTCCCACACAAACTGTCTCATGGGCTTTGAGAAATAATATGACGATAACTCACCACAAGCTTGACCTATCGAAATGAAATTTTGCACATAAAGATTTCATATTGAACACACTTCCGCACCAAATTTGGTTTTATTTGGGAATCTGGTGGAGGGTATCCAAAGTTCGGCACAGCCAAACTCAACATTATTTACTTGTTTTAAATTTGTTTCAGCTTATTCGGACTATTGGTTCTCGAGTTATGACAAACAAAAGAGCCTAAAACGTGACAAATTCCCCTACACGATACTTACTAACTTCAAATTAATTATTAAATTATTATTTGATGTACCTTGATCAAACGAATGATGCAGAAGTTCTTCTTTTTGGGGCTACTTTCACAAACAATTATCAGAATTGAGTCCCGAATCAATCACCTGAAAAATGTTGTACTGTGTTTTTCAACACACTGCGAACAAAACAATTCGCCCTCAAATGACAAAACGTTCTGGGTGAAGTTATGCTGAAAAATGTCAAAGTTTCCCATGGAAGTTCCAGTTTGCATCTGGGAACACTGGTATTGTCAGGAGCCGAAATATAAATAGCAACCCTCGTATACTTAACTGAAACATTTTCTGCGAATATTCCAAAATTGGTTTGAGCGAATGTTTAGTATGACGCGAATAATTCGTTACAACCCTTACTTTCAGTCACCTGAGAAACTTTATGACACATAGCCACCATCGTGTAAAGTTGTAGGATCCTAGCTTATTTCGTTAAGCTCTTATCGTGGTTCAAATAAACGCTCAAAGCGACTATCAATAGTTTATATACATTTAAGGGTCTCCAATCCATATTTCGAGTTCTCTTTACGGAATGACAAATTTAGTTTACACTTCATCCTATGGTCGAGGTTATAAAAACCCATTCATAAAATTTTCACTCCGAAAGCCAGCCAACACACTACACTCCTTTGACCGAATGCTCAGACGAAAGGACGAACGGACATGGCAAGAACGTTTTAGAATTTTGCGACGATCAATAGTTTATATAAATTTTAGGGTCTCCAATCCATATTCCGAGGTCTCTTTACGGAATGACAAATTTAGTTTACACTTTATCCTTTGCTCGAGGTTATAAAAACATATTAAAAAAATATTCACTCCGAAAGCCAGCCAACACACTCTTTTAACCGAATGCCGGTCCACCACTTACCACCAAATTCATCCCGTAATGCCAGAAAATTGACCAACCTTCCCAGCATTGATATTGCCACAAGAAAACTGGCCAGAATTGTGACGACACCAATAATGATTGTGTGTTTGGCCAGAAAATCGAATGTCATTTTGAAACAAATTCCAATTCAGTGCTCTCCGATTGTATAAACTTTCACAACGTGACCGATTCGAGTTTGTCGGCGAACTACTTTTTTCAACTGACGAAATACGGATCGTGTAGAAAGAAAATTAATTGGTTTTTGCATGTCACTCCAGATCGCCGCATGTGAAATTCAATCTTTGTTGGAATTTCTAACGAAAACAATAAATGGAAATGTGTAAAAAAATCCCCATACCAGTTGGTCATTAACTTGGCGATAACATTGAACTGCACAATGGGCTGTTGTTGTTTTGTATTTCGCTTTAGTAGTTCAAGTTCAATACTAGGGAAATATGAATTTTTGTATCCATAACGGCGCCAGAGGTGGGGGTAATGCCTCTCAGATGCAGGAAATAGTTTGGTGAAAATGTAACCTACTAAACTTAAACAGTTGTTTGCACTGTCTTCTCGGTTCGTTTTCTGTTGCGATTACAAAATATTTGCTTCTTATCTAGGAATTTAAACTAAACAAAAAGCTTATACACAACAAGAACACATTTGGTTTTTCGTTTTATTGCGTGGTTGGGTGTTTCTACAAGTATTACAGGTTTTATTAATACAGGCTGGGCCAAAAGTTACCAAGCCGTTTCAAAATTTAATAACTTTTTCGTTATATATGTGACAGCGCATAGAGAATTTTTCTTTTCTTTTTTTGATGTGGACAACATCTGAACATTGAATGAGACCGATCACATGCCCCAAAAGTGTTCCCTCCCAGAGATTTTGCGCAAAATAGAAAGGGACCTAAGGGTAAAAACCAGTTTTGTACAGGAGAGCCATTTTAAAGCTTAAGTCCCTTTCTATTTGCGCTTAGAATCGTCGACTTCACTTTCATAAAACGCGCATATCTCTGAGAGGAAAAACTTTTGGGGCATGGGATCGTTTTCATTCGATGCTCAGATGTTGTCCACGTCAACAAAAAAAAACGAAAATTGATTTTTTTACCCTTAGGTCCCTTTCTCTATGCGCTGTCACATATTTTTTTTTCAGATTATACTTAGTAGGGACATACATACTGTTACACACGTTATATGCTGTAAAATAAAAAGTACTGAATGTTTTTGGACCAAATATTTTTTAATATACTTATTGTTGTGTATTGTATCCAAAACGAATCTACTTACTCGAAATGTCCGCCTTTTGCCTCTACACACGCCTTAAGTCGCACTGGCCAATCGTCAATAGCTGCACGAACTTCGTCCATTGGAAAATTGGCTACAGCTCGAACCAAAGCAGTCTTAAGAGATCCAATGTTGGGGTATCTTTTGTGACAAGCCTTGTCCTCTAAAACCGTCCACAATTTGTAATCCAATGGGCTCAAATCTGGACTGCCTGAGGGTCATTCTTCAGAGGAAATGAACGCTGGCAAATTGTTTCGAAGCCAGGCCTGGGACGTTTTAGCATTATGGGCCATGTCTGGTTTTGGAACAGGGAATTGTTAAGAGGCTTGACAACAGCTTCCAAAACGGTTTCTTGGTAAACTTTGGCCGATGTTTTGACTCCTTGTTCGCAGAAATGCAGGTCAGTAACCCCATCGTAAGAGACACCCCACCAAACCATGACTGGTTTGGTGGGGTGGTGACCCTTTTCCACCCTTGGACTCAGTTCAGATGCTTCCTTAGATGACCGCGCATACACTAACATTTTGCTTGTAAAAATTTTCCAGAACGTTTAAAATTTTTTCATCGGTGAACAAATTTTTTCTGTGCAAGTTATCAGCTTGCTTCATCAAAAGACGTTTGCATTTTTCAATCCTATTTTTTTTTAAAGCTGCAGTCAATAAATGTCTGGTACGTCGTTTGAAAGCCCCAAGTCCCAAGTCTTTTTTAATGATTCAACTCATGGACTTTTGCGTGATATTCATCTCACGGGCCATGAATTTCTGTTTTCGGAGCGGATTTCTGTGAATTCTTGATTAAACGGCTTTAATGACATGCGGTGTTCGAACAGAGCGTGGGCGGCCCGACCGGTGGCGGTCTTTTACATCTCCAGTCTCCTCAAACAGTTTTATGCATCGGTAGACGAACATGCGGCAAATCCCTAGTGGCAGGAGCGTTTTGCTAATATCGCTTTTTTCATTTCACACTTGAAAAGCGCTATTACAGCGATACGGTGCTCATTATCTGACCACTCCATGCTGACAGTTGAAACAATATTAAAATACCGTTACAGACTAACGCTATTGAGGTTAGCTCTCAAAACCCATATGACATTAACGGGGTATGTTCAGTTCAACTATTGAAATGGGTGTGTTCAATGTTGTAACAGTATTTATGTCCCTACTTAGTATTTCTGGCCTAATAATGAAAATGCGAATATTTATCATCAAAAATGGTTTTTATTGTTTTTCAAAATATTCTCCAGCATGATTTTTACACTTTTGCCTGCGCTCAAACCAATTGTCGAAGCACTTTTTCCACTCCGATTGAGACACCTCCAAAACATGGTTTTTGAACGCTTCAACATCATCATCTGGCTACGAAAATCGTTGGTGGGGGAATAAAAAGAAGTCATTAAGTGCCAAGTAGGGGCTGTACTGTAAATGACCTATCAATTCGATGCTTTGGCCGGTCAAAAAGGCGCTGGTTTCAGCCGATGTGTGAGAGCTCGCATTGTCATGGTGCACAATGATTCGTTTTCCCGTGTTCGTTTTTCGAATTTATCCGAAGACTTCAGGCAAACAAACGGTGGTGTACCACTCAGAATTGACCGTCCTACGTTGCTTGAGCGGAACAGTCGCCACATGACTAGTTTTGCCGAAGACACACGCAGAAAAAGTATGGTTGGGGTAACAATATTCGAAGAGCACCATACTATTGTTGGTTATATGGTTGTGGCACAACAATATTATGATCATCACAACAATAGTATGGTTCACACACAACCATACTATAATCCCCATAACAATATTATGGTCCTTACAATAATAGAATCATTCACACACAACCATACTATGATCCCCACAACCATATTATTATTCACATTCAACCATACTGTGATCTCCACAACCATATTATGATCCTCATAACCATAGTTTGTTTAACGTACAACCATAGTATGATCCTCACAACCATAGTATGACTTACGCACAACCATACTTTTATCCCCAAAATTGTTTGTAAAGACTGGAATACGTTGTTATTCAACAATAAAGAATTTTATTAAGTAAGTTATGTAACAACAGTTATACTATACTAATAGTTAGTTTTAAATATAATTTTTATTACTATTATTGCGGAAGATTCGTAAAAATAACATTGTCAAATTAAAAAAAAATAAGGTTTAGCCGGTATGATTGGCGAAATTATGTTATTGTAAACATAAACCCCATGAAAACAATACTTTTGTCCAACCAACCAAATTTATATTGTTGCTACAACCATGTTTTCATTTTTAAATTTGCCAACAATACTTTTGTTACATTTCAACAATATTAATATTGCCGCAAGTATACAACTGTCAAAATGAAATTCAAAAAACAATACTATGGTTGCGACGACCATAGTTTTACTGCAGAGAACATACTATTGTTGCCGTGACCATATAGTACCATATCTTTTCTCTGCGTGTACAGACGACCATTTGCTTCGAAGTGCTTCTTCCACGAACAACTTTCGTTTGATTTGGCTCGTCTTCGAAGACCCACACGGTCGATTGCTGTTTTGTTTCGGGCTCATGCGCTTAGATCCATGATTCGTCATCTGTGACGATCTTATAAATGACTTTTGAAGCACCACAATCGTATTTTTTTCAAAATTTCTTTGCACCAAACGACACGAGCCTTTTTTTTCGAGCGATTGCCAAATTGTGCGGGATCCAACGAGAACAAACCTTTTTTACGGCCGGATGTTCATCCAATATCGATTTTATGCTGGTGGAAGAAATACCCAAGTATGTCTCTACCTCATGGTATGTCACATGACGATCTTGCACTATCAGTTAACGCACGGCATCAATGTTCTCTGACACAACGGCCGTTTTTGGACGACCTTCACGACCTTCGTCATAGAGCGAGCGTCGGCCACGATTGAATTCATTAAACCAGTTTTTCACTGTGCTATAGGATGGTGCTTCATCGCCATACAAAGATTTAAGTTCATCAATGCACTCTTGTCGTGATAATCCACGTCGAAAGTTGTGAAAAATGATCGCACGAAAATGTTCACGAGTTAATTCCATTTTTGTTTGCTAAATTGACTTTTTTAAGTCACTGTCAACAACACAAATGACGGTCGTATGTCAAAACGTTCTAAGTATGTTTATACGAAAAAAAGTCAAACTTTCCAATGGAAATGTCAGACGGCGCCAGAAATATATATAGCAAGCCTCGTAACACTTGGAGAATAAATAATGGAGAGATTCACAACTGAACAAAGACCCAGAATAATAGAATTTTATGATTTAAATCAGCGATCCCTTATTTTAAAGCAAACGCATAAGTGATGAAGCTCATTTTTATTTGAATGGCTTTGTTAATAAGCAGAACTGCAGGTTCTGGGGTTCTGATAATCCAAGAGCCTTTCATCAATTGCACCCAATTAGGTGTACAGTATGGTGTGGTTTCACGTCTGCAATCCTTCAACTTAAGGCCAACCTTAATGCAGAAATTCGTATGCTACAGCCACAAACTTTGAAAGATGTTATGGAAAATGCTCTAAAACGAGCCCATCATTGCGAAGCTGAAAACGGGGTTCATTAAAGTGACATTATTTTTCATGCAGGGTGGAGCGAGGTAATTTGCTTTTTTGCACTGCAGGCTGTGGCGGCACTGTTGGTCGAAGAGAGTGGAGAGTATGCGTGGCTTTTAGTGGCTGACGGGAGATTTGTATTCGTCTAACTTTCAGTTGCCATCATGCCTTAGACACGTGAGGAGAGGTCATTTTGTGTTGAAGCGTATTTTTCGAATGCGCACTCGATCATTGCAGTGCAGCGTGCTTTTGGTTTACGATTTGCTGTTCCTCCACGCGGACGTGTTCCCGGACGGCAATCAATTGTAAAATGGGTAACTTTATTGAAAACAGCAGGGAATGTGTCATGTGTACGAAGGGGACCTGGCAAAAGGATTACTTGTACAACACCACAAAACATCGAGAGAGTTGGGACAACAGTACTGCAATCTCCGAAACGCTCTGCTCGGAAGCAATCACTTGTTCTTGGCATTTCAAGACGGTCTCTCTGCCGGATTCTTCATGATGAACTGAATTTTCTCCCGTATAAAATGTGCGTGGTCCAACAATTGTCAGCACTGGTCTATATGACACGGCGGACCTATGGTGAAGACATTCTTGCAAACAATACCCCGTGACGCAATTGTGTTATTTTCTGATGAAGCACATTTTCACCTCAGTGGGTGTTTAAACAAAGAAAATTATGCGGTACTGGAGTAAAACAAACACCAGAGAACTTTACCAGGGACCTCTGCATTCGGACCGTGTCACTATTTGGTGCGCCATATCACGAGTAGCTATCATTGGTCCTTATTTTTTCCAGGATAGCCTTCTTGCCGTAACTGTGAACTCCGAACGGTACTTGACTATGATACGGGATTTTTTCAGCCGGCTCTTGAGGCAATGCAATTAGAGGATACATGGTTCCAACAGGGTGGTGCCACTGCACCCACAGCGAGGTTGACCATGAATTGTTTAAGGCAAATGTTCCTGGACAGCTTATCTCTTTAAGGGGTGATGTGAAATGGCCGGCGCGTTCACCAGACTTAGCCCCATGCGATTTTTATCCTTTGGGGCTACCTGAAGTCGAAGGTGTATATCAACCGCCCCAACACTTTGAAAGACCTAATTAACAATATTGAGGCTGAAATTGGCAGAATACCAGTCGACATGCTTGTTAGAGTTCGTGAAAACTTCAGAAAACGTATGCAGCAGTGTGTGGATACGAGTAGCGAGGTCGACATTTGCCAGATACACTATTTAAAACCAAGTAATTTAAAAATTTCCATACTGTTTAATACAGGGTGATCTATCTAGAGGTATTTTTGCAGAACTGCGCCTCAGGGTTTCCATTCTGAGGGTCCAATTTTGGATGACTCGTTCGAGCATTTCGACCGGTATGGCTTTAATGACACACGTAATGTTGGCTTCCAAAACCTAAATCGTAGCTGTCTTGTCAGCATAGACTTTGGACTTTACGTAACCCCAAAGAAAAATGTCTAAAGGTGTGATATCACTCGATCTAGGCGGCCAACTCACATGTCCAAAACGTGAAATTAGCTGCTTTTCGAAATGACCTCTCAATAGATCCATTGTTTGAGCAGCTGTATGACAAGTGGCACCGTCCTGTTGAAACCAATTTTCGTCAATGTTACGAACTTCAATTTCTGGTAGCATTAAGATCGATATCATGGCGCGATAGCGAGCACCATTCACGGTTACGTGCTGGCCTTCATCATTTTTGAAAAACCATGCACCGATGATTGCACCAGCTTATAAACCGCACCAAACCGTGGTTTTCTCTGGGTATAATGGCACCTCTTGAACCTCTTCTTGTTGTTCTTCAGCGACAATTTTGGTTATTGACTTTGCCGTTGAGCCAGAAATGGGCCTCATCACTGAACAGAATTTTGGCGAATCTTCCCGTTTCTCACCGAACGCTCATTTCCATAATACAGTTGCCAACATTTAAAGGTAATTATTTTCAAAAAAAAAATGCCATAAAATGTCCTTTCAAATTACCAATAAAGATTCCACAATTGATTTAAATTTTTTATATTTTTTTTGTTCTGAAAATATACCTCTAAATGGATCACCCTTTATAATTAAAATATAAAAAAGTTTTTTCTAAGGTTCATAATTTTTTTCTATCATTCCCAAATAAGCAAATTATCGCGCTCCACCCTGTACTTAGTGTAAAAAAATTCCATTTTGTATATGATACAATCTGAGAAAAAATCAATAAACCAAAAAGTTATTAAAGTTTTTAAGCCCATGGTAACTTCTGGCCCACCCTGTACCAACCTTAGATTATTCCTTTAGCAATAAATGCCCAATTTTCATTTCAATTCAAAGGCATTTTACAAAAAAGTATATTTTTAAAAATTCCTTTAAGGCATTTACACAAAATTCCTTTTAATCACTAAACACAAAACTCCTTCATGAGAATTCCTCGAATAACTCTAACGTCATTGGCCGATTTTACAGCCGGTCCTTTGGCGGCATTTCCTCAAGGCTAACTTGACTTCCAACAGCATTTTCTCGACGCATTTGCAGAAATTGCTCAGTTGTGGGATATAAAATAATAACTGCCATGCCTGCAAGAAAAGAGGAAACGAGGCATGAATGATTTGAAATAAAGCCAGAAACATTTTAAATCAAAATTACCAACGACTATCAGGCACAGCATCAAGTCCGTGGAGTAGAAGAACCGTTGACTCAAGGTATTGCTGACCACCACAATGCTTAGCAGCAGACTTACGAGAAAAGCCCCCACCAACCAAGGGGCCACAAACACGTGACGTTTCTAGAGGTGGAAATGGAAATTTTACAATTAAACTTCAAATCTAAGCTAAAGAGATCTTCTAAGCTAGACCTTGACAAGGCCCACTATCATTAGAGCGGATAGAGGTGATGCCAGCAATGCCAATGCCATGACAATCACATGTTGAACGACGTAGTTTCGTGCATACTCTGCAAAGGAATAATTTCAACAACAACAGTTAGCCGATATTTTAGCCCTTTATCGCTACTCGTAAATCGCTTTACACATACGACTATAGTTTCCATCTGAAAACAGCACTTTTAATGTTGGCGCTTCCGACAGCACCAACATGAGACTTGTCAGCAGCGTGATGACACCAATGATCACACATTGTTTGGCGAGAACGTTCAATGCCATTGAATTGTTTTTTTTTTTTATTGCCGATTACACAATTAAATTTTAATAATTATTCTGTAATTCAGAAAATAACGAAATCTACTCGTGTTCTTTCTCGTTTTGTGTTCACTTCTACACTGATTAGAAAAAACTGAAATGTTTTGGTTTTAATAATGCCCGGGCAAACGATGCTCAAAACTGTGATAATAACAGCGTCACGCCTCATGGATTTATATGGAGAGAACAAGCATTCGTAGGCTGTAAAAATAAAATTTTACTAAACCGCCATAACTCCTAAACCAAACGTCTAATCACCAAAAGAGCGAAATTTCAAAATCTCCTCTCTTGGGCCTTTAAAGTGGGAATTTCAAATGAAATTGGCCATACCTTATAAAGCGTCTTAAGCTTTAGAATATTAGAAAATCAGGAAAATATAAATCGGGATAAAATGTGATTAAAAAGTGCCAAAACAGACAAAATATCAGCAAGTGAAAAGAACTGAATTTAATAAACACCATTAAATGAAAAATATAAATGGGGGTAAAAAAGGTCAAAAGGGTGAAATATCAAAATGGGAGAAAAGCATTGTTTAATCAACACAATGGCATGAATCATTAATTCCATATCAAGTTTATTAATCCATTTTTCGCTTTTACAGGCAATAATGAGCTTTTATTATAAAGATACTTCAGGGTTCGTGATAATGCATAGTAATTATATATGTCAAAAAGGGTGCTATATAAAAATATGAGAAAAACTATTGTAGATCAACAGATGGTATAGAAAATAGAAAATGGAATAAAAAGAACATACAGAGGGCCATAACAAGCGAAACAACAAAATAAGATAATAAGATAAATGGACAATGGATGGCATAAGAAATATAAATAGGATGAAAAGAGGGAAAAACATACAAAAACCCAAAAAGTGATAAGAAAACAATATGAAATCAACAGAATGGCAACGAAAATAGAAAGGGAAGCAAAATTCGAAATTAAAAAAAAAATAAAAAACCTGTTAAATCATCATGATAATAATATTGGGGTAAAAAAGGCCCAAAACGAACAAAATTATAAAAAGTAGGAAAACAATATAAAAGCCACAAAAGAGACAACAACAACAGTGAGAGAAACAATACCAAACCAACTGGATGGTAGATATAGGAAAGAAGGTAAAACATGTTCGGGTAAAAAACGGGCCAAAACGGACGTAATTATAAAAAAGTAGAAAAACAATATAAAAGCAACAATCAGGGGAAAGGGCCACAATGAAAAATGAGACAACAATACAAAATTATCATGGTACGAGGGCGACCGCAAAACTAACTGGTCTGTTTGGAATATTTTACATGATGAACTCCACATGAAAAAGCTATCCGCAAGTAGGGTACCGCGTTTGTCGACTTTGCCCCAAAAAATCGTCCGATGGACCAATTCCGAGGAGCTTTTAGCGATTTATCAGCGTAATCCAATAGAGTTCTTGCGCCGATTCATGACTGTTGATGAAACATGGATCCATCACTACATCCCAGAATGCAAAAAACAGTCAAAACAATGGATAGAAGCTGGTAAAAGTGGTCCCAAGAAGGCGAAAACTGTTAAGTCAGCAGTAAAAGTAATGACCACAGTATTTTGGGATGCAAGGGGTATAATATTTATTGATTATCTTGAGAAAGAAAAAACTATAAATAGTGATTATTATTGTGCATTATTGGATCGGTTGAGTGAAGAAATCAAGATAAAACGACCGCATTTAGAAAAAAAAGTTATTTTTCATCAAGATAATGCTCCTTCACACACTGCATTTTTAACTCAACAAAAACTGGCCGAATTATGATTTGAAATTGCTCCACATCCACCATATAGTCCAGATTTAGCTCCATCTGATTATTTCCTGTTTCCAAATTCAAAAAAATTTCTCGGTGGCTAAAAATGTTCGTCCAATAGCGAGGTTATTGCTGAAACTGAGGCATATTTTGAAGGTCTTGAAAAATCGTATTTTTCGGATGGAATTAAAAAACTTGAAAAATGTTTGATGAAGTGTACTGAGTTGGAAGGAGATTATGTTGAAAAATAAATAATAATAATTCCAAAAAAACGGTTCTTTTTATGTTAGGCCAGTTACTTTTGCGGTCGCCCTAGTATAGGGTGTTTTTTATTGGGGTATAGAACTTTAAGTTGGCATCACTTTTATAACTGGCGGCCATTTTGTCAGCTGTCAAGTGATTAATATTTAGTTTGGTTTGCCATTTCATCATGAACAGGTTGACAAAAGAACAACGCTTGCAAATCGTGCAAATTTATTTCGAAAGTAATGGTTCTGTTCGCGAAGTTCACCGCAAGCTCCGGTCGACATAATCGTCTATCAGAGCAATTAATTTGGTTAACCATGGATCGGTTAACATGGACCATTGGATTATTTTCTTTGTGAAGTCGCTCGTCTACGCCAACAAACCAGAAACACGTTAGGGGACTTGGAAGCCAACATTCGTGGCGTTATTGCCAATATACGGCCCCATATGCTCGAAAAAGTGGTTGAAAATTGGACCTGTAAAATTGGCTTTATTCGAGCCAGCCGCGGCGGCCACATGCCCGAAATCATATTTAAACATTAATGGCATAAAATTATCCTTCCAATAAAGCCAAATTGATGGACATTAAAACGATTTTCTTGTGTTTTATTTCAATTCGAAGTTCTATACCTCAATAAAAAACACCCTTTAGTTGCAATAATTGAAATAGAGGATAAAGAGCCAAAACTAACGAAATATAAAATAGTGAGAAAAACAGTATCAAATCAAAAAGATTACAGATGATCGAAAAAAACGTAAAGGGAATAAAATCTAAAACGAGAAGTAATATTAGACAAAACAAATAATACCGTAGCTTGGATTCCGTAGAACGAACGGTTTTTGCGACCCAGGGTTCATAGACCAGGCCCATAGTTCAAGGCCTCCAATTTAGTAGAGTGCAAATTTGGCTCAAATCTTTAATAAATGTATATATTTGGCTTTGTAAGAAAATGGTACTGTTTTTGGACTAATTTTCGGTACCCAAGGAATCTTATACCGATGGGTCAATGACTTCAAATTAGTTTGCTATTACAATTTATATGATATAAGGATCCGTGACCAAATGTTATTGTTGTTTAGTTCCCATATAGTTCAAAGTGGCCCATATGGACCGCTACAAGTTGCAAATTGGCACACATTTTTCACAAAGGTACATATTTAAATTTGTTAGAAAATTTCAGTGTTGCTGGATACCCATATTTTTTAGAACGTTGCGGGACGGTTTTTGGGCCCCAGGCTCCATAGACCACGTCCATAGGTTGAGGCCTCCAATTCAGCCAACTCGTTATATTGATGCAATAATCAGATAATTGAGAAAATTTTTCTGTTTCCGAGGACCCATTTTTGGCAACCTTTAGACTTCCATAGATCCATAGATGAATTAAATTAGGTGAATTCACAGAATTAATGTTATATTTGTATTCCTGGCGAAATTTTATTGCTTTTTATAACCATATGTCCATAGTCAAAGAGGCCTTTTTTAGGCACCTTTTCTGCGATCACTTTTTTGAAAAGTGGAAATTTCAATAATAACCATTAGTGGGCCGAAAAAGCTTCATTGGAAATTATACTCGTATCTTCGAAATTAAGTGTCTACTTAACAAATAAGTGATAATTCGTGGCCCAAAAAACTGGATTTCAGTAGAAAATCTTAATTGGCTATATCTTCTAAATTAAGCATCCACTCGACAAAAGTGTTGAAATTCTTTTTCACCTCCCCTAGGCCCGAAAAATAGTATTTTTAACGCAATATGTTCTTAATTGAACATCTAAAAACATTTTTATGATAACATTTTGTTCAAACACTTGCAGCCTGACCCCAATATTTTGTGTCTTTTCGTTCGCAAAGTTCTTCACGTTGCGATTAACTGAAATCGTGTTGAGGGAAATAATTTCTAAAATAATCGCAAATTTGCCTAGGAAAACGCTTAAAGTCTAAAATTGTACCATTGCTTAGTTGTGGGCCATTGTTCGCACCATTGCTGAAGGTGGCCCCCAATTTTATACTGAAATGTTTACGTTGTCTTTCGCATGGATTTTCGTTCGCTTTGTCGTTCTGATGCCTGTTAGTGGGTGCCATATCAAATTAAATTGGCTACGTCTCTCAAACCGCCTTATCGACAAAAGGGCAATATTTCTTAATAACTTTTGATACTCTCAACTATAGGATGGAGTTTATACTTGAGTTGTCATCCCGTTTTAACAATTCCAAACTCTTATCTGCGACCCTATAAAGTATTTTGATATTGGTGATCGTTGTAAAATTAGACGATTTTGGCATAACCGTCCGTCTGTCTGTTAAAACTGCCGTTCCATATGCATGTATAATAGCTGTATATTGTTTGGTATTGCAAATTTACCAAATCGGGCAAAAGGGAGAAAAAGTTCCTGTTTAAGGGATTAAAAAACTCATGACCAATTGCTATACACTCGATAATAGGAAATGCTGATAAAAGACCCCATAAAGTATATTTACAATGAATCGTTTTAACAATTGTCTTTCCAGCTGCCTTTTCTGTAAAAAAAAACAAACTACAGATCGCACTTTTGAGGCTATTTGTTGATGCTCTGAAACTGTTAATATTGGAAATGGGCCAGATCGGTCAAGTGGTAAACATTTTACCCACACAAGGTTTGAGTGGATCCAGAGATCAACTCAAACCTTGTGAGAAGTGGAGGTGGCAGACTTGCTTTTCTGTTATACAATTCCGTGCAATTCCGACCTATCTCTCTGAACTTGACGGCTGGCAACCCGTCATCTCGTTAGGATCGGATCAACCTCCCATAATCCTCTCCATCAACACAACATTCGACTTTATAATCTGGAAAAGGGAAAAAAGGATGATTGGGATGCTCTCAGCCACCAAACGCGGCTTTATTGATCAACCCATTCCCTCGGATGTTCGGGTAACCGAGATGAAGTTCCGGGCCAACACAGTAGTCGCTCGCCATATCATCCCTGCTGGTCGAATACCCGCTATACGACCAAATTTCCCTGCAGAAACAGCGGAACTCACAGATGAGCTTGTTGGCATCACGTCGCTTCAACCCTGCTCTTCCTAGAACAAGGGATTTTAACTCTGGGATCAGTAGGTCACCGAATATAATCAGAACAAATGGCTAGATCACTTTAAGCAGTGCCACTTAAGTTCCGGAACTGATAAGTTGTGGATAACGGTCAAATCGCTCTCTAACCTGGAAGAAAGGATGATCGGACAGTCGTTATGTTCGGTGATAGAACAGTGATCGATCCAAAACGCTGCGCGAGTTATTTTACTCGCAATTTTATTGAGCACCCAGAGAGTGATAAGGCGAAAAGGAGAGTATTGCGTCGTATCGGCGCTCTCCGAGTTGAAGAGGCACCACCACAATTTTCCGTTGGCGAAGTTGCCCATGTCATCCACAGCGAAATGTCATCAAAGGCGCTGGGTCTGGACGGACTCCCAATGCTGATGTTTAAGGACTTGGATACGCCGGATGTAGAGTACATGACCAAATAAAATCGAAATAATGCATATATTTATCATCAAAAATGGTCTTATTGTTTTTCAAAATCTTCTCCAGCATGAATTATACACGTTCATGCGCTCAAACCAATTGTCGAAGCTCTTTTTCCACACTGACTGAGACACCTTCAAAACATGATTTTTGAACGCTTCAACAGCATCTTCTGGCGACGAAAATCGTTGACTACGCATTTTTTCTTGATGTGCCAGTTTTGCCGAAGAAACAGGCGATCATTTGCTTCGAAGTGCAAATTTAACCAGTTTTTCACAGTGTTATAGGACGGAGCTTCATCGCCATACAAAGATTTAAGTTCATCGATGTACTCTTGACGTGATAATCTACGTCGAAGGTTGTGAAAAATGATCGCACGAAAATGTCCTCGAGTTTATTCTATTTTTTTTGCCAAATTGATTTTTTTCAAGTCACTGTAAGCAACACAAATTATGGTCGTACGTCAATACGTTCTAAGTACGTTTATACTAATTTCAAACTTTCCAATGGAAATGTCAGATGGCGTCAGGCAATACTAAGTGTTGCCTAGGCCAGAAATATATATAGCAACCCTTACAGGCCGTTCTTTTTAAAAGCGCCAGTAGCAAATACGCTTGAAGCACTGCTCCTCCCCTGTCGATCGAACACTTTCCTTGCGCTGATCATCAGCATGAGTTCCGCAAGCAGCACAGCACAAAAACTGCTTTACGCGATATCCCCACACGTATAAGTGGCGCCTAATCAGAACAAGCCCAACGACAGGACGGTCCTCGTGGCTCATGGCCTTACCAAGGCCTTCGACATGGTCAATCGTGCCACTCTATTCGAGGACATTGCAGAAACGTCCCTTCCGCCTAGTTTGAAACTTTAAGTCGTAAAATATATGTGTGGCGCCAGTCACATGTAGAATTTAGAGAGAGAAAGCCACGTGGAGTGATATCTCCTGCTCTGTTTAACCTCTACCTCTCTAAAATTCCTGCACCACTTGAAGGCGTTGAAATTGTGTCGCTGATAATTGCACAATTCTGGCGTCAGGACGTTAAGTACATGGCATATGCAATAAAATCAACTGTTACCTCACTGAATTAGCACGTTTTTCCACTGCGAGGAATATGACAATATAATCAGCCACACTGTTCAGGGGTGCGGTTATCACCAATTACCCTAAAATCCTTGGGGTCACATTGAACAGGGGGTTTCGAGCCTCTGTTAGTAGGGACATAAATACTGTTACAACATTGAACACACCCATTTCAATAGTAGAACTGTTAATGTCGTTTGGGTTTTCAAAGCTAACCTCAATAGCGTTAGTCTGAAACGGGATTTTAAAATTGTTTCAACTTTCATCATGGAGTGGTCAGTTAATGAGAACCGTATCGCTGTACTAGCGCTTTTCAAGTGTGAAATGAAAAATAATTCACAGAACTCCGCTCCGAAAACAGAAAATCATGGGCCGTGAGATGAATATCACGCAAAAGTCCATGAGTCGAATCATTAAAAAAAAACTTGCGACTTGGGGCTTTCAAACGACGTACCGGTATGCGCGGCATCTAAGGAAGCATCTGAACTGATCCCAAGGGTGGAAAATGGTCATCACCCACTTTCAGTCATGGTTTGGTGGGGTGTCTCTTACGATGGGGTCACTTACCTGTATTTCTGCGAACAAGAAGTCAAAACACCGGCCAAAGTTTACTAAGAAACTGTTTTGAAAGCTGTTATGAAGCCTCATAACAATTCCCTGTTCCAAAACCAGCCACGGGCTTTCCAGCAGGATTCTGCGCCGGCCCATAAGGCTTAAACGTCCCAGGCCTGGCTTCGAAACAATATGCCAGCGTTCATTTCCTCTGAGCGTTCATTTCAGTCCAGATTTGAACCCAATTGGATTACAAATTGTGGACGGTTTTATAGGACAAGGGTTGTCACAAAAGATTGGATCTCTTAAGGCTGCTTTGGTTCGAGCTGTGGTAAATTTTCCAATGGACGAAGTTCGTGCAGCTATTGACGATTGGCCAGTGCGACTTAAGGCGTGTTTAGAGATTCTTAGATTCTTTTTGGATCAATAAACATATTAAAAAATATTTGGTCCAAAAGCATTCAGTACTTTTTATTTTACAGCATAAAACAGTATTAATGTCCCTACTCAGTAGTACCCATAATTCCATGCCCAAAAGGACCATTATTCGGTACCCTAAGAACTTTTGATCATGGGTGAAGGTCTTCATTTTGGTCAATTCACAGAATTAATGTTATATTTGTATTCCTGGTCCACGTACTTGATCCACGCCATGTACGACCTGCATGATCTAGAGAGGTGCAGCGGTACAATATTTGAGGCAGGTCTGAACGACATTCACGCGGCAGTGTCCGGCTATAGCGTAAATGTAGTTCTAGGGGAACATCCTCCGGAGATTTCACCAGAGTAGAAGACGCTTCTGGCTCAGCTGAGATGTCGATGGCGCAGACGCCTCCATTCGTATTGGGCGTGAATTGATGGCAACGTTTCGTACGTTTGTCCGGCCGAGACCACTCAGCTGACCCCAGGTCTCTTTGGACGCATCTGGTTGTAATGGAGCGTTTCCTTCACCTGAATACCGTAGCAGATCCCCTATAGAGGAACAGGACTTGAAACAAAATATATTGCTGTAACGCCAATTGTTTATTTAAATAAAGATACTTACCAACAAGTTTTGCCAATATTGTGGAAATAAAACGAGACAATTATTATTTTTTTTTGTTTACTCCGCTTTAAAGTTTCTGGATTTAAACATCTCCGTCACTTTTTTGTTTGCGTTTTTATTCTTTTGGTTTGTTGTAAATTGTTTGTTGTGGAAAATTAACTAAAAATACTTTTATAACAATAAAATTATGGAGGTTTCAAAATATGTTATCCAAAGCGAGAGAATATAAAGCGAGATTATAAACTCTTTATAAGCTGACCCTTATTTCAAATGTTACAAAGAGTTTTGAATAATAGCGGTTTATATTCAAAAAAAAAGAACATCAAATAAATGATTTAAAATACAAACTTTTAAATATGAAAATAAAACAATGCTTAAGTATATTTTTATATAAAAGACTTAAAAGGCAAAAACTTAATTTCCAAATAAAAAGAAAATTATTAAATAAGAGTGGTGGGTTTTACTTTTTAAAACCTTTTACAATCATTTGTGGACCCAGTTTTCTATTATTGCTGACCCCTTGGTTTAAAGGATGTTGAGCGAACAAATGATTTAGAAAGTTTTGAGGGCGAGGAGGTTTTTAGTTATTAAAAATACATAAAGACTTTGTTATAAAATATTTTGTAAAAAACGATTTCACAAATATTAACAATCATTCAGGTTTTTGTTTAAAAAATATTCGCTTTTAGTTTTGGTTTCTTAAAAAGCCCCGTTTTCTTTTTGTAGTTGGAATTTTTTTCTTCATGGCTAATGTGGCACTTAAGATGATATGTTTGGTTTCAAATTTTTATAGCTTTTCTTTTTTTTAATTTCTGGGATGATATGTTTTGTTGGATTGTTTTAGTTTTGTTTTTTTATATAAGCTATTAGCATTTTAAACTTACAATATTTTTCAAAAATAGTTTTGTTTTGTTTCAAAATGAGCTACAAACCACTTATTTTGCTTTAAATCAGTTCTTCTTATAATTAAAGTGTTTTCTCTTTTAATTTTTTTTAAATACAACTCAAGCAGCCTAATATCGTTTATTTTTAACCTCCCTATGGGTTAAAGAAAGTGTGTGCTTTCTTTATTTCTGTTCAACTGAACTGCTTAAGTTAGATTTGGTGTCGAGAAAAAATTTCTTTTTCAAAAAATGTTTTTAATAATTTTTTTATGTTTTTTTACTTTACTTTTGTTGTAGACATTAAGATTTAGTTGTTTTTTTGCTGGTTTTTACATAAAATTACTCTAAAAATTTCAAAAAACACGCTTTAGTTAATCGATAAAGAAAAACAATACGAAAATGATTGTATCTCACAACAACGACGACATTTAGTATTAAGATTTGTCTAAAAAAAAAATATGTTTATTTTTGTTTAGGCTTATAGCGAGTTTGCAGTTTCTATGGGGTGTGAAAAGCAATTTTATTTTTGGATAAAGTCAATGTGTCAAAAATCGCTCAATATCCCATAATAAATTATTTTAGTTCTTCGCCATTAAAGGAAAAAGTTTCAAACCACTTTCGTTTTCTTTTTTTAAATGACAGGATATTTAAATTCTGTGTGAATGTTGTTTATTGTACCGAGTTTTGAAACATCCTAGAATAAATTGAAAACTATCTACATGGAGTAAGATTTCAAGTTGAAAATACTCTTCTCTGAATATCGGTTATTGCATGAGTTTTGGAACATCCTAGAAATAACATGAAAAAAGATTTCAAGTTGAAAATCCACTTTTTGCCTAAATATCGGTTATTGCATGAGTTTTAAAACATCCTAGAGTTCAAATTTCAAAAATACCTCTGTGGAGTAAGATTTCAATTTAAAAATTCTCTTTTAACTATGAACAAAATCTATTTAAAATAATTTCCAATAAACTTTCCTTACAATTTTCCTGAGGTTTTTAATTAATATTTATATTTATTCGGTCTATGAACAAAATCTATTTAAAATAATTTCCAATAAACTTTAGTTTTCCTTACAATTTTTCTAAGGTTTTTAATTGATGTTTATATTTATACGGTCTTTTATCATTATTATGACTTGAACAGTTTTTATTCGGGTTCGAGACCTTTTTGTTGTTTCTTTTTCAGAATCAACGTAACAAATTTGTGAAATGTATTAGCTGTGGTTGCCAGGCAGACTGTACAGCTGTTTCAAAACCCGCCAAGTTTTTTCTTCAGCACTCTTTGGCAACGATTACTTCGGCCACAAATCAAATGACTTATACGGCAGACTCATTATGATTAATGAGAATTACCCTTTGTGTATAGTCTTCGAACTGTGCGTAGAGCATTCTTCAACGAGCAATATCATGTCCACCAATTCCGTTTCGCATGGGTCTTCGCTGAAAACCACAAATGCAAAAAGCACTAACAATGTGCTTTTCTTAATGAATATTAAGAATTATACTTTGTGACCTTTTAAACACACTGAGAAAAATCTGTTTGCAATCGTTACTAACAACACAAATTTGTTATTGTAACCATTAAATGTTTATAATCTTAAGGGATCTTCGGTACCAACACCTATAATAAAAAAAAATCGGAAGAAATATTACAAAATCAAAAAAAGGATTACTTTTTACTTCTAGGTTCTTGTTTTTTTTAAGAACCTGAAAGCGCTCGAAGCCTAGAAAACCTCTAAAGGCATAGTTATGTTTATGCCACAAAAAACATCGTTAATCATATGAGGAATGTAGAAAGAACACAATAAGAAGAATGTTTCGTAATTAGTACAACCATAATTTTTTCTGTGTAGTGCTTGAGATTTCACCAGAGGTGAACACGCAAGAAATATTATCTAAAGAAATGTTACAAAAATGTTGCCTGAGCCTTTTTTTAAGAACCTGAAAGCGCTAGAAGCCTGGAAATGCTCCTAAGGCTCTTTGCAAACGGTTTTTTTAAGTAGGTTGTAAGAATATTTACGTTGATGCCACCGAATTTTTTTTAAAAAAAATATTACAAAAAATACTACATGCCTTAGCGTTGTTTTTTTAAGAACCTGGAAGTCTGGGAAAGTTGCAAATAAGTAGGTTGTAAGCATATTAAGGTTGATGCCACCAAAAAGTTTCTGAAGAAATATTACAAAAAATACTACATGCCTTAGCATTGTTTTTTTTAAGAACCTTGAAGACCTCGAAGCTTGGAAAAGTTCCAAAGGCAAATTGGAGTGTTTTTACAAGTAGGTTGTAAGAATATTTACGTTGATGCCACCAACATTTTCCTTAATGCAGTGCAAGCCTTCAATGAAAATATTATGTTCGTGGTAATGACGAAATATTTCATATAAACTACGAAATTTGTCTATTTTTTTCATAAAAAACATGAAATGATATTTTAAAAATTACGAAAATTCGTAATTTTTAAGAAGTTAATGAAAGTTCTTGCATTAGCGTTGTTTTTTATGAAGCTGAAAGCGCTCGAAGGCTGGAAAAGTTCCAAAGGCAAGTTGCAAAAAGTTTTTACAAGTAGGTTCTTAGAATATTTACGTGGATGCCACCAAAAGTTTCGTTGATGTAATGCAGACCTACACAGGATAATTATGTTCGTGGAAATCACGAAAAATTTCATATTAATTACAAAACTTTTGCTTTTATTTTTCAGCCAAAGAAACTTTTCATAAAAATATGAAAAGATATTTTAAAAAATTACGAAATCTGGCTTGTGATAAAAATTCGTAATTTTTAAGAAGTTAATGAAAGTTCTTGCTTGCATTAGCGCAGAACCTGAAAGCGCTCGAAGCCTAGAAAACATCTTAAGGCAAGTAGCAAAATGTTTTCATAAGTAGGTTGTAAGCATATTTTCGTCTATGTCACAAAAAGTTCCGTTGATACAATGCAAACAGACACTGAACAAATTATGTTCGAGGAAATCACGAAATATTTCATATAAACTACGAAATTTGTCTTTTTTTTTGCAGCCAAAGAAACTTTTTATAAGAAATATAAAAATAAATCAGGTTGATGATAAAAAAATTCGTAATTTTTAAGAACTTAATAAAATATTTTCTTTTTTTTTGTGCAATTTGTTAACGATCAATTTATCATTTACTTGTTTGCTCTAATTGTTCCTATTTTTTAAGAATATTTTTCATATTTCTTAAGAATGTGTTCCGAAAGCTTTATGCGGTAGTTTCATATTTAATATGAAATATTACCTATTTGTCATGAAATTTTTCTTGAGACTTTCATAATTTTTATGACAATATTTCACAATAAACATTAAATTCTTTCATAAAAATTTTACGATTTGTTCATAATATTTTATGAAAAGGTTTCACAAAAAAAAATGAAACTTATTCATGAAATAGTTTTTTTTCGTTTCTTTTTTTGGTCTTTAATAACTACACTAGTTTACAAATTATGATTTTTTTCCTGGTCCAGAGTTCTAATAGATTATGGCCTCCTAAACACGAAAATGAATTTTAAAAAATATTCTTCTGATTATTTTTCAAAGGAGAATTTTTGGAATTTTTTTACAATATTTTATGAGATGTCTTAGATTTTTGGACCAAGCGCTATTGCCGTTTTTCATACAAGCTATTAAAATCAGTTTAATAATTTTGACTTTAGAGGCATTTAAAATTTAAAAAATTTAATTTTTTGTGCAAAAATCACGGTTATAAATTGAAAAAAAATTATATAATAATTAAACAGGGATTAACCGGCTCAAGACCTTTTGCTTCTATATTTAAATAGAAGACAAGTTTTTAACAAAATGGCAAAGTGACATTGATTTTCTTGGCTGCGCACTACTTTTATCATGATTTCGGGCCCATCTTCAGAAACAACCCTCTTCAGAAAGCTTTGCTGCAATTAATGAAGCAAGAGGTCTTGAGCCGGTTAATCCCTGTTCAATGTGTAAAAGCAACAGACCGACATAAAACAAACGAGCTAAATATATATAATAATATAATAATGTTTAGACTTTCTCGAGCAAAACAAACCATGGTTTGTTAAATTAAAATTTTTGTAAAAATGGTAAAGCTACACGTTGTTTAGTGGGCGAAGAAGTACAGTGGAATGAAATTATACATGACTCTATGCTGGGTCCTTAACAAAAAACAATCGGCCGTAGGCATCCCTGCTCTACGGTAAACCTTGGGTTAGTAAAGAAGTAACTAAAATGCTGAAAATCGAAAAATTTACCAGGACGTGTAACTCTACCATTGGTTGCCCAATTTTTATAAACTATTGATTGTTTTTCTAAAGAAAGTCCAAACTTGCTTAATTTATATATACAGTTAAACTTGGATAAGTGGAACGCAGTTAAGTGGAATAACTCCATAGGTGAAACATTTTTTGTGGTCCCACCCCCTGGGATACAAAAAAACTCTTTAAGTGGAATAGAAAACCCACATAAATGGATCGTTTTTTTTTTCTAAATTTACCTCTGTAAATGGAATTCCGCTGTTTTTTACCTTTGCAAGTGGAACAATTTTGTTAATTTCACTCAAAAATGAAAAACATTAACCTCTGTAAGTGAAATTCTTGACTTTTTTACCTCTGTAAGTGGAACTTTTTTGTTTTGTTTTTACTTTTGCTCTACTCGAAACTAAAAATCAAAACAAGGTTTTTGTTACGGAAAGTCTGCTAATGTATCAAATACAAAAAAATACAAACTCAAAAAAAAAATCGTTAAACTACCGTTAGCTTTTTTGTTTTCGTAAACACGGTGGCTCGAGTTTTCAGTTCAATTATACGTAAATTTTAGTCCCTTGAAGATTCCACTTATCCAGGTTTGACGTATATATATATATTTATATTATTGTTTATATATTTTTTCAATTTATAAACGTGACAAAAAATTTAATTTTTTAATTTTAAATGCCTCTAACGGCACAACTTTTGAATTGAATACCTTGTTGTAGAAAAGCTTATTTACTTTCTTGATCAAATCGGTAATAGCGTTTGGGAGTTATGATCCAAAAAGCTGAGACATCTCATAAAAAATCGCAAAAGAATTCTTAATATTCTATCTTGAAAACTTTTTAAAATTTATCTTCGTGTTTAATAGGCCAAAGTCTATAGGAAAAAATATTTAAGACTCTGGACCAAAAGGGCTGTAAACTAGTGTTACTATGACCTAAAGATTGAACTTGAACGTAAAAAATAGTGAAATGTATTAACTATGGCTTTTCATAAGCAGTCTCGGCCACAAATCAAATAACTTATACAGTAGTCTTCTCAAATGAATGAGAATTATTCTTTGCACATTCACAAAATTATGTTCTTTAAAATGACGAATCATTTTCTTATAAAGACATTTTATTGAAAATAAAAATATTTTCGTTAAACATAAAAAGCAACAATTACGAAATTTGTAGGAAAATTATGAAATTTATACGAAAATGTTCCTAAAAATTACGAATACATTTTTTATGATGACTTTTAACACTAAATAAGAAGTTTGACCAAATCGGTAATATCGTTTGGAAGTTATGATCCAAAAAGCTGAGCCATCTCATAAAAAAAATGGTAAAAGAGTTCCAAAAACTTTTTTCAGAGAAAAATAATCAGAGAAATCTATAGGAAAAAAATATTTTTAACACTGGACCAAATTTGCTGTAAACTAGTATTATTATGACCTAAAGATTGAACATGAATGTAAAAAAATAGTAAATAGATTTCTATGACCTTTCTTAAACAGTCTCGGCCACATATCAAATAACTTATACAGTAGTCCAATTCAAATGAATGAGAATTACTCTTTTACATATGCACATGCACAAAATTTTGTTCTTAAAAATGATGAATCATTTTCTTATGAAGACAGTTCATTTAAAATAAGAATATTTTCGTAAAATATATGATGCTTCATATACGAATCACGAAATTTGTACGAAAATTATGAAAATATTACGAAAATATTCCTTAAAAAAACGAATATATTTTTTACGATGACTTTTCATACAAAATAAGAAACTTTTCATAAAACATATGAAGAGCAAATTACGAAACTCTTAAGAAGCTTTTTTAATCGGTTCGTAAATTCGTGAAAGCTTCTTCACAAAATTTACGACAAACTTTGTCAAAAAAAAAAAAATGAACGATTACCTTAATACGAACAATGTTTCGTAAATAGTACGAACATAATTAATTCAGTGTACAGAAATTGTTTATATTTAGCACTATTAACTTGAATTACTTAAAGCGGAAACTTCGCAGGTATTTTTCGAGAAAAACTCTTGATTGACTTTAAAAGATGTTTAAATAAATAATATTTTTCTATTACTTTTCACCCCCATAATTTGCTCTACACGGACGACTACTTGTTCTTTCAACTCTTTTTACCTATTTCCGATTATAATTTATTTTTTCAACGAATAAAAGCTTAAAAATTCTTTATTAAAATAAATAGGAATGTATATGAACTCTTTTAGTAATGTTTTTCCTTAAACTCTAGTGATATGTTATCGATTTAACAATTTTGCAAATTTCCTTGAAAATACATAAAGAGAATTACAAATATCTTTTCTCTTGTTGGGGGGTTAGAGGTTTTTTTTTAGATTTCAAAAAGTTGTTCAACCATAAATCCCTAATGTTACTTGATTGATATGTAGTATGACTGTTTTACATACTAGAACATAAAGATAATACAAAAAAATATTACATCAAATTACACATAAATAGTAGCTTCGTGTAGTAATATTAGGAGAGATTTTTCATTTCAACAGTTGTCTTACAGCTAAATGTGTGTATAAATATCCAAAAAATTAGAAATTAACCTAAAAAAATTAAAATAAAGATCCTGTTTGCCTTCCCTTTTGTTCTCATCGTCGATTCAATTGAATTCTTTTCACCGAATCGAAATAGCAGTGCTCGTATCTATGACAGTTGATTTTGTTCGTTAATATTTTTGTTTTTCAAAGTTTTTTCTGTGAAAGTGTGTAGGGTAGTTAGGTAGGCTTGTAATAGTATGTTTGAGGTGAGGGGGATTTTGGGGTTATTGAGGGTTTTATGTCTTTTACCACAATATTTCTTAAAGTTGGTGTTTCTTTCACATTGATTTCATAGGTGTGCTTTTTTACCACTTCCACCACATGATTCCTTTAAAAAGTACACAAAAACGTCACAAGCAAATTTACTGGCAGTAAACGCCATAACAACACACCATTTGTGTCCAGTAAATCACTTGCTTCACTCGCCGACAGACCGGAACAGTGCATTTTCTCCAAGGGCATGGCCTGGACATAATACTCCCGATTCTCGACGTTCATATGGCAGACGGGTTTCTTTTTCTGTGCCATTTCATCGTCTTTGTTCTTGAGATCTTGCAGCAGTTTGGGGAACCAGGTCAAATCACAGGAACATATTAGGGGATTATCTGTAAAATGGTTAAGCGAAACACTGGTTTTAAGGATTATAATTTTTAAATTATTTTTTAAAAAAAGATTATAATTTTCAAAGTATTTTTTAAAAAAGCGAAATGGCTTAAAAGTTTTCATTGTGCCGGAAAGTAGATTTTTTAAATATATTTTGTATTAGTTTGGCCAGCAAAAAAAATGTCTCATTACCGAGTAATATGGTCCGTAGGGCAGTCAAAAGTCTTTACTACGTTTAATTTGCATTAGATTTGAATTATTTTTACACGGCGCGGACTTTGGACATAAGTACTTTCAAGCACGTTTGCAAAAAGTTAAACAATAAGTACCTAGCAAAAATCCTAGACCCTCTGCATTACCAAATAATGACCTCTCATTACCCTTTAGATTATTTGACAACAACAAAATAAGTATTTACTTCAAACAGCTTTAATAAGTTCAGCTCAGTTGTATCGAATCTCTAGACACATTTTCATTGTTCAGTTCTCTCTTATTTTAAAATTTGTTCTGCCTCCTTTTTTAAAACCTTCTAATTCAACACGTAAATGAAAATACATACACTGAAAGATTGGTGTTCGTTCTATTTACGAAACATACCTCTTATTATGTTCTTCGTACATTCTTCATATTGTTGACGAAGTTTTCGTACATTTCGTGTATTTTGTGAAGATGTTTCTACGAATTACGAACCGCCTTCTTAAAAAGCTCCCAAAAAGTTTCGAAATTTTTCCTTCGTATGTTTTCTAAAATTTTGCTTTTTTGTATAAAAAGTCATCGTAAAAATTTTATTCCTACTTTGTAATCTTTGCTTCATGCTTTACAAAAATGTATTTATTTTGTACGTAAAAATTTTATTCCTAGTTTTTATGACCATTTTCGTAATATTCGTACAGTTTTGTAATCTTTGCTTCATGCCTTACAAAAATGTATTTATTTTGTATTATGAAAAGTTTCTTTTTATTGTATGAAAAGTCATCGTTAAAATTTTATTCGTAATTTTTAGGAACATTTTCGCAATTATCGTACAAATTTCGTAACTGTTGCTTCATATGTTTTACGAAAATGTTTTTTTTTGTATGAAATGTCCTCATAAGAAAATGATTCGTCATTTTGAAGAACATAATTTAGTGCTTGTGCATACGTAAAAGAGTAATTCTCATTCATTTGAATGAGATTACTGTATAAGTTATTTGATTTGTGGCCGAGACTGATTAAGAAAAATCATAGCCAATACATTTCCCTATTTTTTTTTTACGTTCAAGTTCCACTACAGCATGAACAGTCTGTCGGGTGGGACGAATATTACTGCCGAAAATTGGAGAAAGCGCTATTAAAGTTGCGACCACCGACTCAAAATATCGGTAGTAATTTTTAATGATTTCCAAACGTTGCTCGTAAGTAAACTTTACCATGATGAAAATGTTGACTTCGACTAAAGTTTAGACACTGAAGGATCGTTAGAAATGTTTGAGGATGCGTGGACATAAATATACGAAATTGTTATGTACCTATTGGGGCACATAATGGACGGACCCATTTTAATAGGGCTCTGCAAAGTTTTTGTCGAAATTGGTTCATACATACGAGGTTGCTATATATGTTTCTGTCCCCATCGGACATTTCCATTGGGAAGTTTGACATTTTTTAGCATTAACGTACACAGAACGTTTTGACGTACGACCATCATTTGTGTTGTTTACAGTGACATGAAAAAATCAAATTGGCAAAAAAAAAAAATGGAATTAACTCGTGAACATTTTCTTGCGATCATTTTTTACAACTATCGACATGGATTATCACGACAAGAGTTAATCGATGAACTTTAATATTTTTAGGCGATAAGGCACCATCATATAGCAATGTAAAAAAACTGGTTTAATAAACTCAATCATGACCGACGCTCGCTCAATGACGAAGGTCATGAAGGTCGTTCAAAAACGGCCGTTGTGGCAGAGAACATTGATGCCGTGCGTGAACTGATAATGCAAGATGAGGTAGAGGCATCCTTATGCATTTCTTCCACCAGTATACATTAGATATTGCATGAACACCTGGCCGTAAAAAAGGTTTTTTCTCGTTGGATCCCGCACAATTTGACAATCGCTCAAAAAGAGGCTCGTGTCGATTGGTGTAAAGAAATTTTAAAAAAATTCGATCGCGGTGCTTTAAAAGACGTTTATAAGATCGTCACAGGTGACGAATCATGGATCTATGCGTATGGGCCCGAAACAATACAGCAATCGACCGTGTGGGTCTTCGAAGACGAGCCAAATGCAACGAAAGTTGTTCGTGGAAGAAGCACTTCGAAGCAAATGGTCGTCTGTTTCTTCAGAAAACCTGGTCATGTGGCGACTGTTCCGCTTGAGCAACGTAGGAGGTCAATTCTGAGTGTTACACCACAATTTGTTTGCCTGCAGTCTTCGGAGAAATTCGAAAAACGAACAAGAGAAGACGAATCATTGTGCAACATGACAATGCGAGCTCTCACACATCGGCTCAAAGCAGCGCCTTTTTAACCGGCTTAAACGTCGATGTATTGGGTCATCCGCCGTACAGCCCTGACTTGGCTTTCTTTTTATTCCCGCACATCAAGGAAAAAATGCGCTGTCAACGATTTTCGTCGCCAGAAGATGCTGTTGAAGCGTTCAAAAACCATGTTTTAGAGTTGTCTCAATCGGAGTGGAAAAAGTGCTTCGACAATTGGCAAAGTGTATAAATCAAGCTGGAGAATACTTTAAAAAACAATAAAATCATTTTTGATGATAAATATTCGCATTTTCATTTCTTGGCCAGAAAAATATAATAGCAGCCCTTGTATTTGCGAACTATAATTGATTTCAGCAATGTACAGACGGACTTGCGGACATCGTTCCATAGCATCTGATAGTGATTCTTAGTCGATCGGTATACTAAACATGATGTCTTCTTTTTCTTTTTGTTTTAGGTATTACAAACGTCAGCACTTAGACGAAGTACCATATGCCTTAGTGCGCTACTGTCTACAGATGGATTTTTTGATACAACTAAAACCACGCATAATGTACAGAGACTTGTCATTTAATTAATTAACGGTAAGTCCTTATTTTTGGTTTTAAAATAATGCAATGTGTAATAGGAGACTATTATATGGTAACTACTGACTTCGAAAATAAGTAAAAGAAGTGAACAATGAAAAATGTGTCAACAGATTGACATTTTAATGTCAACTGCAGCCACATATCATGCTAAGATCTATTTCATTTATTAAGAGAAATAGCTTATTTGTAGGTTTCAAAGTAATGAAAATGGTAATAAGAGGTTATTACCTGGTAATGCAAGTAATGTAATGGTAATGAATTGAACTTTTAGAAATGTTGATGGGATAGTTTAACGTTATTGTTTTTTTAAAGAAAAAACAAAATACTCTGAGCCCTTAATTGATGAAAAATGCTTCAAAATCTCTTCATCATGACCAAGTCGTTTAACTCACTCGATTTCTAACCGCGAATAAGATGTAAGCGCCAATAAGAAATTTTACAGAAGAGGGGTATTTTTTTGGTTTTTTGTTTTATTCATCTGTAGGATTTGGATACAATTGAATTTGCTATGTCTTTGTAAATATAATATTATTATTAACACGAGGGCATATCAATAATTCCGTGACTTCTCGAATAAAACAGTCTTTTTTAAAAAAAAAATATTTTTCAACATATTCTCCTTTAAGCTCAATTCAATTTCATTTATTCCCAAATCATTTTTTTTGTTTTACATTATAGACTACTTAGTTAAATATATACATATATATTTCCTAGCATACTTTGTACTTTTCTAGGAATAACCTTATAAAATAAATTTGTGGCAAGGCCAGCCCATTTAGTCATTCGTTTTTTTTTAATTTTTCTGTCCAGTCATTAGTTGTAAAGTAAAGAAAAACTAACGGATCGCTCTTATGAGATCATTTTTGTACTTAAATAAAACCCAGTCCAAGGTTTCTCCCTTCCAAAAAAAAAAGATTTTTTGAGTTCCTTAAAAAAGGCATTTGTTTCATCAATAATGTAAACGTTGGAGCTAAATCTCTTTCCACCCAGCCGTTTCTTTAGGTTTGGAAATAGTCACTGAGGGCTAAATTAGGAGGATTTGGCGGATGAGGTACCAATTCGTAACCCAATTCATGCAATTTTGCCATTAAGACTACACCCGTGCATTATATTGATGAAAAAGAATTTGTTCTTGGCCATATGGGGTCGTTTTTTTAAGTCCCCGTTAAATCGGTGCAATAAGTTGGCATAATATTAGCAGTTTATTGTTTTTCCCTTCTAAAGATAATCGATGGGGAATATTCCGCATGCATCCCAAATAACTGTTGCCACCACCTTATTGGCCGACAAAGTCACCTTGGCCTTCTTCGGAGCCGGTTCACCCGGAGAAACCCATTGTTTAGACTGCTGATTGGTCTCTGGAGTGTTGTAATGGATTCATGTTTTACAAAACGCCGCAAAAACTCATTCGAATCGCGCTTAAACAACTCCAAACAATCCTTTGAAGTTGTCACACGATTGCGTTTATGGTCAGTTGAGAGCAAACGCGGCACGCATCTTACAGACAGCTTTCTTAAAACCAACAGATTATGTAAAATCGAACCCAATCTGTCATATGAAATGCGTATGGCATCAACAATCTCACGTATTTTTACTCTTCGGTCGGCCAACACCATATCTTGGATTTTTTCGACATTTTCGGATGTATTGACCTTAATTGGCTGTCGAGAACGTTTATCGTCATTTGTACTTGTGCGACCACAACGAAAGTCAGTAAACTACTTTTTTAACCATTGAAATCGATGGTTTAAAGTCCTGATAGTCTTTATCAAGCTTTTCCTTGCTTTGATTGACGGTTTTTAATAATGTTTAATGAACACTCGAAATTCACTTTTTTTCATTTTTAACAAAATCCACGAGGTTGTATATTTTGAACAGCTGTTAAACACAAACTTAATGACGGAACTCTATCGAAATTTGACAGTAGTCTATTAACAGATGGTACAGCGTTGCATTTCATATAACTACAAGGGAAGTCACGGAAAATATTGATATGCCCTCTCATCTTTGTAAATTAATATTTTGGCTTAAGAGCGTTGAACAGATTTCTATCGAATTTCATTAAAAAGCTAGTGGCGCTTTCGTCTTTTTCAAGGTAAGGGCTCGCACTTTCTGATCCCTGACACTTAATCAATTTTGATTTCAAAATTATGGTAGAGAGTGTTGGGAAGCACCGAAATAAACTCGTTGCTTTTTTCACATTTTTTTGTTTTTTCTTAGTTTACAATCGTGTCTATTATGCACGCCGGCGGATTCACCGCGGAAAGGATAGATTCGATCCGCATTCGCATCACTTGCTGAGGAAAATGGTATTATGCAAACCGTCGGATGACTCTGTTATTGACATGTACGAGTCGTAGTCGGTGCATGCAGTAAACTGCCAATATACCATGTTGGCAGCCATTTTGCAAAACAATACATAATACCAAAATAGTCAACTGCGGAAGAAATCCGATCCGCAGCCATCCTTCGGCGTGCATAAAGGTCCAATTAGTCTTGACGGTTGATTCTGAAACCTGCAGAAGTTTACCGTCGTCAACCGTCAAACTGTAGTTATCTCCCTCTAACAACATGCAAAATGCAACCCCAACTGAAACAGCTGATTGCCTACCGTCAACCGTCAAGACTAATTTGACCTTAATAGACACCAATGTTTCGTTCGAATTTGTTTTAAAGCAACATACTGTGATTCTACCTTGTTAACTTTTTTATTACTTACCGGTTATATCGATTATCCGCAGCGTATCGATGATGTGCTCCATTATGTCTTGTGGTATACGCGTTAGTTTATTATTTTGTATATTTAAGGTTTCCAGGGAATTTAAATTTTCAAATATCATGCTAGGTAATACCTTGATACTAAAAGAAATTCATATTTAAATATATCGGGCTATATTCATAAAAATGTACGGAAGGTTTAAAATGGAAATTTTCAGTACAGAAAAACGCTTCTTTAAACCTATTGTAAGTTTTTATGAATATGTGGGTTAATTTCTAACTAAAAATATAAAGAAAAACAATTAGTTTATGTTGAGTTTAATTATTTTGGTTTGGTATTTAGTGTCTATGTATAGCCCTAGTTTTATGGTGCAACAAAAACTACCTGGCGATTTTGTGCAAAAATTTAAAATCTACAATTCAAAGTTTGTTTCAAGGAAAATTCTACGCCTCAGAACTTGTTTAGAACTTCTAACAAGTTCTTTACAAGTTTTCCTTGTAGTATCTGTAACATTTTTTTTGGCTACGAACTGCTCTAAAGAATAGTAAACAAGACTGTAGTGGTTGGACTGACGTTGTGAATTCCTACACTAATCTAGTGTAATGAGGATTTGTAGTCCCTGTACAAAATTTTACCATATTCGGGTTATATGTGGTTTCAAGAGCGGCAACTCTATTATGGGGGTTAGGGTTATCCCTTTACATAAGGTTATCCCAATAAGGTCCAAATTCACAAAGTGTTTATTTTTGTGGCTTCTAAAGTTCAAACTACTAAATTTATTCAAGCTCGATTTAAAATATGTGGCCTTAAATCTGGAAGATTTTCTGGGAGCTAATCTAAAACATGTCTTGATGCAGGAAATAAAGAAGGTTAAGTTCAACTGTTGAAAATGATCGCCATGTCTTCTACGAGTGCGGTTCGGAAACATCTTAGTCTAGCACAAAAAGCCTAGCACAGAAAAAAGTTAAGTGTTTTGGAAACTTCCATCTCTGCTATGAACACATGTTAAATTTTGTTTCGATCTGGCAACTCCTTCATATCGAAACAGGTGTTGACAAAAGACGCATCGGCGATTTTTTTACAATGGAAAAATTAGAAATGCGTGGTGTCATTAAATATTTACATAAAAAAGGTTTATCGGGACAAGAAATTCCTAATGACATGAATGTGTTAGGTGAAAGTGCTCCTTCATATGCAACAGTAAAAAATTGGGTTGCTGAATTTAAACGTGGTCGTACAAGCATTGAAGATGAACCACGTAGTGGACGTCCAAAAACAGCAACAACAACAGAAATTGTAGCCAAAGTGCATGATATGGTATTAAATGATCGACGAATAAAAGTGCGTAAAATAGCTAATATCATGGGTATCTCAAATGATCGAGTCCATTTAATTTTGCATGAAGAACTACAGATGAAAAAGCTTTCTGCAAGATGGGTGCCGCACTTGTTAACAGTCGACCAAAAACGCATAAGAATGAACATTTCTCAAGCTTGTTTGGATCGTTTTCAGCGAAATAAAATGGATTTTAAGCGTCGTTTCATAACTGTTGATGAGACATGGATCCACCGCTATACGCCAGAGACAAAAGAACAATCCAAACAATGGACTGAAGATGGAGGAAGTGCCCCAAAGAAGGCAAAAACAATTCAATCGGCTGGTAAGGTTATGGCAAAGGTTTTTGGGGACTTCAAAGGTATTTTATTGATTGACTATCTGCAAAAGGGTAAAACAATAAATTCAGAGTACTATTGCAACCTTTTAGGTCAATTAAATGTACAAATTCGAGAAAAACGTCCTGGCTTACAACACAAAAAAATAATTTTTCATCAAGACAACGCACCAGCGCACAAGAGTGTTTCAACAATGGCTAAAATCAACGAATTGACCACCCACATTATCCTCCTTATTTAGCTCCCAGTGACTTTTACCTGTTCCCAAATCTAAAAAAATTCCTTGCTGGCAAGCGTTTTACCTCAAATGAAGATGCAATTACAGTTGTAAACCACTATTTTGAAGACCTTGAGGAAAACTATTTTAATCAAGGGCTAGAATTGCTAGATAAGCGTTGGACTAAGTGTATTGAAGTTTCAGGAGATTATATTGAAAAATAAAAATATTTTTGAAAATCTAACTATTCTCTTTCATTGATAGGCTAAGAACTTTCCGAACCGCCCGTATAACTGCAGGGTGTAAAGATGGGAGAGAAGTTGGTAGAGCGACTATGTCTAATCATTAACCGATACACATTTAGACTGTAGTTAGACTACACACAGAGAAAAATGAGTTGGAAATCGGTTGGAACTACAGTGATTCGGTTGCAAAGGAGGAATTTCGGTTGCAATCACTAAAAGTTTATGAACGTAATGGATGATGATAAAAATGATCCACGTTCTGCACTCACAACTTGTTGATCGGTCATACCAATGAAACGCGAAAGAGGTATTAAACTGGTGGTTGTGGCAACTTATAGTTTTATAAGCATTTTGTTGTTGTAACCAATTACACTAGTTTACACCCATTTTAGTCCAAAGTTCTAAATATTTTTTCCCTATAGATTTTGGCATCCTAAACACGAAATTGAATTTTAAAAAATTTTCCTCTGATTACTTTTCAAGATAGAATTTTTTTACGATTATTTTATGAGATGCCTCAGCTTTTTGGATCATAACTCCCAAACGCTATTTCCACTTTGATCAAGATTGGCCCCAAATGAAAGGTTATTGTAAAATTCGCCTAAATTGTGAATATTATGTGTTATATTTATATAACGACTTTATGCAAGCGTAAGAAAAGAGTGTAAGACACGCCTCTTTCTAGTACCTCCAGTGCGAACGCACCTAACCGCCCACTTTTGTATTCTTGTAATATCTTTAATGTTTTTCATACAACCTATTTCAATATCAAAACTCAAGAACAGAGTGATATGGGAGACATGGTGGCAAGTAATTACATTCAAAGCCACGCTCCATCTAGCATCTCCCACACAAATGACCCTTTTTCAGTGCAGATGAGGACCCATACAACTTATTCTAGTGCATGAAATTCGATTAAATTGCAAACTCAATAATATTTTTTTATGGCGTACAAAAGCAGTGGCTGTCACGCCCATTCTTTGGTACATATGCACTATACCGCCCACTTTTGGCATTCGCATGGAAGCGGACATGCCCGCCCCATTCTAATACCTTTCTATTCCCTTTCTATTTGCGCTTAGAATCGTCGACTTCACTTTCATAAATCGCGCATATCTCTGGGAGGGAACACTTTTGGGGCACGATCATTCCGTTGACTACCCAGAAGGCACTGATCAGATAACAATGTATGGGAAAGCGCATAGAGAAAGGGACCTAAGGGTAAAAAAAAATCAATTTTCATTTTTTTTTCTTTTTTTGATGTGGACAACATCTGAGCATCGAATTAGACCGATCCCATGCCCGAAAAGTGTTCCATCCCAGAGAAATGCGCGTTTTATGAAAGTTAAGTCGACGATTCTAAGCGCAAATAGAAAGGGTACTAATCTTTAAAATGGCTCTCCTGAACAAAACTGTTTTTTAACCTTAGGTCCCTTTCTATTTTGCGCGTCACATATGTTGTTGTTGTAACAAAAATATATTTATTTTTAAGTCTTGTTCGTTTATAGGGGATCAGCTTCGATATCCAGGTAAAGGAAACGCGCCATTTGAACTGGATGCGTCCACAGAGACCTGGGGGTCAACTGAGTGGGCTTGGCCGGATCATTGAATAGGTGCAGCACACCATGTGGTCCCTGATGGCAGGCGGGGCCGTTAGCATCAATTCGTGCCCAGTAAGAATTGAGGCGGCTGCACCATCCAGATCTCAGCTGCGCCAGAACCACGCGCGTCTGCCGAGGTAGTACCTTCTCTTCAGGTGAAATCTCCGGGGGATGTTCCCCTAGTACTACATTAACACAGTAGCTGGATACTGCTGATGCGACTTCTTCGACGTGAATATTGTTCAGACCTGCCTGATAGTTTCGATGATCTAAAGGTTCTCCTTTATACCGCTGGACCTCTCGCTGTAATAACTCTTGCTTGCAGAAGAATTTGTGCGTCTGCAAACTCTACTTATAGATGTCATTATGGGGCTGCCCTCGGTCGGTATTATTCGTCTCTGACTGAGTGCCTCTGCCCTTTCAATCGTCAAGGAATAAGAAATTTTCTTTGGTAATCACAGACAATCGAAATTATTGCAGACCATTAGCCTTTGGAAAAAAACCAAAGCTGCCCTCTGGTGGCGAAAATCTCTACAGATTAACTTCTTCATCGGACATCTGCCCTATAAATTTCTTTGGTTTTTTAAAAAAGATAATTTTAAAGGTCAACTTAAAAGCTTTCAGAAATACAAGTAGATCTTTAGCAAATAGATGAGATCCTATCTTTCATAGCAAATTTATTCTTTAAATTTTCGAAAGGCTAAAAAGCCGATACTTGGAGTTTCCTTTTCGGCGTAAAAAAGTCTTAATTTTTTATAACAGCCCCTAGATCTCCATTATTATTTGGGAGCCAAAAGATTTTCAAATTGAGATTCTTTTCGCCTTTAAAAAGTCTTGAATATTAAAAGAGTCCCTAAAATTCCCATATTTTAGACGATTCTATTTTGTGGGCGCCATACGATATTACAAATTGAGATTCTTTTCGGCATAAAAAAGTTTTAATTATTATAAGAGCTCCTAGAATTCCCATAATATAGACGATTCTATTTTTTGGGACCAAAAGAAATTTCAAATCGGCCTTTTTCTACAAAGATAATCTTAAAGGCCAGGGCCTACATTTTAAGCATTTAAAGAACCGGAATCGCTAGGTAACCTGTCTGCGCTGCTGTCGGGTTTTGAACCTGCCGTGATTGGCAAAAGTCTAAGTACTGATACTAGAACCCTGAATCTGTTTAGATTAATCTTACACAAGTTTTACTCAGAAAGCGATAAAAAATCTTTTAAAACCATGACAAAATTGAAGTGGAAAATTTATCAAAAAAAATCTATAATTTTTTCCTATTCCTTTGAATCTTGATTTTGCACAAAATCACATATCTCGCAACAAAGCTAGACGACCGACTTTAAAGCCTTATGTGAAACAAAATTTAACCCTGCCTGCTCGATAAATGTTAACATTTCTCAAACAAAATAATTGCGGGTAAAATTGTCAACACGCCAAACTTACTCATTCTTTTGGAGATTAAGGAATGTCAGGGAATCGCCGTAGCCGCTAAAGGCATCATCGCTGATCACAGTGATATTGTTATTTCTCAAATCCAGATGGCGCAGACGATGCAAGGGCCGTAGAGCTTCGGTAGGTATGGCCTGAATGTTGTTGTCGCCCAAACGTAGATACTGAAGATTCTCTGGAAAACAAATATCGAAATATTAATAGATATACTGGCTAGGTATCCAATAGACAGAAGAATTGATGTGGATAAAAACCTTCCAACCCTTTAAAGGCATCTTTATCGATATTAATGATTTTATTGCCCTCCAATTCCAACGAATTCAATAGACTCAGATGTGAAAAGACATTGGCCGGCACGGTATTGATAATGTTGTGGGCCAAAATCAAAGAGTCCAAATTTCCAAGACCTGCTTATACATAAACAAAATGGACAAATTATTTATTAAGGTTTATAAAAATTAAAGAATGATTATATGTTACCGGCAAAATCGCCCTCACGTATGGTTTTAATTTTATTCTCCTGGATTTCCAACTTCTTCAAATTGTCCAATATTGACAGAGCCTTCTGGGGCACCACGGTCAATTCGTTGCCACCCAAATTCAAACGTTTGAGTCTTTTCGTAAAAGAGAATACAAATTTTTAGCTTTACTCCTGTTAATTACTCTGTGGCATACTCACTTTTCTAAGCCTCGAAAAGCTTCCGGTTCGACGAAATTTATCTTATTCTCATAGAGCGTTAGAATTTCCAATGTATCCAAACCCTCAAAGGCATTATTGTGTATGACGGTGATTTTATTGTGATTAACATTCAATATCAATAAGTGATAGAGATGTTTCAGAGCCAGAGAGGGTACAGTTTTCATTTGATTAAGAGAAACATCCAATTGAGTGAGACCCTTACCTAAAATGTAAAGAGAAAAACAATTAAAATTAAGAGATGTCGCCTTACAAAAAAAATCAGGGATCATTTAAAAAATTAAGTAATAATTTTATAGGGAAACAAATTTCAAAGAGAGTAAATTTCTTTTAGCAAAAATATCTGAGATGATTTTCTAATGGCAAAAATATATCTTAGTATCTAAGATGATTTTTCCGTAGAAAATTCTCTGAGTTACTGAGATTATTTTCTTTTAGAATATATCTCTCAGTTGCTGAGAGTATTTTCTTTTAGAAAATATCTCTCAGTTGCTGAGAGTATTTTCTTTTAGAAAATATCTCTCAGTTGCTGGGTGTATTTACTCATAGAAAATATCTCTCAGTTGCTGAGAGTTTTTCTTTTAGAAAATATCTCTCAGTTGCTGAGAGTATTTTGCTCTCAGTTGCTGAGAGTATTTTCTTTTAGAAAATATCTCTCAGTTGCTGAGAGTATTTTCTTTTAGAAAATATCTCTCAGTTGCTGAGAGTATTTTCTTTTAGAAAATATCTCTCAGTTGCTGAGAGTATTTTCTTTTAGAAAATATGTCTCAGTTGCTGAGAGTTTTTTCTTTTAGAATATATCTCTCAGTTGCTGAGAGTATTTACTCATGGAAAATATCTTTCAGTTGCTGAGAGAATTTTGTTATAGAAAATATCTATCAGTTGCTGAGAGTATTTTCTTTTAGAAAATATCTCTCAGTTGCTGAGAGTATTTTCTTTTGAAAATATGTCTCAGTTGCTGAGAGTTTTTTCTTTTAGAATATATCTCTCAGTTGCTGAGAGTATTTACTCATGGAAAATATCTTTCAGTTGCTGAGAGAATTTTGTTATAAAAAATATCTATCAGTTGCTGAGAGAATTTTCTTATAGAAAATATCTCTCAGTTGCTGAGAGAACTTTCTTATAGAAAATATCTCTCAGTTGCTGAGAGTATTTTCTTTTAGAAAATATCTCTCAGTTGCTGAGAGTATTTTCTTTTAGAAAATATCTCTCAGTTGCTGGGTGTATTTACTCATAGAAAATATGTCTCAGTTGCTGAGAGTTTTTTCTTTTAGAATATATCTCTCAGTTGCTGAGAGTATTTACTCATGGAAAATATCTTTCAGTTGCTGAGAGAATTTTCTTATAGAAAATATCTCTCAGTTGCTGAGAGTATTTTCTTTTAGAATATATCTCTCAGTTGCTGAGAGTATTTACTCATGGAAAATATCTCTCAGTTGCTGAGAGAATTTTCTTATAGAAAATATCTCTCAGTTGCTGAGAGAATTTTCTTATAGAAAATATCTCTCAGTTGCTGAGAGAATTTTCTTATAGAAAATATCTCTCAGTTGCTGAGAGTATTTTCTTTTTGAAAACATCTCTCAGTTGCTGAGATAAATTTTCTTATAGAAAATATCTCTCAGTTGCTGAGAGTATTCTCTTCTAGAAAAAATCACTCAGTTACTGGGAGTAGTTTCTAAGAGCAAACATCTCTCAGTTACAATTTTAATAGAGAAAATATTTCTCAGTTACTGCCTCTTAACACAAGGTTTACATGTTTTTTGTGTAATTTTTTTACTCACCCAAAGAGCTGAGAGCATTCTCCTCAATGGCCGCCAAACTACTGTTGTGTATGGTCAAATGGCGTATGTCCAAAGCTAAAAATACGAATCCCTGAAGCTTTGGCAAATTGTTATGGCGCAGTTTCAAATAGAAGATAATGGGACTTTTGCCCTTCAGTGTGCTCATCGATTTCGTGATGTGAGCCAAGTCCGTTGTCTCGCACAGGATATCCAAGCCGTTCTTCTTGACGGTACAGACACAAGGAGCAATATCATTTTGCTCGGGACACACTTGCTGTTGGGCCTGATTGCTTTGAGCAGCCACTGGTTGCCAGCACAGCAGTGCCGATGATGTCAACAGTAGTAGAGCGGCGGCCACAGCCGTTGTGCTGTATGACGATGCGTAGCCACTGCCACACAGTGGACGACGTGCTATGCTGATTGATGGCATTTTGTAGACTAAATCCGTGATGTACGTGTACGGCGTATGATGGGAAAGCGGGCGTACCCCAGATAAAAGAAAGCACTACTACACACGAACGTCGAACAGCGCTTTGTGCTACAGCTACTCAGTGCTTGCGCCGCTCCTTTGCCGCCACACTTTGTCACTCAGCTCTTGTGGGATCGGATCTCCTCTTTGGAATGTTTCTCTGCCCCTTCGCGCCCTGTCTGTCCTCGCTTTAGTCGTTAATCCAAAATCGTGCCGTTGGGTTTCTGTGTTGCCGGAGGAATTGTATCAAATGTTTGATGACTAAATGGGCGACGGACTGCGCTTTCGAGGGGAGATAAAATGAAAAACAAACAAGAGAGAGAGAGAGAGAGAGAAATTTCGGATTAATTTGATTCTATTCCATAGAGGAATCATTTAAATTGTAAAGATTATCTCTTTTTTTATTCTCACAACACTCGTACTAGGAAAGCGACGACGCACAGTATTACCAAAACAGAAAAAAGAGAAATAATGTTATGACATCTTACTTATTATTATTTCCTAATAGCAAAAATATCTCTTTGTTGCCGAGAGTAGTTTCTAATATGAAATATCTTTCCGTTACAGAGAGTGTTTTCCTGTAAAAAGTATCTCTCAGTATCTTTTTTTTTTAATTTAGATTATCTATAAAATGTCGGAGTATTTTCTTATAGCAAAAATATTTTTTTGTTGTATTCTAATTCTATCAGTTACTGATAAAAAAATAAAAATAAAAAATTCCTGTAAAAAGTATCTCTTAGTAGTTGAGAGTGATTTCATAGATATGGATTATCTTGAAAATGTCTGAGTATTTCCTTATGGCAAAAATATCTCTTTGTTGCCGAGAGTAAATTCTAATAGAAAATATCTTTCAGATACGGAGAGTATTTTCTTGTAAAAATTAGTTCTTAGTAGCTGAGAGTGTTTTCTTAGATTTGGATTATGTAGAAAATTGGTGAGTATTTCCTTATAGCAAAAATATCTCTTTGTTGCCGAGAGTAGTTTCTAATAAGAAACATCTCTCCGTTACTGAGAGTATTTTCATGTAAAAAGTATCTCTCAGTAGCTGAGAGTGTTTTCTTTTAGAAAAGAGAATAGTGTCCTATAGGTAGTATCTCTCAGATACTGAGAGTATTTTTAATTTACTCTAGAGAAAGACTAAATCAGCCAAGACCAATGCGAATTTTTTCCGCATGCAGTTTAATTAAATTTTTAGCAACTTCTGACCGATGTTTTAAGTCTAAAGTTTTGCATACTTATTCTGCTTATTGTTAAGTAGGAAATTTCCCAAACCGATTCTTTTTGTACTCGATAAGACCTTCAAGAAAATTAGTATCACTTCCCAGGCATATAAACTTTATCCTTTTTTGAAGCACTGTGTAATCAATAATACTTTTTGGTGTCTCCGTTTAATACTTCGAAATGTTGCAAACGGAATGACATAATTTAATAAAAACTCTATCCTGTAGTGAAGGGTATACTTAGTAGGGACATAAATACTGTTACAACATTGAACATACCCATTGCAATAGTAGAACTAAACATACCCCCTTAATTTCATATGGGTTTTGAAAGCTAACCTCAATAGCGTTAGTCTGTAACGGGATTTTAAAATTGCTTCAACTTTCATCATGGTCAGATAATATGAACCCTATCGCTGTAATAGCGATTTTCAAGTGTGAAATGAAAAAAGCGATGTATTCAAAACGCTCCAGACACTAGGGATTTGCCGCATGTTCGTCTACCGATGCATAAAACAGTTTGAGGAGACTGGAGATGTAAAAGACCGCCACCGGTCGGGCCGCCCGGTCAAAGCTGTTAAATCAAAAACTCAAAGAAATCCGCTCCGCAAACAGAACATCATGGCCCGTTAGATGAATATCACGCAAAAGTCTATGAGTCGAATCATTAAAAAAGACTTGGGACTTGGGTTTTTAAACGACGTACAGGACATTTATTGACTGCAGCTTTAAAAAAAAAATAGGATTAAAAAATGCAACCGTCTTTTGGTGAAGCACGCTGATAACTTGCACAGAAAAAATTTGCTCACCGATGAAAAAATTTTTACCGTTCAGGAAAAAATAAACAAGCAAAATTAAAGAGTGGTCATCAAAGGAAGTATCTGAACTGATCCCAAGGGTGGAAAAGGGTCATCACCCAGCTTCAGTCATGGTTTGGTGGGGTGTCTCTTACGATGGGGTCACTGACCTGCATTTCTGCGAACAAGGAGTCAAAACATCGGCCAAAGTTTACCAAGAAACCGTTTTAGAAGCTGTTGTGAAGCCTCTTAACAGTTCCCTGTTCCAAAACCTGCCATGGACTTTCCAGCAGGATTCAGAAAGCCTTGCTGCAATTGTTGAAAGTAAAAACCGAACTCTATAAGGCCAGGCTCTCCCCAAACGATTGAGAACTACTGTTGTAAACCTTACTTTTCAAGTTTTCTTCACACAATTTCTGGTTCGAGACCTTTATGTTGTTCCTTTTTCAGAATCAACTTAAAAAGAAGAAATTGGTGAAATGTATTTGCTACGGTTGCCAGGCAGACTGTACAGCTGTTTCTAAACCCGCCAAGGTTTTTCTTCTGCTCAAGTCATAATAATGATAAAAGACCGAATAAATAACAAAAAAACGAAAAAACAAATAAACAAACTTTAAAATGTTTTTTGCCTTTAGAAATCAATTTTTATCCCTCTGGTAATGTGGATGAAAACCTAATCACGAATAGATGTCCGCTTGCACGGCTAGTCCATTAAAGCAACATCCCAGAGAAGCTTTCAAGGCGACTCCGCTTAAATGGTTTCAAAAGTCAAAAACAAACATAAACAACTAATATAACTTTTTTGGTTGCGAGCCACTGTGCCCAGCTACGTTGAATGAGTACCACCACCCAACAGCAGCAACACTAACAAATTGACGATTTGCATTGGGATAAGTGAGATGTGTATGTGTTATGCTGAGGCTCATGATGCCGATGATGGTGCTGATGCCAAAGCTCAAGCTTATCTGATCCGATCCGATTTGTGGCAGATGGGATTTTGCGTTGAGATGAACTTTTGTGACTTGAATTTCCATTCATCTCATATTTCACACACGTTTCCATAGTTTTGTGTTGTTGGCGCGTTGAACTAAAACGGAATTTAAATTGCCCCAATAAAGAAAGAGCATATCATACGTCGTAGTGTTGCTGTTGTCGTCGTCGTTGTGTTGATGCTTCATTTATTTGCATCATTTGTGTTTGGCGCTGTTTATTAGATTCACAACAGAATTAAAAATTTGTGAATCGTTTTTGTTTGTTTGTTATTTTTTTGTACTTTTGTTTGGGGGGCGTTGGTTGGATCAGCTTGTGGGTTCTTTCACCTCTTTACCCACCGGCCATGAGGGCGTATGATTAATGGCGAATAATAGGCGAGGCACGAGTATGTGCATCGATGCATTGACATTATGTGGCGCACACACACACACACACACACACATATGCCGGGGATTGACGTATATTGCAATGCGCCTTCTTATAAATGGTTCAAAATTGTTGCAAAATGGTTTCGTTTTTAATCGTATTTATGAGATTGTGCAGGTTAGAGCCCGGAAATTTGCTTATTTGGGAATGAAGTACAAAAATTACGATCCTTAGAAAAATGTATTTTATATTTTAATTATATTGAACAGTAAGGGAATTTTTAAATAGTGTATCAAGCAAATGTCGACCTTCGCTATCCACACACTGCTGCATTCGTTTTCTGAAGTTCTCATGAACTCTAACAAGCATGTCGACTGGTATTCTGCAAATTTCAGCCTCAAAATTGTTAATTCAGGTAACCCCAAAGGAAAAAATCTCATGGAGCTAAGTCTGGTAAGCGTGCCGGCCAGTTCACATTACCCCTCAAAGAGATAAGCCGCTCAGGAAACATTTGCCTCAAACAATTCATGGAAACCCTCGCTGTGTGTGCAGTACTGACAATTGTTGGACCACGCACATTTTGTACGGGTAAAAATTCAGCTCGTCATGAAGAATCCGGTTTAGAGAACGTCAGGAAATGCCAAGAGCAAGTGCTTGCATCCGAGCAGAGCGTTTCAGAGTTTGCAGTACTGCTGCTCTTACTTTCTCGACGATTTGTGGTGTTGTAATCCTTCTCTCAGGTTCCCTTCGTACACATGACACATCCCCTGCTGTTCTCAATGAAGTTACAATTGATTGCCGACCAGGAACACGTCCGCATGGGGGAACAGCGAATCGTAAACAAAAAGCACGCTGCACTGCAATGATCGAGTGTGCATTTGAAAAATACGCTTCAACAAAAAATGACCTCTCCTCACGTGTCCAATGCATGATGGCAACTGAAAGGTAGATGAATACAAATCTCCCGTCAGCCACCCCAGGAACACGTCCGCATGGGGGAACAGCGAATCGTAAACGAAAAGCACGCTCCACTGCAATGATCCAGTGTGCATTTGAAAAATACGCTGCAACACAAAATGACCTCTCCTCACGTGTCCAATGCATGATGGCAACTGAAAGGTAGATGAATACAAATCCCCCGTCAGCCACTATAAGCCACGAACACCCTCCACTCTCTGCGACCAACAGTATCGCCACAGCCTGTAGTGAAAAAAAGCAAATTTCCGCGCTCCACCCTGTAGTTCTTTAAGCCAATGGCATGACAACTTGCGATGATTCGATATATACATAATGACCAGATAGTAGTGATAGTTTTTCTTATAGTTACATTTAAGAAACTGTCAAAGCTTTCAATGTATCTCTTTAAGCAAAATCTTCTATAAGGCTTGCCATTTTTTTATATCGGATGATCAATATAATTATTTTTTTTAAAAAAAAAAACCAAAAATTCTAATCTAGCGAAAGAACATATTATGCCATTTATATTTTTAATATAAAGGGTGATCAATCAAGAGCTATTTTTTCAGAACAAAAAAATATGATAATTCAAATCAGATGTGGAATCTTTATTGGTAATTTGAAAGGACATTTTATGGCAATTATTTTTTGAAAATAATTACCTTCAAATGTTGGCGAATGTATTATGAAAATGAGCGTTCGGTGAGAAACAGGACGATCCGGTGTTTTTGACTAGAATTTTGTTCAGCGGTGAGGTCCATTCCTGGCGCAACGGCAATGACAATAAACAAATTGACGCATTAGGGCTAAAGAGCAACCAGAAGAGGTTAAAGAGGTGCCATTATACCCAGAGAAAACCACGGATTGGTGCGGTTTATGGGCTGGTGAAATCAGCGGGCAATATTTTTTCAAAAATGAATGGTGCTCTCTATCGGGCCATGATATCGGACTTTTTGCTACCTAAAATTGAAGCCCGTAATCTTGACGACAAGACGGCGCTTCAGTCCATATAGCCAACGAAGAAATCTATTTATTGAAGGAAACTTTTGGTGAGCGCCTTCTCTCACTTCGGGGGCTGTGGCGTGGCCTCCAAGACCTTGCGATTTAAAAACGCTGGACTATTTTTTGTGGGGTTATGTGAAGTCTACTCAGGTAAGCCCGACACGATTGACGGCTTGGAAGAGAATATTCGGCAATTTTTTTTTTAAAAAATTGAGCCTCTCGGCTGGTATTTATTCGAGTCAGTCGCGGCGGCAATTTTCCCGAAATCATTTTTAAAACATAATCAGAAACCCGTGTGTTTATAAAAAAAAGTCCATAACATAAAACTATATGCGTTTTATTTCTTCTCAGAAACCGCACTATTAAAAAAAACACCCTTTATTATTGGCTCCGTGCCACATCTCTTACGAGGGTTGCTATTTATATTTCGGGTCCGGCAATAAAAACACAATTTATCATTGGAAATGGTTTTATTGTTTTTCAAAATATTCTCCTTTAAGATCAATCAATACACTTTTGCATGCGCACAAACCAATTTTCCAAGGACTTTTTCCACTCCGATTAAGACACCTCAAAAACATGATTTTTGAACACTTCAACAGCTGCTTCGGCGATGAAAAACGTTGACCACGCATTTTTTCTTGATGCTAGGAAATAAGAAGAAATCATTGGTTGCAAAATCGTGCTGTACGGTGGATGACCCATTAATTCGACATCTTGAGTGATCAAATAGTGGTCATCGTTTCAGCTGATGTGTGAGAGCTCGCATTGTCGTGATGCAAAATGATTCGTCTTCTCTTATTATCTTTCCTCAAACACTGTTGGCAAACAGTTTTATACCACCCAGAGTTGATCGTACTACGTTCCACTTAAGACACTGGCCGGTTATACAAAAAAACGCTTCATTTGCTTGATGTACTTCTTCAACGACAACTTTTGTTGGATTTGGCTCGTCTTGAAAGACCCATACGGTCAATTGCTGTTTTGTTTCGGGTTCATATGCATAGATCCATGATTCGTCACCTGTGCCTTTGAGCTACCGCAGTTATACTTTTTCAACATCTCTACACTAATCCATACGAGACTTTTTTTGAGCATTCGTTCCAATGTGGGATCCAGAAAACAACTTTTTTTCGCGGCCAAATGAACATGCAATATCTTAATTATGCTTCTCATACTAAAGCCCAAGGATGCCTCTATCTCACGGTATGCCACATGTCGGTCGGTCTTACTTAATCAGTTCACGCACAGCATCAATGGTTTCTGGCAAAGTGACCGAAGTTGGACGTCCTTCTCGAATTTCATATTTGGAGCGAACGGCGTTCGAGACTGAACTCTTGGTACCAGCAATTAACAGTGGTTTTTAATGGCGCTTAATCACCAAAAGTCGAAACAAGTTGATTTAATCCCTCTTGCCTCGATAACCCACGCCAAAAATCGTAAAAAATAATCGCACGAAAATGTTAGCGGGATAATTCCATTTTTTGGATGAGATAAATTTTTCAACACACTGTAAAAAAAAAACAATTCGCCCTCAAATAACAAAACGTTCTTAGTAAATTTATGCTAAAAAATGTCAAAGTTTCCAATGGAAGTTTTGATCTGGACACAATAGTATTGTCAGGACCCAAAATATAAATAGCAACCCTCGTACAAATTACGGTAGGAAAATCTTTCTCTAGCGGGGAAAGAAACTTGTAAGCCGTTTATAAGAATAATAATTTCGTATCAGGCGATGTAAAACTTTAGATATTTACAAAAAAAAAATTGAAAGCTTTTTATTGAAAATATTTTCGCTATGAGGCGATAAAAAAAATCTCATATTTACAAAAAAAGTTGTACATTTTTTTCAAAAAGCTGTCGGAAAGACTACTAGCTAGGGGTGACTGCAGTTTCGGCGAACTCCTCTTCACCATCATAAGACGCCAAGCAACGAATGTGTTGTAATTATGTTATGCTGTTATACACTTAAGGGCAGGCAGTTTCACATTTAACGAGAACTGCCGGCAGTAGAGTTTTTAACCGAACACAATGAAAATCCCTCGCACTACATACACACAGAATACAGTGGGTGAATTTTCTTATTGTTTCCACTCATTAAATATCATTGCAATAACTGATAAATAGTTTAGCTTATTTACGGAATTTTTTAATTGAGTGGTGATAAAATTCACATACCAATTTGTTGGTTGAAATTTAACGGGTTGTCTTTTTTCCTGTGTACAAATACAGAGTCTTTACTAGGTGGGGCATGTCGCTCAGTGTGATCCAGGTAAAAAGGCGTTAGTTACCATTTATTGCAGAAAATGCAGACAGGGAAAACAAGTTGAAGAATAAGGCAAAGTTGAAGAAGACTTGAAAGTCATTACAAACTGAAGATGGCGTACATAATATAAAATTATTTGGAAAGCATTTCCTATGCAGCTCTAGACCAACAATACTGAAGTGTCAACCTGGCCAAGGGTTGATCCAGCCATAAAGGACATGTACTAAACAATTTCCCCCTCCCCATGTAGATGGAGTGGGTTAACCTACAGTTATAAATTTAAAATTCTACACCAACTGGCATTGGAGTAGGGTTAGCTCTACCTAGACATGTCAAAAAAGGATTAGATGCTTCTAAATTACAAAAATCTTCAAACACTTTGCACACACGTGCTTATGAAATTAACTAGCCAAAGTTGTATTCATTCTCACGCCTCCATTTAATGGATAAAAAATCTAAAAATATATCGTTCGAGCGGGCGACTCTTTCCAACTGAAGATTTCCTTCCACATACATAGAGCTGACTGACTTGCTGACTGACTAGGGCACTAATTGAATAATGCTGTTCCAGCATTATTTATTTCGCACCGCATTATTTATTTCGGTACCACGTTTAGAGTCGTGTCATTTTCTCTAGTCATTCATATACACATACACACTTACTTATACTAACACACGCACACACACTGTGTGCACATTGGTGTGGTGCTATCGTTCGGTGGTATCCCTTTTTTGAAAACTCCCCGTTGTCTGTGAATTGTGTATTCAAATTGAATCCAATTACGAGGAAATTCAAAGAAAATCACGGGAAAAACATATGTGAGATGCTGTTGCTCGTCTCGTCTCGCCAAAGGTAAAGTGAAGCGAAAAAAATGGCAAAAACATGTCAACAATCTGAAGACACACTCGGCCAGAGTATGTACAGGGGCGGAAAGAAGGATCTGAAAGGCCTTATAGCAGTCGCAGAAACTTTTCTCGGTATTGCTTTTTAATTTTTTGTACTTTAAAGGGAACAAAATAGAAATTAATGAATAAATAAATATTTTTTGAGAAATATAAAATATCACCTTTTCTACTGAAAAGACCTTGTATATGCGAAGATTAATTTCATCCTCGTAAATATTCGCCTCCCCGGACTTCGCTTTCGGACTTCTTCAATGGTTTTTCGTGACATGATTTTATACTTAGTAGGGACATAAATACTGTTACAACATTGAACTCACCCATTTCAATAGTAGAACTGATAATACCCCATTAATGTCACATGTGACTCGCAAAATAGAAAGGGACCTAAGGGTAAAAACCAGTTTTTTTCAGGAGAGCCATTTTGAAGATTTAAATACGTGTATCTTTGGTGTACCTTCACTTTCATAAAACGCGCATATCTCTAGGAGAGACCACTTTTGGGGCATGGGATCTCATTCGATGCTCAGATGTTGTCCACATAAAAAAAAAAGTGAAAATTGATTTTTAGGTCCCTTTCTCTATGCGCTGTCACATATGGGCTTTGAAAGCTAACCTCAATAGCGTTAGTCTGTAAATGGGTTTTAAAATTGCTTCAACTTTCATCATGGAGTGGTCAGATAATGAGAACCGTATCGCTGCATTAGCGCTTTTCAAGTGTAAATTGAAAAAAAAAACGATATTTTCAAAACGCTACGGCCACCAGGGATTAGCCGCAAGTTCGTCTACCGATGCATTAAACTGTTTGAGGAGACTAGAGATGTAAAAGACCGCCACCGGTCGGGCCGCCCACGCTCTGGTCGAACACCGCATGTCACCAAAGCCGTTTAATCCAGAATTCACAGAAATCTGCTCCGAAAACAGAAAATCATGGCCCGTGAGATGAATATCACGCAAAAGTTTATGAGTCGAATCATTGAAAAAGACTTGGGGCTTTCAAACGACGTACCGGACATTTCGAGCCATAAGCGCTAACCTATCGTAAGTGAAAAAATGCAAATTTTACAGGAGACGGTTTTTATTATTTATTTCAAACAACTTTATTAAAAATGCAAATGTTTTAATGCAAAAATTTAAGATTTCTACCTACTCATATAACTGTATCAAAAAACAAACAAAAAAAATCTGAACACATTTGCGATTGCTGCAGCAATTTGATGTGTGACTTACGATAAAATTGCTACACAATAAAATTTAAACAATCATTTACGATAAAATGCAAAAGCTTTTTTTTTGATGTTTTACTAACAATTTTGTCATTTTAAAAATACAAAACGATGAGGCTTGTCCTAACGATTATTTTTCAGCAAAAAAATTTTTTTTCCAAAAATTTGACTTACGATAGGTTAGCGCTTATGGCTCGATTTATTGACTGCATTTAAAAAAAAATAGGATTGAAAAATGCAAACGTCTTTAGGTGAAGCACGCTGATAACTTGCCCAGAAAAAATTTGTTCACCGATGAAAAAAATTTTACCGTTCAGGAAAAATGTAACAAGCAAAATGATAGAGTGTATGCGGGGTCATCTAAGGAAGCATCTGAACTGATCCCCAAAGTGGAAAAGGGTCATCACCCAGCTTCAGTCATGGTTTAGTGGGGTGTCTCTTACGATGGGGTCACTGACCTGCATTTCTGCGAACAAGGAGTCAAAACATCGGCCAACGTTTACCGAGAAACCGTATTGGAAGCTGTTGTGAAGCCTCTTAACAATTCCCTTTTTCAAAAACAGCCATGGACTTTCCAGCAGGATTCTGCGCAGGCCCACAAGGCTAAAACTTCCCAGGCCTGACTTCGAAACAATTTGCCAGCGTTCATTTCCTCTGAAGAATGGCCCTCAGGCAGTCCAGATTTAAACCCATTGGGTTACAAATTGTGGACGGTTTTAGAGGACAAGGTTTGTCACAAAAGATACCCTAACATTGGATCTCCTAAGACTGCTTTGGTTCGAGCTGTGGCCAATTTTCCAATGGACGAGGTTCGTTCGTGCAGCTATTGACAATTGGCCAGTGCCACTTAAGGCGTGTGAAAGGGCAAAAGGCGGATATTTCGAATAAGTAGATTCTTTTTGGATACAATATACAGCAATAAATATATTAAAAAATATTTGGTCCAAAAACATTCAGTACTTTTTATTTTACAGCATAAGACGTGTGTAACAGTATTTATGTCCCTACTAAGTAATGGGTCATCCGCCGTACAGCCCTGACTTGGCACCCAATGACTTCCTTTTATTGCCGCACATCAAGAAAAAAAGGAGTGGTCAACGATTTTCGTCGCCAGAAGAAGCGTTCAACAACCATGTTTTGGAGGTGTCTCAATCGGAGTGGAAAAAGTGCTTCGACAGTTGGTTTGAGCGCATGCAAAAGTGTATAAATCATGCTGGAGAATACTTTGAAAAACAATTAAACCATTTTTGATGATAAATATTCGCATTTTTATTGTAGCAGCCTTCGTATTTGCTTAAATGTCTTCTTGTGTGAGACAGTTTAAGCTTTTAGGGCTTCTTAAAGATTCAGCCAACTATAAATAAATATTTGTCAGAGTATTGTAGCAGGTTCAAGGTAATTTAGTGATATCACTCACACTTGATCAACATTTTCACTATAAATAGATCTTATAATATTGCAAAACAAAAACCAATTTGTTTTTAGCGGCGACCCATATTCCCTAAGTGGGGGACCCGTATCCAAAGCTCGACAGTAATTATCTTTATACTTTTTTTCCATTCTTAACAGATTCGGTCAATATGGGATCCATGGCATAGCCAACATCTATCCAAATCAGTATTTATTGTACTAAGATAAAATTTTTTCTTAATATCTTTTTGAAAATAGCCCACTGAGCCAAAAATATAATCGATATGGTGGAATATATGTGACAGCGCATAGAGAAAGGGACCTAAGGGTAAAAAAAATCAATTTTCACTTTTTTTGATGTGGACAACATCTGAGCATCGAATGAGACCGATCCCATGCCCCAAAAGTGTTCCCTCCCAGAGATATGCGCGTTTTGCGAAAGTGATGGTACACCAAAGATACACGTATTTAAATCTTTAAAATTGCTCTCCTGAACAAAACTGGTTTTTACCCTTAGGTCCCTTTCTATTTTGCGCGTCACATATTTCGTATCACATATCCTTAACTAAGGCTTACGGCCTTCATTTGATGTCTTTTGTGTCACACTATGACTTTATGAGCTGTAAATATTGAGGTTTTTCTTAGGTCTTTTTAGGTTTTATAATTGCTGGTATGGTCAGCTTTCTCTTTAAATTGCTTCTGGTACTTAAATACCAAATTTAGTTTTTGTACCCACTATGCCCATTGAATAACAAAATCCTTCCACTTGTGCATACAGACTTAATTAAAATCAAAAGTAAAAGCCAAGTTCTCAAAATAAGTGCTCATAATTACAAGTACAGAATCAATGTTATAAAATTTTTAAAAATACATACACATTAACCATCAGTTGGTCCAGTTAACAAATGTTCGTGATAATGGCAACCAAATCCTAAGAGTACATATAACCAGTGTTGCCGTTTTTGGCTTTTCCTACCAAATTTGCTATGGTATGCTAAGTCATATTTGGGAAGTTTTCCGATAAATATGCATTTACATAAACTAAATTTGTAGTGAAAGAATGACGAATATTATTGCGATGCCAAATATGTAATTGGTTACTTTATGCTAGCACAATAAAGGCTAACGTAACAGAAACCGATAAAAGGTCCACATTTTAGATGACCGATTTTTCAACCCCCAGGGTAAGCATCATATTAAGCCAAATGAATATATGTGACAGCGCATAGAGAAAGAGACCTAAGGGTAAAAAAAAATCAATTTTCATTTTTTTTTCTTTTTTTGATGTGGACAACATCTGAGCATCGAATGAGACCGATCCCATGCCCCAAAAGTGTTCCCTTCCAGAGATATGCGCGTTTTATGAAAGTGAATCGACGATTCTAAGCGCAAATGGAAAGGGACCTAATCTATAAATAGGCTCTCCTGAACAAAACTGTTTTTCAACCTTAGGTCCCTTTCTATTTTGCGCGTCACATATTTATATTTTTATTCTTGAAAAATTTGCATGTATTTTCTATTCATATTTCCAAGTTTAAAGGCACTGGATTTATGGCCTTTATGAGTCAACTTAGTTGAGGATTTGATCGAAATACAAATTTATGTACAGGTGTTCAGTAGCAGTCAACCGATATGACCCATTATCATCTGAGGAGGTTAGTGATCGTTGGTTAACCATATTTCCCAATTTAATTAATATTGTATGTAATTTGTGGCATCTTGAGCAAAAGACCTTAAAACGATGGAACGTACATATTTTTTTGGTAGCTACAACTAAACCGATTTTGTTAAATTTCAAAAACGGTTGTCCAAAACATTTTTTTCTGCCATATTTAATACAAGTCGGGCAATAATTGAGACCTGTAGTTTGATAAAAATCTCTAAAGGGCCGGTGGCAAACGGACAGATAGACATCATTGAATCAAATCAGCTGATGGTTTGGTCTCGATCGGTACACTTAAAGCTCTAATATTTTTGATAGTTAAAAATATTTTCTATGAAACGAGCTTCTTTGAATAGCAAATTGTTTAATGGCTTCACAATTTTTGGTAGATTTTAATTCAATTTGGTAGGATTCTTGAAAAAATTTGCTAGGAAAATAACTTTGTTTGTAACCGATACTTTGAGGCTTAAACCAATAATGTCAGTTCCATCTACTGAATGTTGCCATGTACTCAGTCAACATTCGGTTGTAGTGATAGAATACATGGATAGTACGTACAACCACTAACCTTCTGTTGGCAAACAATTCTGTTTGTGTTTAGCTATCTCTGTGTTTAGCTATCATCTTGCTAATTAACACGAGTAATTAGAAGTCTAACTATTAGAATGTGTTCTCGTCCCACAGATTATTGACAGTTCAGATCGATTTTCAACTGCATTTTTCTCTGTGTGTAATTGGTTAGTAAAAGTCAAGGAATATTTAAATTTTTTGCTTCTGATTTAAGCATTCCCGACCAATTTAAGCTAAAATAAAGATAATTTTCTTTGTACTAGTAATCGTCTACAAATTATTTGTTTAATAAACGCACATGTAGATTTCCTGAAAGCCTCATCTAGCTGTATCAAAGCTAACAAAAATTCAAATTCATGTACTTCACATACGAAGTGTACATTACCGTGCAACAAGTCACAATTATTCGGGCAATAAAGAAGAGTCGTTTGTGTAAACTTCCATTGTCTTTGACGTGGATAGAATTTCCCTTATTTACCCTTGTTTCCCTTAATTACCCTTAATTTCCTTGTACAAATTTCACAAACAAATGCCAAATTTGTGAACAAATTATTTCTCGGACATATATCAAGTTCTTCCCCAGTAGTTTTCCTTTTTCCACTTACACCTGTGCGTATGATTATTATTGTCATCATCATTGAGTGTAGTCCATTAGTGGGTCCCCATAAATGATAAGCGGAAAGGAAATAGCAATCAATTGCCATGGCTTCTCAATATTATGGCCAACTGTTGTAATTAATTACACTAATTGACAAACATTTCTTGTAAACTACATTGCGGACAAATTAGAGGCTAATGGAAGACACTATGCCGGTGGTTCCTGATGTAGAAGGGGCATTTAGCCAAAGCTATAGGAGAGTCACTCAAAGACTTGAGAAGAGAAAGGATTTCCAATAGAATGCATTGACTCGATGTTCTATACATAAAGCACAGATTCGTTGGCACAACCGAATTGTTTTCTTGAGAGTCGTTGCCACAACCGATTGTTTTGGTCAACCAAGTGATTGAGGTTGCAGCACCTCGACTATTCCATCAGCACAGTCAAATGTTAGTTGGTGCTCTGTGATTTTCCGTAATTGGTTCAAAGTAACCGATCATCCAGAGAAGAATGTTTGGATCTAAAAATCCACACGCCGCACTTTTTAAACGACAAAATTTCGAATGTTCATCAGGGGCATTAAAATACTGTTTGCTTACCCACTTCAGGTACTCGACAAACAAGGTGGGTCATGTCGAGGAAAATTTAACAATATAATGGAAGATTTTTAATGAACATCATTTGATTAATTAATTTGCCTAATGGCAGTTATAATCGAATTATTTTATTTTATTCAATTTAAAATCAAACAACAAATAATTCGCGGAAATGAACCGTTTTTGGTTATGATAAAATTTTTGTTAGCATCGCAAATAATCGGTTATATCTACAAAACGTTTGCAAAACTATTTGCAAACATTTTGTTTATCGATGCTAATAATTATAAAAAAAATCCCAAACCATGCCCTTACCGGTCTGTTAGAAGCATTTTATACTTGGTAGGGACATAAATACTGTTACACACGTTTTATGCTGTAAAATAAAAGGTACTGCATGTTTTTGGACCAAATATTTTTTAATTTATTTATTGATGTATATTGTATCCAAAAAGAATCTACTTATTCGAAATGTCCGCCTTTTGCCTTTACACACGCCACTGGTCAATTGTCAATAGTAGCACGAACCTCGTCCATTGGAAAATTGGCCACAGCTCGAACCAAAGCAGTCCTAAGAGATCCAATGTTAAGGTATCTTTTGTGACAAACCTTGTCCTCTAAAACCGCCGACAATTTGTAATCCAATGGGTTCAAATCTGGACTGCTTGAGGGCCATTCTTTAGAGGAAATGAACGCTGGCAAATTGTTTCGAAGCCAGGCCTGGGACGTTTAAGCCTTATGGGCCGGCGCAGAATCCTGCTGGAAAGTCCATGGCTGGTTTTGGAACAGGGAATTGTTAAGAGGCTTCACAACAGCTTCCAAAACGGTTTCTTGGTAAACTTTGGCCGATGTTTTGACTCCTTGTTCGCAGAAATGCAGGTCAGTGACCCCATCGTAAGAGACACCCCACCAAACTATGACTGAAGCTGGGTGATGGCCCTTTCCACTCTTGGCATCACTTCAGATGTTTCCTTAGATGACCGCGCATACATTTGCTTGTTAAATTTTTCCTGAACGGTAAAAATTTTTTCATCGGTAAACAAAATTTTTCTGTACAAGTTATCAACGTGCTTCACCAAAGGACGTTTGCATTTTTTAATCCTATTTTTTTAAAGCTGCCGTCAATAAATATCCGGTTCGTCGTTTGAAAGCCCCAAGTCCCAAGTCTTTTTTAATGATTCGACTCATGGACTTTTGCGTGATATTCATCTCACGGGCCATGATTTTCAGTTTTCGGAGCGGATTTCTGTGAATTCTTGATTTAACGGCTTTAATGGCATGCGGTATTCGAACAGAGCGTGGGCGGCCCAACCGGTGGCGGTCTTTTACATCTCCATTCTCCTGAATCAGTAGACGAACATGCGGCTAATCCCTAGTGGCCGGAGCATTTTAAAAATATCGTTTTTTTTTCATTTCACACTTGAAAAGCGCTATTACAGCGATACGGTTCTCATTATCTGACCACTCCATGATGAAAGTTGAAACAATTTTAAAATCCCGTTGCAGACTAACGCTATTGAGGTTAGCTTTCAAAACACATATGACATTAACGGGGTATGTTCAGTTCTACTATTGAAATGGGTGTGTTCAATGTTGTAACGGTATTTGTGTCCCTACACGCAGAAAAAAAGTATTGTTGTAGTAACAATATTCGAAGAGCATCATACTATTGTTGGTTACATGGTTGTGGCACAACAATATTATGATCATCACAACAGTAGTATGGTTCACACATAACCATACTATGATCCCCACAACAATATTATGGTCCTCGAAACAATAGAATTATTCACACACAACCATACTATGATCCCCGCAACCATATTATTATTCACACTCAACCATAGTAAGATCCTCACAACCATAGTATGACTTACCCACAACCATACTATGATCCCCAAAATTTTTTAGGAAAGGAGTGATTTATTTAACAGTAAAAAAAATATTTATTAAAAATATATCAGTTTCGTAAGATTCGTAAAAATAACATTGTCATATAAAAAAAATATCCATTTTACCAGTATGATTGCTTTAAATATATTATTGTTAACGTAAAACCCACGAAAACAAAATTTGGCAATAATACTATTGTTACATTTCATCAATATTAATATTGCCGCAATCATACTATTGTCAAAATGAAACTCAAAAAACAATACTATGGTTGCGACGACCATGCTTTTATTGCAGAGAACATACTATTGCTGCCGTGACCATATAGTAACCATATCTTTTTTCTGCGTGTACTTAGTATTCTATATACTTTATATATTAACCACAGAGAAAATGTCTGTTGGAAATCGACCTGAGCTCCACAGAATTTGGTTAACTAAAAAACTTTCTGTTGCAATCACCGAATGTTAATACACTTAATGCAATTTTTGTTCGACGTACCATAATATATGGACTATAATAATGTTATGATACAGGCAACTATGTTTTTAGGCTACATTTTCTGATTGAAAGATAAGGTTCACGAGCCAGCATTCGATTATGCCGATAAAATACTAGAGGTGCATGCAACTACAATTATTTTGTTGTGACAACGAATATGTTGTCAGTATGCACACACAGAAAAAAAATAGTTTAAAATAGGTTAGAACTTAAATGATTCGGTAGCAAAAGAGGAATTTCGGTTGCTATCACCAAATTTTTATAATCGTAATGGATATTCGTTTCGAAATGCCCCATGATGATAAATATGATCATCATACTGTACTCACAACTTACTGATCGCTCATACCAATAAAACGGATAAAGGTATTTAGTTGCCACAGCTGGTGGTTGTGACAACCAATAGTTTTGCAAACATTTTCTTGTTGTTAGCAAATATTAGTGATAATAACTAAAACTTTATCGAAACCAAAAACGAGGGTTGCTATTTATATTTCGGGTCCTGCCAATACTAGTATACACACAAATAAAAATCAGTTGAAAATCGGTCCAATCTACAAACATTCGGTTGGAATGTTACAATCACCAGCCTGCCATGGTGTTGATGGTTACATGGTTCGACTTTCCGTAAATTGGCTACAATAATATTACGATTACAACCAATAAGTCCGTTATACTAACCGAATTCTGTAAAACTATTAGTTGCCACAACCGGTGGTTATAAAAACAAACAAATAATAAAGTACATGTTACTTCGGCACCAATAATTGGTAGTGATATCAAATAAACAACATTTTCTTGTTGTTGCCAATTATTAGTGATAATAACTAAAACTTTATCAAAACCAAAAACGAGGGTTGCTATTTCGGGTCCTGTCAATACTAGTGTTCCAAGATGCAAACTTCTGTTGGAAATTTCGACATTTTTTAGCACAACTTCACTTAGAATGTTTTGTCATTTGAGGACGAATTGTTTTGTTTACAGAATTATCCCGTGAACATTTCCGTGCGATGATTTTTTACGAATTTCGGCATGGGTTATCGAGACAAGGGTGTTTAAATCAACTTTTTTCGACTTTTGGCGATGAAGCAGCATCAAAAACCACTGTTAATCGCTGGTACCAAGAGTTCAGTCCCAGACGCCGTTCACTCCAGGATAAGTTTCTTGAAGGAGTCCAACTTCGGTCACTTTGCCAGAAACCATCGATCCTGTGCGGCAACCGATTAAGCAAGACCGACATGTGACATACCGTGAGATTGAGACATCCTTGGGCATTAGTATGACAAGCATCAATAAGAAAAAAGCCGTGAAAAAAATTTGTTCTCTGGATTCCACATTGGAACGAATGCTCAAAAAAAGGCTCGTATGGATTGAGTGTATAACATTGTCACAGGTGACGAATCATGGATCTATGCGTATGAGCCCGAAACAAAATCGACCGTATGGGTCTTTCAAGATGAGCCAAATCCAACAAAAGTTGTTCGTGGAATAAGTGCATCGAAGCAAATGGTCGCCTGCTTCTTATTCCTGCACATCAAGAAAAAAATATGTGGTCAACGACTTTTGTCGCCAGAAGATGCTGTTTAAGCGTTCAAAAACCATGTTTTGGAGGTGTCTCAATCGGAGTGGAAAAAGTGCTTCGACAATTACTTTGAGCGCATGCAAAAGGCTATAAATCATGACGGAGAAGACCTTGGAAAACAATAAAACCATTTTTGATAATAAATATTCGCATTCGTATGCTCTATATGTGACCCGGCCTATGAAAAGGTGGCAGCGTTCAATCCTGTTTTTAAATTTTTCAATTTCATTTATTTTCTTGATTCTGGATTTTCAATAAAATTCTGTTTTTCTTTTATTTGTGCTCTTCTTTCTCTGCACTTTTAGAACACTTCTAAGCAAGAACACTTCTAAGTTAGTCTAGTTTTCACCAAGTGAAAGAGCGTCTCAAAAACTATCGAAACCAAAAAAAAAGTGGAAATTTTTTTGAGTCATGCTGAATGATTCATTGAACCACAATTATTTTGTTGCCACAACGAATATGTTGTCTGTGTGCACACACATAGACAAAATTGAGTTGAAAATCGGTTTGAACTACAATGATTCGTTTGCAAACAATGAATTTCGGTTTTAATTACCAATTTTTTATAATCGTAATGGATATTCGGTTCGAAATACCATAAGATGATCGCTCATATCAATGAAACGAGAAAAAGGTTTTTAACTGGTAGTTGTAGCAACAAATAGTTTTGCGAATATTTTGTTGTTGTAACCAATTATAAGTGATGATAACTAAAAATTTTTTAATAGCAAAAACGGATTGTTTAAAAAAATATATATTTTTTTTAAAAATAAAGTTATTCAATTATTACTGATTTAAAGTCAATCGATTAACCGAATTTTTTTCCACTAAAAATCATCCATCATCTTTCCTCGTCTCTTCTTCTACTCCTCTAGGAGTACTTCAAGTACTTCAGTTGGCTAAGCAAATACGTTTTTGGCGCTGATTAAAATTTTTTATTTTTGTTAAACAATCGTGGTATGTGGATTTTTAGAGTCAACAAATTCTACTTTGAAGGTTACACCAACAAAAATTCGACTCGACTGATGAAATACCCCAATCATTCAGTTGGCAAGAATTTCGTTTGTGACAAGAAATATATTGTCTATATGTGACAGCGCATTGAGAAAGGGACCTAAGGGTAAAAAAAAATCAATTTTCACTTTTTTTTTGATGTGGACAACATCTGAGCATCGAATGAGACCGATCCCATGCCCAAAAGTGTTCCCTCCAAGAGATATGCGCGTTTATGAAAGTAAAGTCGACGATTCAAAGCGCAAATAGAAAGGGACCTAATATTTAAAATGGCTCTCCTGAACAAAACTTTTCATCAACTTTTCTCTTTTTTTGATGTGGACAACATCTGAGCATCGAATGAGACCGATCCCATGCCCCAAAAGTGTTCCCGCCCAGAGATATGCGCGTTTTATGAAATTGAAGTCGACGATTCTAAGCGCAAATAAAAAAGGGACCTAATCTTTAAAATGGCTCTCCTGAACAAAACTGGGTTTTACCCTTAGGTCCCTTTCTATTTTGCGCGTCACATATGCAAAATTTACACTTTTTTCACTTCTTGTAAACAAGTGTTATCGCCGATTTATGCCAGTCACCTGTAACGGCCATTTATTCCAATTCTGTATTGAACCATTAATTATCCTTATTTAACCCAATGACACCGAGGCTGACTCTGGCTAAGGATATGTCGTGTCCTTTTTATTCTACGAGTATTTCGGCTCAAAAGTTATGAAAACTTTAAGAGGCAAAGTCTCGTGACTTTAAAAGAAGAGGACAGACATAAAATCTGTATCCAAGCTAAAAAAAACCAAGGCATAACACAGCCAACATTCAACACAGGAACAGGCGACAGGATTAAAGGAAGCAATTGATGGTGGGGGTGGGAGGGGGACAACAGATACACTCACAACTGCGCGTAAACTCGGCCAAGTGGTATATTTGTGTATGTATAACAAGTTTCGGCGGGAAAATCAATAGAAACAGCCCCCACCTGTCGCCCCCCCCACCGCCTTGCAAGGAGTTGTTGTTACCCTCCCCCGAAGGATGTGTTGCTAGTTGGCACAATTTTGTTTAGTCGTTTTTTTCGGTTCGGGGGTATCGTGTTTGTGCAGAGTAATTGTTGAATCTAATCGAAACAAGTATGATTTCATGGTGGAATATTTTTTTCTTCTTAAGGCGTCTGTCTGTCAGCTGCCAAACAAAAAACAAAGGCGAACGAAATGCAAATAATTATCCTGTTGTTTCTTCACTACGTTGCCTTCTTCGCCGCAGAGGGTGGGTGGTGTAGGGCGGAAAGGCGGTAGAAGGTTGGTTGGTGGGGGTGTTGTTTAGAGGTTGAAATGAAAAGCAGAACATTTTTCACTTTTCTTTTTGTTATTTTTAGGGCATTTTTTTCACAACGTGTTGGGGTTTTTTCGCCCTTGCAGGTGTACACAAATTAAGGCGATATTAACAAATTTTCTTCACTTTCATTATTCTCATTCACCTGTATGCGTAAGCGTGTGTATGTCTGCTGCCGTCGTAGTAGTTGTAGTATTTTATGACTTTCGTTGTTTTTATTATTATTTTTTGTGTATAATATAAAAAAAAGAATTTTATATAACTTTCTTTCACTGCTACATCAACTGCATTTTCTTTTTCTTCGATTTCACTCCAAAATTATGGGATTTTTCGTTTTTCTTTTCACCGAAAAAATTAAAGTTTTGAAACACTTTTCCAGTGGCTGGCTGCCTTAGAGAATTTATTTTTGCTATAGACTTATTTGTTTCTGGTTTAGATTATTCTCTATTGTAGTCCCGTGCAATGTGCTCCCTTATGTAAAAAAAGTGATTTTTACTGTTTTGTAAAAAAATAAAACGAATTCCTTCAGTCGTCTTCTACTTTTTATTTTGGCCCGTGTCAGTTCTTAACTACAACACGCGCGTACAACCGTAGACAACGTACTGAGACGACAACAGTTTGCTGTGGCCTCACAGACCGTCGTCCGTCGACCGTTTGTTGCGCGAGGGTGTTTGTGTATGTATGTGTGCTTTTTGTATGTAGGGGTATTTAACTCCGTTGTGGAGGATAAAGGGATCAATTCCATTGATAATGTTTTTGAACCCATTGGGTTCAGATTTTTTAAAAACAAAAAAAATACAAAAATTCAAACCAAGTGTGAAATCTTTATTGTTCATTCGAAATTTCATTTTATGCCTTTTATTTTTTGAAAATAATTTTCTTCAAATGGTGGCCGCAACTACGCTTTAGGGTTTCCATTCTGAGGGTCCAATTTTGGATGACTCGTTCGAGCATTTCGACCGGTATGGCGCTAATGACACGCGTAATGTTGGCTTCCAAAACCTGAATCGTAGCTGGTTTGTTCGCAAAGACTTTGGACTTTAGGTAGCCCCAAAAGAAAAAAACTCTAAAGGTGTGACATCACACGATCTAGGTCCAAAACTTGAACTCACCGTTCCAAAACGTGAAATTAGCGGTTTTTAGAAAGACCTCTCAATAGATCCATTTTTTGAGCAGCTGTATGGCCGTCCTGTTGAAACCAAGTGTCGTCAAGATTACGGGCTTCAATTTCAGGTAGCATAAAGATCGATATCATGGCGCGATAGCGAGCACCATTCACGGTTACGTTCCGGCCATCATCATTTTTGAAAATATATGGACCGATGATTCCACCAGCCTTTAAACCGCACCAAACCGTGGTTTTGTCTGGGTATAAGGGCACCTCTTGAGCCTCCTCTGGTTGCTCTTCAGCCCAAATTTGGCAATTTTGTTTATTGACGTTGCCGTTGAGCCAGAAATAGGTCTCATCAATAAACATAATTTTGGTCGAAAAAAGCGGATCTTATTCGAGCTTTTGCATGATCAAATGGCAAACAATATAAAAAGATAATTTTTAACACAACGCACGCGTAATCTGCGAAAAAACTTTATTGAAAAAAATACTTCTAGATTGACTACCAGTTATGTCTATTTAGACTTTTCATCCACCCATTTAGACATTTCCCCCCCTCCAAACAAGGCCTTCTTATACAGGGTGGAGCGCTGTAATTTGTTTATTTGGGAATGAAATAACAAAATTATGAACCTTAGAAAAATTTATTTTATATTTTAATTATATTGAGCAGTAAGGACATTTTTTTTATTAAATGGTTTTAAATAGTGTATCTGGCAAATGTCGACCTTCGCTATCCACACACTTGTGCATACGTTTTCTGAAGTTCTCATGAGCTCTAACAAGCAGGTCGACAGGTATTCTGCCAATTTCAGCCTCAATATGGTTCATTAGGTCTTCCAAGTGTTGGGACGGTTGATATACACCTTCGACTTCAGGTAAACCGAAATGAAAATAATCGCAGTCTGGTAAGCATGCCGGCCAGTTTACATCACCCCTCAAAGAGATAAGCCGTCCAGAAGACATTTGCTCAATTAATTCTTGGTAATCCTCGCTGTGTGTGCAGTGGCACCATCCTGTTGGAACCATGTATCCTCTAACTGCAAGAGCCGGCTGAAAAATCCAGGAAATGCCAAGAGCAAGTGTTGGTTTCCGAGCAGAGCGTTTCAAAGATTGCAGCTGTTCTAACTCTCTTGATGTTTTGTGGTGTTGTTTGTAATCCTTCGCTCCAGGCCCCTTTCGTACACATGACACTTTCCCTGCTGTTCTCAATAAAGTTACCCAATTTTCAATTGACCGCCGTCCAGAAACACGCCCGCGTGGGGTAACAGCGAACCATAAACGAAAAGCACGCTGCACGGCATTGATCGAGTGCTCATTTGAAAAAAAAACACAAAATTACCTCTCACGTGTCCAATGCATAATGGCAACTGAAAGGCAGAATACAAATCACCCGTCAGCCACTATAAGCCACGCACACTCTCCAATCTCTCGACCAATAGTAGTAAATTACAGCAAATTACCGCGCTCCACCCTGTAAAAGACCTTCTGACTTACTTAATTACACAACATCCCGCCAAGTTATAAACGAGGAAACTTCTCTCAAATTATAGAGCTGTATTTGTATTTTATATTTTAAAATAATTAGGCTTCCTGAACGGGTCCTACTATTTAATGACGGCTTCGACGACAAATGCATTTCTTAGACCAGATATTTTATGGCTTGGAGCTTAATCACTTACTCGCAAAGTCGCTGGCATTTACCGGGTGGATAAACTGACAATGAAAAATGTTTAGATGTTCTGCTTTTTAATTAATATATATGTCCACTAGCTGTTGTACCCGTCTAAGCCCGGACATATTTTTATTGATGAAAAACATCTCATTTTCAGCTAGGAATGAATTTATATGTAAATGATGAATTATTTATTATGCCATAACAAACAGATTTATTCTCTCTATACGAGGGCGGTTCGGAAACTTCTTAGCCTAGCACAAAAAGCGCGGTATAAACAGAACAAAGTAAGTGTTTTGGAAACTTCCATCTCTGCTATGAACACATGTTAAATTTTGTTTCGATCTGGCAACTCCTTCATATATAAACAAAAGACGCATCCGCGATTTTTTTACAATGGAAAAATTAGAAATGCGTGGTGTCATTAAATATTTACATAAAAAAGGTTTATCGGGACAAGACATTCATAATGATATGGTGAATGTGTTAGGTGAAAGTGCTCCTTCATATGCAACAGTAAAAAATTGGGTTGCTGAATTTAAACGTGGTCGTACAAGCATTGAAGATGAACCACGTAGTGGACGTCTAAAAACAGCAACAACAACAGAAATTGTAGCCAAAGTACATGATATGGTATTAAATGATCGACGAATATAAGTGCGTGGAATAGCTTATATCATGGGCATCTCAAATGATCGAGTCCATTTAATTTTGCATGAAGAACTACAGATGAAAAAGCTTTCTGCAAGATGGGTGCCGCACTTGTTAACAGTCGACCAAAAACGCATAAGAATGAACATTTCTCAAGCTTGTTTGGATTGTTTTCAGCGAAATTAAATGGATTTTAAGCGTCGTTTCATAACTGTTGATGAGACATGGATCCACCACTATACTCCAGAGACAAAGGAACAATCCAAACAATGGACTGAAGCTGGAGGAAGTGCCCCAAAGAAGGCAAAAACAATTCAATCGGCTGGTAAGGTTATGGCAACGGTTTTTTGGGACTTCAAAGGTATTTTATTGATTGACTATCTTCAAAAGGGTAAAACAATAAATTCAGTGTACTATTGCAACCTTTTAGATCAATTAAATGTACAAATTCGAGAAAAACGTCCTGGCGTACAACACAAAAAAATAATTTTTCCTCAAGACAACGCACCAGCGCACAAGAGTGTTTTAACAATGGCTAAAATCGACGAATTAAAGTACGAGTTGCTTGACCACCCACCTTATTCTCCTGATTTAGCTCCCAGTGACTTTTACCTGTTCCCAAATCTAAAAAAAATCCTTGCTGGCAAGCGTTTTAACTCAAATGAAGATGCAATTACAGTTGTAAACCACTATTTTGAAGACCTTGAGGAAAACTATTTTAATCAAGGGATAGAATTGCTAGATAAGCGTTGGACTAAGTGTATTGAAGTTTCAGGAGATTATATTGAAAAATAAAAATATTTTTGAAAAACTAACTATTCTCTTTCATTGATAGGCTAAGAACTTTCCGAACCGCCCTCGTATGACAATTATGAGTGAAACGAACTATTGGCCAAATGCTCGCCACGGCTTCGATGGCATAAATTTATCCGATGTTCTGAGACGTAATGGGGGTTCAATCATCCTTTATCTCCTGAATTGTTCTTGGCTTACTGGCCTACACTTTTTCTTTTAAATATCCTCAATGAAAGATGTCCAACCGTGTCAAATCACATGATCGTGGCGGCCAATTAACATCGCCACGACGTGAGATAACATGGACTATATTTTGCTCGCCTAAAAGAGTCACTATTATGTTGGCTTGTGGCAAGTGGCACCATCCTGTTGGATCCACATATCGTCCAGGTCCATTTCCCCAAATTCTGGACACAAGAATTCCGTAATCATCTCGCGGCAGCGAACAACTTTCACGGTAACCTAACCGCTTGGCCGACCTCATTTTCGAAGAAGTACGGCCCGATGATGCCCCCAGCCCTTAATCTAAACCAAAAAGTTCATTCTTTGTGGATTTATCGGCTTTTCAACAATCACTCGTGGATTCTGATTTGCCCAAATGCGGCAATTATGCTTGTTAACGTATTCACTGAGAACATATTTGGTCGATTATGCTGTCCAAAAAAATCACTAAGTGGACGAAATGCATTTTGATTGTAGCGCCCATTTTCGTAAAAGGCTCCGCGAGCTGCTCAATTGTGTACCTCTCCATGGTTGAATTTGTCGAACGCTGAAACAAAGAAACATCAAATTAAGTTGGGCAAAAAACTAAAGACGTTAAGGTCACATTATAGTTGGTCCACCCTTTACAATAAGAAACAATGTTGCCATATTATTTTCGATTTTGCTTAATTTTGCCAAATTACAATAGAACAAACTAAGTAGCTAACCTGTCATTTTTTAATAATTATATCTTTTATAAAAATATAATTTTTGGTTTACTTAGTCATACATTTTATATATGGTTTCCTAAAAAAAGCCTAACAACGACATTTGTAAAACTGTCTTAAATAAATATGCACAAAATTTAGTGAGGTAAATAAAGAAGAAGGAAAGTTTCTTGTAAAAACCATTTGAGAATAGATGTGCAAATTTTGATCAGATCAGCTCTTCAGAAAGAGTTCTGCTACGAGGGCGGTTCGGAAAGTTCTTAGCCTATCAATGAAAGAGAATAGTTAGTTTTTCAAAAATATTTTTATTTTTCAATATAATCTCCTGAAACTTCAATACACTTAGTCCAACGCTTATCTAGCAATTCTATCGCTTGAATAAAATAGTTTTCCTCAAGGTCTTCAAAATAGTGGTTTACAACTGTAACTGCATTTTCATTTGAGGTAAAACGCTTGCCAGCAAGGATTTTTTTTAGATTTGGGAACAGGTAAAAGTCATTGGGAGCTAAATCAGGAGAATAAGGTGGGTGGTCAAGCAACTCGTACTTCAATTCGTTGATTTTAGCCATTGTTAAAACACTCTTGTGCGCTGGTGCGTTGTCTTGAGGAAAAATTATTTTTTGTGTTGTAAGCCAGGACGTTTTTCTCGAATTTGTACATTTAATTGATCTAAAAGGTTGCAATAGTACTCTGAATTTATTGGTTTACCCTTTTGCAGATAGTCAATCAATAAAATACCTTTGAAGTCCCAAAAACCGTTGCCATAACCTTACCAGCCGATTCAATTGTTTTTGCCTTCTTTGGGGCACTTCCTCCAGCTTCAGTTCACTGTTTGGATTGTTCTTTTGTCTCTGGAGTATAGTCGTGGATCCATGTCTCATCAACAGTTATGAAACGACGCTTAAAATCCATTTTATTTCGCTGAAAACGATCCAAACAAGCTTGAGAAATGTCCATTCTACTGTTAACAAGACCGGCACCCATCTTGCAGAAAGCTTTTTCATCTGTAGTTCTTCATGCAAAATTAAATGGACTCGATCATTTGAGATGCCCATGATATTAGCTATTTCACGCACTTTTATTCGTCGATCATTTAATACCATATCATGCACTTTGGCTATAATTTCTGTTGTTGTTGCGGTTTTTGGACGTCCACTACGTGGTTCATCTTTAATGCTTGTACGACCACGTTTAAATTCTGTAACCCAATTTTTTACTGTTGCATATGAAGGAGCACTTTCACGCAACACATTCACGATATCATTATGAATTTCTTGTCCCGATAAACCTTTTTTATGTAAATATTTAATGACACCACGCATTTCTAATTTTTCCATTGTAAAAAAATCGCCGATGCGTCTTTTGTGAACACCTGTTTCTATATGAAGGAGTTGCCAGATCGAAACAAAATTTAACATGTGTTCATAGCAGAGATGGAAGTTTCCAAAACACTTAACTTTTTTCTGTTTATACCGCGCTTTTTGTGCTAGGCTAAGAAGTTTCCGAAACGTCTCGTATAATTGATTCTAAAAAAATTGTAAAAAAATAATTAATTTGTTATAGCCGATTTAGGCCTTTAGTACTTAGAATGAATAACTAAACAGTATAAGACTCTATCCAATCCTGACTAAGTAGTAAAAGAATTACAAAAAAAAATACTTTACTTAACACATGAGCAAAATTTGCACTTTTTGCTAACAAATGACTTAACTATTGCAACTTTGCTTTCTAGTCTTAGTAATCGAGGTTTAACCTCTTAAAACACCTCTAATGTTAATTTATCTTAAGTTATTATCTTTACAAGCAACGGCCCCACCTACTGTATGAAAAGTCAAACATGCGGTTTGTGTCCGCACTAACGACAACTGGCACAAACTTGGTAAATACAGCGCAACGTGTTATAACGCCTTTTACCGATATGTGGATGGCCACGTGGGTGATGTCAAGACTACGTGCAAAGTTCTGGTAATGCAGTGTTATTTTAATCGTCGGTAATGTTGTACTTATCATAGTTGCCAACATGAAATTAATGAAACGCTAGGAAATAATGAGTTACCAACCATTTTCTCGCTTAGGGGCCTATTTATCTAATGAAAACTGTTGGTTTTCTGATAGTTTTCCCAGACAAATTTTATAAATCTTTGGATTTAGATCCTTTTTAAGTATACCGATCGAATAAGAATCACAATCTGATTCTTCTGAGCGATGTCCGTCCGGTTTCAATGATCCTTTAAATATGGGCCAAAGACGAACATCTCTTAAAATTTGTCCACATCGATTGAAACTATTAAATTCTTTTCTTGGTTGTTATCGCAGATTGTTGGCCCCTAAATTGGTTTTTACATTGGAAAAACAATCCCGAAAACTACTATTTTTACCGGTCTGCAAACACAAAATGTTCTAGCAACTCAAATGTCATTCTGACAAACCCTAGTAGTGTCCCGGGTCATTTTGCCATACAAAGGTGGAAACAGGACGCCTTGTTTGGGCAATTTTACGAATTTAATTTGAATCGACTGAAAACAAAAGGGGTATTTTTTCCAATTTCTGGTTTTGTTGGAATATAAAGTTGAACTTTGTCATATAATAATGGAAAGCCATCAGATGCGTCCTTGCTTCGCCTAATGGGCTGAAGATTGTTTGGCAGGAGATGAAGAATTTTAACAAAAATTGTGTTTTCAGATGAAGCTCATTTTCATAGTAAATAAGCAAAATTGGCTGGCGGCATCATTGGGTCAATATTCTTTGAAAATGAGCCGGTAACGGAGCCGCCGTTGCCGGCAAAGGTTAGCGTTACTGCGCCATGCTGAAAGAAGTTTTGATTCCTAAAATTCAAGAGAATAACATGGGCGACATTTGGTTTCAACAAGACAAGGCCACATGCCATACAGCCAACGCAATCATCGTTATTTTACGCACTGTTTTTGAAAATCGAATAATCGGAGGATACTGTGATGTCAATTGGCCATTGGGTTATTTTCTGTGGGGAGCCATTAAGGATAAATGTTACGCAAAGCATTCAGAGACAATAGAAGCGTTGCAACATGTAATATTTCCTAAAACAATTGCCCAATATTTCCAATATTTAATGGAATGAGCCAATCGATATGCCTCTACAACTTCTTTAGTAGTGATTCGACGATTCTCCATAACAATTTTCTTCTTTTCTCTCTCGACATTTTCATCGGTTTTAGGTGTGATAGATCTTCCAGGTCGAGAGGCGTCTTCATTCACATCTTCTCGGCCTTTTCCGAAAAGCTTGTACCACTTGTACAGATTTTTCGGACTCAGAGTACAATCACTATATGTGACGCGCAAAATAGAAAGGGACCTAAGGGTAAAAAACAGTTTTGTTCAGAAGAGCCACTTTAAAGATTTAAATACGTGTATCTTTGGTGTATCATCACTTTCATAAAACGCGCATATCTCTGGGAGGGAACACTTTCGGGGCATGGGATCGGTCTCATTCGATGCTCAGATGTTGTCCACATCAAAAAAAAATGAAAATTGATTTTTTACCCTTAGGTCCCTTTCTCTATGCGCTGTCACATATGCCACTCTCAATATTTCAAGTGCTTTTGAGCTCTACATTCAATTTTTTACACGAAATTTGATCCATTTTTTCCACAGCAGATAACTGCTGAACCAGCAAAATACGTTAGCCTCTCACAAACAAACTATACTAACTCAAACAAACTCAACTAAGATCATATGTTCGAGGCAAGTGTGACAACATAAAAAAAGCCCTAATCGAATGCACGTAGCCTCAGAAATTACAAAATTCAAATTTTCGATTGAACAGACCTCGTATTTTCTCAACAGGGTGGGTGATTTAACATTCAAAATTTGAATCGACTGTCAAAAAAACACGCACTTATCGTATCTTTATGTCAACGCACCCTCAAACATTTTTAATGATCTTTCAAAGTCAAAACGTTAGTCGAAGTCAACATTTTCATCATGGTAAAGTTCACTTACGAGCAACGTTTGGAAATTATTAAAAATTACTACCGAAATTAAGAGTCGGTGGTCGCAATTTTAAGAGCGCTTCCTCCAATTTTCATTATCTTCAGCGATGAAGCTCGTTTCTGGCTCAGTGGTTTTGTCAATAAACCAAATATGCGTTATTGGACAGCAACAAACCCACATGTGATTCAAGAGACACAATTGCATCCGCAAAAAATTACTGTGTAGTGTGTTTTTCGTGCCGGAGGTGGGATTGGGCCGTATTTTTTCGTCGATGACAACAATCGTCCTGTTACCGTCAATGGAGAGCGCTATCTCGTGCCTTGTAAGAAAATTATTTTTGACCAGAATTGTATGAGCTTGATATCGCCGATGAGTGGTTTCAACAAGACGGTGCCACTAGACACACAGCACGCTTTACAATCGATTTACTGAATGGCAAATTCGGTGAACGTGTTATCTCGAGAAATGGTCGGGTCGAATGGCCACCTCGTTCATGCGAACTAACGCCATTCGATTTCTTTTGATAGAGGCAGATCAAGTCATTGGTCTATGCCAAAAAGCCATTTACTTTAGACGAGCTCAGATCCAACATCTAACGCGAAATTGCCAACGTTCCGATCGAAATGTGTGCAAGAGTGGTGGAAAATTGGGTCCAAAAAAGAGATCGATGTACACAGGTTCGAGGTGGTCATATGACCGAAATCGAATTTCATTTGAATTCTAAATCTTGAATATTCTGTATTTTTTAAAAATATAAAATTGTTATGTGCTTAATGGAAAACCCTGTCATTTGTTCAAATTTCTGGTTTTATTGAAAAGGTTGAAATTGGTCATTTAATAATGGAACACAATGTCATTCATATGACTACCAGCACTGGCTCGGCAGTACCTTATCCGATCAACCCAATTTTTCAGTACATTTTCGATTGTTTCGTATCGAATCTCTTCAATGGCAACTTCGATTTCATGTTTCAACGCTTCAATTTTCTTTGAATGCTTTGCGAAACATTTATCCTTAATGGCTCTTCACAGATACTAATCCAAAGGGCTCAAATCACAGCTCAGAGGCGGCCAATTGACATCACAATTTCGGCTAATTATTCGATTTTCGATCTTGTTGAAACCAAATGTCGTCCATGTCATTCTCCTGCATTTTTGGAAACAAAAATTTGTTGAGCATGGCGCGGTAACTCTAACCTTTGGCGGCTACGAGGGTTCCTTGCTCATTCTCGAAGAAAAATGGTCAAAAAAGGCGCTAGTCTCAAATCTACAAACTGTGAAGAAAAATAACCTTATATAAGGTTAACTAAGCCATAATTAAACATGATTTGGAGTCCACGTTATATAAGGTTAGTTAGAACATTTTGTTGTTGACTGGTATTTAACAACAATAGTAGTTAAGTTAACTATTTAGTGGTTGCATTTTTTAACCATGAACATTGTTAATTTTAAAATAATTATGGTTGTTTTAACAATGCATTGTTGAGTTTTTTAACCATTAAAATTGTTTTTTTTAAATAATTATTGTTATTTTCACAATGCACTGTTTTTAACCATAAAAATTGTTAAAATTAAAATTTTATAGGTTATTTATTGAAACAATACATGTTCAATTTAACAATGGAATACCTTATAATATTAACTATGAGGATTGTTATAGAAATCATTTTTATTGTTAAGTTTTCTAATTATTGGTTACCTCTTTTAACCAGAAATATAGTTACTGTTGCAATTTTTAATATTAAATTAACCTACTATGTTTTTGTTTTGTTTATATTTATTCGGTCTTTATTCATTATTATGACTTGAACAGTTTTTATTCTGGTTCGAGAACTTAGTATCAACTAAAAAATTGGTGAAATTCATTGGCTACGATTGCCAGGCAAACTGTACAGCTGCTGCCAAGGGTTTTCTTCTTCTTTGGCAACGATTACTTCGGCTACAAATCAAATAACTTATACGAGAGTCTCATTATGATTAATGAGAATTACCCTTTGATTAAAGTCTTCGAACTGTGCGAAAAACAATCTTCATAGCGTAATACTGTATAAGATTGTACATCTAGCATTTGCATTTGGTGGGGTTTTTTTTAAAAGAGCGAGGTAAATTGTCTTACGATCTTTCTCACAATTACAAACTTTCAGAGCAGAAGAAGAAAGAAAAAAGAGTGGGGGATAAGACAGTCGCAATCGTTGCAACTTCGTGTAACTTAATTCTGAACTTCGTATAACACGAAGCAGATCAAAAACTTCAATACAACAGAGCCGAATGATCTTAAAATTTTTGTTTATGTCCCCTATTTTTCTGTCTCTCTCTCTTAATAAAAACCAACCTTATAAAATGTTAATTCAACTATTTTGTATGTATATTTGGCCTTATATAACGTAATTTTGTTTCGTTATCAAAAACTTAACATGAAAAATTTAAGCAGGCACATGGTTAAAAAATCATTGTATTTTCAGCTCAGTACACCAAACAGTGACTCGTTGTGGATACATTGGCTTCTCAATCATCACGTGTGGGTTCTCTGAACCCCATATGCGGCAAGTTTGCTTATTGACATAGCCACCGAGAAATGAGCTTCATCTTAAAACAGGATTTTTGGTCAAATTCTTTATCTCCTGCCAAACCATCTTCAACCCATTAAGAAAAGCGAAAATGCATCGCATGGAGTTCTATTTTTAATTGACAAATTTCTACCTTTCCAGTAAAACCAGAAATTTTAAAAAATTATCAGTATTTTTTTTACAGCCGATTTAAATTTAAAATTTGGTGGTTTTTTCTTTAAAATGCCTTTAAATTTCCTCGGCCCCACTCCACCTTGAATAATTGGTTGTTCCAGCTACCATTACCTCCAAATACTCATCCTAATTCTTGACACACAATTTCAATTGTAAATGAAGCAGGGCGGGCGGCAGGGACATAACCCTAATTTCAGGTTGAGGTAACACGACTTTTTCCGGCCATTGTAAAGGGGTATTAATTAGCTGGGAATTTATAACCCATTTTATGCTTGTAACAAAGTCACGGCGACAAATTACAGACTTCAGCATCCCAATTTAAGCAAAACGAAAAAACAGTACAGCCAGTGTTGAATTACGGCTACTAAAACCATGTATGACAAACACGGACAGCCACCATTGACTTCACTTGCTGCCCAGAAAAAATGCGACCCCCTTGCAGATACAAAGACACAAAACGCTAAATGCTAGCGAAACGCCAGCCGCCGTTCTCGGGTACAACCCGTACAATTTGAGGTGAATCACGTGTCATGTAAATTCGATTCCTTCAAAGCCACCAGCGTTGCCTCAGTGTTGCAATGCCGGAGCATTAACACCATGACCGTCTTACACGCTAAAAACTTTGTGTGATACTGTCAAAAGGTAAATCTCTCCCCCACCCCCCGTTGGAAAAGTGAAAATTTTCATTAAGAAAATGTTAGGTTTTGTTTTTTTTTTTGGGGGGATTTCAAGTGAGTGGGTGGGCGGACGGACGCACGCCTGAGTGCGCGTGTGTGTGTGTGCATAATATACAACGTGTTGATTGTCTTCCGATTACTCTGATATTGTAAAACATGTCTTTAGCATCCTTTTTCAACAACTTGACAAACTAACGATAACATCTCTCTTGCTTCATCCTACCCTTGCTCCAGCACCATAGCATCCTTTCAGCCCGGCCACCTCACCCGCCTCCCACTCCACGCTTTGTGTTAAAACACCCAAGCAATTCCGAAAGATTAAAGAAAAAGTCAATCAGTCTCTTTGTAGGATTTGACTTATTCCTCTTGAGCGGGGGTAAGAGAGAGAGAGAGAGAGAGAGAGAGCGAGATTGAGATGTAGCATCAAAAATAAACGGCAGAAGGCAAAGGCAAAGAACGAAATTTAAATTACATGTAAATCCTTGTAGATTTTATCCGTATTCTTGGCATTAACGCCCTTCCGTTTGCTGCTACCTTCCACCTCTTCCTTCTCCTCCTCCCCCCATGCCACCCCTTCTACCTCTCGTTGCCTCTTACCATCTAATATTTGTCGATTGAAACAACAGTTGCAAGTTTATCACCCATCCACGGCTGTGTAGCGTCGCTGCTCCCCCCACCACCATGTGCCGTTCAGACGCAAGGAACTTGACATGAAGTTGACGTGGTCGTAACTTGTTTCGGCGTAAACAATTCCTAAGAAGTGCGTAAAGACGGAAAGAAAAAAAAACTGGAGATGCTGTTGTTCTTGGCACTAAAGCCCGGTTGATTTACTTGGTGCCTTTATTTGTAAAGCATCAACCAAAAGTTCGAGGTTGGTCTGGCAAGTAAGGGAAATATGCATGTTCTTTTTGTTCACACTTTTATTTTTGGTTAGTTCACTGGGGTGTCTGTTGCAAGCTTCAACTACGGATCGCTTCAACTAGACGAACCCAGTTGACGACATCATGGCTATAGGTTTTTTTAAGAAATCTTTATTTATATGCAATCTGTCGTAAGACAATTAGGCAAATTTGTTCAGAATAGATTATGATACTAATACAATCACTGATAAAATCTTCTTCAACAAGTAAAATCCCAACTTAAAAAAAAATTACTTCAGGCTTTAAATATCTTCAGCTAAACTAAATATTCTAGAAGGCAGGTCCAGAACGTGTAGCCTCTTCGAACGCATTTTCTCATTGCTATCATCTTTCTTTGGTCACACATTGAACCTCTACGTCGAGGAATCTACAAAGCACAAAATTATTTTCACCACAGATGCAGAAGCTCAGAGTGGGCGTATTTTTGTCCGTACATTGGCCCTAAAGGGTTAGAGGGTAAATATTAGTTAGTAATGACAAAAAGTGTAACGTATCGAAATAAAACATTGTAGACCCTTACAAAAGTTTTGACCAAATCTGTTTCATGGCATTTCAGGTCGTTTGAGCCATGTGCATCAGTGAGGCTGCTTGGCACGATAACTTTCGAAAGAAGCTTCCAATCGGTTTTAAATTTAATATTTTTCCAAAACTAAAATTGAAAATGGGTCATTTCGCCAAAGCCCCTCCGGTACCTCCCACACAAAAGTACTATTACGTCAAGTTTTGGTATTCTTAAAATATCTTTAATTCCTTTTACACGATATAACACAAAATCAACTATCAACCCATGGTAATAAGTCTAACTCTTCTAACAGTCCGATAATCTCCCATGCCACTACACCCTGCAGCGTTGCATTATGGGCAGTATGCTTTGTTTCCATATCTTTTCTACACTCGTCGTTCCATAGGTTTCGTGAAAGCATTGTTCGAAACCCTACTTTTTTTCTTGGGCTGTTGTCGACAATGAGTGGCAAAATATATCATTGGGCGCACGCAGAAAAATAAATGGTTACTACATGGTCACGGCAACAATAATATGTTTTCTGCAATAGGAGCATGTTCGTCGCAACCATAGTATTGTTTCTTTAATTCAATTTGACAACAGTATGATTTAGCCAATATTAATATTGTTGAAATGTAACAATAGTTTTTTTTGCCAAATTTAAAAATGAAAATATGGTTGTAGCAACAATAAAAGTATGGTTGGTGTGACAAATGCATCCGCTTGTTAACAATAATATGATTAAGGCAATATGAATGTTTTTAATAACTAATTTTTTTTACTGTTAAATAAATGTATGTTTACATAGTTTAATAAATAAAAAACTGGGGATCATATGGTTGTGTGTGAGTCATACTATGGTTGTGAGGATCATACTATGGTTGTATGTTAAACATACTACGGTTATGAGGTTGATAATATGGATATGGGGATCGTAGTATGGTTTATTGTTAATAATAATATGGCTGTGGGGATCATAGTATGGTTGTGTGTATGTAATTCTATTGTTGTGAGGACCATAGAATTGTTGTGTGGATCATAGAATGGTTGTGTGTGAACCATACTGTTGTTGTGAGGATCATATTATCGTTGTGCCACAACCATATTACCAACAATAGTATGATGCTCTATTGTTAACCCAACTATACTTTTTTTCTTCGTGTGTTAGTTGTCCATTATAAAATATTGTACTTACTGATTATGGTTTATTTAGAATCAGCTTGTTCTACAGTAGGGTGATCCATCTAGAGGTATTTTTTCAGAACAAAAAAATATAAAAATTCAAATCAAGTTTGGAATCTTTATTGGTAATTTGAAAGGACATTTTATGGCATTTATTTTTTGAATATAATTTCCTTCAAATGTTGTTTGGACTGAAGAACAACAAGAAGAGGTTCAAGAGGTGTCATTATACTCAATGAAAACCACGGTTTGTGCGGTTTATAAGCTAGTGGAATCATCGGTGCATATTTTTTTCAAAAATGATGATGGCCGGAACGTAACCGTGAATGGTGCTCGCTATCGCGCCATGATATTGATCTTTATGCTACCTGAAATTGAAGACCGTAATCTTGACGACACTTGGTTTCGATAGGACGGTGCCACTTGCCATACAGCTGCTTCAAAAATGGATCTATTGAGAGGTCATTTCGAAAAGCAGCTAATTTCACGTTTTGGGCAGGTGAGTTGGCCGCCTAGATCGAGTGATATCACACCTCTCAGACATTATTCTTTGGGGTTACGTAAAGTCCAAAGTCTATGCGGACAAACCAGCTACGATTCAGATTTGGAAGCCATCTAACATTACGCGTGTCATTAAAACAATACCGGTCGAAATGCTCGAACGAGTCATCCAAAATTGGACCCTCAGAATGGAAACCCTGAGGCGTGATTGCGGCCAACATATGAAGGAAACTACATGTGACGCGCAAAATAGAAAGGGACCTAAGGGTAAAAACCAGTTTTGTACAGGAGAGCCATTTTAAAGATTTAAATACGAGTATCTTTGGTGTAGAATCGTCGACTTCACTTTCATAAAACGCGCATATCTCTGGGAGGGAAGACCTTTTGGGGCATGGAATCGGTATCATTCGATGCTCAGATGTTGTCCACATCAAAAAAAGAAAAAAAAAATGAAAATTGATTTTTTATCGCTGTAATAGCGCTTTTCAAGTGTGAAATGAAAAAAAAAAACGATATTTTTAAAAACGCTCTGGCCACTGGGGACTAGTCGCATGTTCGTCTACCGATGCATAAAACTGTTTGAGGAGACTGGAGATGGAAAAGATCGCCACTGGTCGGGCCGCCCACGCTCTGTTCAAACAACGCATGTCATCAAAGCCGTTTAATCAAGAATTCACAGAAATCCGCTCAGAAAACAGAAAACCATGGCCCGTGAGATGGATATCACGCAAAAGTCCATGAGTAGAATCATTAAAAAGACTAGGGACTTTCAAACAACGTACCGGACATTTATTGACTGCAGCTTTTTTAAAAAAAAAAGGATTGAAAAATGCAAACGTCTTTTGGTGAAGCACGCTGATAACTTGCAAAGAAAAATTTTGTTCACCGATGAATAAAATTTTACCGTTCAGGAAAAATTTAACAAGCAAAATGATAGAGTGTATGTGCGGTTATCTAAGGAAGCATCTGAGCTGATCCCAAAAGTGGAAAAGGGTTATCACCCAGCTTCAGTCATGGTTTGGTGGGGTGTCTCTTACAATGGGGTCACTGACCTGCATTTCTGCGAACAAGGAGTCAAAACATCGGCCAAAGTTTACCAAAAAACCGTTTCGGAAGCTGTTGTGAAGCCTCTCAGCAATTCCCTGTTCCAAAACCAGCCATGGACTTTCCAGCAGGCTTCTGCGCCGGCCAATAAGGCTATAACGTCCCAGGCCTGGCTTCGAAACAATTTGGCAGCGTTCATTTCCTCTGAAGAATGGCCCTCAGGCAGTCCAGATTTGAACCCATTGGATTACAAATTGTGGACGGTTTTAGAGGACAAGGTTTGTCACAAAGGGTACCGCAACATTGGATCTCTTAAGACTGCTTTGGTTCGAGCTGTTGCAAATTTTCCAATGGACAAGGTTCGTGCAGCTATTGACGATTGGCCAGTAAAACTTAAGGCGTGTGTAAAGGCAAAAGGTGGACATTTCGAATAAGTTGATTCTTTTTGGAAACAATATACATCAATAAATATATTAAAAAATATTTGGTCCAAAAACATTCAGTACTTTTTATTTTACAGCATAAAACGCGCGTAACTGTATTAATGTCACAACTAAGTATAGTCATTAATCATGGTTTAATCACGTTCGTTTCTTGGCAGCTAAGGCGCTCATCGAAACTGCAGTCAGCCATGGTTGCAACTAAAAGTCTTTTAGACTGCCTTTTAAATAGCGTTTTGGTTTCTTTGAATAAAATATTCAACAGAAACATGTCTTCAATGTGACTATGAACTAATTGTGATGTAATTTTAAATAACTTGATGCTCTACTGCCATCCCAACCATACTTTTTTTCTGTGAGCGGAGTGTTTTATTTCGTATTAATGTGTATAAATAAGTGCCTTTGAAGAAAATGGCATAAATTTAGCTTCAACATTCATTCGGACTAAATTTGATATCTCACTTTGTTTAAGTCTAATTAAAACTTCTTTTTCTATCGTTCTTATCTGGTCATTTATCAAAAAAGAGGTCATACTTTTTTTTCTTTTAACATAAACTCATCTCTCAAGTAATCCACCTTCATTCTCTGCCCTTTCATACTATCCCCCTCTGTTAATAAATATTCATTTGTTTCGGTTATTGTGTAAATATTCGCATCTTGTGAAGTCTTAATGTCAGCCCTCGAAACCCTTGGAACAGCCAAGCGATGCCACAGTTGTAAGTTTGTCCACAGCATCTCACCGACGATAATTACAAGAACAAAAGAAAGTAAGCGCTCATATACGGTGGGTACACTGAGCTGAGTTGAGTTGAGCTAAATGCAACGTCTTACTACAAGAGAGTACACACACACGCACACACACACTTTCGCACATGTACATAACTTGTACACATGTAAGTTTGTATGTATGTGCATTGATCCTTATGCTTATTATACGCTGTAGCTTTGGCTCAAAGACACGTGGCGGGGGTCTCTCATCTCATGCCAAGTTTACATCAAATTTCACAGTCGGTCCAAGTCGTCTCTGGTTGTTGAGTTGGTTGGCGGGCGGGCGGGTGTGCGCTCGTTCGTTCATTCGTTGTCGGTTGGCATGAGGGCATAACCCATTCTTCAATTACCCTTTCACACAACACACACACACTCAGCCAAGTAAAAGTCGTAACAATTTGAAGTCAATCGTATGGCTCAGAGGACTCTGTGTGTGTTTGAGTGTGTGTGTGTGTGTGTGTGTGTGTGAGAGTAGTGAGAGTGTCGTCGTCGCTTGTACACATTATCGTAATCGCATCCTAATTGCAAGAAAATTACTCCCACGTGCTTGTTTTGTAACCTGATCAGTGTGTCCTCATCAAAGACTCCATGCGGACATGCCTTCAATCGCTGGATGTTGGCCTGGTCTGGCCTCAGCTCAGTTATGCATGTCGTTGTGTTTGTGTGTGTCGTACGAATATGAGTGTGAGTCTGTCGGTCTGTCGTTTGTGTCTTCTTGCCAACAATCATCGTGAAAGATGATTTCTTTGGGGCTTTCTTGTTATACGGGGTTTCGTTGTCGTTCGCTTCTTAGTTTTCATGTGAGTGACTGAATTGAAATTCGACTACGACTCTTCTAATTCTCCCTTGTGGGAGAGAGCGTGGGGGGGGGGGGATTGAAGGGGTTTAAACTTGTGTTAAGGAAATCATCACGTAATTGCCTACAATGTGACTGTTTGCTCGCATTCTTTGCAATACTTCTACTTACCTATTGACAAGCTGGGCCCAATGATGTCGTTCATGCCATTAGATTCAGCGGCGCCTTAATGATAGGCTAACCTTATAGGCTATGTAGCAGCGTAGCCAAATCGAACTTATGCAATTGAAGCCAATCGCCTTGGCGTAGAGTGCATCGCTCGGTATGGAAAAAATTCGAAAAACCAAAAGGTAAAGAAATTTAACGAGATTTTCGTGGAAGTATGGAAGGGACTAATAACAAAAAAGAATGAAGTAAAAACACCTGAGAAGTGATATTATTTTTCTTGTAGATCTTGCTGAGTACAACATGAAACCGATTTTGAAATTTCCCAAACACCTCCAAAATCTGGAGTTACGGGTAAAAAACCGGTTTTTCGGATCTTACACACTTATATGCGAGTAACTTGGTTGAGGAGCGTAGCGAAATCTAATTGATGCAATTGAAGCCAATCGCCTTGGCGTAGAGTGCATCGCACGGTACGGAAAAAATTCGAAAAACCAAAAGGTAAAGAAATTTAACGAGATTTTCGTGGAAGTATGGAAGGAACACAGTGTAACAAAAAAGAATGAAGTAAAAATACCTGAGAAGTGATATTATTTTTCTTGTAGATTTTGCTGAGTACAACATGAAACCGATTTTGAAATTTCCCAAACACCTTCAAAATCTATAGTTATGGGTAAAAAACCGGTTTTTCGGATCTTACGCACTTTTATGGGAGTAACTTGGTTGAGTATCAACCGATTTTAAGTTTTTCGGCTGATTTGGAAAGAAACTGCAGCCTTTCGAATAGTGCATACACTTTTAAAATCACACTGAAAATAATCCGTGTATTTTTCCTGTAAACTCATTTTTTTTTAAATTTTTTTTTGTAATTTTTTAAGTTTGGATGCGTTTTTACACAGAATTTTTTGAAAGAAAGCGAACAATTTTAGTACTGAATAATAAAGAGAGTGTTCTTACGAATACAATTCGGTGTCATTTTTAAAAATCCGTTAGAAACTGTTTGAGTTATTCAACTTTTATTAAAACAACATTTTTTGAAAAAATACAATAATGGACAATACTACTTAGAAATGTTTGTTCGACCGTTTTCTTTTTAACTGAACATCATCAGTATCCCGTTTAAGTGACCAGCAATATTCGGAAATCACTTTTATTTTATCTTTTCCTTCAAAACGTTTTTCCATTGTAATTATTTCTTGATGAAAGTGTTCGCCCTGTTCAACACTGAACTGGCCCAGGTTTTCTGGGAAGAAGTCTAGATGTGAATTCGCGATTTAAGTTTGTCAAAACGACAGGCTGAAATCCTTGGGTCGCGATTTAGGCAGTGAAATCTGGTGGAAGAAGATTTTCATGTAACTTTCTGTAGAAAAAGTGACCGGACATTGTTATTTGAAGAATGTTTAAAGACTGGTGAAAATGACAGTAATCTCATATATTGCGCTGATGTACCCAAACTTTTTTCGGCTTTAAGTCACAATTATAAAGAAATCTTAAATTGTTCCGTTCCTTTTAAAAATTCTGTTTTGATATTCAACCAAGTTACTGGCAGATAAGTGCTTAAGATCCTAAAAACCGGTTTTTTGTACCCGTCACTCCAGATTTTGGAGGTGTTTGGGAAATTTCAAAATCGGTTTCTTGTTGTACTCAGCAAGATCTACAAGAAAAATAATATCATTTCCCAGGTATTTTTTCTCTGTCACACTGTGTAATAGGCATATTCGATTGGGGTTACTAAACAAGTACAGGGTTTTCCATTAACGACATAACAATTTTATATTTTAATACAACACAGAATATTGCAGATATAGAGTACAAATATATTCCAGGTATAGATTAAAGTTTTAAAGAAATAAATTCGATGTCGTGTATATGACCACTACGAACCCATGTACAGCAATCTATTCCTTGGACCCAATTTTCCACCACTCTTGCACACATTTCGACCGGAACGTTGGCAATTTCGCGTTGGATGCTGTCTCTGAGATCGTCTAAAGCTGTAAGCTTGTTGGCATAGACCAATGACTTTATGTGGCCCCAGAAAAAGAAATCCAATGGCGTTAAATCGCATGAACGAGGTGGGCATTCATTATTTTTGTAGGTTTCATTACTGCCAAGCTGAAAGGCGATATATGCGTAGCTCAATATTATTGCTTGACTATATCAATGCTTAGAAGGCAGCATCTGTGGCTTATCATAAAATAATGGCACTTCCGTTGTTGCCGTCAGGTTCAATTAGGTTTGCTTATGCTGAATCGAAAATGCAATTTAAAATTGCAAGCAGATGCGATTTATAAGGGATCAGAGCACTATAAATGTCCATATTGCCGACAAATTGTTGAAGATACAATGCAAGTGTTTGTTTAATATTTTATTAATTTTTCAATAAAGAAACTTATAGTTTCTTATATTTCTTTTCAAAAAATGGGGCCTTAGTTCCTTATAAAAAAATTAAATGGGATGTTGTTTCATTTTAGATTTGGGGTCTCTTTTCATCTTTTTAGGGGTTTATTTCATTGTAGGAATTGGGGCTTAGTTTCATAACGAAATAAGGCCCCATTTGTGGGGCATTATTTCTTTGGGCTTTATTTCATAGAACCTACACTTACGGCTGCGATATATTCGTCGCGGTACGGCGTCTCTTTGGCGCCGGAACATCCAAAAGTGAAAATGTAGATCCAAATTTATCCACAGTAGCACGCACAGCCTATCAGGTGGGTCGATTATTACGGCCGAAAATTGGAGTAAGCTCTACTTATATTAAAGTTGCGACCACCGACTCAGAATTTTGGTAGTTATTTTTAATGATTTCCAAACGCTGCTCTTAAGCGAACTCTACCACGATGAAAATGTTGACTTCGACTAACGGTTTGGCACTGAAAGATCATTAAAAACGGTTGAGGGTGCGTTGACATAAAGATACGAAATTGTTATGTCCCTTTTGCAAGACCATGTGCTAACCTTCAAATAAAATACGAGGGCGATAACAGCAATAACCTCGCTATTGAACGAAAATCTTTTGCCATCGAGAATTTTTTTTTAAGTTTGGAAACAAGAAATAATCAGAAGGAGCTAAATCTGGACTATATGGTGGATGCGGAGCAATTTCAAATCGTAATTCGGCCAGTTTTTGTTGAGTAAAAAATGCAGTGTGTGAAGGAGCATTATCTTGATGAAAAAGAACTTTTTTTTTCTAAATGTGGTCGTTTTAACTTGATTTATTCACTCAACCGATCCAATAATGCACAATAATATTCACTTTTTATAGTTTTTCCTTTCTCAAGATAATCAATAAATATTATACCCCTTGCATCCCAAACTACTGTGGCCATTACTTTTCCTGCTGACTTAACAGTTTTCGCCATCTTGGGACCACTTTTACCAGCTTCTATCCATTGTTTTGACTGTTCTTTGCATTCTGGGATGTAGTGATGGATCCATGTTTCATCAACAGTTATGAATCGGCGCAAGAACTCTATTGGATTACGCTGATAAATCGCAATTGGTCCAACGGACGATTTTTTGGGGCAAAGTCAACAAACGCGGCACTCATCTTGCGGATAGCTTTTTCATGTGGAGTTCATCATGTAAAATACTCCAAACTTGTTTTTCGTGTATTTTTACAATATCAGCAAGTTCTCTGAGCTTTATTCGTCTATCTTTAGTCACTTCATTAAATATTTTTCTAATGTTTTCAATAGTAGTAGCAGTTTTCGGTCTTCCAGAGCGTTGTTCATCTTCCGTACTTGAACGACCCATTTTAAATTGTTGAACCCAGGATTTCACGGTGCATTATCACCATGAACAGAATCCAATTCATCTTTGACTAATTGTGGCGTATAACCTTTCATATAAAAGTGTTTAATTACCGCACGAAACTCTTTATTTTCCATTTTTCAAAAATTATAAAACTGGTTTACTTCAATCGCCTGTAACAAAGAAAATAATCATTAAATATTTCGGAAATTTTGACAGATGGCTTATAAAAGATTGCTTTTAAAAAACAAAACAAAAAGTTGCTAGTAAAACAGAAAATGTGCCAGGCCAGTTAGTTTTGCGGTCGACCTCGTACAGATAATTTAATGTCGAATTTCCGAGTCAAGTCATTTTTAAAAGTCTGAATGGATCTTCGTTTGAATTTTTCAAATTTTTTTTTAATTTCAAAGGGTGGGCGATTTTAAATTTTAAATTTGAATCAGCCGTAAAAAATGGACTGATAATTTTTTCAAATTTCTGGTTTTATTGGAAAGGCTGAACATTGTCTTTTAGTAATGGAAGATCTGGTCATAAGTTGTACCCAGGAACAGGATAAATTCTGCGTTCTTAGCGACATCAAAATCATATGTTTTTGTTATAGAAACATGTTATAGAAATGATGAAGGTTGGTCCAACTAAAACACCCAATGTTAATTGTAAATAAAACAAAAAGTTTTTACGGAAATATCTCAATATTTTTTTTTAATGGTAGAAGGATCTATGACAATTATGTGTGAAAGAAAGAAAATACAAATGCTTGCCACGATTTTGGTGACATTCTTATATCCGTTGGTCCATATTTTCAATGACTCTGAGACTTAATAGAGTTTAAATGTCGGTAATGTGCCGAATTATCTCATTATTTAGCAGTTGAATTTTTCTTGACGTACACTTTTTCTTTTAAATATGTCGTGTCGGCCAATTAACATAGTCACGGCGTGAGATAATACTGCCATTGCCATAGCCCGCTGCAAACAGTCACTCTTTTCCTTTTCAACAATTGATCGTGGATTCGCATTTGCTTAAAATTTGATTTTGTCAAATACTTAAACAATGAAATATCAAATTAAGTTGGGCAAAAAAACTTGACGTTAAGGTGTAACTTACAATTAACGTCGTGCATTATGGTTGGACCACCCTTTCTAAATCAAAAACCGATAGTTCAAAGAAATTTTCAACATTTTTACAAAGCAAAAGTGAAACAACTACATTTTTTATTATAATAGATTATTATAGTTTATTACAGCTTATAGTTTTTTATTGCCTGCTTCGGACGAATTCGCCAATGAAGCCTGTTGTGGTTCAATTCTCTCTGGTGTATACAAGAGAACTAATGTTGCCATGTTGCAAACTAACCAGGTAACAAAGCTAGCGACCCCTAAGAAACACGGCTTATGTATCTCGAATGCAGCCTTATAGTCGACTAAGAGGTGGTACTCGCATATATTGTATTGCTTTGCTGCTCGTGGGTCTTTTCTATTCGTTCTGGAGCCACCCTGAGACGGTTGGATCGTATCCGCGACGTTGGGCACAGTATAGATGATAGTAATTTCAACGTAATGGATAGGAGACTTAATGCGCTGCAGTAAGAACTAACGGTCATGTTTCCCTATGGGCATAGTACGCTGAGGCTCCAATCTTCGAACTTGCGTCCGATCTTCCATTAAGTGCTGACTAAGTTATGCCCCCTTTTTAGCTACGGCCTTATACAGCTCCGCCGGCATTTCGTCGTATTCTGCGGATTTGTTGTTTATAAGCCCTGTTACTGCTGTTTTGACCTCTTCTTGGACCATAGGTGGAAGAGGGGTGGACGGCAAGGCCTTCCGCCGCTTATAAATTTTAAAACTTTTTTTTTTCTAGATCCTCAGCATATTCGACTTTAGCATTTGCATCTCTGCACAAAGCTATGCCAGTCTAAGAGTGTCATCAGGTGTTTGACTTGTTGGCCTAGTTTCCTGGCGTCGTTGCTGTTGCCGTCCAGCTTGATCTCCTCACATTGGTGTCTTGCCATTTGTTATTGTTGTAGCGACATATAGTGCCGGGGTGACAGCCTTTGGCCGAAGAATTTCTCCTTCGGTTCGATACGATGCATAGAACCGTCTGTTGTGGAATCTCTCCATTTGTCTCTTCTTTTCTCGAAATAGACGATTTTTACATTCTTCTCAACTCGCGATATAGCAGTAACACTGCTCGCGTCGCTATAAGCGCCAGTGTTGTTTTGTAAGCTATGTTCTTTGTTTGTTGGCGGCGGCCCTTCACTCCAAATCGTACCATTGGTTGCTTTCTTTGTCGCTTTCGATATCGAATTTCTTCTTTGGCGGCTGATGGCACGGAAAGAAGGGGATGCAGTTTGGATTAACTGCAAGATGCAGTTTGGATTATTTTGTTTGTTTGCCTACATTTACAATTAAAAATCCGACTTCTATCTTAAAATCCCACTTTGGCAGCCCCTCTCACTTTTAAGGAGGGAACGTGTGCTAACTTTTATGCGAGGAAAGTGTGACCCCTTTTCTGTGGAAAAAGTGTGGTTCTGTACACTGAAAAAATTTTGTCCGTGAAAAACACAGAATATTTCATTTAATCTACTACATTTGTCTTATTTTTTTAGCCAAAGAACCTTTTCTCAAGAAATATAAAAAATTACAAATTAAGAAATCGGTTAGATAACAAAAGATTTTCTTAGTTTTCTAAAAATTTTTTTTCATATCTTTTTTAAAAATACTTTCATTCGGTAATTTCATATTTTATATGAAATGTTACTTATTTTTTCGAAATTGTTTTATATTTTTAATAACTCTTTTTCATAACTTTTGTGACAATATTTTACAATAAATGCGAAATTCTTTTTATACAAATAATAATATATTTTCATAATTAAATGGAAAATTTCCATGAAAAATATGAAACTTTTTCATAAATTAGATTTCGTTTTGTTTTCATTTCATCAGTACTTTGTAATGACTTGAACAGTTTTTATTCGTGTTAAAGAGCTTTGTTGTAACTTTTTAGGATCAACTTAAATATAAAATTTTAAAATGTATTGGCATTGTCTACGAGGCAGACTGTGCAGCTGTTTTCTTAACCGCCAAGATTTTTCTTCAACTGCCTGTTGCAACAATAACTTTGACCGAAAATCAAATAACTAAAACGGTAGTCTCATTCCAATGAATGAGAATTGCCGTTCTACGTATGCATAAGCACACAATAATGTTCTTAAAAATGACGAACAATTTTCTCTTGTCAAGGCAAGAATTACGAAACTTTTGCAAAAACTACGAAATTTATTCGAAAATGTTCCTAAGAATTTAGAATAAGGTTTTTACTTTTTATACAAAATAAGAAACTTTTCTTAAAATACGAGTATATGAAAGAAAAAATAAATAGGCTTTTCGTAAAAATTCGAAAAAACTTCTTGACAAAATACACGAAATGTACAACAAACTTCGTCAATACTATGAAGAATGTACGATGAACATATTAAGAAGAATGTGTCGTAAATAATAAGAACATAATATTTTTAGACAGAAAAATACCACAAGATTTAAGTACAGGCGGTTAATTACTCGATTGGGCTTGATTGGGAAACGAATGACAAAATCAGCCGACTATGACACTTATTTATCAGTACTAAACCTTTCGACAGACTAAGCTAAAAGTCTTTTGGGACAATCGGTTTAGACTTACGCATTAAAACGATACATTTTTATTACTCTAATACATTAAAATGTCCAATAACCAATTGGTTTTTCAATCTCAAATGTTATAAATTAAAAAACAAAACAACAGAAAAACGTACCAAAATATAAAGAAGTTCTTTCCATTCTTATCACTTTAAATTTTAAATATTTAAGAAAAACCAACCACAACCTTGTTTCAAAATTAAATTGTTTCAGTAGGGAAGATTGCCTTGTAATCTCTGCAATATGTTGACAAGAATAGCAACAACAACAACAACGAAACGGCAGAATCAAAATCAATTTAATTGAAATATCATTACAGATTTCAGTTGCTCTTTCTTTTTTATTTCATCCATTAAGCTTTCGTTGCCCTGGCCGCTGCCGCTGCTGGTTGTTGGCTCAATTCGTAAGGTTTTCCTACGTAGGGGTCGGGACAGGGCGGCGGAGTGGAGGGGGTGATGGATGGATGGCAGGCAGGCACCATCCACATCACTGTAGTATAAATAACTAAATAGCATCACTTAAATGAATGTAACCACAAGTCAAATGAAAAGATACACATAAATACATGGTATGTGTATACTAAACGAGTACATGCACACATACATATACATATATGTATGTATATACACTCGTATGTATATGTTAGATGTACATACCAACTCATGGTAGATAAATATGTACTAACAGATACAAAGTTTTGGTTTTTTTTTCGTTTTGTTTTGGTTACATAAAAGGATATAATGTATCGTATAAATGTATGTATGTATATATGCATGTACGTATATATGTATAAACGTACGTATATATTTATACATATACAGAATATGGTGCCTGTCAGAGAAAGCATTAAAACATATACCTTTCGTTGGCACAGTGTCAAGCACTTAAATAGGAAAAGAAATCCATAAAAAAAGAAAAAACCTTTTTTTGATTCAATAAAAAAATTCAACGTTACATACTTCATTCACCATCATAAGACCCCAAGCAACAAATATGTTTTAACTACGAATGCATATCAATTATTTCCGTGACTTTTCTAACTTCCCTCGTAGTTATATGGAATGCAACACTGCTTCCATTAAGTACCCGCTGTTATTAGACTACTGTCAAATTTCGAGAGAGAGTTCCGTCATTTAGTTTGTGTTTAACAGTTGTTCCAAACATACAATCTCCTGGATTTTGTTTAAAGTGGAAAAAGGGTATTTCGGGTGCTCATTAAACATTATTTTTTGCGGAAAAAAACCTTGAATCAAACCAAGGAAAAGCGTGATAAATAGTATGGAGACTGCACCATCAATTTGTATGGTTAAAAACTGGTTTACTGACTTTTGTTGTGATCGCACAAGTACAAGTGACGCTGAACGTTCTTGGCGGCCAATTGAGGTCAAAACACCCGAAAATGTCGACAAAATCTACGATTGGTGTTGGCCGATCGTAGCGTAAAATTGCGTGAGATTGTTGATGACATACGCATTTCATATGGCAGAGTGGTTTCGATTTTACATGATCAGTTGGGTTTAAGAAAGCTGTTTGCTAGATTGGTGCCGCGTTTGCTCTCAACTGACCATACACGTAATCGTAAGACAACTTCAAATGATTGTTTCGAGTTGTTTAACCTCGTCGTTTTGTAACTGTGGATGAAACATGGATCCATTACAACACTGCTGAGACCAAGCAAGGCCAAGGCCAAGGTGACTTTGTCGGCCAATTTGGTGCTGGCAACAGTTTTTTGGGATGCACGCGGCACAATCCACATCGATTACCTTCAAAAGGGAAAAACAATAAACGACGAATATTATGCCAACTTATTGGACCGATTGAAAGAGAACTTAACAAAACGACCCCATATGGCCAAGAAAAAAGTTTTGTTTTTCATCATGATAATGCACGGGTGCATACGTGTGCAGTCTCAATGGCAAAAATTGCATGAATTGGGTTAAAAATTGGTACTTCGTCCGCCATATTCTCCGGATTTAGCCCCCAATGATTATTTCCTTTTTCCAAACCTAAAGAAATGGCTCGGTGGAAAGAGATTCATCTTCAACAATAAAACTATTGATCAAACAGATACCTATTTTATGGACCTCAAAAAATCCTATTTTTTGGAAGGGATACACAAATTGGAGTAAGGTTGGATTAAGTGTATTGAGCTAAAAGGTGATTATGCTGAAAAATATTTTTTTTGCATAGCAAAACTGTGTTTTTTGTCGGAAAGTTATGGAATTATTGATCTGCCCTCGTACAGTACAAATTTATTATATCGGGTGATCAATTTCAAGTAAAATTAAAATAAATCTAAAAGTAAAATAAAAAAAATCAAATAAAATGTGGAATATTTGTGGTTCTTTTGAAAGGACATTTTATGGCATTTATTTTTTGAATATAATTTCCTTCAAATGTTGGCCGCAACTACGCCTCAGGGTTTCTATTTTGAGTGTCAAATTTCGGATGACTCGCTCGAGCATTTTGACCGGTATGGCTTTAATGACACGATTGATGTTGGCTTCCAAAATCTGAATTGTAGCTGGTTTGTCAGCAAACACTTTGGACTTTACGTAGCCCCAAAGAGAAATGTCTAAAGGTGTGTCGTTCTAGGCAGCCAACTCACCTGTCCAAAACGTGAAATTAGCTGCTTTTCGAAATGACCTCTCTATAGATCCATTGTTTGAGCAGCTGTATGGAAAGTGGGTGCCACCAGGACGGTGCGTCCTGTTGAAACCAAATGTCGTCAAGATTACGGGCTTCAATTTCAGGTAGCATAAAGATCGATATCTTGGCGCGATAGCGCGCACCATTCACGGTTACGTTCTGGCCATCATCATTTTTGAAAAAATACGCACCGATGATTCCACCAGCTTATAAACCGCTCCAAACCGTGGTTTTCATTGGGTATAATGGCACCTCTTGAACCTCTTCTTGTCGCTTTTCAGCCCAAATGCGGCAATTTTGGTTATTGACTGCCGTTGAGCCAGAAATGGGCCTCATCACTGAACAAAATTTTGGTCGTAAACAGCAGATCTTACCGTTGCCAACATTTGAAGGAAAATATTTTCAAAAATGCCATAAAGTGTCCTTTCAAATTATTAATAAAGAATCCACACTTGATTTGAATTTTTATATTTTTTTTGTTCTAAAAAATACCACTAGATGGATCACCCTGTACTTGTTTCTGGACTAACTAAAGGGTGGTTAAATTTTAAGGGCCGATGTCGAATGTGAACCACAGCTAAACGTCAAGTTTTTTTCTGCATTTCTTTTGATATTTCTCAATTTCAGACTAACTCAATTTAAACCATGGAAAGATACATAAACCATTCCAATCGTCATCAATGGTCAGAATGGTGACAAGAAATGGCAACTGTGGATGATCTTCAGTGATGAGACACATTTTCACCTCAGTGGATTCGTCTATATGTGACAGCGCATAGAGAAAGGGAAAGGGTAAATTTTCATTTTTTTTTTCTTTTTTTGATGTGGACAACATCTGAGCATCGAATGAGACCGCTCCCATGCCCCAAAAGTGTTCCCTCCCAGAGATATGCGCGTTTTATGAAAGTGAAATCTACGTTCTAAGCGCAAATAGAAAGGGACCTAATCTTTAAAATGGCTCTCCTGAACAAAACTGGTTTTCACCTTAGGTCCCTTTCTATTTTGCGCGTCACATATGCAGATTTGCCGCATTTGGGCGAATGGTAATCCAAGAGTGATTGTCGAAAAAACAATTCACCCACAAAGTGTGACTGTTTGGTGCGGTTTATGGGCTGGCGGCCTTATCGGACTGTATTTTTTCCGAAATGAGGCCGGTCAGGCAGTTGAATGGTGTTCGCTATCGTGAGATGATAACGAATTTGAAAATATGGATGCGGACAATATGTGGTTTCAACAGGGCGGGGCCACTTGCCACACAGCTAACAAAACAATGGCTCTTTTGCGCGACAAATTCACTGGCCGTGTTAGCTCACGTCGTGGCGATGTTATGGCCGCCAAGATCATGTGATTTGACACCGTTGAACTTCTTTCATTGGAGTTATTTGAAAGAAAACGTGTATATCGATAAGCCAGCAACAGTTCAAGAGCTAAAGGATGAGATAATTTGGCACATTAGCGGCATAGAACCTCAGTTATGCCTCAGCGTCATTGAAAATTTGGACCATCGGATGGATTACCAATTACGACATCCAGAAATTCAAGTAAATGTCAACAAACATTACTCCCTCTTTCCCCCTTGAACGCCCTTACTTTTCTCTCACCAACGCAATGCATCGCATGTAAAGGGGAAACCCCCCGAGTGTTTGTCATCAAAAAAAAAATATTATCATAATAAAAAGAAATGACAATAATAGTTTCCTAAATATTTTGTTTTATTCAAAATCAGCATCGGCCCTTAAAATTTAACCACCCTTTACTAAACTTATTTCTACGAAAATGCCAAATTTAATTTGAGTAAAGATAGACTGGTTGCCATTTGATAGCCGATATTTTTCCATTTGAATAAATTTTTACACGAATTAAGTAAAAAAAAATTCGGTATTAGGAAATGTTTTCCGTATACAGACGGTTTGTTCCACCCATGAACTCATACCGAAAGCCGATTTCGAGACACTTTGTTAACTGTTTCCATACTCAAGTGATTTGCAGTGTGGACGGATACAAAGAAGAAAAAACACAAAAAACGATATCACTAACTTAAAAAAGATACTATGTACTTTAGTACGTATTCACTAACATATACACACACACAGCCAGAGCTATCCATGCACAGAAATGTGTGAAATGTGGTAAGAAGGACAACAACAAAAAACAGATACAAAGTATTAATGTCTTTGCTGTATGTCGGTGTGTGTGTACAACGCATTACTTATGTACACACGCGGAGCCCCTTTGTTGGGCTAGAGAACAACAACAAAAAGAAGAAAAAGAAAAACAACGACCCAGCAGAGAGAAATTCCGTTATGTCGAAAGGCACACGCACACAGAAACACTTCCCTTTAGTATGTAACATAGACAATCCTCCCCTTTTTCGCTGGCTTGCCATAGAGTAGCACTCTCTCATTGCATAGAGTTGTCTCGCTCTCTCATATGCCTTTGGCCCGAAGAGTCAAACAACCACACTCCACGAAGGGTGTATCTCTATCGCAACGCACATTTGGTAGGTTGAGGGACAAACACACGCGACAGCGATGATGAGTGCCAGCCATGGCAAGCAGCAACAGCGGCTGCCTTAACTGTGTGTTCGTTTGTGTGCGTGCACAAGAGTATGTACTAGAGAGTTAAACAGTAGCATATTGTGCGCGTTGTATTTTCAGATTGGGAGTGAACTCCTCGTTTCCCCATGAGTGTTGTTGTTGCTGCTGTTGTTCATGTTCTCTTCTAAACGAGGTTCAGTGGGTCTGTCAGTGTTGTGTGCTGTTGTTGTTGTTTTTGCTTGTATGAATGACTACGAATGAGTACTACTATCATCACCACCACGAACATCATTATCATCATCGTCGTCGTCGTAATCATCCACATCACTATCGCTATCTTCGTTGGCGTTGCCTATTCATGCGCATTATTTTTTGCTGGTACCATCGACGTCCGTCTATTCGTGGCCGTATTTGTTAAGATATTCATTGCTGTAGTTGTTGTTGTTGTTCTTACCATATTCTTTCAGTCCGCACAAATATAGAGTGAATAGCACCAAATAAAAAAACCTTTTAAAAAAGTTTCTTTTCGTAGTTCTTTTTTTTGTAGGAAGAGGCGGGGATGGTTCTATACACTTGGATTTCCCTGGAATAAAGGAGCCCGTATCCCTCAAACCCCTCTAAATCTCTTTTTTCAAATTGTTGTTGTTGCTGGCAGCGCATTCATTTTGTCGTTTATTCATATTCATGTTGCACAAAGTTGGATTGTATAACAACGAGCAGACAGTGTGACTTAAATGAATACGGCCATGTGTTCTTTTAAAATTTTGAAAAATACTCTACCTTTTTCAGAAAATATCAATCGAAATTCATGAATTTCCATTAAATTGAAAATTAAGAAAGCTTCGGAAATAAACATAAATATCTTCAATTAACCTGTCCTAGATTTTATACGAAAATTTGTTGTTCAAAGTCTGACAAAGACAAACTACACTTAACTTCCTGAGTACATATTAAGACTTATCAAAACAGGAAAAGGAATACGAGGGTTGCTATACATATTTCTGGTCTAGGCAGCACTTAGCGTTGCCTGGCGCCGTCTGACCTTTCCATTGGAAAGTTTGACATTTTTTAGCATAAACGTACTCAGAACGCTTTTAGCGTACGACCATCATTTTTGTTGTATACAGTGACTTGAAAAATCAATTTGGCAAAAAATGGAATTAACTCGTAAAAATTTTCGTGCAATAATTTTTCACAACTTTCGACGTGGATTATCACGACAAGAGTGCATCGATAAACTTAAATCTTGGTGTGGCGGTGAAGCACCATCCTATAGCACTGTGAAAAACTGGTTAAATGAATTCAATCGTGGCCGACGCTCGCTTGAACACGAAGGTCGTGAAGGTCGTCCAAAAACAGCCGTTGTGCCAGAGAACATTGATGCCGTGCAAGATCGTCATGTGACTTACAGTGAGATAGAGGCATCCTTGGGCATTTCTTCCACCATCATACATTCGATATTGCATGAACACCTGGCCGTAAAAAAGGTTTGTTCTCGTTGGATCTCGCACAATTTGACAATCAATCAAAAAAAGGCTCTTCTCGATTGTTGCAAAGAAATTTTGAAAAAATACGATTGCGGTGCTTCAAAAGACGTTGTTAAGATCGTCGCAGGTGACGAATCATAGATATATGCATATGAGCCCGAAACAAAACAGCAATCGACCGTGTGGGTCTTCGAAGACACGAAAGTTGTTCGTGGAAGAAACACTTCGAAGCAAATGGTCGCCTGTTTCTTCGGCAAAACTGGTCATGTGGCGATTGTTCCGCTTAAGCAACGTAGGACGTATGGCAATTCTAAGTGGTACACCACAATTTGTTTGCCTAAAGTCTTTGAAGAAATTGCGAGCAATGCGAGCTCTCACACATCGGCTCAAGCCAGCGCCTTTTTGACCAACCAAAACGTTGAATTGATTGGTCATCCGCCGTACAGCCCTGACTTGGCACCCAATGAATCCTTTTTATTCCCGCACATCAAGAAAAAAATGCATGGTCAACGATTTTCATCGCCAGAAGATGCTGTTGAAGCGTTCAAAAACCATGTTTTGGTGGTGTCTCAATCGGAGTGGAAAAAGTGCTTCGACAATTGGTTTAAGCGCATGCAAAATACTTTGCAAAACAATAAAACCATTTTTGATGATAAATATTCGCATTTTCATTATTCGGCCAAATATATATATATAGCAGTCCTCGTACTGCAGAGATTAAATTATGTACCGACAGAGTTTAGTCAGTGAAATGATGCGACGTTGTTCGATTATGATACGGAAGGAGAAACACACTTTTAGAAATCAATCCGAAAGTTGGTTCTATGAACCGGATTTACCCGAAGAGCAATTTTTTAGCCAACGGCTGTCATCCTGGCACACAGTTGCCGCTACCACAACAACTTGTTAGAAATAAACGTTGGAATAACATGCTCAGAAATCTGAATCAAGGTGTTACACGCTCTTGGATTATTTCCAAGATTCTAAAAAAGAAAAAAGATTCTAAAAAAGAAGGTCTTGTAGCTGGCGTTATAGTGTCAGTGTCTGATTTTGAAAAGACAAATGCATTTGCCATTTGCTGAAACATTCAGTTTTGATCATAGAGTGTCTGAGGAGCTTGGCACCTAGAATCATGCTCGACTCGTTGACGACGTCTCACAGTGGTCTAGATTTGATTTCCATCGGCCAAAATTCTATAACTTTTGATCTACTAAATATTTTTGAGTTCTGTCAACAGCGCCATTGTAGCCAAGGAGTCAATGATTATTTTAAGCTATTAACATTAAAAATAAGCCTGAAGTTGTAGTCTTTATGTGTTTTCCGATTTTAAGGAAAAGTAAAACTTTTTATTTTCGTCAGTATTGTTCATAAAACTCGAAAAAAAATAATTTTATTTTCCTTATGGCCGATTTTTACTTTTTTTAGGTTTTAAAAATTTTAAAGTGAGATTTAATTTTTAATTTTGTCGAACTTATCTCATACATTTTAACAATTTTGACGTTATTAATGTTACTACTCCTTACTTGGAACATAATTCTGTTCCTGATTTAGAAATACTAGTGCATAATTTAAAATGCAAAAAATTTCGTGGGCTAGATAAAACAGATAATGCAGTTTTGAAAAATCTGTTAGGAAACGCATTCATACAGGTAATTTGCCTTTTTACACTAAAGGCTGTGGCGGCACTGTTGGTCGAAGTTAGTGGAGAGTGTGTGTGGCTTAAAGTGGCTGACTGGAGATTTGTATTCGTCTACCTTTCAGTTGCCATCATGCATTGGCCACGTGAGGAGAGGACATTTTGTGTTGAAGTGTATTTTTCAAATAAGCACTCGATAATTGCATCATCTCAGTGGGTGTGTAAACAAACAAAATATGCGGTACTGGAGTGAAACAAACCCCAGAGAACTTCACAAGCGACCTCTGCATTCGGACCGCGTCACTGTGTGGTGCGCCATATTACGAGTAGGCATCATTGGCCCTTACTTTTTCCAGGATAACCGTCTTGCCGTAACTGTGAACTCCGAACGGTACTTGACTATGTGACAGGATTTTGAGGCAATGCAATTAGAGGATACATGGTTCCAACAGGATGGTGCCACGGCACACATAACGAGGGTTACCATAAATTGTTTAAGGCAAATGTTTACTGGGCGGCTTATCTCTTTGAGGGGTAATGTGAACTGGCCGGCACGCTCACCAGACTTAATACCATGCGATTTTTCCTTTGAAGTCGACGGTTATCTGAAGACTTTGGAAGACCTAATTAACAATATTGTGGTTGAAATTGGCAGAATACCAGTCGACCTGCTTGTTAGAGTTCATGAAACACACACACACGTTGTAAAAGAAATCTATTGATGGCTCTCGATGTGGAGTCTCTTTAGAGATGGCAAGAGTGAGTTGTATTTTCGTGGGCAATTGCGTGAAGAAAACTTGAAAAGTTAGGTTTACTACAGTAGTTCTCATTCGTTTGGGGAGAGCCTGGCCTTATAAAGTTCGGTTTTACTTTGAACAATTGCAGCAAGGCTTTCTGAAGAGGGTTGTCACGGACCCGAAATCATGATAAAAGTAGTGTGCAGCCACGAAAATCAATGTCACTTTGCCATTTTGTTAAGAACTTGCCTTCTATTTAAATATAGAAGCAAGAGGTCCTGAGCCGGTTTAACCCCTGTTCAATGAGTTCATGAAAACTTATGCAGCAGTGTGTGGATAGCGAAGGTTGACATTTGCCAGATAAACTATTTAAAACCATGTAATTTAAAAATTCCCTTACCGTTCAATATAATTAAAATATAAAAAAAAATTTCCAAGGTTCATAATTTTTTTTATTTCATTTCCAAATAAGCAAATTACCGCGCTACACCCTGTATATAGGGTGATTCAACTAAAACGCACAATAAAACAAAAAGTTTTCAGACAATTACCTTAATATTTTTTAATATCATAGAAGAAACTATGACAATTATGTGTGAAACAAAATATCGGCTGTGTGGCAAGTGATAGTATCCAGTTGGAACCATCTATTGTACTGCTCCATATTCTCAATTTCTGGCCAAAAGAAGTCCGTTTTAATCTCGTGATATCCAACGCCATTCACGAAAAGAGGTTGGCGGTTCTACTGCTGCACTATCGCGAACAACATCAATGTTTTCTAAAGATCGGGCGAGCAAGCACAGGTGTTGTTTTCACATGGTTTGCAGGGATTTGCTTACAATTCTCCCGATTGTAGATACTCGTACATTTGTTCGATTATGCTGATGAAAAAACCACAAAGTGCACGAAATGCTTATTGATTTGAACGACCATTTTCGTAAGAGGATTTCACAATCTTAACGCTCTGCAGAATTTTTTACCTCTCCATGATTAAATTTGTTAAACACGGAAACAAAAATTTAGTTAGACAAAAAACTTGACGTTAAGGTGTAACTCACAATTAACATCTTGCATTATGGTTGGACCACACTTTAGTTCCACACACACATGTTCGTTCGATTTTAAGTTTTTAATTCTGGGAGACAAATATTGTCTCCAATGGTGATGACATTTGGCACAAGACACTTTTTTGGACTAAGCACCGAAGTTGTGGACATTGAAGGAAATCAGTTTAGATTTAGCAAGTTATAGACATTGAAGGAAAACGGTTCAGATTTAGATATAGCATTGACACATATGTTTATCTGATTTTATGTTTTTAGCTCTAGAAGCATCATATAATATACAATCTTAATAAAATTTGGCACAAGTTAGTCTCTTATGCCAAGGACGGACTCGGTTGAAATTAGAGAAAATCAGATCGGGTTTAAATATATCTCCCACATGTATTTTACCAAAAACTCACACATTTCTTTTACAAATTCGAAAATGACATAAGTTTTAAAACCCAGATAAATTCAGAACCCATCTAAGGGGCTCCAAAAACCTATTTTATTTTGTCTTTTTTTTGAACATATAAGAGTGCAGGGTATAAAATAGTCGGCCGCGCTCGACTTGAGATTTTTTTTATTAATAATTTAAAAACGTTTGGACGATTTCAACATCTCTTTACAGCATAATTGTTCTAGAACGTTGCAGAAATAAAAAGGATCCCATAAAAGCCTTCCAAAAAATCGAAATGCATCCAAAAATATCCCTTACAATTTTGGGGTCGAACATGTACGAGGGCGACCGCAAAAGTAACTGGCCTAACATAAAAAGAACCGTTTTTTGGAATTATTATTATTTATTATTCAACATAATCTCCTTCCAACTCAATACACTTCATCAAACGTTTTTCAAGTTTTTTAATTCCATCCGAAAAATAAGATTTTTCAAGACCTTCACAATATGCCTCAGTTTCAGCAATATTGGACGCTATTGGACGAAAATTTGTTGCCATCGGGATTTTTTTTTAAATTTGGAAACAAGAAATATTCAGAAGGAGCTAAATCTGGACTTTATGGTGGATGCGGAGCAATTTCAAATCGTAATTCGGCCAGTTTTTGTTGAGTTAAAAATGCAGTGTGTGAAGGAGCATTATCTTGATGAAAAAGAACTTGTTTTTTCTAAATGCGTTTTATCTTGATTTCTTCACTCAACCGATCCAATAATGCACAATAAAATTCACTATTTATAGTTTTTCCTTTCTCAAGATAATCAATAAATATTTTACCCCTTGCATCCCAAAATACTGTGGCCATTACTTTTCCTGCTGACCTAACAGTTTTCGCCTTCTTGGGACCACTTTTACCAGCTTCTATCCATTGTTTTGACTGTTCTTTGCATTCTGGGATGTAGTGATGGATCCATGTTTCATCAACAGTTGCTCGTATGAATCGGCGCAAGAACTCTATTGGATTACGCTGATAAATCGCTAAAAGCTCCTCGGAATTGGTCCAACGCACGATTTTTTTGGGCAAAGTCAATAAACGCGGCACCCATCTTGTGGATAGCTTTTTCATGTGGAGTTCATCATGTAAAATACTCCAAACTTGTTTTTCGTGTATTTTAACAATATCAGCAAGTTCTCTGAGCTTTATTCGTCTATCTTTAGTCACTTCATTAAATATTTTTCTAATGTTTTCAATAGTAGTAGAAGTTTTCGGTCTTCCAGAGCCTTGTTCATCTTTCGTACTTGAACGACCCATTTTAAATTGTTGAACCCAGGATTTCACGGTGGAGTATGATGGTGCATTATCACCATGAACAGAATCCAATTCATCTTTGATTAATTGTGGCGTATAACCTTTTATATAAAAGTGTTTAAATACCGCACGAAACTCTTTATTTTCCATTTTTCAAAAATTATAAAACTTGTTTACTTCAATCACCTGCAACAAAGAAAATAATCATTAAATATTTCGGAAATTTTGACAGATGGCTTATAAAAGATTGTTTTTAAAAGACAAAAAAAAGTTGCTAGTAAAACAGAAAATGTGCCAGGCCAGTTAGTTTTGCGGTCGCCCTCGTACTTCCTTCCCTCATAATTCCACAATCGAGAAAATTCTCTCGAATCAGTGAGCTGGGCCCAATATAATTCTTATACTCACTGATTGGGCCCAATATAATTCTTATACTCACTGATTGGGACCTACTGCTGAAAAGCGGCTTCCAATGGCTAATAAAATAAGCTGTGCTGCTTTTAAAGGACTTGGAATTTAATCAGATACACGTTTGCCTTTACGCGGTGGAAAAACCAGCCGCTGATAACTTTTGAATTATCTTACCCGCACTTGAACCTGGGTTACTTGTGTGATAGTCAGGCAAACTAACAAAAGCAGCACGGCGGTCTTCGACGTACGAGTATTTATTTTAACTTTATTTTACAAGGACTTTAGTTTTAGGCAACGTTTTAAACAATTCGCTTCCTTACCCTATGCAGGTGATTTGCAGTATACCTCTACGTTTAGTATGGCTGAAAGTAGTGGCAGTGGCTTGCCACGCCACGCCAATGTGGCATGTTCATCGTCGTCGTCGTCGTTATCGTGTGTATTATAATGAATGTAACAAATTAGAGTATCGTTTGAATTGTTATTCGGTATAATTCCTGCCCTGACATACCGGAGTGGCAACGCAAAGCATTCCTGCTCCTCCTCCTCTCCTTCGGCTCGGTTCACCTTCGGTGGTTCCCGACTATCGCTGCTGCTGTTGTCCCGGGGAAAAAAATAATGGAAATTACATTAAATTAAAAGGAATTGTATTATGTGTGTTCTCCTCTAGCTGTCGCTTTTTTTTTTGCTACTGTAATTATTACGCCATGAACTGTTGTTGAGATTTTGCATATTCAAGCGGTGAAAAGGTCACTTTGCATGAGGGTTTGTCGGAGTTTTCGAACAAATTGTAGGAGTAGCTTTTCTTTTTGTCGATTGTTTGTACACGATTCTGAGGAAAGTAAGGAATGTTCCAGACATGAAAAACATGAGATTAAAGCTAGTTAAGCTATTGTAAATGTTTGACAAAATGTTGTTGGTTGAGGCAAAGGTTTTGTCGTTTAAAAGCTAGCGAGATTGCCAAATACTATTTGAGATTGGAGTTTATGGTACTCTGAAGACTATTAACTTTCAGAGATACGTTTAGAAATGGAGCATAGCTCTCGACCGTCGGACAGTGCCGCAAAGCGGCCAGAGTCGAAATTTGTTCACAATTTGAAAATGTGCTTCCTGCAGTTTAATAGAAAACAGTATAAACAAGAGATTTCCAAAAAGTATGTGCTTTGTGGCAGCTATGATATCATCAAGTTAAGAAAAACTAAATTTAGCTACTTATGAAGTTTTTATGCCGTTTTAGGGCAAAAACTTGTGATCAAATTTAAAACTCCTCCCAAATCCTTTGATAGCAATCCAAACCACCTGGCCGATTGGGATTATATCTGGCACTATGGCTTACTTTACAAGATGAACCACTATTCAAAAAACCTTACGCAAAATAGTATCTGTTAACTCCATCTAAGTAAAATTCTTTGTTTGTACTTAGTAGGGACATAAATACTGTTACAACATTGAACACACCCATTTCAATAGTAGAACTGAACATACCCCGTTAATGTCATATGGGTTTTGAAAGCTAACCTCAATAGCGTTAGTCTGTAACGGGATTTTAAAATTGTTTCAACTTGCATCATGGAGTGGTCAGATAATGAAAACGGTATCGCTGTTATAGCGCTTTTCAAGTGTAAAATGAAAAAAGCAATATTGTCAAAACGCTCCGGCCACTAGGGAATAGCCGCATGTTCGTCTTTCGATGCATAAAACTGTTTGAGGAGACTGGAGATGTAAAAGGCCGCCAACGGTCGGGCCGCCCACGCTCTGTTCGAACACCGCATCAAAGCCGTTAGATCAAGAATTCACAGAAATCCACTCCGAAAACAGAATATCATGACTCGTGAGATGAATATCACGCAAAAGCCCATGAGTCGAATCATTAAAAAAGACTTGGAACTTGGGGCTTTCAAACGACGTATCGGACATTAATTGACTGCAGCTTTAAAAAAAATAGGATTGAAAAATGCAAACGTCTTTTGGTGAAGCACGCTGATAATTTGCACAGAAAAATTTTGTCCAGCGATGAAAACAATTTTTTACCGTTCAGGAAAAATTTAACAAGCAAAATGATAGAGTGTATGCGCGGTCATCTAAGGAAGCATCTGAACTGATCCCAAGGATGGAAAAGGGTCATCACCCAGCTTCAGTCATGGTTTGGTGGGGTGTCTCTTACGATGGGATCACTGACTCCAAACTGTTCCAAAACGAGCCATGGACTTTCCAGCAGGTTTCTGCGCCGACCCATAAGGCTAAATGGCCCTCAGGCTGTCCAGATTTGAACCCATTGGATTACAAATTGTGGACGGTTTTAGACAAGGTTTGTCACAAAAGATACCCCAACATTGGATCTCTTAACAAGACTGCTTTGGTTCGAGCTGTGGCCAGTTTTCCAATGGACGAGGTTCGTGCAGCTATTGACGATTGACCAGTGCGACTTAAAGCGTGTGTAAAGGCAAAAGGCTGACATTTCGAATAAGTAGATTATTTTTGGATACAATAAACAGCAATAAATATATTAAAAAGAATTTGGTCCAAAAACATTCAGTACTTTTTATTTTACAGCATAAAAGGTGTCTAACAGTATTTATGTCCCTACTAAGTAGCGTGATCCATCTAGTGGTATTTTTTCAGAACAAAAAAAAAATTCAAATCATGTGTGGAATCTTTATTGGTAATATGAAAGGACATTTTATAGCATTTATTTTTTGAAAATAATTTCCTTCAAAAGTTGGCAACTGTATTATGGAAATGAGCGTTCGGTGAGAAAAGGGAAGATCCACTGTTTTCGACCAAAATTTTGTTCAGTGATGAGGCCCAATTCTGGTTCAACAGCAAAGTTAATAAACAAAATTGCCTTATTTCGACTGAAGAACAACAAGAAGAGGTTCAAGAGGTGCCATTATACCCAGATAAAACCACGGTTTGTTGCGGTTTATAAGCTGGTGGAATCATCGGTGTGTATTTTTAAAAATGATGATGGCCGGAACGTAACCGTGAATGGTGCTCGCTGTCGCGCCATGATATCGATCTTTATGCTACCAGAAATTGAAGTCCGTAACATTGACGACACTTGGTTTCAAGAGGACGGTGCCACTTGCCATACAACTGCTCAAACAATGGATCTATTGAGAGGTCATTTCGAAAAGCAGCTAATTTCACGTTTTGGACAGGTGAGTTGGCCGCCTAGATCGAGTGATATCACACCTTTAGACAGTTTTCTTTAGGGTTACGTAAAGTCCAAAGTCTATGCTGACAAACCAGCTACGATTCAGGTTTTGGTAGGCAACATTACGCGTGTCATTTAACCACACCGGTCGAAATGCTCGAACGAGTCATCCAAAATTTAACCCTCAGAAATGAAACCCTGATGCGTAGTTGCGGCTAACTTTGAAGGAAATTAAATTCAATGAATAAATGCCTTAAAATTTCCTTTCGAATTGCCAAAAAACATTCCACACTTGATTTGAATTTTTGTATTTTTTGTTGTTCTGAAAAATACCTCTAGATGGATCACCCATTACTTGTGGCTACTTAAGGTTTAATGTGACACAAAATACCTCATATGAAAGCTTAAAGTCCTGGCTACAGAAGACATAGTTTAGTTTAGTTAGTTTCTTTGAAAAATTAAATGGGTGGACAAATATTTAATATCCAAATCGCCCCTCTGTGATGATTTTGGATTCCATTCTTATTCATTAAATTTTATTAATATTTTTTTTAGAAAAGGACCAAAGGCGCCATTTTACCTTGAAGATATTCTGTTTTTATGTTTCTTTGATTTCCGTCTTTTGCTTTTACACATTGAACAGGAATAAACCGGCTCAAAACCTTTTGTATCTATATTTAATACTTATTTATCTAATTTTATTTTATCTATAGTATCGATCTATAGTATTTTAGTAGAACATTTTAACCCAAAAAATAGTACAAAACGACCATTTCAAAAAACATTTATTGAATTTCATTAAAAAAGGACACATCCCAACTGAAATTAACTAAACAAAATTTTTGTGGAAAATAAAAATGCTAAAACTCCGGTTAAAGAATGATTTTTTCTCTTTTTCCAAAAAAGGACAAATAGGAAACTCTAAACTTAGAGATAGGATGGTAAAATGTTCTACGAAAATTCAGTAAAACTTGTTGGTCCGGGCCTGCTGAATAAATGATTTACAAGAACGTCGGTCTTGGGCATGTTTCCTCCAGTTTCTAATTCCAAGATCTTCGCATCATCATCTTCTTGGTCTCTCGACCGAAGTCTTGATCTTCCCTATCTGCGCTTTCCGTGGTAATTATCCTCAAACGCCTTTCTGACTGGCAAACATGACCAAACCAGCGAAATCATTGTACTTTCATGTCAGGGTACATCTCATACAGCTCTTGGTTCGTCCGACGCATATTCTTACTTCCCTCCCACGCAGCTGGGGCTGGGGTAGATTTTACGAAGGATCTTTCTCTCAAAGAATGCCACTACACTTTCATCCGCTTTTAAAGCGCCCATGTTTCGGCGCCACAGGTAGTATCAGTGTGTTGTAAAATATAATCTTCGCTTAGCGAGAGAAGGCTCCGTTCTTAAGCTGTATACCGAGCCCGAAATACCACCTATTTGCCAACACGATCCATCGTTTAAAATTAGTGCTGACATCGATCTTTTGATTTATGGTCGATTCCTCCTCTATGTTGCAACAGCCGGTTGGTAATATTTACTACTTTTTAACTTATTTCATATAGTAAAGAATTGCGAAATGAAAATTTTCTTGGCCCATAAAACTAGGGCCGTCCTCTTGGGAATTTTTAATAATCACCTAAGTTTTTCATTTCCAGAAGAAATCATTAATCCACCGGTAAAGTTCGAAACCTTGTGCCTAGTGAAATATGTAACTGTTGTCACCACTTATTGTTGGTACCAAACTAACCTTTACTTCACAATATGTTGATTGTCATAACCACCAGTTTTGGTCATAACCACCAGTTTTGGTCATAACCACCAGTTTTGGTCATAACCACAAGTTGTGGTCATAACCACCAGTTTTGGTCATAACCACCAGTTTTGGTCATAACCACCAGCTTTGGTCATAACCACCAGTTTTGGTCATTACCACAAGTTGTGGTCATAACCACCAGTTTTGGCTATAACCACCAGTTTTGGTCATAACCACCAGTTTTGGTCATAACCACCAGTTTTGGTCATAACCACCAGTTTTGGCAAATAATAGTTTTATTAAAATCAGTTGGTATAGCCGATTTATTGGTTGTAAGTAGCGGTCGACCAACCATATAATGGTAAGTCAAACCAAGTAACTATCAATACCATGGACTGTTCGTTATTGCAACAGCAAGTATGTTTCTCTTACCGAATTTTTGTAGTTCGGATTCCAACCGATATTTTCTCTGTGCCCTCATTATAAAGGTTGGTCCAACCATAATGCATGATGTTGATTGTTAGTCACAGCTTAATGGCAAGCTTTTTGCCCAACTTAATTTGGCATTTATTTGTTTCAGTGTTTGACAAATTCAACCATGGATGTACACAATTGGGGAGCGTGTTAAGATTTTTGAAGCTTGTTATGAAAAAGTGCGTTCAAATCGAAATGCAATTTTTGAACTTCTCGATTTTTGTTTGGTTTTAACGACGGGGAACACTTTCACCTCAGTGGATTCAATCCCATGACAGCCGGTTCTATGGACCGGATTGACCCGAAGAGCAATTCTTCGGCCAAGGGCTGTTACACCGGCACACAGTTGCCGCTATAACAACAACAACAATCTCAGTGGATTCGTTAACAAGCAGAATTGTCGCATTTAAGAATCCACGAGTGATTGTTGAAAAGCCCATGCGTCCACAAAGAGTGACTGTTTGGTGCGGTCTATGTGCTGGCGGCGTTATCGGACCTTGCTTCTTTGAAAATGAGATGGGATAGGCAGTGGTGCGGTTTATGGACTGGCGGCGTCATCGGTCCGTACTTCGTTACAGCGTGATGCTAACGGACTTTTTGTGGCCAAAATTGAGGATATGGATCTGGACGATATGTAGATCCAAAAGGATGGTGCCACTTGCCACACAGCCAACGAAACAATGACTTTTGCGCGAGAAATTCAATATACGTTTTTTCTTACGCCGTGGGGATGGTAATTGGCTGCCACCACCATATGTAACTCGCAAAATAGAAAGGGACCTTAGGTTAAACCCCAGTTTTGTTCAGGAGAGGCATTTTTAAGATTAGGTCCCTTTCTATTTGCGCTTAGAATCGTCGACTTCACTTTCATAAAACGCGCATATCTCTGGGTGGGAACACTTTTGGGGCATGGGATCGGTCTCATTTGATGCTCAGATGTTGTCCACATCAAAAAAAGAAAAAAAAAATGAAAGTTGATTTTTTTTACCCTTAGGTCCCTTTCTCTATGCGCTGTCACATATATTGACCGCTGGTTTGGGAATTTTCGAAAGAAAAAGTGTACTCCACTAAGTCAAGAATAATTCAATAGCTAAATGACGAGAAAATTCGGCACATTAACGACATTGAACTCCTATTATGTCTCAGAGTCATTGAAAATATGGACCATCGGATAAAGCTATGCCACCGAAGCCCTCGCCACGGCTTTGGCCGATATTTTGTTTCACACATAATTGTCATAGATTCTTCTATGATAATAAAAAAATATTAAAAGATAATTCTCTGAAAACTTTTTGTTTTATTTACCATTTATATTGCGCGTTTTCGTTGGACAACCCTTTATGTTGAGCAGTCCAGGACCAACTGGAGGTTATGGAGCCAGCCTAAGAAAGTCAGTAAGATCTACTATGACGTGTTATCAGCATCCATGCCACATGGTATGATGTCCTGACAGACTCCCTTTTAAGGGGCTTTTAGTATGACATGTGCTCACATCTGACACAATTTCCATGTCAGATTCTTTCCACGAGAGCACATTTCAATCTTAGATTCTCCAAACACAGATCCTCATATGTAAATGACCCACTTTTGTTCCATATGTCGGCCGATATTTTCTTATTATCCTCACCTCTTTGTCCATGATTTTCCAAAGCCCAAACAAAGAATTGTCTTCAAATATTCTAATCTGTTAAAAAGTAAAGGTGATCATGAGCAGATTAAAGATTAACCAAACGACTTCAAACACGAATGACTGGCAGCAGAGCCTACGAATGGAGGATACGACTGCGTAGGGACGAATCTACGGATGACAGTAAACAACAGGCCGCAAATGATCCGAAAATCAGCTCTAATGTACAGCTTTATAGATTTATTTGGATGTTGTTTGTGTGTACACACACACACACACACACGATACGAATGGGTATATTGTGTTTTTGCTTTAAATGTCCAAATAGAGGGATTAACGCTTAAGAGGATCATCATTGTCAAGCGTAACGCATCACACATATCCCTCGGATATGTGACCACAATATCACACAAACACATAACCAAAACAAAGGCATATTCACCCAACAAATTCAGGGTATGAGAAGATGACGAGGCTGAAGCTGCTGCTGATGAGGCGGGTGATGATCGGCCTGTGATGATCAGCCTGCATGCCAGCCTGCATTCCTAAACTATCGATGGCGTATTAGAGATTTTGCCACTAAAACAATCCGGCTCATGTCATAGACGACAGGCGGACGGACGGACCACCGACCGTTAGTCATCCAAATCCCACCGCACATTCGCACATGGATCAATGCCTGCGAACCTACGCCGCCATGAACTGAAAGAATGACTGCTTCTCATGTGTATTTTAATGACATTCACAAACGCTCTCGCCGCGTCCGATGACATTTGCAAATACTATGACATCCACTAATACTCTGGCCGCTTCCGAAGTTTATTAAAAATTGTATTTGGTATCGCATATTTAAGAGGTCATTATCGGCTTTGGCTTTAATACGCAGGACAAATGTTTTTAAGATTTCTTCGCTGCTTGGCAAATCCCCGAGCGTCGGTGGTTGTTTGAAAACATGAAAAAACTGGGCAGGGCGAAACAAAGAAAAGCCGTGAAAAGTGTCTGTCTGTCTGTCTGCCTGTCCAGGGGATTGTGGGCAATTTGTGTTTATGATGTTTGCGATTTGTGTGTTGGGGATTAGACGCCACAAAGCCAATACGATTGACTGAACAAATTGTCTAAAGAACTTAATAGCTTCCCAGGAAGAATACAATCATGCATGCTTTCACATGCATACGTACATATGTTCGTTCGTTCATTCGGGTTAATAGACTTGTACGAGGGTCGATTGGTAAATATTCCAATTCGACTGTCAGAAGTTCTTTTTCCCGACACTTCAACTAAAAAGGCTTTGAGATTAATGTTAAAAAAGAGATAACTAACTAACAAAAACGACTATTTTTACAATTTTATTTATCTAACTAATTATTTTTCGAAAACAGCTTGAAAAGGACACTCCAATCTTAGAGATTGAATGTTAAAATGTTCTATGAAAATAAACTTCAAGCGATTTCACTTAAGACATCTCATAAGGACAATTCGGCAGAACGAAGGAATATTCATTACTACACTAAGAAGAAAAATAACCTTATGTAAGGTTAACTTTACCATAAATAAACGTGAATTGGAGTTTACGTTATATAAAGTTAATTAAAACATTTTATTGCTGACTGGTAGTTAAAAATAATATAAGTAAATTTACCTATTCTATGGTTGAATTTGTTAACCATAAAAAATGTTAATTTTACAATAAGTATTGTTGTTTTAACAATTTTTTTAACCATTAAAATTGTTATTATTAAAATAATTTTTGAGCTCCTATTATGTCTCAGAGTCATTGAACATATGGACCATCGGATAGAGCTATGCTACAGAAGCCGTGGCAAGTATCTGACCGATATTTTGTTACACACATAATTGTCATAGATTCCTCTATGATAATAAAAAAATATTAAGATAATTTTCTGAAAACTTTTTGTTTTACTTACCATTAACATGCGTTTTCGTTAAGCATACCAGGACCAACTGGAGGTTATGGAGCCAGCCTAAGAAAGTCAGTAAAATCTACTATGACGTGTTATCAGCAGTCATGCCGCATGATATGATATCCTGACAGACTGCCTTTTAACGGGCTTTTAGTATGACATGTGCTCACATCTTACACAATTTCCATGTCAGATTCTCTCCACGAGGCACCATTTCAATCTTAGATCCTTCAAACCCAGATCCTCATATGTAAATGACTCACTTTTGTTTCGTATGTCGGCCGATATTTTCTTATTATCCTCAACTCTGTCCATGATGTTCCAAAGCCCAAACAAAGAATTGTTTTCAAATATCTTAATCTGTTAAAAAGTAAAGGTTATCATGAGTAGATTAAAAATTAACCAAACGACTTCAAACACGAATGAATGGCAGCAGAGCCTCCGAAATTTGCTGTTCTAACAATGCATTGTTTTGAACTATGAAAAATGTTAATATTAAAATTTCATAGTTAATTTATTAATACAATGCATGTTTAATTTAACAATGAAATTGTTAATATTATTAACTATGAAGATTGTTGTAGAAATCATTTTTAGTGTTAAGTTAACTAATTATTAGTTACCTCTTTTAACCAGAAATATAGTTACTGTTACAATTTTTAATATTAAATTAACCTACAAATATCTTTTTGTTTTGTTTACATTTTATTCGGTTGTTTTTTATTATTATGACTTGAACAGTTTTTATTCTGGTTCGAGACCCATTTGTTGTTTCTTTTTGAGAATCAACTAAAAAATTGGCCAAATTGGCTACGGTTGTCAGACGGACTGTACAGCTGTTTCTAAACCTGCTAAGGTTTTTCTTCAGCAGTCTTTGGCAACGATTAATTCGGCTACAAATCAAATGCCTTATACAGGAGTCCCATTATGATTAACGAGAATTACCCTTTGCGTATAGTCTTCGAACTGTGCGAAAAGCAATCTTCATAGCGCAATGATATTGTGCTAGCTGTACAATCTTGTATTTGATGGTGGTTTTTTAAAAAGCGCACACGTTCAAAAACACACACGTTCAGAGCAGATTAAGAAAGGAAAATATTGGAAGGACAAGACAATCGCAATCGTCACAACTTCGTGTAACTTAATTCTGAACTTCGTATAAAACAAAGCATAACAATAACTTCGATACAACAGAGTCGAATAATCTTTAGTTTTTTGTGTATGTCGCACAATTTTATGCCTCTCTCTTGAAAAAACCAACCTTATATAATGTTCACTTAACTATAGTTAAAATTAAACCAGACACATGGTTAAAAAAAACATTGTATTTTCGGATCAGTGTACTTATTTCATTTGTTTTAGCGTTGTGAAATAGAAATTTTCTTAGCCCATAGAAAGTAACTGGGAACTACCAGAGTCGTCCTTTTAGGAATTTACTTTGATCATTTGAGTCTTTCATTTCTAAACGGTGTTTTTTAAACGTGAGGTTTTCAATCTGGCCACACTTCTTTTTTGTATTTATGCTCAGTTTGGTTTGCCATTTCAAAATGAATAAACTTACTCCGGAACAACGTTTGCCACCGATCCTGATTTTTACAAGAAAATTGTGTTCAGTGATGAAGCTCACTTTTGGTTGAATGGGTACTTTAATAACCAACATTTTCGCATTTGAAGTAATAAAACTCCACAAGATGTTGTTGAGACGCCGTTACTCAAAAAGTCAGTGTTTGGTGAGCTCTATGGGCAGAGGGATTCATTAGTCCATATTTCTTCAAAAATGAAGCCAGCCATAATGTTACAGTCAATCGGCAAGGCTATAGAGCCATGATTGATGACATTTCCTTGCCTGAATTGGAGGATGTTGATGTGGACGACGACCTTTGGTTTCAACAAGACGGCGCTACATGCCATACAGCCAACGAAACAATCAATTTATTGAAGGAAACTTTTGGTGAGCGCATTGTCTCGCGTCGTGGGCCTGTGGCGTGGCCTCCAAGTTCGTGCGATTTAACACTGCTGGACTATTTTTTGTGGGGTTATGTAAAATGTTTAGCCCACGCAGATAAGCCAGATACATTTGACGCCTTGGAAGAGGTTGTTTGGCGCGTTATTACCAAAAAAATTAAAAGTCCGCCATTTGTTGTCAGATTTTGGGCTTATTTTCTTTGTAAAAATGCCAGCTATACGTAAAAAAACCAAAATTGCTGTTAGCATCGTGTTTTATATTTTATATGAATTTTTATATGGTTTTTTTCTGCCACATTTTTACTAAAAAAACGCCGTTTTTTAACTTTTTTAAGCCGCCATCAAAACTACTTACCCGATTTGAAAATTTTCTGAGAATGAGTTGTAGACGGCTCAATTTTCTTTAATTTGAGTAGTAGTAGGATCAAATAGGTCAAAGAAGACGAAAGATATGCTCAAAATTGTAAGTGTACCTCCAAAAATTTAAAAAAAAAAAAGTTCAAAAATTTGTATCTCGAAAACCAATCGACAGAAAAATTTTTAAAACTCATTTTCGTGTTTAGTAGGTCAAAATCAATGAGAAAAATTATGCTAGAACCAAATAACAAAACGACTGTTGGCTAGTGTAATTCGCTCTCTCGACTGGAATTTATTTGGACCGGCGGCGCCCACTTGCCGGAAATCATTTTTGACGTAACGACAAGCTCTTATCTTTATAACAAAGCCAATTTCTTGATCACGACATCTTGAAACCACACGTCTGAAAAGAGCACCCTTTAGAAGAAATCATTCACCCCTCGAGAAAGTTCGAAATTTTTTTGCATAGTATAATATGTTTCAAAAGCTTAATAAACGGCGGTTGGTTACCACAAAGCATTTATCTGTTGAAACCGTCAATTATAGGCACCAAAGTAACTTGTTTTATAATAGGCTCCTTGTTATAACCACAAGTTGTGTCAATCAATAGTTTTACTAAATTCAAATGGTATAACCGACTTGTTGGCTGTAATAATCGTATTATTATTGTTGTTAGTATTTCATGGTAAGTTCGACCATGTGACCATCAATACCATGGAATGTTGGTACGAGTATGTATGTTTATCCAGCCGAAAAACAAAAATTAAACAGTAGAACAAAAAATTAATGGAGAATACTGAGATCAAAAATGTGGTTTTCAACGAAAACTCATAAATGCGGCTTATAGATTGCTCTACGCACAGTTCGAAGATCATACGCAAAGGGTAATTCTCATTAGTTCAACTGAGACTCCCGTATAAGTCATTTGATTTGCAGCTGAAGTTATCGTTGCCAAAGAGTGCTGATGAAAAACCTTAAAGGGTTTAGAAACAGCTGTATAGTCTGCCAGGCAACCAAGCCAATACATTTCACCAATTTTTTACGTTGATTCTGAAAAAGAAACAGCAAAAAGGTCTCGAACCAGAATAAAAACTGTTCAAGTCATAATAATGAAAAAAAAACCGAATAAACGTAAAAATATATCTATAAAATATCGAAAATATTATAGTTATGGGGTGATAAAAGCATTCACACATATTTACAAAACAAACATTTTGTATACCGTTATCGAAAATAATTTCTATGCAAAACTTCACATTTTTCAAAACAAATGTAAGCCGTTTATTAAAAATATTTACGTTCTTAAGCGCTGAAAAAATTCACATATTTACAAAAAAAGTTGTAAAATTGTTTCAAACAACATTGGGAAGGCTATTTTTTTTACAAGCAGGGAATGACTGCCGTTTCGGTTAGTGCCAGTTTTTCACCATAAGACCCCAAGCAACGAAAGTGCTGTAACTATGTATAGCGGCTGTACACTTAAGGGCAGGCAGTTTGGATTAATTGAGAACTGCCGACAGCAGAGTCTTCCAATGAACACAATAAAAATCGCTTACACCCACACACACCCACAATCACACACATGATACAGAGCTTACATTTTAAGAATATTGTTGTTGTTTCCATTAAATTTCATTGCGATAATTGATTAACAGTTTAACTTATTTACGAATATTTTTATTGAGTGGTGACAAAATTCACTTACCAATTGTTTGGAAGAAATAAGGGGGTTTTCTTTCGGCCTAGCTGATTATGACCTTTTTAATTGTTTTACATGTTTTATATTCTATTAATCATTAAATTGAACAATATCAACTATACAAATAATATTTTATATTTCAGATATTCCTATAAAAAATTAAATTCATGACCAGAAATATTTTAATGGATTCCTCACCGAAAACTTATTTCGCCATATCGTCGCTCGTTTTTTTTAAGAATCTGTAGAACGCGGTCCAGCAAAAGTAAGCATTCAACAACGACGTAATGAACTGCTTATCTTAGAATAGGGGTAAGTATCATTTTTCATTTGATAAAGAAATTTAAGTTTTTATATTTTTTCGAAACTTGTCAATTTCATCTAAGCGAAAGAGTCTAGTGTAAGGTAATGCAGATAGCCTGAGTTGCTAGTGCTTTTTCATATTAGTTTATTACATTTAATAAAAAAATACTTACTTAAGTTCCACAACATTCCTAAACAAAACAAGGGAAAACAGTTCTCGATAAATATCTAATAATAATAGAGTAGGGTATCTTTTATTCGACCCGTAGAAGGTTCTTTAAGGTAGGAGTATATTCTTGAGAGCACACAGTGTTCTCTAAATTAAAAACTAAAAAGTAATATGCCATTTATCGCACTACTTTTTGATCCACCCTCGTATATGTGCAGTGAAAATCCATCCAACCAATCAATGCTTTTGTTGTTAGTTTTCAACATATTGTTGCCGCAGCAACATGTCTAAGATTAAATTGTTGTTGGTGGTAATGGACGTGATGGCTTTGTCACAGCCAGACCATATTAACACACTTTAAACAGTCGTTAGGACAAAACAATTTGTCAGCAGCAGCCGCACTACTCGCCTGCTAATGCCCGAACAGTCAGTCAATGATTCGCCCAAATTCAAAACAAAAACTTCTACACGGTCTCGGGTGGTGTCGATCCCACTTTCTAATGATGGATTAATTTCTTGCCCGGCCGACAGTGTTTCTGTGTTGCCCTTCATCGCCAGGCCTGATGTCCGTCCGCTGCCTGGTGCAGTTCAGTTCAATTGAGCTGCTCTGCTCCGCTAAGTCCTCTTTTCCTAGGTGTCAATGTGTAAATGATTTTTGTCACCGAAATCTATCGAAACGATTTGTTTTCAGACAAATAAAGTACCCTTCTCTGTTCGCTCTCTCTCTCGACACTGTGCAGTTGTTGTTGCTATTGCTGTTGTTGTTGTTGGTTGCATTTAAAGGATTATCGAGCAATAATAAAGTAATTTGAGACAATATTTTGCTCTGCCTGTCTGCCCATTTGATTTAATTGTTTGCCTCTTGATACCCGGCCTAAATGACGGACGGGCGTTCAAACGCAGCAAAAGGCCTGACACTACCACCACATCGTCATTGTTGGGAATTTTGAATAGTTTATTTGTAGCTCAGTTTATTTTTCTCTCTTTCTGTTGTTGTCACTCTCTGGTGATAAACTAAAGAAACAATCGGTTTTTAGGAAAATTCATTTTTAATAACATCTTTTGCTGAGGGATTACGAAAAAAAACAGAACTGAAAAACAAAGGATTATTGCCTTTATTTCTGAATGGCTTAAATGTTATTTGAGAGATTTCGTTTGGTTTTTCAAAATTTCACATACACTAGTAAATATTTTGGTTACGAATTAATTTTTCGGCGTTTGCAACGGATTGATTTGAGTTTATTTCTGTGTAGGCTTGAAATAGGGCTTATTAATATGGGAAATTATTTAGAGATATGGTAAAGCAATCGTTGTATTTGGTGACCAGATACAAATGGTAGGAAAAGGTTTACTTTAAAACCGCAATGGTGTGAGATGTGAGTTCTATTCTGATTGTATTAAAATAGATAAATTTATGCTATTATCACATTATTTAAATGACTACCTCTTCTCCGTTGGCAGTGCTTCAAACGGTCGGTCCAATATGTGCAGCACAATTTCTACTAAAGATTCCATTGTGCAATATCCGTCCGTCCGTTTGTCCATCTATTTTGTACTTAAAGTACAGGTCTCAATTATGAATCGATAAAGCTTGGTACATTCTTTTGTGATATCATGCATAGGATTTTCCCGATTTCGGGAAATATTACTTCAGATTTCGACTCAATTACACAGAGCTTTCAAAGTGACCAACTCCCATATCTGGTGAATTTTGTCTAAAGCGGTTCAAGTGTTCGAATAGTTTCTACACAAGCGTGCCTCCCGATTTGAGATCCTGATGCTCCGACCACTCCCAAATTTTACACGGTACGCAAGTCGCTTGTGTACTCAATCTTCGACAATAATACTTTGCATATGTGACGCACAAAATAGAAAGGGACCTAAGGGTAAAAACCAGTTTTGTTCAGGAGAGCAATTTTAAAGATTTAAATACGTGTATCTTTGGTGTACCATCACTTTCATAAAACGCGCATATCTCTGGGAGGGAACACTTTTGGGGCATGGAATCGGTCTCCTTCGATGCTCAGATGTTGTCCACATCAAAAAAAAAAAAAAAAAAATTGATTTTTTTACCCTTAGGTCTCTTTCTCTATGCGCTGTCACATCTGCAAAACAAGCAATGTTAAATGAGCAGACCCTTTTCGGTAAAACGCATAATGCTACCAGAATAAATATTTAAATAAAAACTTAATTATGACTACTGTGTTATAAAATTTCACATATTACCTTAAATATTCGTACGTCGTTTATCGAAATATTTCCGATTTCAGACGATAAAAAATGTATACGAGGGCTGCTACATATATTTCTGACCTAATAAAGAAAATGCGAATATTTATCATCAAAAATGGTTTTATTGTTTTTCAAAATATTCTTCAACATGATTTATACACTTTTGCATGCGCTCAAACCAATTGTCGAAGCACTTTTTCCACTCCGATGGAGACACCTCCAAAACATGGTTTTTGAACGCTTCAACAGCATCTTCTAGCGACGAAATTCGTTGACCACGCATTTTTTTTTTATTGTTGTGCGGGAATAAATAGAAGTCATTGGCTACCAAGTCAGGGCTGTACGGCGGATGACCCATCAATTCGACGTTTTGGTCGGTCAAAAAGCCGCTGGTTTGAGCCGATGTCTGAGAGCTCGCATTGTCATGGTGCACAATGATTCATCTTCTCTTGTTCGTTTTTCAAATTTCTCCGAAGACTTCAGGCAAACAAATTGTGGTGTACCACTCAGAATTGACCGTCCCACGTTGCTCAAATGGAACAGTCGCCACATGACCAGTTTTGCGGAAGAAACTGGCGACCATTTGCTTCGAAGTGCTTCTTCCACGAACAACTTTCGTTGGATTTGGCTCATCTTCGAAGACCCACACGGTCGATTGCTGTTTTGTTTCGAGCTCATACGCATAGATCGATGATTCGTTACCTGTGACGATCTTATCAACGTCTTTTGAAGCACCGCGATTGTATTTTTCCAAAATTTCTTTGCACCTATCGACACGAGCCTTTTTTGAGCGATTCACGCAGAAAAATAGTATGGTTGGGGTGACAATATTCGGAGAGGATCATACTATTATTGGGTATATGGTTGTGGCACAAAAATATTATGATCCTTACAACAATAGTATGATTCACACTCAACCATACTATAATATCCACAACAATAGTATGATTCACACTCAAGCATACTATGATCTTCACAACAACAGTATAATTCACACTCAACCATACTATTATCTCCACAACCATAATATGATCCTCACAACCATAGTATTTTTCTTATACAACCATAGTATGATCCTTACAACCATAGTATGATTCACACGCTACCATACTATGATCCTCACAACCATAGTATGATTCACACTTAACCATAACCTCAATTGGTCCGATAATGAGAACCGTATCGCTGTAATAGCGCTTTTCAAGTATGAAATTAAAAAAAAAACAAAATTTTCAAAATGCTCCGGCCACTAGGAATTTCGTCTACCAATGCAAACAACTGTTTGAGGAGACTGGATATGGAAAAGACCGCCACCGTTCGGGCCGCACACGCTCTTTTCAAAGCCGTTAAATCAAGAATTTGCAGAAATCCGCTCCAAAAACAGAAAATCATGGCCCGTGAGATGAATATCACGCAAAAGTCCATGAGTCGAATCATTTGAAAAGACTTGGGGCTTTCAAACGACGTTCCGGACATTTATTGACTGCAGCTTAAAAAAAATAGGATTGAAAAATGCAAACGTCTTTAGGTGAAGCACGCTGATAACTTGCACAGAAAAATTTTGTTCACCGATGAAAAAATTTTTTCCGTTCAGGAAAAAATTTAACAAGCAAAATGATAGAGCGCATCTAAGGAGGCATCTCACTTGATCCCAAGGGTGGAAAAGGGTTATCACCCAGCTTAAGTCATGGTTTGGTGGGTGTCTCTTACGATAAGGTCACTGACCAGCATTTCTGCGAACAGGGAGTCAAAACATCGGCCAAAGTTTACCAAGAAACCGTTTTGGAAGCATTATATTACAAATTGTGGACGGTTTTAGAGGACAAGGTTTGTCACAAAAGATACCCCAACATTGGATCTCTTAGACTGCTTTGGTTCGAGCTATGGCCAATTTTCCAATGGACGAGGTTCGGGCAGCAGAATCCTGCTGGAAAGTCTATGGCTGGTTTTGGAACAGGGAATTCTTAAGAGGCATCACAACAGCTTCCAAAACGGTTTCTTGGTAAACTTTGGCCGATGTTTTGACTCCTTGTTCGCAGAAATGCAGGTCAGTGACCCCATCGTAAGAGACACCCCCATGACCATGACTGAAGCTGGGTGATGACCCTTTTCTCCCTTGGGATCAGTTCAGATGCTTCCTTAGATGACCGCGCATAAACTCGTATCATTTTGCTTATTAAATTTTTCCTGAACGGTAAAATTTTTTTCATTGGTGAACAAAATTTTTCTGTGCAAGTTATCAGCGTGCTTCACCTAAAGACGTTTGCATGTTTCAATCCTATTTTTTTTAAAGCTGCAGTCAATAAATGTCCGGTTCGTCGTTTGAAAGCCCCAAGTCCCACGTCTTTTTTAATGATTCGACTCATAACTTTTGCGTGATATTCATATGACGGGCCATGATTTTCTGTTTTCGGAGCGGATTTCTGTTAATTCTTGATTTAACGGCTTTTATGACATGCGGTGTTCGAACAGAGCGTGGGCGGCCCGACCGTTGGCGGTCTTTTACATCTCCAGTCTCCTCAAACAGTTTTATGCATCGGTTGACGAACATGCGGCTAATCCCTAGTGGCCGGTGCGTTTTGAAAATATCGCTTTTTTACATTTCACACTTGAAAAGCGCTATTACAGCGATACGGTTCTCATTATCTGACCACTCCGTGATGAAAGTTGAAACAATTTTAAAATCCCGTTGCAGACTAACGCTAATGAGGTTAGCTTTCAAAACCCATATGACATTAACGGGGTATGTTCAGTTCTACTATTGAAATGGGTGTGTTCAATGTTGTAACAGTATTTATGTCCCTACTAAGTTTATTGCCAGCTTGCCTCAACAAAGCCTATAAGGCGCTGAGGCCCTACCATTTAGTTTTGTAACTATGCAGTAAAAAATAAACAATGAAATAAAAAAAAGTTTCAAAATAATATGAGATAATTGGGATCTGCTCATTGGGATACAAAAAAAAAAGACAATCTTTAAATTTCAACCAACAAATTGTTAGGTGAGTTCAATTACCACTCAATCAAAAATTTCGTAAATTAGCTCTTATCAAACACTGCAATTATATTTATTCCTTACCTTATGACCAAAAACATTTTCGATAAACGGCATACACATTTTTTGTAAATATGTGAATTTGTTTATCGCCTGAATCGGAAATATTTTCGATAAATAACTTACGAATATTTTAGTTAATATCTAAAAATTCTTAATCACACGATTTCTAATCACACGATATGTTTGAATTTTTTAAACTGAACTGATTTTTTTTTGTGTTGTTGGTTACAATTTTAAAATTACTTAATTGTTAATTTTATTAATTTTTATTGATCTTCATTTTCCATATCCAAAAAAGCAGTTTAGCACAAAATTTATTTGCTCCTTATCACCTCGGGCGCCACTCAGCTGTACAATGAAATAGCAACAAATTGCCCATAACTCTATTTAGCATTTATTAACCTTTCGCAAACGGCCCCATTCCAGCAACCCAACGCTGCAGCTTTAATCCCTTCACTTCCGCTGCTTCCTCGTCAAATATTTGTTTATATTTGCCAAAAATATACATGTACATGTGTATGTACATATTTTGGGTCTAGTGCCGTGCTGGGTCTTATGCAAATACCCGCACCCACAAAACACCGACTTCAACTAGTCCTAGCGTCACTCGAAGCGGACAGGCAAAGAAGACAACTGCTCTCATTTCGGGGCCAACCCTTTAACCAGAAAGTGTGCAAACACCAACGCCAAACAAGAAATGGTACAAATTATTTATCTCAGCTCATCACCCCCAGTTAGTCAGCAGCCAGCCACCGTCCGCCCGTCCTCAACCATTCATTGTCTTTTGCCTCGTTTCGTTATTTCATCCCCAAAAAAACCCACCATTCTTCTACAAAAGAACACGCCAGGAAAAGGGCAACCCCACTCTCAATTCCATGCCGTTTATCACATTTGCGTGGTGTTTTTACAAGTTGTTAACATCATTTACATTGTCGCCCCCCCCCCCTTTCTAATGAATTTGAATGAATGATTGTAATGCATATTCAATTTTAGTCACACTCCGCGCCCCTCGTTGCCCGCTCGCCCGGCTGTCGCACAGACAACAGATTTTTAATACACTTGAGAGCTTTTGGGCAAATAGCTCTTCAAACATTATCTTAAACGCCTTTTGTTGCACGCCTCTTGCCAGCTCCCCCCACCAATGGAAAAGAGTTGATGTTCATTTCGGGGCACTTGAACATATTGAGCTATTTTATTCAAATGGTTCACTTGAGGAGGGGTAGGCGTGAATAGTTTTGTTTGCTCATACACAGCAGATTCAAAAAAAAATTAATTAAAGAATTGATTAATTGGATAATTGAACGTCTTTTAAGTAATTTTTATATAAGTCAATTTAATATTCAAATATTTGTTTAATTGAATAATTGTTAATTTAATATTTCAACTAGTGAATAGTTTGGAAATTGATTGAAATAACAATTAATTAATTAATTAATTAACTAATTGTTATTTAATAATATTTAAATAAGCAAAACTTTTTAAGTGGGCAGGTCGTTTAGTTGTCCTGGGCATAGGACGTGGGACGCAATCCACGCCGGATTGGTATGTTTTAGGTGACAAGCAAATTTATCCGCTTCAAACTCCGCTAAGTCAACGATTTTAATTCGGTCTTAAAGAAGTCCAAGTTCGAGGGCTGCTATATATATTTCTGGCCTAATAATGAAAATGCGAATATTTATCATCAAAAATGGTTTTATTCTTTTTCAAAGTGTTCTCCAGCATGATTTATACACTTTTGCATGCGCTCGAAACAATTGTCGAAGCACTTTTTCCACTCGATTGAGACACCTCCAAAACATGGATTTGAACGCTTCAACAGCATCTTCTGGCGATGAAAATCGTTGACCACGCATTTTTTTCTTGATGTGCGGGAATAAAAAGAAGTCATTGGATGCCAAGTCAGGGCTGTACGGCGGATGACCCAACAATTCGACGTTTTGGCCGGTCAAAAAGGCCGGAGACAAAGGAAGTCCCTAAAGACTTCAGGCAAACAAATTGTGGTGTATCACTCAGAATTGACCGTCCTACGCTCAAGCGAAACAAGCGCCACATGACCAGTTTTGCCAAAGAAACAGGCGACCATTTGCTTCGAAGTGCATCTTCCACGAACAACTTTCGTTGGATTTGCCTCGTCTTCCAAGACCCACACGGTCGATTGCTGTTTTGTTTCGGGCACACACGCATAGATCCATGATTCGTCACCTGTGACGATCTTATCAACGTCTTTTGAAGCACCGCGATTGTATTTTTCCAAAAATTTCTTTGCACCAATCGACACGAGCCTGTTTTTGAGTGATTGTCAAATTGTGCGGCATCCAACGAGAAAAAACCTTTTTTACGGCCAGGTGTTCATGCAATATTGAATGTATGCTGGTGGAAGAAATGCCCAAGGATGCCTGTATCTCACGGTATGTCACATGACAATCTTGCATAATCAGTCCACGCACGGCACAATGTTCTCTGGCACAACGGCCGTTTTTGGACGAACTTCACAACCTTCGTCTTTGAGCGAGCGTCGGTCACAATTGAATTCATTAAACCAGTTTTTCACAGTGTTATAGGATGGTGCTTCATCGCCATTCAAAGATTTAAGTTCATCGATGCACTCTTGTCGTGATAATCCACGTTGAAAGTTGAGAAAAATGATCGTACGAAAATGTTCACGAGTTAATTCCATTTTTTTGCCAAATTGATTTTTTCAAGTCACTGTCAACAACACAAATGATGGTCGTACGTCAACACGTTCTAAGTACGTTTATGCAAAAAAATGTCAAACTTTCCAATGGAAATGTCAGACACTTAGTGTTGCCTAGGACATACCCAAAGGGACCTAGGGATAAAAACCAGTTTTGTTCAGGAGAGCCATTTTAAAGATTTAAATACGTGTATCTTTGGTGTACCATCACTGAGCGTGTTGGCGCATATATCTGGGAGGGAACACTTTTGGGGCATATGATCGGTCTCATTCGATGCTCAGATGTTGTCCACATAAAAAAAGTGAGAATTGATTTTACCCTTAGGGCCCTTTCTCTATGTCACATATATATTTTATGTGAAAAAAAATGTGGCTAAACCAGACAAAAATCGTTTCTTTGTTTTTAAAATTTTTGATTTATAGAAAAAAGTTATTGCAAAAACATTATGCGTACTTCAACGAAATTAAGCGGACTTAATCGTACCTTTTCTGTTAAATATTTTATTCTTCATTTTTGAAGCGTAAACTTAACATGCCGCACTTTTTTAATTAAAGGGTTTGAACTCATATTTTTTCTATTTTCGGGGTTTCCAAGAAAACGACGCAAAGTGACCATACCTATACGCTGAGAAGAAAAATAAGCTTATCTAAGGTTAACTTAACCATAAATAAACATGATTTGGAGTCTACGTTATATAAGTTTAATTTGAACATTTTGTTGATGACTGGTATTTAACAATAATAATAGTTAATTTAACTATTCTATGGTTGAATTTTTAACCATAAAATTGTTAATTTTTAAATAGTTATTGCTTTTTAAAGGATATAACTATTTCTAGTCAACGGTTTTGAGTTCTGTAAAAAGGGCGGAGCTGAATACCTGCGTACATAGAACTAAAGAAACTAGATTTATTGCACTAAAACCTATTATTTAAACAAAATATGCACAAAAGTACATTTTCGGTGAAATAAGCAAAAATATGCACTAACAAATCAATGCGTTGGATTGGAAATGATAGATTCACAAAGATATTAACCCAAACTTACTTTTAGACTGACTGATTTTATACTTTTCCTCACGTTTAAAAATTATTTATTTCTGTTATACAACATTTGCAGTAAATCAACTATTGTAAAGCAATTTAGTTGCCACTATTGGTATATACAGTTAAAACCAACAGTTAATAAGAAATATTGTATCGCTCGAGAAAGAAATAAGGCAACTTAGAAGCTGTCAAAGTTACTACACCGAGAATAAAAATAAACTTATATAAGTTAAACTTAACCATTAATAAACATGATTTGGAGTCTACGTTATATACGGTTAATTTGAAAATTTTGTTGTGGACTGATTTAACAACAATAATACTAGTTATTTTAACTATTTTTTAATTGTTAACTTTATAATAAATCTTGTTGTTTTAACAATGCATTATTGAGTTTTTAACCTTTAAAATTGTTATTATTAGAATAAATTATTGTTGTTTTAACCATGCATTGTTTTTAACCATGATAATTGTTAATATTAAAATTTCATAGTTAATTTATTGAAACAATGCATGCTCAATTTAACAATGAAATTGTTAATATTATTAACTCTGAATATTGTTATAGAAATCATTTTTTTTTTGTTAAGTTAAATAATTATTGGTTGCCTCTTCTAACCACAAATATAGTTACTGTTACAATTTTTTTTATTATAAAAGTAGCCTACTAATTATGTTTTTGGTTTTGTTTACATTTATGAAAAACACTACTTTCGGCAGTTCTCGTTAAATGCATAACTCTCTGCCCTTTAGTATATTGCCGCTTGGGGTCTTTCGCCCACCGAAACGGCAGACATCCATGTTTGAAACTAAAAATCTTTCCAATAACTTTTTCTACAACTATTTTTGTAAATATGTGAATGTTTGCATTACCTCACAACAAAAATATTTTCGATAAAGAGCATTTATTTTGGAAATTTGTGAATTTGTTTAACGCTCAAAATCGGAAATATTTTCGAAAAACATCGTGCGAATATTTTAGTTAATATGTGAAAATCTTTAACTTAATATTCTTAATTTATTTGTTGTTTTAATATTTGAATTTTTTAATTAAAACAAAAAAAAATTGTTTTTCTGTATAGCCTTTGTACCATATTTACGGGATCTGTTTCTCAGCAGCTAAGAACCATTGGTCAAGACTAAATATTTCGAGAAGTATAATTTGAGTACTCTAAATCTAGTTACTACTTACAAATACCAGACTATTTTGATCCCTGCGACATTTTATTGTTTTCAAAAAACCATTTGTTCATGTTTATCAGGCCGGTATTTGAGCTCCAAGGGATTACAGGACTAATGGAACCGGCGCCCATATTTCGCCATATCTTAATTTAATAGACTATAATGGGATTTAAACTAAAATAAATTTGTTTTTGAGTAACCGTATGTCCATGATCATAGAATCCGGTTTTTAGGACCCTAGTCCGTTCATACGTGACTCAAAATTTTGAAATATTAAAATCAGTAAATAAAACAAGTAAAAATATTTAAAGTCGGACGTAGCCCAATATGAGATACCCAACACCACTCTGCTATTCAGAGGATAAAGCATCTCTGTCTGGAGCTCGATCAAGGTCTGGCTCGATATGTTTAACTTCAGAATTTGTCCCTCATAACATACTTAAGTCTCACAGCATCTTAATAAGGAACAAGGGTGATCTCTTGCCTCAAAATAGTGAACTGTGAACGATTCTGTTCTTATATTCACTGACCTGGACCTACTGTTAAAAGGCGACTCCAAACGACTTATGCATTTGATGTAAGGCGTGTTTTTTCCGACTTGTGGTTTTCAAGAAGATATAAAATGCACTTAATTGAATGTTATGGCCAAACATTTAGCTTAATTATAAAGATACAGTGACTTGAAAAAATCAATTTGGCGAAAAAATAGAAATAACTCGCGAACATTTCGTGCGATCATTTTTCACAACTTTCGACGGGGATTATCACGACAAGAATGCATCGATGAACTAAATTTTTGTATGGCGAAGAAGCACCATTCTATAGCACTGTGAAAAACTGGTTTAATGAATTCAATCGTGGCCAACGCTCGCTCAAAGACGAAGGTCGTCCAAAAACGGCCGTTGTGCCTGAGAACATTGATGCCGTGCGTGAACTGATAATGCAAGATTGTCATGTGACATACCGTGAGATAGAGGCATCCTTGGGCATTTCTTCCTCCAGCATACATTCGATGCATAAACACCTGGCCGTAAAAAGGTTTGTTCTCGTTGGGTCCCCACAATTTGACAATCGCTCGAAAAAAGGCTCGTGTCGATTGGTGCAAAGAAATTTTAAAAAAATACGATCGCGGTGCTTTAAAAGACGTTTTTAAGATTGTCACAGGTGACGAATCATGGATCTATGCGTATGAAGCCGAAACAAAACAGCAATCGACCGTGTGGGTCTTCGAAAACGAGCTAAATCCAACGAAAGGTGTTCGTGGCAGAAGCTCTTCGAAGCAAATGGTCGCCTCTTTCTTCGGCAAGACTGGTCATGTGGAGACTGTTCCGCTTAAGCCACGTAAGATGGTCAATTTGTTTGCCTGAGGTCATCGGAGAAATTCAGAAAACGAACAAGAGAAGACGATTCATTGTGCACCATGACAATGCGAGCTCTCACACATCGGCTCAAACCAGCGCCTTGTTTGACCGGCCAAAACTTCGAATTGATGGGTCATCCGCTGTACAACCCTGACTTGGCACCCAATGACTTCACATCAAGAAAACAATGCGTGGTCAACGATATTCGTCGTCAGAAGATGCTGTTGAACCTTTCAAAATCCATGTTTTGGAGGTGTCTCAATCGGAGTGGAAAAAGTGCTTCGACAATTGGTTTGAGCGCATGCAAAAGTGTATAAATAATGCTGGAGAATACTTTGAAAAACGATAAAAACATTTTTGATGATAAATATATAAATATATTTTTAGCAGCCCTCGTATCACAGTTATAGACACTAGTTGTGAGATGTCTAAGATTAAACTCTACACTGATAAAATGTTTCCTAATTGTTCAACCACGGAAAAATTCTCAGAATTTTTAAGAAACATTTCAAGTTTTTTTTTTAAATTATTTTTATTTTGTAAGAAATAGTTCATATTTTCTATGAAATTTTTTCGTACAACTTCTGAGAATGTTTCTCTAGCTAAACCATTTAAGAAATAATTCTTTCGGTGTATAATTGGCGTCGTACCAAATCCTTCAGATATTTATGGGCTGAACCTGTGGTGACAAAACAAAACAACACCAATTCCAAATATCCAAAGAAACGAAGAAGAAAGCCACCTCAATCATAATTCTAAGACTTTCAAAAATTCCAAACGAAAATAAGGTGATCTGATCTGTCCGTCCCTCCATTGGTGGGTTGTCCACCAAATTCCTAATGAGATTTGTGAGCACTTCATGAGCAGCAAAGAAAGAAAGCAAGAACGAACGAAAATTAAATCACTTCCAGTGGATTCTTTACAAATGAACTCGTACAATGCCACCAACAACAGTAATGACGACATAAAAGACGACCTAATGAAATTTAATCATCATTAATGAAACAATACGAGATGGTCCAGGACAGACGTTGGGACTTTGGGCGGCCAAAACTGTCGCTGAAGTGGAAGTAAGTAATAATGCTTTAATGAAGCCATTCCTTGAAATACGAGAGCGAGCAAGTCGGTCGGTCGTCATATCATGGCTGCACACGAAAGGTGAAGCGGGCAACGCCTTTTTTCCCAACAGCATCAACAAACAACGCCACCACCAGCATCAGCTTCTTCTTCTGCTTCCAAAAAGCCAGCAGCAGCCATAGCATCCTCCATGATCCCAAGTAAAACTTGTAGCTCACAAACGAAATGCCAGAGGCGTCGAAAAGTAATTTTTGGCAAAAAGTCTTTTTGTTTGGTGTTGTGGCAGTGGCTTTGTGTCTTCTTCCAGCCAAAGCCATTCATAAAATAATATTAAATCCTCCTCCAATCCCGCAAAGGAAAATGTTTTGTAGGAAACCTACACAAAGGCACAAACACGCATGTACTCTTGTACATGTAAGCCTTCATCATTGTAAGAGTATCTGAGAGATGCAGATGCACAGATTACCGATTCTGCCACAGGATATACAAATTTTTATTTTGGTTTTGAAACACTCTTTCTTGCTTTGCTGAATAACTGCAAATGCCTTTTAGAGGATTTTCGAGGAATGCAAAATGAACCAATCCGGCTGGTGGTGTTTGGTGTGGAATTGCAGAAGGCAACTTTGGTCGACTTCTTCTATTGGCGATCATTATCTAGGACACTCTGTATGTTGACGTCGTACGAGCAAATAATGGCTTTAACTATAATTTAGTAACTAAGTCAGGGATTAGTTTGGCTACGAGGCTGAAGTGTAATATGATCGAGAAAGGCTTGCCCTCCTAATTAAAAAGGGACGAGCTACTTTGAGACAGTCGTATGTCGACGTTGAAATGTCTTTTTCAAATATGTGACACGCAAAATAGAAAGGGACCTTAGGTTAAAAGTTCTGTTCAGGAGAGCCATTTTTAAGATTAGGTCCCTTTCTATTTGCGCTTAGAATCGTAGACTTCACTTTCATAAAACGCGCATATCTCTGGGAGGGAACACTTTTGGGGCATGGGATCGGTCTCATTCGATGCTCAGATGTTGTCCACATCAAAAAAAGAAATATTGATTTTTTTACCCTTAGGTCCCTTTCTCTATGCGCTGTCACATATTGAGAAACCTAAACTTTCAGCCAAGTGTGTGAAATTAAGAAACATTCTTTATTTCTAGAAGGCAAAGAACAAAAAACGGAGAAGGATTTAAAACCGTACGCTAAGCAGACGATGTAGCAATACTTATAAGGCATGTAAAGGGTGGGTTATTCAAAATTTTAAATTAATCGGACAATATTCAACCTTTCCAATAATACCAGAAATTTAAAAACATAAGTACTTTTGTCTAGCAGCCAATTCAAATTTAAAATGCTTAACCGCCCACCCTTCATAATGGCCTCTGACGCGTGGGTGTTGTTGCTCAATTGGGCTGAACTTAAATGTAATCCCCAAGAAAACCGTGGAAGTCAAAGATTTATAGGTTTGTAGAACTTCGTTTTCAATGTAGAGTCTTCAGAAAACTGGAAAAGTTAAAATTGTTAGAGTAATTGTTAATCAGAAACAGCTTTAGAAAGACCACATAAAGAAGAGCGTAAAAACCTATGGCGAAAGGTTGACCTTGGAGACAAAAATATCGAAATGCATAGAAGAAAGTTCAGTTGGATTTGTTCTTTCCTTCGTAAACTGCCAGAATAAGTAGGAAATCGTGCCCTAGTTAGAGTTTCCAAAACCGAAAACCGATATTCCAGTCCAAACACGACAGTCGGTTTCCCCCAAACAAAAACTAAGACCCGACATGTCGGTTTACCCGGTATTTGCTTTAGGGTTTTTCGGATTTTTGTTGTTGACTGTAAAATCAAAGAAAATGTATAATCTCATCTAAGGAATATGTACACACAGAGAACAGATTTGTTGCCAAACCGAATGTTGGTGGTTGCAAGCACTATCCATGTATTCCATCGTTACAACCGAATGTTGGTTGAGTAGATAGCAATTTTCAGTAGACGGAACTAACACTTTCGGTTGTAGAAAACAAGTATTGGTAATCCCAACAGACTAAGATCATTATTGGAACTGAATATGTACGTGTATTGGTTGTTGTTATAGATTGTTAGTTATAAGTACTTTTTGAAAAAATGTAATATTTTACCGCCTTGTAATGAGTCTACTAATCAATAAAATAAATACGTGATTCGATATATGTTTTGATAAGCATTGAAGTAATGCAACAATCCAAAAAAATTAATAAAAGCTGGGTGGCCGTAACTCGGGAAAAATGGGTCGCCACCAAAAAAAGTGGTTGTTGTTTTGAGTAATAATGAGGTATACCTGATTAGGTCTACGTTAAGCCTATTTCTATATTCAGAAACTATTTCTTTAATTATAGTTCGTTTATTTATAGTTCGTAAACTTTTATGATCAGAGTCGCTTGGAAACTTTCACCGTCTACCAAAAAACCGTTTGTCTGACCATTTTTCTTTTTTGTTTTTATTTATTTTTGCGGACTTCGAAATATGTTTTCGTCGAAAACAATGATTTTGTTGTGACTAGAACCGTATAATACTATAGGGTTTATTTGTTGATGTTGAAATTATGTTACAAAAGCCAACTAACCAGGGCTTGGTCACTACAAAGATCTAATCTGTTGCCACCACCAATTATTGGTAGCAAAGTAACATGTGCATCACAATTGATTGGTTGCCATAACAGCCAGTTGTCGCAACAAATAAATAGTTAAACTGAATTCAGTTTGCATAACTGCGTTATTGGCTGTAAATACCGTGATATGGTTGTAGCAACCATTATATGATATCTCGAACCATGTTACCATCAATGGTAACATGGTTCCAATGGAGTGTTGGTTATTTTTACCAAAAATTTGGTTTATCCAACCGAAATTTTGTATTTCGAACCGATTTCCAACGGATTTTTTCTCTGTGTAATTTTCGTAATTATCATGACGACTGCCCCAAAAAACCACATTAATTCCGATTTCGATCACATTCAATATAAACTATAACGATAAACAAATGAACAATGTTGGCCTGATTTGGATCATATTAGGTCAAAAAATGGATTCCAATATAAAGGGTGGTTACATTTTAAGGGCCGATGTTGAATGTGAATTTCATTCTCAATTTCAGACTTACTCAATGTGAACCATTGAAAGATACACAAGCGAGCAACGCGTTAAAGTTATTTAAAATCGTTGCAACAGTGGATGATAAATTTTCGAAAAAAAATCATCTTCAGTGGATTCGTCAATTGTTTATTCAGAATTGCCGCATTTGGGCGATTGATAATCCAAGAGTGATAGTCGAAAAAACAATGCACCCACAAAGAGTTACTGTTTGGTACGGTTTATGGGCTGGCGGTATCACCGGGCTGTATTTTTTCCAAAATGAATTACTGTTACTGAGCAGTTGCTGTGAATGGTGTTCGCTAACGTGAGATGATAGCGAACTTTTTATGGCCCGTATCGGAAGATATGGATGTGGACGATATGTGGTTTCAACAGGGCGGGGCCACTTGCCACACAACTAACGAAACAGTAACTCTTTTGCGCGACAAATTCAATGGACGTGTTAGCTCACCTCGTGGCCATGTTAATTGGCTGCCAAGATCATGTGATTTGACACCGTTGGACTTCTTTCTTTGTGGTTATTTGAAAGAAAAGGTGTACGTCGATAAGCCAGCAACAATTCACAAGCTAAAGGATTCGGCACATTAACGGCATAGAACCTCAATAATGCCTCAGCGTCATCGAAAATTTGGACCATTGGATGGAGGCGTGCCGCCGAGGTCGCGTCGACCATTTGGCCCATATATTGTTCCATACATAATTGAACCATACCAATATTATCATAATAAACACAAATGGCAATAATTTCCTAAACAATTTGTATTTTATTCAAAATCAACATCGGCCCTTAAAAATGAAATTATATTTGCAGTTCGGCTTAATTTCGGTGACGGACCCCAAGCATGAAAATCTTACGAAATGGGTACCAAAAACAATAAAACTTTCTATGAAATTCAAATATGACATTATTTTTTAAAGCAGGGTAAATTTTGAGCCCGGGGTTTAAAAAACCAGTTTTCAATTGGCTATTCTGCACAACCAGAAGTGAATTAAATAATATGCCATGCCACTCTTAAGCTATGTTACTAGCTTAATTTTTATTAAAAAAAAAACCTTTAATAGCGGTAGGTGATTTTATATTCGAGAAATAGAGACAATCACTTCACTTTTGTTTGGCGAATATTTTACAACCCTTGGCAAAAGACTAAAACCGGAATGTTGGTTCAGGCCGTTTTTTTTTTACTTTTTAAAAACCTGACCTGCCGGTTTTCTTAAAACCACGTTCTTTTGGAGACTCTAGCCCTTGTATACGAGTACAATCCGCAAGGAAGCATAAAACGAGAACGACCGGAAAGCACTTGGAGAATGTCAACATTTACGAAAATAAACTCATTACCACATAAACTTGGCAGATCCTACAGAAACATTGGAGAGCTAAGTGACTTAGCTGCACAACGGCAGAGTTAGAGATAATTTAAAGGCAGTCTATGCTCAGTTTAGAGGTAGCACGCAGTTTATGGACGACAAGCATGGCGTCATAATGCACGTTTGTTAACTGTGAGTCACACCTTAACTTCAAATTTTTTGCCCAACTTAATTGGACAGTTCTCTGTTTCAGTGTCTGACAAACTCATCCATGAAAAGGTACACATTTGACATCTCCCGAACATTCTAATTAAATTGTTTTCACCCAAAACTATTTATTTATGCCAATTGTCTGGCCAAAGCTTTTGATTCTTCTACTCGCATAATAAAATGATTTCAATTTTTGCACGCAGAGAAAACAATTGTTGGAATATGGTCACGCCAACAATAGTATGTTCTCTGCAATAAAAGTATAAGTATGTTCGGCGAAACCTTAGTATTGTTCTTTGTGGTTGTATGTGAAACACACTACGGTTGTGAGGATCGTAGTATTGGTTTGGGGATCATAGTATGGTTGTTTGTAAACCATAATACTATTGTGAGAATCATAATATGGTTGTAACACACCCATATACCTAACAATAGTGCTCTACGAATATTGTTACCTCAACCATACTTATTTTCTTAGTGTAGAAACTGCAATTAGACACTATAACTTTACGCAGTGAATCTCTTAATCCACATTATGTACAGAATACATAAATATTGAATAAAATACATTCTCTGCATCTGCATGTGTTCGTATAAGTTTCAATTGTGATTCTGATTCCACTCGATTGTCTCAAATTACAATCTGTTTGTATAACTTTTTATAGAAAGTTAACCGGCCTACAGAAGCCCACCAATCTACTGGGTAGTACGAGTAAACCCCTATCGTAAGGGCCCTGCTAAGGGACTCTTATTAAAATGTTGTCCCATAATTGACCCAAACATTGGAAAACAAACAACGGCACGACGAAACATCGCAGTCTCAATGTTTATTTTGACAACGAATTTGTTACGATTTTTATTCATTCATTTCATCCATCACACACGCTCAGTCAGTCAATGGAAATGTAACCCACCGACAGGCGGACGGACAGACAGATAGACAGACTCAATGAAAAAGTAAATATAAATACAAACAAAAAAAAGTTTCAAAAGAAATACGCACAAATTGATATTTGAAGTGAAAAGATATGCACAGATAGCACGACACAGTGACAAAAGTGGTGACAACAGCGTGGCTAGAACAAAAAAGCGAACCAAAGAAGCAGGCAGCTGGAAAAACAAACTGCCAACAACAACAACACCAATGTAACAATACAGCAATAACAACAAACAAACCAACATTAACAACCAAAACAAGCACATGAGAGAGGGCGAGAGGAAGAGAGCGCATCAAGCATCTTTAGCCAACAGCAGCAGCAGCAACATCCTCACAATGAATGCAACCCTGCGATGTTTGCCAAAGATAGCGAGGAAACGGAAATACCACAAGCGATTGTATACTTCTGTGTCCTGTGAGTGTGTGTAAATGTTTCCAAATTTTCGTGCAGATTAAACGCGATAGATTTAAAACAAAATCATGATACGACTGACTCTGCTCTCTTCCACTCCAGTTGTAGTCGGGCATTTTTCTTAAATTCTAAACCCCAGTTGACATTTTGAATGGCATTAGGGACCGGAGATACAAAATAAAACCACACACAAAAAACAACAGCACACAGAGACAAATGTTTTAATCATCAAATCTACCCAGAAATCTTTAGGCAGACACAGAGAACAAAACAAACGACGATAGAGCATTTCATTTTGTACTGGATTTATCACACTAACCCCAAAGAAAAACAAACTTAAATTCACTTAAGGCGATACAATTTGGATGTTGAAAGAGCCTCGCACAATTCACAGGATAAGTGGCAAGGAATTTAAAGCAGCAGCATAATAAAAATACACAGAATATGAGTATAAAAGGCTAGTGGGGCAGCTCGATTATAAAATACCCTGCCTTAAATAGAAGAGGAAGTTTGTATGAAGATCCATAAAGACATGGACCGAAATGATTCTATTTGTTCTGGTTATGTTACTGGTTCATCAGAAAAAGCTCTACCGAACTTGATCAGATTTTTTTTGCAATACAAAATAAGCACAGAAAACTTAAGAACAAAAAGATATAATATTTAAACAAAATGAAAAAAATAGATGTAACACGCAAAATAGAAAGGGACCTAAGGGTAAAAACCAGTTTTGTTCAGGAGAGCCATTTTAAAGATTTTAATACGTGTATCTTTGGTGAACTTTACTTTCATAAAACGCGCATATCTCTGGGAGGGAACACTTTTGGGGCATGGGATCGGTCTTATTCGATGCTCAGATGTTATCCACATCAAACAAAAAGTGAAAATTATAATTTTTACCCTTAGGTCCCTTTCTCTATGCGCTGTCACATATATTGTAACACCCTAAGAGATTACCTTCCGAACGCATCTTCGCCAACCAATATATCTTAACTGTGTCCGAAGTTATGACAATTTTAAAATAATGTCCTTTACACATTGAAAAAAATAATTACACATCGGATGGAACTACTAAAATTCCGTTGCAAAAAGAGAAAATCAGTTGCAATCACCAAATGCTTATAATCGAAATAGATATTCGGTTCGACAAACTACAAGATGATAAATATGATATTCGTAAAGTAGACGCAAAAATTGATCGGTTATTCCAATGAAACTCATAAAATGTTGTAGTTGCCATAACTGCTGGTTGTGGCTACTACAAAATTCTAATGACGATCTAAACTTTCATCATAACCAAAAGCGAAAACAATCCTATTGATATATGTGACGCGCAAAATAGAAAGGGACCTAAGGGTAAAAACCAGTTTTGTTCAGGAGAGCCATTTAAAGATTTAAATACGTGTATCTTTGGTGTACTATCACTTTCATGAAACACGCATATCTCTGGGAGGGAACAATTTTGGGGCATGGGATCGGTCTTATTCGATGCCCAGATGTTGTCCACATACCCTTAGGTCCCTTTCTTTATGCGCTGTCACATATATTTTTCTGGCCTAGGCAACACTAAGTGTTGCCTTGCGCCATCTTACATTTCCATTGGAAAGTTTGACATTTTTTAGCATAAACGCACTCAGAACGTTTTGACGAACGACCATCATTGGTGTTGTTTACAGTGACTAGAAAAAATCAATTTGGCAAAAAATATTTATTTATTTATTTATTTGAAGATATTAATTCATAATTACAAATTATCAATTAATATGTGAGGAGTGAGCAATAGCATCTAGGCCTTCAGCTCAACAGTAATTTGAATTTTTTTTTTTTTTATATATACATAGTACATTTATATCTTAAATTATAACTTAATTCTATGTTAGTAACTTATGTTATGTTAAACCACTTTGGTGGAATATCAGCGGCTTTATATTAATTTGTACACATACGTTTGTTTCAGAAAATCAATTAGTTGTTGTATTTCCAAAGAGGTTAAAGTTGTCAGGATTTTTAAAGGATCGTTTTGTCCAAATAAGTTTATTCTTATATTATTGAATTTTTGGCAATCTTTCAGAAAATGTTTAGGATTGGAGGAGTTATCAGGTAGGCAGTTACAAATAGATGGGATTTGGATTTTTAGCAAATGGCCGTGTGTAAGTTTAGAATGTCCGAGTCTTAGCCTAAGTATTTTGATCGTGTCACACCTATTTAATATAGTGTTTCTTTTTAAGTAGGAGTGTAAATTAGTTTTATGTGGATTTACATCTCTATACCACTGGGAAGTGTGGTCGTAGTTTGTCGAGGTCTGTGCAAAGTACTGACATATATGGTTGTTTAAGTCTTTGTGGTTGAGGTTGGCAAACGATATTAGTGGAGCTGTGCTTGCATTTTTTGCTACTTCGTCAGCGAATTCATTACCTTTGATGCCGTAGTGGCCGGGTACCCAAACAAGCATAATTTTAGAATGATTCTGTATAACTATATTTCTTATATGTGAGGTGTAGAAATTTGAATTGGATATGTTTCCAATCGACTTTAATGCTGATAGGGAGTCAGAGCAAACAGCAAATTTACCCCTTTGGGTTTTTGCAATAATACAGGCTTCATATATTGCTGTAATTTCAGCGGTATATATTGAGCTGTAAGAAGGTAGTAGACCTGATCGGATTGTGGTGTCTTCTGTGGTAATACCGAAGGCAGTACAGTGATCGGATTTAGACCCGTCAGTAAAAATAAATTTGTATCCGGGTAGATTATTTTTAATTTCATCAAAACAAAGCTTATATATCTTAGGGTGTGTATTGCATTTGTTCAGTTTGTTTAAATTGGTGTTGATTTGATAAGGTTTTAAGTGCCACGGTGGGTGTTGGGTGTTTTTTCTGTTGGGTATTGATAAAGTGGATTCTATCTGTGAGATATGGTTGAGGCATCGGTGAATTGAGGAAGGAAGTTTAGGTATTTTCTTTGAAGTTTTGCACTTCTTAGTTATTTCCTGAATAAGTGTGTTATTGCTGAATATTATTGTCTTGGATAGTTTAGCTGTCATAATCTTTGTTTGAGTTTCTAATGGGACTATTCCCGATTCAAAAAGCATGTTGTGGACTGGAGTGGTACGGAAAGCACCCAGGGCATATCGAAGAGCGGTATTTATTATCGTTTTTATTTTCCTTAATTGATTGTTAGGTGAATGCCCGTATAAAGGTAAGGCGTAGTTGACTTTGGATATTACGATTGATTTTAATACTGACAGTAACGTAACTATATTACAGTTCATCTTTGTTGAAGAAAGACATTTTATAATATTTAGCTGTTTAGTAAGTTTGGATGATAAATATGTTATATGTGTGTCCCAACGGTACTTTTTGTTAAAAAACAGCCCTAGAATCTTCATTGTGTTCACTTGGGTTAAGTTAATACTGCCCGTGTTCAGGTTGACTTTGCAATGTTTCTTGCGACATATATGCATAAATTTGCATTTTGATGTTGAAAGAATAGCTCCTGATGTAGCACTCCATTGAATTATGTCATTAAAAAGATTGGTTAAGTCTATATTCGGGTTCTTGTTTTTGTTCGATTCTACTATAAGGTTAAAGTCGTCAGCGTATGATATGAGTTTGATTTCTTTGTAAGGTGATATGATAAGGCATAATCTGTTGTATGCAATTAGAAATAGTACTACAGACAGGGGTGATCCTTGTGGGATACCATTGGTTAGGGGGAGGGGTGAGGAGTAGTTTGATCCAACTCGGACAATTATTTTCCTATTTGACATAAAGTTAAGTATATATCTGGTTACCTTAGGTCCCAATTTCCATGATCTGAGTTGATCTAAAATGCTATGGATTCCTATTCGGTCGAATGCCCTTTCAAAGTCTAGGGAAATAATCGAGATGTGTTTGCGTGCCGATAAGCTATTGGAAATTTGGTAGTCCATGTATATGAGAGGGTCGATTGTCGAATTTCCTTTTCTAAACCCGAGTTGATGGGAATCTAAAAGTTTAAATGACTCCATAAACCACCACAGTCTATTGGCTATTATTTTATCTAGTACTTTGGAGATACATGGGTTAAGGGAGATAGGTCTATATGATTTCAACAACGTTTTTTCTGAGCCCTGTTTCGGTATTGGAAGAACTATGCTGGTCTTATATTGTTGGGGAAGGTATGAGTTGAATATGTTGTTGAAGTGGTTCAAAATCCTATGTATTAGAGAAGAAGGCATGTTTTTTAACATGGGATACGTGATTCTATCCATTCCAGGTGTTTTTCCATTCAATTTTTTAAGAACAGATGAAAGTTCTATACATGTGATTGGCGATTCAATTAAGTGAGCTTTTGGGTGTGGGTTAATGGACATGGTATTGTTGAGTGATTTTGCTTTTGATGCTGTAAAGGCGTTAGAGAAGGTATTATTTGAGGCATTTTTCGACCAAAATTTGGAAAATTCTTCGGCAATGTCAGCTTTTTCCGTTATCATAACTTGAGGGTCTTCAGCTTTTGAAATACAGTGTATTTCGCTTGATTGTTTGTAACCGGTGTAATTTCTGATGTTGGACCAGATTTTAGAAGTAGGAGTTGTTGGATTTATAGCGGTACCAAGGCGGTTAATAGCCAAATTTTTAGCGATTCGGATTTCTCTCTTGAACTTCGCTCTATGTTTTTTAAATTCTAAAAGGTTGGTTTCGTTTATATTTCGTTTGAATTTCTGCCATGATTTATTTTTTTGAGATTTAAGTATTTCTAATTTTTTTGTCCACCAGGGAACTTTTTTGTTGAAGGTGTTATGAGATTGAGGAATTGAAATATTAGCAGATTGTAGAATAATCTTTGTTATATTGGCAGCTTCTTGATTTATGTTTTTACTTATTTCTCGGTTAGACTCGAAAATGTTGCATTTTTCCTGAAAAAGTTTCCAATTAGCTAAATCAACCTTGAATTTTGGTCTCTGTTTAAGATTGTGGTCTCTATTTGAATTATAATTGAATAGTGATATACATATTGGGTAGTGGTCACTTCCACATAAGTCTTCTAAAACTTTCCAGTTTGACTGTAATGCAATGTCTGGACTGCAAAAGGAGAGATCAATATTGGAAAACGATCCGTGTGTACTGAAGTGGGTGGGAGAATTGTCATTTAGCAAAATATAGTTGGAATCTAATATAAAATTGTATACGATTTTTCCGTTTTTATTATTGATTTGGGAGCCCCAGCTCGTGTGCCAGCTATTAAAATCCCCAGTGATAATCGTAGGAAGGTTGGACTGACCAATGATATTTTGAAGATTTCCAATGCTGAAGGCTTTGTTGGGTGGCATGTATATTGAAAATATTCGGAATTTTATTTTTGAATGCACTTCAACGCAAATGCTGTCAAAGTCGTTAGGTATGTGAATTAATTTATGTTGGATTGAATTATGTATTAGAATGGCAGATCCGCCATATCGTGATTTTGAAGTATTTTTGTCATAAAGGGTATAATTTATTGGTATACATATATTTCTCCGGTCATGTATATGAGTTTCTTGGATGGATATAATTTTTGGTGAGTGTTTTTTTAGAAGTAATTGTAGTTCTCTATAGTTGTTAATAAAGCCATTCATATTCCATTGCAATATTTGGAGTGTCATTTTGTTAACTCTTGAGTAGGTTGAACATTAGGTATGTAAACATTTTTGTTAAACATGTAAAGAACTATTGTTTTTTGACAGGATACTACTATTATGTTGATTAAATTTATAAATAAAGACGTTATAAGTATCGGCATGCGTTTTGTCGGTATACAGGAGAGTGATTTGCTTTTGGTAGAATCTAGTTATTTTTTTAATCGCTTCGGGATATTTTTATTGATTTCTTTCTGAAGTTGTTTTAGGTGTCGTTTTGATGTCATTTTTGGTAGAATGGTAGTTTTTCCGCTGGTGTTTGTGGTATTGCTCTCGTTATCAGTTGACTCATATGATAGCTCAGAGAGATCAACTTTTTCCTCTGTTGGGGAATGATCAATTGATTTATGTGATGTTGGTGGTGATAAATTTGCTAGCGGTATCGTTGTTGTAGCCGAAGAGCGACTTGTTGATGGTTTCTCTTGGGAAGAGGAGTTTGTTTTTTGCGAATGGTGTTCTGAGTTGCTTGTAGTTTTTATATGGGAACAGTTTACTGTTTTTGTTGTTGAAGAGAACGTCTTTGTTGGGTGCCGTTCATTGTATTTTTTTAGGGCTGCTTTCTTGCCTACTTTCTCAAGAGTAATGATGGCTTGTACCTCTTTCTCTTTTAGAAAGACTGGGCACGATTTTTCGTTGGGGGAGTGAGTGTTATTGTTGTCGTTGCTGGATTCAAAACAATTAATGCAGTGTTTTCCAAAAGTACAGTTTTCTTCGGTGTCGTCGTCCAGATGATAGTCTTTAGAGCAATTCCAACATGCTTTGTTATTCGTGCATGCTTTTGCTGTGTGTCCGTAGCGAAAGCAGTTTTTGCATTTAAGTGGAAGAGGTATATAAGGTCTTACTGAAACCATCTCATAGCCGACTGAAATTTTTGTCGGAAGAGTAGGGGTGGCAAAAGTAAGAATTATTAGGCCTGTTTCCTTCAGTTCTTTTTCCTCCTTTCGTTTTATTTTGTCAACATTATACACGTTTTGTGGTTTTAGTTCTTTAAGAATTTCACTTTCTGGCGTTCCGAATAAATCGAAAGAGTAAATAACCCCTCTGGCGAAATTGAGTGATTTGTGTTCACTCACTTCAATTTGTATTGTTAAAGCGAACGATGTCAATTGAATGAGGTTTCTGGCTTGAGCATACGTTTTTGTTTTTATCAGAATTGTGCCGTTTTGCAATTTTTTGCACATTTCCACTTCACCCCCGCATACACCATCAATAACCTTTTTAATAAGAAACGGAGACACTTCAGAAAGTGTTTTCTCACTATTAACACGTTTCATTATTAAATATTTAGGTCCGGCAGTTAGGATAGTCATCAATTTGGTTTTATCGAAAGACAAATTGCAGTTGTCTAGACCTTTCCGGTTCGGTGTATCACTCATGATGGTAATTTTAACTATCGAAACAGTACAAGAAACAGCACTAATTAAGTCCGATCAGAAAAAGAAAACACGTGTGGTGTAGGCGAGCTACGTACGATGACTGTGGCAAAAAATAATGGAAATTACTTGTGAACATTTTCCTGCATATCTCTGGGAGGGAACACTTTTGGGACATGGGATCGGTCTCATTCGATGCTCAGATGTTGTCCACATCGAAAAAAAGGAAAATTGATTTTTTTTACCCTTAGGTCCCTTTCTCTATGCGCTGTCGCATATGATCGCACGAAAATGTTCACGAGTTAATTCCATTTTTTTGCCGAATTGATTTTTTCAAGCCACTGTAAACAACACAAAATGTTCGGAGTACATTCAAACTTTCCAATGGAAATGTCAGATGGCACCAGGCGGCTTAATTTCTGGCCACAAGAAGTCCGTTATCATCTCGCGATAGCGAACATCGTTCACCGTAACTGCTGAGCCGACTTCATTTTCGAAGAAGTACGGTCCGATGATGCCTTTCAAAAATGCGGCATTTCTTTTTTTTTATATAACCAACACTCAGGGGATGCCCCCTATACATGCTGTGCATTGCGTTGGCGAGTGGAAAGTAAAGGATCAGAAGGGGGAAAGAGGGGGTAATGATTATTCGCGCAAAGAAAAGATATGGTTACTATATGGTCACGGCAACAATAGTATGTTCTCTGCTGTAAAAGTATGGTCGTCGCAACCATAGTATTGTTTTTTGAATTTCATTTTGACAATAGTATGATAGCGGCAATATTAATATTAGTGAAATGTAAAAAAAGTATTGTTGCCAAATTTAAAAATGAAAATATGGTTGTAGCAACAATATAAATATGGTTGGTGGGACAAAAGTATTGGTTTCATGGGTTTTATGTTAACAATAACATGATTACGGCAATCATACCGTCAAAACTTTAATTTTTTTAATGTGACAATGTTATTTTTACGATTCTTACGCAATAATAGTAATAAAAATTAAATTTTTAAAAAAAAATTACGGATTAGTATAACTAAAATATTTTTAATACTTATAAATGAATTTTTTTACTGACAAATAAATCACTTCTATTATTACATAACTTACTTAATAAAATTCTTTATTGTTGAATAACAACGTATTACAGTCTTTACAAACAATTTTGGGGATCATAGTATGGTTGTGCGTTAGCCATACTATGGTTGTGAGGATTATACTATGGTTGTACGTTAAACATACTATGGTTAGGAGGATCATAATATGGTTGTGGGGATCATAGTATGGTTGAATGTGAATAGTAATATGGTTGTGGGGATCATAGTATGGTTGTGTGTGAATGATTATATTGTTGTGAGGACCAATATATTGTTATGGGGATCATAGTATGGTTATTTGTGAACCTTACTATTATTGTGATGATCATAATATTGTTGTGCCACAACCATATAACCAACAATAGTATGGTGCTCTTCGAATATTGTTACCCCAACCATACTTTTTTTCTGCGTGTTGACGCTTGCCTTGAACTTCTGGATGTCGCAATTAGTGGGAAATACATTTGCCGGAAGTCGATTCCAAATACGGACTGTACGAGCGAACGAAAAACGAATTTGATCTGTAATGTATAGTGCGGTCAACTGGCCAATCGATAACAAACGGGTGTGAATTCGCGTATCCCTGCCGAACATCCTCACGTCAGGAATAAGGCGACGGATGTCTGATGAACACGCACGATGAAAGTAACGATAGAACAGCGTCACGCAACCCACATTCCGACGATGCTCAAGGGAAACAATAGAGTTGGATACCTACTGTCACCAATATGCACCACCGCTCTCCTTTGAACACGGTCAAGTAGCTCCAAGGATGATTTTGGAGCACCTGCCCATATATGGGAGTTGTATTCCATCTTCGGCCTGATGTAAGTTGTGTAGATATTGAAAAGATCAGAAGAAGTAAAATATTTCTTGCACCGCTTTAAAAAGCCTATGCACTTAAGTGCTTCTTTCGACACTACGAATACATGTCTCGCCCAATCGCTTGTAAGACAACCAAGCAGCACTGTGTCTTACGCGCATTTAAATCTACTCTATTCACTCGACCCCATTGGGAAATGGCCAGTAGATCCCGGCCAAGTGTATCATCCATAATTCGCCTTTTGTCTCCAATATCTTGAAGACTCGGCCTACGGTCGGCTTGTTAACGAATCCACTGAGGTGTAGGTGTACCTTTTCGTCGAAAATAATTTTCGTTGTAAAGTCACCATTCACTTCTGTTTCTTTAACCAACCATTCGGCGTATTGACGCCGCTTGAAATGGTCAGTAGCCTTCGAGCTCTTCACGAAGTGCATTTTGATTTGATCGCCCATTTTCGTTAAAGGCTATATATGTGACAGCGCATACAGAAAGGGACCTAAGGGTAAAAAAAATCAATTTTCACTTTTTGTTTTTGATGTGGACAACATCTGAGCATCGAATGAGACCGATCCCATGCCCCAAAAGTGTTCCCTCCCAGAGATATGCGCGTTTTATGAAAGTGATGGTACACCAAAGATACACGTATTTAAATCTTTAAAATAGCTCTCCTGAACAAAACAAGTTTTTACCTGTAGGTCCCTTTCTATTTTGCGCGTCACATATATACGCTGCCCAATTGTGTACCTCTTCATGGTTGAATCAAATGTCAAATAAAGTTGGGCAATAAACTTAACATTAAGGTGTGACTTACAATTAACATAGTGCATTATGGTTGGACCACCCTTTATAATTTTTAATGTGCCTACCGTATTCGATTTGTAAATGTATGGCAATAATGGTAATCAAAACATCTTCTAATCTTGTATTAAGCTTTATAGAACAAATTCGTTGCCACCACCGAATTTGGTTGTCAACCGAATGATTGTAGTTGCATGCCCCTCGACCATTGCGTCAGTACAACCGAATGTTAGTCGTGCTCTGTAATGTTCAGAACTTGGAAATTAAGTATCGGAACAACATACGAAGTATTCGAATATCTAGAAACCTTCTAGTGTGTCGTACGGAATGTCTATTACATTTAGTTATTGCAACGGAAACTGCTTGTTTGGAACAGAATCTTTGTAGTTCCAACCGATTACCAACCAATTTTTGTCTGTGTGTAGATTAGACCTGTCCAGGAAATGTATGAGATTTTTCAAAACTCAAATTTTTTAATGAGCACTTACAGTTTTAGAATCTCTTAATGATTGAAATAAGAACTGTGAAAAAAGTTTATGAAAATCTTTTGCCAAAAAGTTGCTCAACGCGGTTGAAGTCAGGATTTTGGCAATTTTCGAAAATTTTAAAGGTATACGTACAAACAAAATTTTAAATAATTTATTAGTAAATATAAGAAATATCTAAAAGCGCAATCTTTGAGCTAAATGGTCAAGCAAATAATAAAAAATTCAAAAAGTGAAATTTATTGAGCCGTTTGCTTGCTGTAGCCTCTAGAATTCAAAAACTGCAGAAAATTTTCGCAATTTTTTTTTTCAATGCATTATATTTTTTCGAAAAAAAAATTTTATTGACGTTTGCATATTTTTTATATATTCTTGGAACAATAAGGTATAAAAAAATGTAGGTTAAGAATTTTTGGATGTGTCATTAGTCGCTAAAAAATTAATTTCTTTATGAAATTCTCACTTAACCCATATTTGTTATTGTGAAATAGCAGTCTATGAGCTAAAAGTCAAAGCAATAATAAGCTACATTAAAATTTTTAAAAAGTGCAAATTAATTGCTGCATCCAGAACTCATAAATTCGTGAAAATTTTCTGATTATATCCGTTATAAAAACATGGTTAAAACCAGGGTAACTTCAAAAAGAGTGTATTTAGTAGGAAATCTACTTAAAAATATGGACAGTGATAATTGTCCCACAAAGCGTACGGTGTTGGCAAATTTTTTATACTTGCGTATGGAAGAAAAGAAAAGTGTTCGTGAAAGTTTGGGTGAGGTGATCAAAAACATTGAAGCAATATGGCAGTCCTTAGATAAAGCTGTTGGAGTTAGAAGGAACTCTTTAAAAAAAACTAGAGAAACTAGCAAGTGCTTGGGCTGCTGTAAACAAAAACAGGTCGAGGAAAACGACATGCCAAATAGCAAGAGGTATAAAATTTGCTGCACATTTGGAGGAAGTTTTTGACATATCTCAAATTACACGTAACGAACAGCATGGGAGTACAATAAACAACTACATGCATAATGAAAGAGATTTGTCATTTGCTTTGGAAAAAAATGCATCAGAAAGCGATGAAGCAGAGTATAGGTGTTTTCTGAAAAAAAAAACCATCAGAAGCCATTCACGGTAACACCTGCAACTGTAATGGCTCTTGATAGAGCAAATGTTTCAGACACTAACGCTACGCTAATCCTTGGCACTTTTGCCAATGAATTAGGAATTCTTTCAAATGATGTTATCATAAGTCGATCTTCGGTACGAAGAGCAAGAATGACTCACCGAATGGAAGTGGCACAAAAAATTAAACTCGATTTCTCAAGCAATTGCCCGCTCACTTTACACTGGGATGGAAAACTGCTGCCTGATATAACAGGACATGAGAAAGTTGATAGACTACCAGTTATTGTTTCTGGTGGTGGAAATTCACAACTTCTTGGTGTACCAGTTTTAAGCTCAGGTAGTGGTGAGAATCAGGCTTCAGCTATTTATAGCCTTATTTATGATTGGAATCTTCGTGATAAAATAAGTTGTTTGTGTTTTGATACAACATCATCGAACACAGGTGAGTAACAATTTTGAAATTTTAATATATCTTTTTCTGTATAAGATTTATGAAAAATCTTTTTCCAGGAAAATTCAAAGGAGCATGTGCGTTAATTGAGAAAAATCTTTCAAAGAAGTTGCTTTACTTTCCGTGTAGACATCACATACACGAGTTAATGCTATCGGGTGTTTTTGGAAGCTTGGAAGGTTTAACATCTGCTCCAGAAATTAAAGTTTTTAAAAGGTTCCAACAACATTGGCCAAAACTAAATGAAGCTGATTTTGAGAACTGTAACACTAACTCTTACGTTATGGATGTTGTCAGGGATTCAAGACTAGATATTCTTTTTTTCTGCAAAAGTCAAATATCTGTAAATAAAATCGCATATTTTTCATTACAGTGTGAAGTTAATAATATTATCTTTCAGATATCAAAAGATAGAAAGGACTACAAGGAACTCCTAGAGCTCATTATATTATTTTTGGATGGCGACGATCAGAGAACGATTAAATTTAAATATCCTGGAGCTATGCATCGAGCTAGGTGGATGAGCAAAGCAATTTACTGTTTAAAAATATGGATGTTTAGAAAGCAGTTTGTCTTAAAAACTGAGGAAGAAAATATGATTCGTTATGTGTCTTTGTTTGTTGTAATGGTATATGCAAAGTACTGGTTCCTATCCAGTATTCCAACTTCAACTCCATATAACGATCTTCAGTTGATCTTTAGTCTTGACAGGTTAGTTACATCTTCGTTCAAATAAGATATGATTAATTATAATAATTGAATTAAACATAAAAAGTTCATACGTTTTTTTACAAATTTACAGATACAAGAGTATTCACAGAAGTGCTGCTGATATAGCGTTAACAAAATTAAGCAACCATTTTTGGTACCTAGGTGAAGAATTAGTTGGTTTAGCTTTTTATGATGTATCATTAAGCTACGAAACCCGAAATAATTTGGTGCACGCCATCAGAAACAATCCTGGCAATGCCACTAGGGCCAAAAAAGCACCTGCTTCTATTATCAACAACATATCAGATCTAAAGTTGGAGCATTTTGTAACAAAGAACACAGTCTTTTTTTTGAGAAGCTGCAGCTATCAGTTGAATTTATGGACGATGCAGTCGACAATTGGGAAAACAACAAATCTTATATAAATGGGCTTTTAATTGTTAAAAATTTACAAATAGTGAACGACGTTGCAGAGAGAGGAGTAGCCCTAATAACATCATACAACTCAAGTGCAATGAAGGATGAAGAGCAAAAACAATATTTGCTTCAAGTCGTAGCTGAACATAGAAAAAATCTGCCACATATAACTAAAAGTAAAATATTTAAGTGAGACTTTCATAAAGAAATTAATTTTTTAGCGACTAATGACACATCCAAAAATTCTTAACCTACATTTTTTTATACCTTATTGTTCCAAGAATATATAAAAAATATGCAAACGTCAATAAAATTTTTTTTTCGAAAAAATATAATGCATTGAAAAAAAAAATTGCGAAAATTTTCTGCAGTTTTTGAATTCTAGAGGCTACAGCAAGCAAACGGCTCAATAAATTTCACTTTTTGAATTTTTTATTATTTGCTTGACCATTTAGCTCAAAGATTGCGCTTTTAGATATTTCTTATATTTACTAATAAATTATTTAAAATTTTGTTTGTACGTATACCTTTAAAATTTTCGAAAATTGCCAAAATCCTGACTTCAACCGCGTTGAGCAACTTTTTGGCAAAAGTTTTTCAAAATCTTTTTTCACAGTTCTTATTACAATCATTGAGAGATTCTAAAACTGTAAGTGCTCATTAAAAAATGTGAACTTTGGAAATCTGGACAGGTCTAGTGTAGATAATGGTTGCTTCGGGAAGTTAAGTATTTGGAGCGATAATAAATGAATTTAACTTTATTTGGGAAAGTGTTAAACAAAATTTGTCAATCCTCCAATATAGATTTTTGTTCCCGAAACTGTTGATTTGATGTAGATCTGGGCATCTTACTGGAAACTTAATAAATGAATTTCTCTATTATTAAATTAGCACGCAGTCCCTCCCAGGGTGTAGATAAATGGTGTCGTTATACCTAATAGATACGAGTTTTTCCATTAATTTCTTTAACAGATTTTAATTTTATAGTTGGACCAATTGTTTTGAAACTTTAGCCCTCAGCCTGGAACATCGCCGAAATAGGTTCGCAACACCTACAGTAGGCCGACGTATGAACAAGATTCAGGGCAACTAATAATTTTTTATTGTAACTAAGTAATTTTCAAACATTAAAACTCAAACTTTTCCTCAATTGTTTGATTACCACATTAATTAAACCCTCGAAAGCAGCTCGCACTCAGCAGGCATCACAAAAAAAGTACGTTCTCATAATGATAACAGATTGCAGTCACTCTAAACGAATTAACATTTTCTGCCAGGGCATACAAAAATTATGATTGATAGAATTATATCGGATTTATTAATGATATTTAATACTGCGTCATATTATGATTTCCTAATAGGCTCGCAAACGAATGAGCTTCGAACGATGCATGCAACATAATTTGAAAACAATGGACGCGAGGGCATTAACATTTTTCACTCACCACTCTCGGCCTCCTCTGATTTCATAGTTTCGGGTTACACATTTCAATTGGAAAACAAAAGGAACATCCAGAACTGACTACAGCCATAAACGTACCAGATATTCGGCAACACACGGACAACTATTTGGGGTAATATTAAAAAAATTAAACAAACACACACACACGCAGGCACATGAACTCAAATCTCAAAGGAATTTTATTCGAAATGCAGGCAAACGGCATTAGAACCCTCTTCAATGAAGATTTGAACTTTTATTCGGAAACATTTAACTCGAATTTCGTTATCTTCTTTTTAACAATATCGGGGTGATAAGTGTGGGGGAGGGTGTGAAATGTGGTGGGGGGCGCAAGACTCAGTAATGATTGAATCACTTTTTTGAAAATTGAAAGTCATGTACGTATGTAAGGCTTTTTAGATCAGTCAAATGATTTTTTTTGAGTTAAATTTTTTGCACACAGAGAACAGATTTGTTGTCACAACCGAAGTTTTTGCCAAGTACTTTGCATACATTCCATTGTTACAACCGAATGTTGATTGGGAAGACAACAATTTTCGGTAGAGGGAACTGACACTTTCGGTTGAAGCGAACAATTATCGGTAATCCTAACCGATTAAGTCGATTGTTGGAACTGAATTCGTACTTGTATAGGTTGTTGTTATAGATTGGTGGTTATAAGCAGATTTTAAAAAAAAAATAATATTTTACCGCCCTGCAATGGGTCAACTGATCAGTAACATAAATACGTCTTTGGATAAATGTTTTGATAAACATTACAGGGATGCCTCAGCCAGCAAAAATGGGTCGCCACCAAAAAGCTTGGTTGTTGTTTTGAATATTAAGGAGGTCTATCTATAAAGAAAATTCTGATCAAGTCTGACTAATGTCGCTAAATTAAAGATAGGCCTTTTATTTATACAAGGGCGGTTCGGAAAGTTCTTAGCCTATCAATGAAAGAGAATAGTTGGTTTTTCAAAAATATTTTTATTTTTCAATATAATCTCCTGAAACTTCAATACACTTAGTCCAACGCTTATCTAGCAATTCTATCCCTTGATTAAAATAGTTTTCCTCAAGGTCCTCAAAATAGTGGTTTACAACTGTAATTGCATCTTCATTTGAGGTAAAACGCTTGCCAGCAAGGAATTTTTTTTAGATTTGGGAACAGGTACAAGTCACTGGGAGCTAAATAAGGAGGATAAGGTGGGTGGTCAATTCGTTGATTTTAGCCATTGTTGAAACACTCTTGTGCGCTGGTGCGTTGTCTTGATGAAAAATTATTTTTTTGTGTTGTAAGCCAGGACGTTTTTCTCGAATTTGTACATTTAATTGACCTAAAAGGTTGCAATAGTACTCTGAATTTATTGTTTTACCCTTTTGCAGATAGTCAATCAATAAAATACCTTTGAAGTCCCCAAAAACCTTTGCCATAACCTTACCAGCCGATTGAATTGTTTTTGCCTTCTTTGGGGCACTTCCTCCAGCTTCAGTCCATTGTTTGGATTGTTCTTTTGTCTCTGGAGTATAGTGGTGGATCCATGTCTCATCAACAGTTATGAGACGACGCTTAAAATCCATTTTATTTCGCTGAAAACGATCCAACAAGCTTGAGAAATGTTCATTCTTATGCGTTTTTGGTCGACTGTTAACAAGTGCGGCACCCATCTTGCAGAAAGCTTTTTCATCTGTAGTTCTTCATGCAAATTTAAATGGACTCGATCATTTGAGATGCCCATGATATTAGCTATTTCACGCACTTTTATTCGTCGATCATTTAATACCATATCATGCACTTTGGCTACAATTTCTGTTGTTGTTGCTGTTTTTGGACGTCCACTACGTGGTTCATCTTCAATGCTTGTACGACCACGTTTAAATTCAGCAACCCAATTTTTTACTGTTGCATATGAAGGAGCACTTTCGCCTAACACATTCACCATATCATTATGAATTTCTTGTCCCGATAAACCTTTTTTATGTAAATATTTAATGACACCACGCATTTCTAATTTTTCCATTGTAAAAAAATCGCGGATGCGTCTTTTGGGAACACCTGTTTCTATATGAAGGAGTTGCCAGATCGAAACAAAATTTAACATGTGTTCATAGCAGAGATGGAAGTTTCCTTAATTAACTTTTTTCTGTTTATACCGCGCTTTTTGTGCTAGGCTAAGAAGTTTCCGAACCGCCCTCGTAGTTCATTCATTTCTATGGCAGTATCGTTTGGAAGCATTCACCGTGTAACCCAAAAAAAATAAGCTAAACTGTCTACCCGTTTTTATAAATTTTTTGGGGATTTCGAAATATGTTTTCCTTGTAAACAAAGGTTTCGTTTGTGACTATAACCGATAAGATATTATAGGGTTTATTTTTTGATGTTGGTAGAACCAATATTATGTTACATCGGCCAACTAAACAGGATTTGGCCACTACAAAGATCTAATCTGTTGTCACCACCAATTATTGGTACTAATGTAACATGTACATAACAGTTGGTTGGTTGCCATAACCGCCAGTTGTCGCAATCAATAGTTAAACTGTATTCGGTTTGTATAACTGTGTTGTTGGCTGTGAATACCGTCATATGGTTGTAGCAACCATCATATTATATCTCGAACCGCGTTATCATCATTACTATGGAATATTGAGTATTGCAACAGAAATTCGGATGACCCAACCGAAGTTTTGTAGTTTGAACCGATTTACAACTGATTTTTTCTCTGTGTGCGGAAACCTACAATAGGCTTGAGGAATCTCTTCCAAAGAAAGTTGGAATTTAAAATTTTCCGTAATATGAATATGGCCCAAAGATTTTAACTTCGCACAGAGAACAGATTCGTTGTCACAATCGACGTTTTTGCCAACTGAATGATTGTGGTTGCGCTGACACCAAGTATTTTATCAGCACAACCGAACTTTTGTGCGTGCGCTGGACTTTTTGGTTACTGCAACGTCAGTTATTAAATAAATTATTTTGAACTTGCTTTGAACTTTGCCCTTAAGTAAAGGTCTATCAAGCAAAGTCAACTTATCTTGTAGTAAAATCAAGATATATTAAAATTTGTCAAATTTTAGCATTTAGTTTTTTTTGGGTCAGCTTGACAGAGAGAACGTTTCAATAGGCAGTAAGAATAGAAATCCTTAAAGTTCTGCTTCGATTTCATTTTTTATTTGTTTTTTATGTTGTGATCGCCAATACTAAATGGTTTTAAGACCAAAACTATTTGCTGGCATTATCAATTGTTGGTTTAAAGAAACAACTGTATACGAAACTATTAGTTGCATTAACAGACAGTTTTGGCAATCGATAGATCATCATTCCATTAGTACAGGGTGGGCCATTTACAATTTTAAATTTGAATCGGCTGTAAAAAAAACTGATAGTTTTTTTAAATTTCTGGTTTTATTGGAACACGATTTTACTCATGACTACCACAACTGGCCCGGCATTACCTCGTACGATCAACCCAATTCTTCAGTACATTTTCGATTGTTTCGAGTCGAATCCTTCAATGGCAACTTTGATTTCATGTTTCAACGCTTCAATTATCTCTGGATGTTTTGCGTAGCATTTATTCTTAATGGCTACCAAAGCGCTCAAAAAAGTTCTCCGAGGCGTCCAATTGACATCACAGTTTCGGCTGATTATGTGATTTTTAAAACCAGTGCGTAAAATATCGATCGATGCTTTGGTTGTGAGACATGTGGTCCCGTCTTTTGGAAACCAAATGTCGTCCATGTCATTCTCTTGCATTTGTGGAAACAAAAATGCGTTCAGCATGGCGTGGTAATGCTCACCGTTAGCGGTAACGGCGGCTCCCTGCTTATTTTCGAAGAAAGATTGCCCAATGATGCCGCCAGCCCAAAATTTATACAAGTTGTGGATGCATTGGCTTCTTCTCTGAACCCCATATATGGCAGCTTTGCTTATGACAATAGCCTCCGAGGTCAAAGTGAACTTAATCTGAAACTTGATTTTACGCTTGAATTCTTCATCTCCTGCCAAACAATCTTCAGCCCGTTAGGCGAAGCGAAAACGCATCGGATGGTGCTCCATTAATTAATGAAAAGGTTCAACCTTTCCCATAAACCCAGAGTTTAAAAAAGTATCTCCCAATTTTTTTTACAGCCGATTCAAATTTTAAATTTTATATAGCCCACCCTGTATATGAGTATTGGTAGTAGAAAGAAACACACCCTAATAGAAAAGAACCCGGTGCCACGCCCCCCGACAACATTTTCATATTGGACCGTTATCCGTGATGAGGGTTATAAAAGCTTCGCCACGGCCTTACGAGTACTTAATATGCCCACTTTTTTAATCTAATTTTTGATTACAGCAATCAATTACTTTCAATAAAAGACGTAGTCTCAGTCTCTGACTTTCAGTAAGTTGACTAGAAAGAAACCTGCTCTCAAATCTGACAATGAACTAAGCTAACTGAAAATAATAATAAGTCGAATTTTAAAAAAAATCTGGAATATTTTAAGGAATCAAAATTTGGTTGCGCACAATGTCCTTTGTTGGTGTAATCATTCTGGAATCATGATTCTGGATATCATACCATGGTTGCGGGAGCAGTACTATGTTTGCTATGTTTGTGTGTGATCAGAATATGGTTACGTTAGAATTATATTGATAATATTGTTGTTATGGCTGTATTTATCATACCAAGGTTGCGAGAATCGTACTACATATATTTGTTAACATCGGAATGTTTTTGTGTGTGAATCAAACTATGGTTGTGGGAATTATACTATGGTTGCTGGAATCGTACTACAATTGTGGGTACCGTAAAATTATTGTGTGTGAATAATACTCTTTGTGCAGAAATCGTACTTTGGTTGCGGAAATCATACTATTATAGTGTGTGCTCATAATATGGTTGAGTTATATTATAATATTGTGGCTACTAGAATCATACAATGATAGTAATAACAATATTTATATAAAAAAAAATCCAAAAAAATAAAAAATAAATACTTTTGTATAGAAATTTTGCCCTACTACTACCGTAAAATTTCATCAATTTTCTCGTTTTGTTAAAATGAAACTCAAATAACAATGCTATGTTTGTGACAAACCTATTTATTGTTGAGAACAAAAAAATATAAAACTCATATTGTTGAGGTGACTGTCCCTGTCCGAAGAGTGCTTGTGTCGGCTCAATCCGGTACATAGAACCGACAGTCGAGAGACTGCCATCGAATTTGAGTACGATGCAGTAGTATAAAATTCAGACTTGCCAGAATACCGCCCAGAGAACATTAACAGGGTGTCTCCTTATCTTCATGAGGAGACGATGGCCTTTACCGTGCGCAGACACATTTTTTTGTTGTCTAAGCAAAATCTGCTTGGCTGTTTTCACAGTAGTCATTCCAAACAGCATCTCATGAACAGGATGCCTCCGCCCAGGCAGATGAGGCACGATCTTCATGATTTAGAGGGAGAGGTCCAGCGGTACAAGGGGGTGCCTTTAGATCATCAAAACTATTAGGTAGATCTGAACGACACTCACGCTGATAAAATCGCAGCGGAGTATCCAGCTATAGCGTGAAAATGTGCTCGGGGGTGAAACCTCCCCCGAGATTTCATCAGAGGCATAGACGTTGCCTCGCCAGACGCGCGTGGTTCTGGCTCAGCTGAGATCTGGATGGTGCAGCCGCCTCAGTTCGTATTAAGCGCGAATTAATGCTAACGTTTAGCACGTTTGTCCTGCCTGTCATCACGGACCAAATGCACCTCTTCAATTGCCCGACCAAGCCCGCTCAGCTGACCTTTAGGTCTCTTTGGACTTATCCTGTTCAAATGGCGCGTTTCCTTACACTGAATATCGAAGTAGATCCCATGTAGACGAACAGGACTTCAAAACAAAATATGCTGTTGTTACAACAACAGTGTTGAGAACATAAAGGGGGTTTTTTAGACGTGTGTTTTTCAATCTGGCTACACTTTTTTCGGAGTTGTTCTTTTTTAACAGCTGTCACTTGATTTATGCTCAGGTTGGTTTCTCATTTCAGAATGGACCTAATCCGGAACAACGTTTGCAAATCGTGGTGAATGGGCCCAAAACGAGATGGCCACCGATCCTGATTTTTACAAGAAAATTTTGTTCAGCGATAAATCTCACTTTTGGTTGAATGGGTACGTTAATAACCAAAATTGTCACATCTGGAGTAATGAAAATTCACAAGCCATTGTTGAGACGCCATTACATCATTTAAAAAAAAATCACTGTTTGGCGTGCTCTATGGGCAGAGGGAATCATTGGTCCATATTTCTTCAAAAATGAAGCCGGCCATCATGTTATAATGGGTGATCCATCTAGAGGTACTTTTTCAGAACAACAAAAAAAATAAAAATTCAAATCAAGCGTAGAATCTTTATTGGTAATTTGAAAGGACATTTTATGGCATTTATTTCATAAAAAAAATCTTCAAATGTTTGCAACTGTATTATGGAAAGAAACATTCGGTGAGAAACGGGAAGATCCGCTGTTTTCGACTAAAATTTCGTTCAGTGATGAGGCCCATTTCTGGCTCAGCGGCAAAGTCAATAAACAAAGTTGCCGCATTTGGGCTGAAAAGCAACAAGAAGAGGTTTAAGAGGTGCCATTATACCCAGAGAAAACCACGGCTCGGCGCGGTTTATAATCTGGTAAAATCATCGGTGCATAATTTTTCAAAAATGATGATGGCCGGACCGTAATTGTGGATGGTGCTCGCTATCGCGCCATGATATCGGACTTTTTGCTGCCTGAAATTAATGCCCGTATTCTTGACGACACTTGGTTCCAACAGGACGGTGCCACTTGCCATACAGCTGTTCAAACAATGGATCTATTGATAGGTCATTTTGGAAAAGCAGCTAATTTCACGTTTTAGACAGGGGAGTTGGCCGCCTAGATCGAGTGATATCACACCTTTAGACATTTTTCTTTGGGGTTACTTAAAGTCCAAAGTCTATGCTGACAAACCAGCTACGATTCAGGCGTTGGAAGCCAATATTACGCGTGTCATTAAAGCCATACCGGTTGAAATGCTCGAACGAGTCATCCAAAATTGGACCCTCAGAATAGAAACTCTGAGGCGTAGTTGCGGCCAACATTTGAAGGAAATTATATTCAAAAAATAAATGCCATAAAATGTCCTTTTAAATTACCAATAAAGATTCCATACTTGAGTTGCATTTTTATATTTTTTTTTTGTTTTTTGTTGTTGTTGAAAAAATACCTCTAGATGGATCACCCTATAGTTAATAGGGAACGCTATAGAGCCATGATTAATGACTTTTTTGTGCCTAAATTGGAGAATGTTAATGTGGGCCACCTTTGGTTCCAACAAGGCGGCGCTACTTGCCATACAGCCAACGAAACAATCAGTTTATTGCAGGATCCTTTAGAGAGCGCAGAATTTCGCGTCATGGGACTGAGGCGTGGCCTTCAAGATCGTGCGTTGTAACGCCGCTGGACTATTTTTTGTGGGGTTATTTGAAGTCGCTTGTCTACGCAGATATGCCCGACACGATTGACGCCTTGGAAGAGAATTTTCGGCGTGTAATTGCTGACAAACGGCCCCAAATGCTGCAAAAGGTGGTGGGCGCCTCGTCTGGACTTTATTCGAACCAGCCGTTGCGGCAACTTGTCCGAAATTATTTTTAAAACATAATAGCAAACCCTTATCTTTGCAATAAAGCTAAATTCTTGGCCATAACATTAAATTATATGCGTTTGATTTCTTTTTAAAACCACACGTCTAAAAACACATCCTTTAAAATTGTTGCTGTTACAGGCAGAAAAAAAGTATGGTTGGGGTAACAATATTCCAAGAGCACCATACTATTGTTGGTTAGATGGTTGTGGCACAACAATATTATGATCATTACCACAATAGTATGGTTCACACACAACCATACTATGATCCCCATAACAATATTATGGCCCTCACAACAATAGAATCATTCACACACAACCATACAATGGTTGTGAGGATCATACTATGGTTGTACGTTAAACATACTATGGTTATGAGGATCATAATATGGTTGTGGGGATCATAGTATGGTTGTGTGTAAATAATAATATGGTTGTGGGGATCAACCATATTATTATTCACATTCAATCATACTATGATCCCCACTACCATATTATGATCCTCATAACCATAGTATGTTTAACGTACAACCATAGTATGATCCTCACAACCATAGTATGACTTACGCACCACCATACTATGATCCCCAAAATTGTTTGTAAAGACTGAAATACGTTGTTATTCAACAATAAAGAGTTTTATTAAGTAAATTATGTAACAATAGGAGTGATTTATTTAACAGTAAAAAATTCATTTAATAAAAATATTTTAGTTATACTAATCCGTAGTTTTTTTTTGAGAAAAATTAATTTTTATTACTATTATTGCGTAAGAATCGTAAAAATAACATTGTCAAATAAAAAAAATATTGAGGTTTTGCCGGTATGATTGCCGTAATCATGATATTGTTAACATAAAATCCATGAAAACAATACTTTTGTCCCACCAACCATATTTATATTGTTGCTACAACCATATTTTCAGTTTTAAATTTGGCAACAATACTAATGTAACATTTCCACAATATTAATATTGCCGCAATCATACTATTGTCAAAATGAAATTCAAAAAACAATACTATGGTTGCGACGACCATTCTTTTACTGCATAGAACATACTATTGTTGCCGTGAACATATAGTAACCATATCTTTTCTCTGCGTGTACCCAGTTTATTAAAAAAACCGAACAAATTTTCTGTATGCCATGACTTCGATAATCGAAGACAATGCATTGAAATGAAGATCTTGACGGTAGCCAGCCTCTGGATCGATACCAACCCGGTAATTACAAGTACTCTTAATAAAATAATCTGTAATAAATAGTAATTAAATGACCAACCATTTCCCGCAGAGGCAGTCCCACAAAAGGGCTCCCATAAACTCGCTTTAAATCTATGGAAAATCTTGCCTTATTTTCCCACAAATAGTTGAGATGATAAAAGTCATCGTTGCTGGCCGTGGAACGTGTGTTATCATCAGAGGCTTGGATTTACAAAGTCAATTATATTTCAATAAAGAAAGTACATGAAAACTCTCGCGTAACATAAGGGAACTGACAATGGATAGAATGAAAAAAAAAACAAAAGGAGGAATAAAAGTGCATCCAGGCGTACCCAATCCAAGTACTCAAATTACACACACACACACACACTCGGAGGGAGACCAATTGTCTTCCTCAGCTGGCTTTTCCTCGTGGTTGTTGTTAAGTAATCATAATGTTGTTGTTGATTGCATCTAACAGATTTGTATTTACTTAATCCGTAAAAGCCAAAGTTACGTCAACACTAGCTGCCAGACATGTGAAAAGAAAAGCATTCATTCGATGGTCGTTGTTCCCTTCTCGAATGCTCGAATGGATGCTCGACAATACAATGGCAGTGTTTGCTTGGCCCCTTTCGCCGTACTGGGATAGACAGTTATTACAACTTTATTTGAAATTCTGATAAAGCAGCGCACCACTACGAGTGAGTATTCATTCAGTTTGTCCATAACATCCTCAAATACGGGGGATGATGATACTCGTGGTCGTGGCCTTCTCGCCTTGACTGCAGAGCAAATACAAGTAAATCATCCTCGTGAGCTGTGCGGACTTTTGTGCCAAATTGTTTTTGCTCTGGTTGTTTTTGCTTTTATTTTGTTGTAATCCAAAACTTGCCTGCGGGTATGAAGAAATATTTTCATAAATTCATAATTTAATCTAGCATTACCCACCACCCGGTTGTTGTTTCATCAAAGTTACGGTCGTCGGTCGATCCGAAAATCTAATGTAGACAAATTGAGTCAAGTTAGTTAACTTATTTTGCCCTCACATGTAACTGTGTTTGTATGCGTGTTGTCGGCACCCTACACTAGGCATGGGTTGTTAAAGAATAATGAGTGTTTAAACTCGACCATCAAGGAGTGTCTGGGAATGAAAAGAAATTAAATTATTTATTTTTTAACTCATTTAGGCAAGGTCCTAAACTCAGTCCTTTAAGGACTGTTGGGTAGCTAAAGGCTGCTCCGAAATCGTTGGAGATAATCGTGCTGCTGTGACATTAGTCGGTTCGTGGTGAAATGGCAAACCAAACTGAGCACAATTAACAATAGCGTTGTCATTTGTTTAATCGTTATTGGGAAATGAAATCTCGCTGGCTTATTTTGATATAACGGGTTTTCTAATAGGGACATAACAATTTCGTGTCTTTATGCCAACGCTCCCTCAAGCATTTTTAAAGATTTTTCAGTATCACAACCTTAGTCGAAGTCAACATTTTCATCATGGTAAAGTTGACTTACGAGAAACGTTTGGAAATCATTAGAAATTACTACCGAAATTCTGAGTCAGTGGTCGCCACTTTAAGAACGCTTACTCCAATTTTCGGCCTTAATAATCGTCCCACCCGATAGGCTGTGGCTTCTATAGCGGATAAATTAGGAACCAAATTTTCACTTTTGAACGTCCCGGCGCCAAAGAGACGCCGTGCCGTCAAATATCGCAGCCGTAAGTGTAACCATTCGAAATGAGTCAAATCAGTCGATTTCACGTCGTTCTCAGGAATTCGGCATCTCTCACGCCACACTGTGGCGTACGTTGCGAAAAGACCTTCCTGCTTATACGATCAAACGGACTTAAGAACTACAGCCACTTGATCATTTGAAACGCCGAAACTTCTCCGATTAGGCTCTGTCAAAGTTTCACGAAAATCCAGAATTTCATGGAAAAATCAGTTTCAGCGATGAAGCTCATTTCTGGCTAAGTGGTTTGGCAATTAACAAAATATGCGTTATTGAACATCAAAAAATAACCCACATGTGCTTCAAGAGACTCAATTGCATCCGCAAAAAATTACTGTGTGGTGTGGTGATGGAAAATTAGGTTCAAAATAGATCGCAGTACACGGGCTCGTGGTGGTCATATGACCGAAATTGAATTTCTTTCCTAAAACGTAACATTTGCACTACACCTGGAATAAATTTGACATCTTTATCTTAAATATTCTATTTTTTTATTATTACGAGGGCTGCTATATATATTTCTGGCCTAAAAATGAAAATGCGATTGTTTATCATCAAAAATGGTTTTATTGTTTTTCAAAGTATTCTCCAACATGATTTATACACTTTTGCAAAACATGGTTTTTGAACGCTTGAACAGCATCTTCTGGCGACGGAAATCGTTGACCTCGCATTTTTTTCTTGATGTGCGGGAATAAAAAGAAGTCATTGGGTGCCAAGTCAGGGCTGCACCGCGAATGACCCATCAATTCGACGTTTTAGCCGGTCGAAATGCCCATGTGTGAGAGCTCGCATTGCCATGGTGCACAATGATTCGTCTTCTCTTGTTCGTTTTTAGAATTTTATCCGAAGACTTCAGGCAAACAAATTGTGGTGTACCACTCAGAATTGACCTCCTACGTTGCTCATGCGAACAGTCGCCACATGACCAGTTTTGCCGAAGAAACAGGCGATCATTTGCTTCAAAGTACTTCTCCCACGATGAACTTTTGTAGAATTTGGCTCGTCTTCGAAGACCCACACGGTCAATTGCTGCTCTGTTTCGGGCTCATACGCATAGATCCATGATTCGTCACCTGTGACGATCTTATAAACGTCTTTTAAAGCACCGCGATCGTATTTTTTTCAAAATTTCTCTGCACCAATCGTCACAAGCCTTTTTTTGAGCGATTGTCAAAGTGTGCGGCATCCAACGAGAACAAACCTTTTTTACGGCCAGGTGTTCATGCAATATCGAATGTATGTTGGTGGAAGAAATGCCCAAGGATGCCTCTATTTTTTAACCATAAAATTGTTAATTTTAAAATAATTATTGTTGTTTTTACAATGCATTGCTTTTAACCATGAAAATTGTTAATATTAAAATTTCATAGTTAATTTATTGAAACAATACATGTTCAATTTAACAATGAAATTATTAATATTATTAACTATGAAGATTGTTATAGAATTCTTTTTTAATGTTAAGTTAACTTATTATTGGTTACCTCTTTTAACCAGAAACATAGTTACTATTACAATTTTTAATATTAAATTAACCTACTAAATATGTTTTTGTTTTGTTTACATTTATTCGGTCTTTTTTCATTATTATGACTTGAACAGTTTGTATTCGGGTTTCGAGGCTTTTTATGTTCACTCAACTATTTTGTATGAACATTAGACCTTATACTCGTATAACGAGAAAGGGACCTAAGGGTAAAAAAAAAATCAATTTTCACTTTTTTTTTGATGTGGACAACATCTGAGCATCGAATAAGACCGATCCCATGCCCCAAAAGTGTTCCCTCCCAGAGATATGCGCGTTTTATGAAAGTGATGGTACACCAAAGATACACATATTTTGTCTTCGTTATCCAACATTTACCATGAAAAATTTAACCAGACACATGGTTAAAAAAAAATCATTGTATTTTCGGCTCAATGTGGATTGTACGTCCATTCACCAACATTCGGTTGACGGAAAAATTCGTTTATGGCATATGTTCTCTGTGTGGGGGACAGCCTTACACAGTTGATAGACGACAACAGAAAGACCCATTTTTTTGTTGGCAATTTGTCTCTGTTGTTTAGGAAAAGGGCATCTACAAAGTCTCTGCCAACTAAATACTTTTTTTTTACTTCCTATCCTCCTGCCTCCTTCATTTCATATGTACCTATGCCGACATACAAATTCTCATTTGGGCAATTTTATTTGCAAATGTCTGTATGTGTGTGAGTGTTTTATCTTTTCAGCTTTTTAAAGATTGCACGATGTTTATGTTATTTTTTCGGTTTTCTGTGGGTCTCCTCACACATCACATTTGACTGACTTGTCTGGCTGACTGACTGCCTCAGTCAGTCAGTCTGTCTGTCTGTTTGTAATTTAATACGACTTTTTCAATTTTCAAACATTTTCAACACAAATCGAACGATGAATGTATGCGGCTGCAAACAAATACACGCACACACTGACTCCGACTGTCTGTCCCCCTGTTTTTTTACCAAACAAAATTTGTTACAAAATTTGGTTTTAATGGATTTCTTTTTCCTTTGTTAGCCTTCAATTTTGCTGTTTCATTTTCGTGTGTGTTTGTTTTTTCTTCAAATGCACATTTCCGTGAAAAAAAGGGGTCATCAAAAGAAAATCTGATACTATCCCCAAACTCTATACCTACGATACATGTAATTCAATTTTTAAAATACTCTATACAAAATATGAAATCTACCTTAATCCTCTATTGCAAATTAAATCATCATCTATAACAGGCTATTTGGGGTTTCACCGGTCGCCTGTAATCATAGTTTCAACAACCGGCCCAACTTTCGATTGGAGTCATTTTCTCGTTATAATTTCGAAACAATTTTCGCATATCTTGCATTTTACTCGTTTTTATTTTTTAATTTGTTTATTTATTAATGGCCCAATTTGTATTTATGTCAATTGTAGTTCATATAGCGCATAGAAAAAAGGGGACCTAAGGGTAAAAAAAATCAATTTTCACTTTTTTTTTTGATGTGGACAACATCTGAGTATCGAATGAGACCGATCCCATGCTCCAAAAGTGTTCCCTCCCAGAGATATGCGCGTTTTATGAAAGTGATGGTACACCAAAGATACGAGTACAGGTATTTAAATCTTTAAAATGGCTCTCCTGAACAAAACTGGTTTTTACCCTTAGGTCCCTTTCTATTTTGCGCGTCACATATATTAATTTATAGTGTATGTCACATACATATACGAGTACGAATTTATATGTCGGTATGTAGAGTAAAAGTCACTTGACTTTTGGTTTTATTTCTAGTGTGTGGTCCTCGTTTTTCCATTCACATCGCATTGTGGAAATTATTCAGATCGTTTTGTCTGTTTACAGTACATTTGTTCATTTAATGATGGGGTTAACAATTTCAGCATCATTACCACTGCCGCCGTCGTCATTATCATCGCCAGCACCGTCGTCCCTTACAGCCCCCGTAATCAATTTCATTTTGAGCAACTTTCTCGAGCTTTTGTATTTATTCACGTATTTGAATTTTGCACACAAAAATGTCATTCACTGTGTCGTCTGTGTCAATGAGCATGAATACATTTTTGTGGAACAAAGGCAGAATACAGTGGGACACAATGATAAAAATGCGATGATATACAGGCTGTCCGCCGGGAAGGTATACGAGGTTGCTATACTGATTTCTGGCCTAGACAACACTAAGTGTTGCCTGGCGCCATCTGACATTTCCATTGGAACGTGTGACGTTTTTTAGCATAAACGTACTCAGAACGTTTTGACCTACGACCATCATTTGTGTTGTTTACAGTGACTTGAAAAAATGAATTTGGCAAAAAAATGGAATTAACTCGTGAACATTTTCGTGCGATAATTTTTCACAACTTTCGACGCGGATTATCACGACAAGAGTGCATCGACGAACTTAAATCTTTGTATGGCGATGAAGCACCATCCCATAACAATGTGAAAAACTGGTTTGATGAATTCAATCGTGGCCGACGCTCGCTTAAAGACGAATGTCGAGAGAACATTGATGCCGTGCGTGAACTGATAATGCAAGATCGCCATGTGACATACCGTGAGATAGAGGCATCCTTGGGCATTTCTTCCACCAGCATACATTCGATATTGCATGAACACTTGGCCGTAAAAAAGATTTCTTCTCGTTGGATCCCGCACAATTTGACAATCGCTCAAAAAAAGGCTCGTGTCGATTGGTGCTAAGAAGTTTTAAAAAAATGCGATCGCGGTGCTTCAAAGGACGTTTAGAAGATCGTCACAGGTGACGAATAATGGATCTATGCGTATGCGCCCGAAACAAAACAGCAACTGTGTGAGTCTGCGAAGACGATCCAAATCCAACGAAATTTGGTCGTGGAAGAAGCACTTCGAAGCAAATGGCCGCCTGTTTCTTCGGCAAAACTGGTCATGTGGCGACTGTTCCCCTTGAGCAACTTAGGACGGTCAATTCTGAGAGGTACACCACAATTTGTTTGCCTGAAGTCTTCGGAGAAATTCAAAAAACGAACAAGAGAAGACGAATCATTGTGCACCATGACAATGCGAGCTCTCACACATCGGCTCAAACCAGCTCCTTTTTGACCGGCCAAAGCGTCAAATTGATGGATTATCCGCCGTACAGCCCTGACTTGGCACCCAATGACTTCTTTTTATTCCTGCACATCAAGAAAATAATGCGTGGTCAACGATTTTCGTCGCCAGAAGATGCTGTTGAAGCGTTCGAAAACCATGTTTAAATCATGCTGAAGAATACTTTGAAAAACAATAAAACCATTTTTGATGATATAAAGGGTGTCCCAAGAAGAACGCAATTTTTAAATCTGGCAACATTCGAAGTGTCATTGTTTGACATTTGAACAATTGTTATTGTTTGTTAGTAGAAGGTACGAGGTTAGTAAAAATGGAGCGCTAAACGAATGAACAACGCATTCTCATTGTGAAATTGTTTTACCAAAATGGTGAAAGTTTTGCGGCTACAGTTCGCAAATTGCGATCAATTTGGGGTCACAATAATGCTCCAAAAGAGTCAACTGTAAAGAGATTAATGGATAAATTTGCCGAAACTGGGTCTGTTAGTGATGTAAAGACAACAACGCGCCATCGACCAGGTCGATCGACCGAAAATGTCGCAGCTGTACGTGATGATGTCGCTCAAACTCCATCCACCTCAATTCGACACCGAGCTCAGCAAATTGGTGTCTCCAAATCCACTTTGCAGCGAATTTTGACGAAAGATTTGCATCTTCATGCATACAAAATTCAATTGACTCAGGAACTGAAGCCAGCTGACCATGGACAGCGAAGGGAGTTCGTTAATTGGGTATTGGAGAGACAACATGAAAATGCTGATTTTGCCGATAAAATCATCTTCAGTGACGAGGCCCATTTTCATCTTGATGGCTTCGTCAATAGGCAGAATTGTCGCATTTGGGGTGAAGAAAATCCTCGAGTGATTCACGAGAAGCAAATGCATCCTCAACGTGTCACTGTGTGGTGTGGTTTTTGGCCTGGAGGAATCATTGGACCTTTTTTTATGAAAATGAGGCAGGTCAAGCGCAAACAGTCAATGGTGTTTGGTATCGTGAAATGATAACCAGTTTTTTCTTGCCTAGAATTGAAGAAATGAATGTGGAGGGCATGTGGTTCCAACAAGACGGCGCCACATGTCATACAGCCAGAGAAACAATTCAATTGCTGCATCAGTCATTTAAAAATTGCGCTCTTCTTGGGATACCCTTTATATTCGTTTTGTTTATTAAATGTAATCATGTTATGTATTTTGTCAGTGACAACCCCTGAAAATGATTGACGAAATATTGGGATAAATAAAAATTAAACAACACATAAAACAACGAGTTTAAATAAATGACCTGAAGCCGAAAAATAATTTTATAAAATAACAACACCAAAGGTCAACTATTCACTTACAACAAATATTTGCATTTTCATTATAAGGCCAGAAATATATATATAACAGCCCTCGTATTAATATAGCACAGCATGTTTAAGATATAGAGCTCAAATTTAATCCAGGTGTAGTGCAAATGTTCTTTTACAATAATAAAATTCGATTTCGTTCATATGACCTCCACGAGCCCGCGCACAGCGGTCTATAAGTATTCGTTGGACCCAATTTGCCACCACTCTTGCAGACATTTCGACCGGAACGTCAGCAATTTCGCTTTGGATGTTGTCTCTGAGCTCGTCTAAGGTTGTTGGCATAGACCAATGACTTAATGTGGCCCCATTAAAAGAAATCCAATGGCGTTAAATCGCATAAACGAGGTGACCATTCGGCCGGACCATTTCTCGAGATAACACGTTCACCGAATTTGCCTTGCAGTAAATCGTCTTGTTGAAAACACATATCAAGCTCATCCAATTCTGGCCAAAAATAATTGTCTAACATGGCACGATAGCGCTCTTCCTTGACGGTAACGAGTAGATTGTTTTCATCGACGATAAAATAGGACCCAATCACACCTTCGGCATGAAAACCACACCACAAAGTAATTTTTTGCGGATGCTGTTGTGTCTCTTGAAGCACATGTTTGTTTGTTTCTGTCCAATAACGCATATTTTGTTTATTGACAAAACCACTCAGCTAAAAATGAGCTTCATCGCTGAAGATGATTTTTCGGTGAAATTCTGAATTTTCGTGAAACTTTGCCAGAGCCCAATCGGAGAAGTTTTGGCGTTTCAAATGATCAAGTGGCTTTAGTTCTTGAGTCAGTTTGATCTTATAAGGATGAAGTTTAATCTTATAAGGATGAAGGCCTTCATCCTTATATCTTAAAAGGATGAAGGCCAAGATCTTTTCGCACAATACGCCACAGTGTGGTTGGAGAGATGCCCAATTCCTGAGAACGACGTGCAATCGACCGAATTGGCTCATTTTGAACGGATACACCTACGTCTGCGATATTTACGACGCTTCGAGCGATACGGCGTCTCTTTGGCGCCGAAACTTCCAAAACTGAAAATTTGGATCCAAATTTATCCACCAAAGCACGTACAGCCTGTCGGGTGGGACGATTATTACGGCCGAAAATTGGAGTAAGCGCTCTTAAAGTTGCGACCACCAACTCAAAATGTCGGTAGTAATTTTTAATGATTTCCAAACGTTGCTCTTAAGTGAACTTTACCATGATAAAAATGTTGACTTCGACTAACGTTTTGACACTGAAAGATCATAAAAAATAGTTGAGGGTGCGTTGACACATAAAGATGCTAAATTGTTATGTCCCTATTGGAAACCCCTTTACAATTTTATTAAACCGGAGCGTGATCTGTAGTTAACTCATCGGAAATATACCTTTAGGTTTATGTAGATTGATGTAATTTAAAGCGCCATATTGTGATTTCTTTATCGACTATATACACTTCATTCGAATCGGTTAAAAGTTATGAATATTTGTATATTCAACACCAATAATTGGTTGCTACAATTAATATTCTTCACAGTATTGGTTGTCATTACCACTAATATTTCTTCGCATTTCATTAGTATTGCCAATCTGTTGGTTTTGTGCACAAAACTTTGATCATAATTCTCATTTGGTGGTATGCCGAACCGAATATTGATTACAATTGAAAACATTCTGTAATGACAACGGAAATTCTTCCTTTTCAACCGAATTTCTGTAGTTGCAACCGATTTCCAACTGTTTCTCTGTGCGTATATTCTGATTGCGGTTCCAGCTATTTTCCATTTAAATATTTTAATATTTATCACCAATAATTAGTTGCTACAATTAATATTCTCCATAACCACTAATATTTCGCCGCATTTCATTGGTATGACTGATCTGTTGGTTGTGTGTACAAAACATTGATCATATTTAGCATCTGGTGGTATGTCGAACCGAATATTGATTACGATTCAAAACATTCGGTAATGGCAACGGAAATTCTTGTTTTTCAACAGAATTTCTGTAGTTTCAAACGATTTCCAACGGTTTTTTTTCTCTGTGTCTATATTCTGATTGTGGTTCCAGCTATTTGCCATTTAAATATTTGAATATTTATCACCAATAATTAGTTGCTACAATTAATATTATTCATAACCACTAATATTTCGACGCATTTCATTGGTATGCCCGATCTGTTGGTTGTGTGTACAAAACATTGATCATATTTAGCATCTGGTGGTATGTCGAACCGAATATTGATTACGATTCAAAACATTCGGTAATGGCAACGGAAATTCTTGTTTTTCAACTGTTTTTTTCTCTATGTGTATATTCTTTTGGTGGTCCCAGCTATTTGCCATTTTCTATGATTTTAAACAATGAGTCTATACAATAATTTGTATTGCTCCCTCTCCATTCCAGTTGGAGACTGGCTGATGGGCATAGCTCTGACCAACACCACCGGCCCATTGCCACAGTTCGTTTGTGCGTGGTCAACGAGTGTGCATTTCCTACATTTGCTAAACCGCACACTTACCGCCACATATCCATATTTACCTCCTTCCCGCCCACGGTTGTACGTGCAGCGAATTTATCCGCAATTCTCTGTGGGAACTGGAAAACAAGTGTAAGTGTAGCGCCCACCGAGTCTCGTCTAGATGACAACGGCAGATACGGACGAACGAGCGCGTACATGTCAAAGTACGTGTATTTAGATTGTGCCAAGGGGTGCATAAATTGAATTTTGCATAAACCTTTTTACGCTTTTATTTTGTGGTTAAACTAATTGAGTCGTTGTATAAATTTTAGTCGAAATGTCAGTGATGCTGAAGGCCCAGAGAACCCCCACCCTCGCCAATTCGATGCCGTTAAATGTGAAAAGGATTCCGTACGCTTGACTTACTAAAGGCACAACTCCCTCAATGCGGTCGTCAAAAATCAGTTGTTTTTTTTTGGTGTAATCACATGGCCAAGGATGTGAAAGCCTTGTGTTAAACGAAACATTAAGTAAAGTATTTAGCCACCACCAAGGCTGTCCGTCCGCTCGCCCGTACGTCTGTCCGGGTCCATAAAATGCTACGAAACATGATTACAATTTAAAATGTTTTTTATGATGAATTAATTTGTTGAAACATCAGCAGCCGCTGAAGACGAACGAAAATTATCTCACCACCATTGGTGGATGACACCACCGAACCCGAGTGTTGCTGCCACCACCGTCTGACGTGAAAAGACTGACGACGGTCATTGTTTAAGGAGGAGTTAGAAGCGGTAAATATCGTACGATTGTTTTTCCAAAAAAAAAAGTGAATTTCTTGATGGAAGTTGTCACTATGGCGTTTGTCGCCTGTTTGTTTTTATTAGTGACACTCCCCTGGCCCTTTTTTATTAGGGGGAGGTTAGTTTTGTGTCCGTCCGTTTGTCCGCCTGTATTCGTGTGATGTTGTTCAATTTATGGGCAATGACAACAACGATTAAATGTCACCTTTATTTTTGCCTAAGAACCGCTCGAAAGTGTGAAAAACAATTATTTAGCATTACACAACAATAGCTGGACATTTATTAGAATAGCAACAATATATAAGTAAATACGAGGGGAAGTATGATAAGTTAAAGTTTAGGTATTAACTAATGCCTGTATTTCAAATTGCGCTTATAAGAAACTGGATCTGTTGAGTCATGGAAAAATAATAGGGGACATAATAACAATCGAAAATGTACTGAAAAATTGGGTTGATTGGATGAGCTACTGCCGAGCCAGTTGTGGTAGTCGCATGAATGATATTGTATTGTATTATTAAATGACAAAGTTCAGCCTTTCCAATAAAACCACAAATTTGAAAAACGCAGTACTTTTTTTTACTAACGAATCAAATTTAAAATTTTAAATCGCTCACCCTTTGAAATTAAAATAATTCTCTTCCAAAAAGATTTTCTACCGCAGAACTGCACTGAATATTCAAACAAAAATCGATTTGCACTTTTAAAAATAACTTGACTTGGATATTCGACATTTAATTATCTTTATTTTATTTGAAGGTTAGCACAGGGTCTTTCAATAGGGACATAACAATTAAGTATCTTTATGTTAACGCACCCTCAAAACATTTTCAATGATCTCTTAGTGTCAAAACATTAGACGAAGTCAACATTTTCATCATGGTAAAGTTCACTGACGAGCAACGTTTATAAATCATTTAAAATTACAACCGATAGTCTGAGTCGGTGGTCGCAACTTTAAGAGCGCATACTCCAATTTTCGGCCGTAATCATCGTCCCACCAGACAGGCTGTGCGTGCTATAGTGGATAAATTTGGATCCAAATTTTACTTTTGGATGTTCCGGTGCCAAAGCTACGCCGTGCCGGTCGTAGCGACGAAAATATCGCAGCCGTAAGTGTATCTGTTCAAAATGAGCCAAATTAATCGAGTCCATGTCGTTCTCAGGAATTTGACATCGCTCCAACCACACTGTGGCGTACTTTTCGAAAACTGCTTGGTCTTCATCCTTATACGATCAAACTGACTCAAAAAACTAAAGCCACTTGATCATTTAAAACGCCGAAACTTCTCCGATTGGGCTCTGGCAAAGTTTCACGAAATCCTGAATTTTATCGAAAATCATCTTCAGCGCTGAAGCTCATTTCTAGCTGAGTGGTTTTGTCAATAAACAAAATATGTGACGCGCAAAATAGGAAGGGACCTAAGGTTAAAAACCAGTTTTGTTCAGGAGAGCCATTTAAAGATCTGGTCCCTTTCTATTTGCGCTTAGACAGCAACAAACCCACATGTGCTTCAAGAGACACAATTGCATCCGAAAAAAATTACTGTGTGGTGTGGTTTTCATGCCGAAAGGTGTGAATGGGCCGTATTTTTTCGTCAATGAAAACAATCGTCATGGAGAGCGCTTTCGTGCACAATGCTTTGATCATATTTCTTCTTTAGTGGTATGCCGAACCGAATATTGATTACAACTGAAAACATTCGGTAATGGCAACGGAAATTCTACTTTTTCAACAGCATTTCTCTTGTTTCAACCGATTTCCAACTGCTTTTTAGCCAGAATTGGATGAGTTTGACATCGCCGATATGTGGTTTCAACAAGACGGTGCCACTACCCACACAGCACGCGGCGTTACAATCGATTTACTGAAAGGCAAATTCGGTAATCGTGTTATCTCGAGAAATGGTACGATGGAATGGCCACCTCGTTCATGCGATTTAACGCCATTGGATTTCCTTTTATGTGGCCACATCCAGTCATTGGTCTATGCCAACAAGTCAACAACTTTAGATTAGCTCAGAGACAACATCTAAAGCGAAATTGCCAATTTTCCGGACGAAATATTTGACAATTGGATGCAAAGAATAGATCGCTGTACACGGGCTTGTGGTGTTCATACGAACGAAATCGAATTTCATTCTTTAAATGTAAAATTTGCACTACGCCGGGAATAAATTTTAACTCTAAATCTTAAATATTCTGTTTTTTATTAATATAAAAAAGTGTTATGTCCTTAATGGAAAGCCCGTTATAACAATGAAAATCCTCTGGGGAAAACAACAAAACTACAACAAAATTTGGAAAATTCAAACATGGGCAAAAAACCATAAAATATCTTCACAAATCCAAATATCAAATTGTTTTAAAAACCTGACTATGGTGCATTCGAACGCAGAAAAAAATATATGGTTACACTATGGTCAGCTCAACAATAATATGTTCTCTACAATAAAAGCATGTTGGTCGCAACCATAGTATTGTTTTTGAATTTCATTTTGACAACATTATGATTGCGACAATATTACTATTGTTGAAATGTAACAATAGTATAATTGCCAAATTAAGATATGAACATACGGTTGTAGCAACCATATAAACATGGTTGGTGCAACAACAGTATTGTTGTTTGAAATTTACGTTAACAATAATATGATAACGGCAATCATACAGTATGGTTGCGACTATGAATAAAACAAAACACGTTTTATAGAGCATACATGTATGTGTGTGCGTATGTTCTTTTGATATACAAAAAAACACATACACACGATACAGTGAATAGTTGTTGTCCATAAAAAAAACCAACAACAATCGGAAGATAGTTCGACGGATTTTCATTGTGTTTACTTTGTTCGGTGAAATACTCTAATACCGACTGGTTCTCGTTTATTCAAAATCTGACTGCACTTAAGTGTAAAGCCACTGATCATGCTTTAATCACATTCGATTCTTGGGGTCTACGGATGGTGAAGTAGCAATCACACCTGCTGGGAACTAAAAGTATTTGTGACTGCCGTTTGTATATGTGACGCGCAAATTAGAAAGGGACCTAAGGGTAATACCAGTTTTGTTCAGGAGAGCCACTGTAAAGATTAGGTCCCTTTCTATTTGCGATTAGAATTGTCGACTTCACTTTCATAAAACGCGCATATCTCTGGGAGGGAACGCTTTTGGGGCATGGGATCGGTCGCCTTCGATGCTCAGATGTTGTCCACATCAAAAAAAAGTGAAAAGTAGATGAAAAGTTTTATTCAGGAGAGCCATTTTAAAGATTAGGTCCCTTTCTTTTTGCGCTTAGAATCGTCGACTTCACTTTCATAAAACGTGCACATCTCTGCAAGGGAACACTTTTGGGTCATGGGATCGTTCGCCTTCGATGCTCAGATGTTGTCCACATAAAACAAAAATAGTGAAAATTGATTTTTTTACCCTTAGGTCCCTTTCTCTATGCGCTGTCTTAAATGAAATGTTCAATAAAACATGGCCTCAATTCTGGCTTTTAACTTATTGTAATGCAATTTAATATTACTTGCTTGATAAAAATCCAAAATAAATAATTTTGTGGATCATAGTATGGTTGAGTGGATCATAGTATGGTTGGGTGAATCATACCATGGTCGTAGGGATAATAGCATGGTTACGCATGAATCATATTATAGTTGTATGAGAAAAATACTATTATTTGTGAGGATCATAATATGGTTGTGGAGATAATAGTATGGTTGACTGTGAATCATACTATGGTTGTGTGGATCATATTATGGTTGCGTGTGAATTATACTGTAGTTGTAAGGATCATACTTTGGTTGTATGAGAAACATACTATGGTTGTAAGGATCACAATATGGTTGTGAGGATAATAGTATGGTTGAGTGTGAATCATACTATTGTTGTGAGGATCATAGTGGCGCTGTTGAGATCATCTTACTATGGTTGTGGGAATCATAGTATGGTTATTTGTGAATCATACTATTGTTGTGAGGATCATAGTGTGGTTGTTGAGATCATAGTATGGTTGACTGTGAATTATACTGTGAATTATACTATGGATACTATACATATTATTGTTGAGAGGATTATAATATTGTTGTGTCACAACCATATACGCAACAATAGTATGATCCTCTTCGAATACTGTCACCCCTACCATACTTTTTTTCTGCGTGTAGTTATTGATTTAATTTTGTCAAACTTTTAAACCAACCGATCCATTGCTTTGGCCTTAAATGCGATTTTTAAAGGCGGCTTGGCAGCACCCACTTTTCTTTTAGGATGTGTTTCGAACCATGCCAACATTGTATGTTCCAAATGTCTCAAATAGTTCATACGATATTGTCTTTTTAAGTTTTGGTTTGTGTGGGCGGTGCCACGCCTTTTTGTCTAATTTTACCATAACATAACATAGTCTATAATTATTTATTAGTCATTGGTTTCCTTCTGTTTAAGTTTTAGAATGTTTGGTCCAGTAGTTTAGCCATTGATCCGATCTTTTAAAGTTGGCGTGGAACCGCCAACTTTTTCTCAAGAATGTTTTCGATCCATGCCAACATCATTTGTTCCAAATAATGGATACAACTGACGATGGCAATTGTAGGTTAAGCAAAAACTTTTCCGAGAATTGTCTTAATATTTTTTTATTATTTTACTCGTAAAAGAATCTATGCGAAATATATTTGAAACAGTATCGGATAAATGCTCTTCACGGCTTCGGTGACTGGCACATACTTCCAATGACTCTGACTCTGAGAATAAAAGTTTAATGTCGTTAATGTGCCGGATTAGTTCATCGTGTAGCTCTTGTATAGTTATTGGGTTATTGACGTACACCTTTTCTTTTAAATATCCCCAAAGAAAGAAGTCCAACGGATTTAAATCGGGCAAACCCTGAAACAAAGAAATCCAATTAAGTTGGGCAAAAAAATTGACGTTAGGGTGTGACTCACAATTTACATCGCGCATTATGGTTGGTCTTATATTACGGTCTTATATGTAAATTGTGTCAAGGCAGAGTGGCACCGACCTCTTTTTTATCAGGGTACGTTTTTTCCATATACTCGTACGAGTATTTACCTTATGAGGTCAATATTAGGAGGTGTCGCAAACGGAATGACAAAACAAATATACTCTCCATGGATGAAGGATATAAAAACGTTTCTTTAGTTTATTTAAGAAATGTGGGTTTTTTTGCATACGCCCTGTCAAGTCCATCGCGCTTCTTGAATGAAAGTGTTATGATTTGTAACATACTGAAGATATCCCCTAACTTCACTTGAATCGTTTGCGATAGTCATCAACATTAATAGAGCTTGATTTAAATTTTCGTTGCCTTAAAAACCTTAAAAATAAAAGTTCAGAAAGGTCAAAAAAATTAATTAAAGCGCCTCGAAAATAATTTTTTGATATGTCGTAGTGAAACTTTTTTTCCTAAAAATTTGTTGTCCCTACAAATTGGCCCACCCTAATATATATGCATAATTTTTATGAAAGAATTGTGTATTGTAAAATGTTGTTATAAAAATTATGAAAAAGCGCCATGAAAAATATTTAACAATTTAATGAAAAAAAATGAAACTGCTGCCTTAAAAGTTCTTAAAAAATATGAAAGTAATTCTTAAAAAATAGGGAAATATTTTATTAAGTTCATAAAAATCATGAACTTTTATCATTAAATCGATTTCGTATTTTTCAAGATTTGTTTTCATATTTCTTATGCATCTTTGGCTGCTAAAATAAAACAAATTTCGTAATTGAAATAAAATATTTCGTGATTTTCACGAACATAATTTTTTCAGCGTAGAGTGGCCAGCGGAAAAAGCTTTTATAAAATGTATTATCCATTTGGACTCGGAAGTTTAAGAGTACAATAACTTTTTCGTGCACAGCTCGATGATTTGAAAGAAGATTCCCGTTTTTGTTCTTAATAGGATTTAGTAAGTCAATATTTTCTCTAATATTCCTTAACTTTTTGACAAACCCTCCTATTTCAAACTATCAAAACTACACAATAAACATGCCAGGTAATGAATGCCCTTTTGCGATGGGAAAATGTATTTGAAGAAGTGTTTTATTTGAATAAAACAAAAATTACAATTGAAATTAAGTACGGGCCAACTCGAGTACAAGAAAAAAAACCTTCGCACTTACAGTGCTCACATATCGGAGGCGACAACGACGATGACGACGACAACAGCCACATCGCACCACCTCATTGAAGCAGCAGCAACATGCGCCAGCAGTAGCAACAGTAAGCAGTAGCAACAACAGCAGCAGCAGAAGCTTACTTTACATGGCTAATTGGGCAATGTTAAACAAATACCCACTCATTTGAAGTGGCAAACATTCAAACATTCTTCAGCGTCTCTCGTTCCCATTCAGACTCGCGCGTATGGTGTGGCTCACAATAAAAAAAAAGTCACAAACGCTCCGAAACACGGAGTACGCCGTAGTCGGAGTCGGAGTCTTAACAACCAAAGCCGGAATGAACCCTGCATAAACATATGGAAAATGTCAAATGAACAGTGAATAATGTACGACACGGCAGAATATGTCACACACACAGACACCCTACTTCCTCGTCTCGCCCCTCTGCCACCTCCCTCGTCATCTTTAGTTCCTGTCGCGTTAAAATTCACGAATGTTCGGTGAATGTTTTTCGGTCTCGGAAGGGGAGTTGGACTTTTTGTTTTTTTTTTGTATGCAGACATCAAGCATATATACAAGTGTACATATGTATGCCTGAAATATATATAGCGACATACTTATGTACTCGTTTGTACGTACAGATGTTGCCAAGACGCCACTCGGTGCGCCTATGGTGCGACGTGGCGGCCGGTCGGTGGTGTTTTGCCCGTTGTTGTTGGTTACCTCCACAAAAGTGTCACATCATTCGATTTGATGTGACTGACTCTGACGACTGACTTGGCTATAAATGTAATGGCGTTTAAACAAAAATATGTTAAAGGTACACACACACACAGACTCAAAAAAACACACATACCAACAGACGTGACGGAACGAACAAATCTTGCCGGCAATACTCATCATCAGGAGGACGGCAGCGATCGATGATGAGCACTCAGCTTGCTGATGATGATGACGTTGCACAGTGAAGAAATTTTCAACAAAAAAAAAACAATAACAAAATAGAGTTAATTGAGTCAAAAGGATATGCCTCAAATATGAGAAAAGGAAGATTTGGCCGAAATCAGGCACCCACTGTCCGGCTATACGCAAGTTTGTGAAAAGAGTTTCGAAGACTCTCCATTAAAGCGCGGAGTGCACTGACAAGACAACGCTGCTGTAGCCAAGAGTTTGCCATTCAGTCCTGGAACATCCTTTAGCCATTTTTTTAGCCAACATCCACTAGCCATTAATCTCGACAACTGGACATTTCTGGCACCAGCCTGAAGCGAATTTTGCACCAACCTCTCGCATTAAAAGCTTACAAAGCCCATGATAATGCATCATCATACTCCACCGTGAAATCCTGGGTTCAACAATTTAAAATGGGTCGTTCAAGTACGGAAGATGAACAACGCTCTGAAAGACCGAAAACTGCTACTACTATTGAAAACATTAGAAAAATATTTAATGAAGTGACTAAAGATAGACGAATAAAGCTCAGAGAACTTGCTGATATTGTTAAAATACACGAAAAACAAGTTTGGAGTATTTTACATGATGAACTCCACATGAAAAAGCTATCCGCAAGATGGCTGCTGGTAAAAGTGGTCCCAAGAAGGCTATCCGGCTATACGCAAGTTTGTGAAAAGAGTTTCGAAGACTCTCCATTAAAGCGCGGAGTGCACTGACAAGAATAACGCTGCTGTAGCCAAGAGTTTGCCATTCAGTCCAGGAACATCCTTAGCCATTTTTTAGCCAACATCCACTAGACACTTATCTCGACAACTGGAATTTTGCACAAAGCTCTCGCATTTAAAGCTTACAAAGCCCAATTAACTCAGCAATTAATAACAAAGGACCATCAGTTATGAGCTCGATATGGACACAGATTTTGCCAGCCAGCTTTATAAACTATGTAATATTTTTTCCAAAACCTTTACTAAAAATACCCCACTGTGTCAGCGTAAGGTGGCGGTGACGGCGCGATGATGATGTTGATGCTTTCATTTGATGATAATTGCGCCGAAAATTGCCTGCCGTCGCCGTTCACTGACACCATTTAAGTTTCCCATGTATGAGGCATTGTGCGTATCCATTCACTCGCCCTCGTCATATCGGCGGTCTGACTCTGTAGAAATTCCTCCGTCCTCCGTTCGATGGTATTCTTTTGGTATTCATCAGCGGGAATAATTACTTGTCAGTGTGGCTGGAAACAGGAAGAGCCCCATATTGTTGTCGTCGTAAAGTAGATGAGCATTAAAAATACGCTGTGCGTAGTGGGGTGGGGTGGAGGAGAGGCCAGCTATGGTACTATGCCATTATAGTAGCTATGGTAAATTAATGAAGAAGCATACACTGTGTGCAACTTACCTTGTAATTTGAAACCGAAATTTTACGGGAAATCGAGTCAAAAACAAAACCTCACACGTTCACATACTCGGCGACACACTTGGAGGGGAAAAACAAGAAAAGCACTTAGCCTGCTCAAGTCAAGTCGTGGCATATGAACGCGATGATGTGCATTCAAAAAAAAAAAAAGAAAAGGAACACATTCGTCAATAATTATATTGTTAAACATCAATATAAAGTGTTGTATAGTCCGTCCACATGTCAGTCTTCGTCATTGTTTGCTAACTCATCTAATCGTCACAGATTGAAGATACTTGCCAGGCCTTCGTGTGATTTATTCACATCCATGTGCTTTATATTTTGTATCTCTGAGATCGAGACCGAAGAAAATAGGCTCACAACAACAACACCGAAAAATCATTCGAAACAACAACCACTTATTGTTATTTTAATATGTAGGATACATTTTGTAGATACTCTCTGTATCGTGAGTGAGTAGAGTACCTCCACTGAAATCCAGAAGCTGTCTACACTTCATTATCTGCAGCGAATATATTAACACTATCAGAGCCACCTGCAGTAGAAATGTACATATGTCGACGATAAAGCCTCTAGAACCGGTTAATTTGTATTCTAAACCATGGACATTGGAGGTATAATAAAAAAGAAAAATAACACAAAGCTCGGACCTTTGTCGCAGAGGGTCACTACTACCTTGACCCGTTGAGGCTTTGAAAAGTTTAAGTTGTCAAGCTATGATCGCACTTAAGCCATCTAAAGTTTTTTTTTCGGACGTGTGTTTTTTTAAGAAGAAATGAAATGCATATAATTTTATGTTGTGGTCAAGAATTTTGCTTGACTATAAAGATAAGGGTTTGCCATTATGTTTTAAAAATGATTTCGTGCAAGTGGCCGCCGCGGCTGGCTCGAATATATTCCAGCCGAGAGGCCCAATTTTCGACCACTTTGGGGCCGTATGTCAGCAATAACGCGCCAACTATTCTCTTCCAAGGAGTCATTCCGGTCGGGCTTATCTGCATCGACAAGCGACTTCACACTACCCCTCAAAAAGCGGGGTTACATCGCACGATCTGGGAGGCCACGTCTCACATTGGTTGAAGAGTGTCCGAAATATTTTTTTTTTTATGTTCGCTGATTTGGATAATTTTTTGGTATTTTGTTGTCAGATATCTGAGTACTATGCCTGATATATTTATTATTTGTTTGGACGGACACGCTCGATGTTCATATATGTTCGCTTGTTTAAAATGGCATGCAAATTTACTGTATATTCAATCTTTTGCTACAATCACAGTAAACTTATTATTTGACTTTGTGGTATATTTTCGTAAATGACAATTGTCATAGATGGGATTTGCATTAAAAAAAGTTAGAAAAAGTGCCACATAAAAAAATTTCGTAGAACAAAATATAAACAGCATCAAAATTTCAATGTTCATCAACTTCAGTGGACTGCATCTTTTTAGCGCTGTTTAACGAAAGCAATTCTGCCAATTGGTATGGGTCTATCTAAAGGCCCTTATTCAATTCATTTTTATTTTTTACACTTTATTTGATTATTTGTATCAGGTATGCTGTCCGAGCAAGCTTAGGAAGCGAGGAATAAAGACTATAGAGCCTATAGATTTCATCATTCGCGAAGAATTGGACGTGTAGCCACTAATAAAGACGCAATGCATAATCGCTTATTGTCTTCAGACCCTTTTATAAATACATTTCGCTCAAAGCTGCAAATCAAAAAATTGGAGTACGATAATGAGGTTAAAATATTTTTTTATAGACTATGCTTAATTAACCTATTCATGTTTTTCTATGGGAGCTGGTCGTAAAAGTGGGCGGCTCAGGTATATATTTTCAGGAGCACATTCTACAAATATTATATTTATTTTTTTGTGAAAATTGAGTTGATGCGTTAAAAATCAAGGGGGTTTTGCCACTTATTCAATACAAGTTGTATTTGAAGTGGGCGTAAAAGTGGGCGTATATTTTTCAAATTTTACACAAATGATGCCGTAGATAAAAATTTAATTTTCACTTTGTATTCAAACAAAAAATGCCTATGTGCCAAGTTTCATTGTTCTTCGACAACTTCTTCTATTTTTAGCCGCTCGTTCTATGAACCTCAACCAATGTGCGCCTCAGGCCCTCGACGCGAAATAATGTGCTCACCAAAAGTTTCCTTTAATAAATTGAGTGTTTCGTTGGCTGTATGGCATAAAGCGCCGTCTTGTTGGCACCAAAAACTGCCCACATCAACATCCTCCCTCCAATTAGGGCACAAAAAAGTAATTTTTAAAGAAATATGGACCCTTGGAGCACACCAAATAGTGACTCTTTGAGGATGTAACGGCGTCTCAACAATGGGTTTTCATTACTCCAAATGCGACAATTTGGGTTATTGACGTGCCCATTCAACTAAAAGTGAGCTTCATCGCTGAACAAAATTTTCTTATAAAAATCAGGATCGATGGCCATCTCGTTTTGGGCCCATTCACCACGATTTGCAAACGTTGTTCCGGATTAGGTCTATTCAAGTGACAGCTATAAAAATATGGTTAAATTGCATCAGCTGCTATTTCTGAGTAAATCTGTACCCCTATTTCGTACGTGAAATTATGAATTTTCTTTGATTTTACATTCAACAACAATAAAAACTGAAAAACCGACAGCAAAAATCGGTTAAACCGACATGTCGCCTGTTAACTGTATTCGAGAAACCGACGCACAGTGGCGCCATTTGAGTTTTTTCGTTGCAAAAATCATATCTTTTGATATGATCTAATTGAACAGTTTAAACAGCATATGATAGATAACTGTTCAGCCTATGAAATAAGCGTTTGGAAAGGGTGCTACGCTCTGTAGGGGCCTAATTATGGGTTATCAAAGATAAAATTAGTAGAAAAATCAATTTTATGGTAACTAAAAAAAATTATTTTTAAATTTTTAGATTGTTTTTATTTTTTTTCTTTAGGGTTATATGTTTTAAATTATTACCCAACAAATTAAAAAAAAAATATTTTTTTTTAAATTTATTTTTTCAATTTTCTGTAAAATATTCATCACAGTTCGTAAGAGAAGGTATATCTAAAAGACTAACCATTTCTAAACTATAATTATTTTCTAACTCTATTCTTGACTTCACATGCCGCAGGGAAGAAATAAGTGGATCGGAAGATGCTGCCAACATGTTGATGAGGTCCTCATTTTGCCTTACCCTTGATGCTTTGAATGTGTTCTGCAATCTATGTTTTTTATAAAATTTGTTAAGAGACTCCTGTGCTTCTTCAGAAAGCTCTCCAATTGGCAAACCTGGTACTCAATTATATCTTTGCCATGCGCCAATATTTTATGGACGGTCGGGGTCAACTTCTTCTGTGGATACATTTCTGCTAAAAGAGATGCAGTTTTCGACGCATATTCTCCATATTTTGTAGAATTGACATTTTCTTTGCAGTTTAAAACATCTAAGATCGTTCCCAATCTTTTCACGATTTGATTGTCAATTCCAGTGATTCTAGTTACTGCCTCATCATTTTCAAAAAAATCTCCTAGAAGTGTTTCCATCGTTTGAGTTACCATATCCGTGCTTGGGACAGTCTACTTTTAGTCCAACTTGTTTAAAAAAAGCATCCTGTATTTGCTTCTTTCTGATCTTTTCCTTATCCTTTATTGATGTATTTTCATCGAAGTTTTCCTTCTCTTGTGGTAGGGTATACGCCAGTTTTAGCAAGAATTCCATACACCTTATCCTTGCGTGCAATGGTGACATTCCATATTCGTAATTCTCCTCATTTGTAGAATAGTTTAAATTACCAAAGTTCTTCTGACTCTTTTTGCAAATCGGGCATGACATTGTTGAGGTTGTTCCTGTCAGTTCGTTTACGACTTTTCCGTCAACCATGGTCAGATGGAACTCGTAATTGCATTTAATATATTTTCCTTCTCCAATTTGCAGCTTTGTAGGCTTAATCTTGCTTATTTGTTCTTCAATGTCCTTCACCGTGGTCCTTATGAGTTCTGCCGATTCCCTTGCAAACTGAAACATTATTGGTCGGCAATAATGCACTGATGACGGACGTGGATTTTTCCAGTGTAGGGAAACATCAGATTTAAGCCGCAAAGGAACAACAGATGCCATAAACATATTTCCGTCCGATATTGTAGCGTCATCGGAAGATATCCTTTGCTTATAAACGCTTTGTCCGGATGATCCATCGCAGCCCCATTTGCTGATCAATGTCAACTTCTCAGGAAGAATTTTCACCTCATTTTCAGGAAGACTCTCCAACAACCGTTTTGCTGTATGGCCCATGAGATCCTGCAGATTGGCTTTCGCAGAGACTTCCGTAAACTCCGTATGCAGTGGTCGTGAATTTATTTTGGCTTGCGTAATATGCTTGTATCCGGGTAAAACGTCAGCGCCGTGTCGCGTTAAAGATGTCCGTAGTTTCTCATATTTCTTTTTGGAAAGTTCTAAGTCCATAAACAAGGCCAAGGCTTCTTCGGATCCATACTTTTTAATGTGTGCGTTTGTGGGCGTGGGAATGCTTTCCTTAATCCTTTTTAGTCGCAGTGGGCTTGCAACATCAACAGATTTGGTTATCTGCGACCTAACTCTTTCACTATCCTTTGTAAATTTAATAGACAGCGCGTCCGATAATTGCTTCGTGGTGAAGCCATTGGTGGCATCGGCAATTTTCCTCTTCCTTGTGAAAATTGAACACTCCTCAATACTTTTTTTTGGCCTTCCTTTTGCTCCTCTGGTTGATGTGGTGGGTTTATCTACTGCCGATATATCCAGGATGGTGTCTTCATTAAGCCAGTCCTCGTATTTGGAGTTGAAGTTCTGAATGGTTCGATTAGACTTCACCCATTTTGCCTTAATATTTGCATATATCAGATAAAATTTATTTTTTTTAATTTCGCTTCTCTCAATATTTCCGTGTAAGCTATCAAGTTCTTCTAAAGCAGCTTCCGTGAAAAAAATTGGTGTGGTTGACTTTCTAAACAGTTCAAATAATTTAAAATTGTTCAACGCCATGTTTTCAGTACTTAAATTGTTTAATGGTTTCAGTAATTGTTGCGCCAACGTGCTACCATGCCTAAAAATAAAAAATAAAAATAGGGACCATAAGTCAATATTGTTCTTGACCATTTGTACGCCAAAGTATTGTTTAAGTGAGGTACGTACCTGCTAATTTCAATGAGTAGTTTTTTTCAAACTATTAGATCAAACTACTGTCAGTCAAAACATATAAGGGATGGACGCCATACAATTTCTGCAACCATGTCTTTTTAACCTTTTTTACCTCTAGAAGCCAAACGGGCACGTACGGGCAGCTAAAATTTTTGAATTTTGTAAAGAAATAATCAATGAACAGGTTTTGCAAATATGGCAAATATAGAAAAATATAGATTTTTTTTATTTTCCGTCAAAGTTGAAAAATAGTGAAAAAACGGATAGTTTTTAAATAGTGATTTACCAGGAGAAACACAAAGCAAACAGTTAATTTTTTTTTATCATTATACATTTAATAAATGCATCAATCAATACAAACAAAAAATAAGTCGATTCGTTACCTATTTTTCGTGATATTACACCTGAAATCGCAACAAATTCACTAAAAATTGTGTGTTTTTTTTGAAAACCGAAAGTCGGTCAACTTTGAACGGCTATATCTTCTAAATTAAAAATGTGATATTATTAAGAGTGGCAGATTTGAAATCGTTGAAAAGTTTCCTATAACATGGGTTTATTCAAAACTTCGTCGGCGCTCATGAACATTTTGATTTTTGCAACCTCGTTTGCTCTACCGGCGCTACTGTGCGGCGTCTCAACAATGGGTTTTCATTACTCCAAATGCGACAATTTGGGTTATTGACGTACCCATTCAACTAAAAGTGAGCTTCATCGCTGAACAAAAGTTTCTTATAAAAATCAGGATCGATGGCCATCTCGTTTTGGGCCCATTCACCACGATTTGCAAACGTTGTTCCGGATTAGGTCTATTCAAGTGACAGCCATAAAAATGTGGTTAAATTGCCTCAGCTGCTATTTCTGAGTAAATCTGTACCCCTATTTCGTACGTGAAATTATGAATTTTCTTTGATTTTACATTCAACAACAATAAAAACTGAAAAACCGACAGCAAAATTCGTTTAAACTGACATGTCGCCTGTTAACTGTATTCGAGAAACCGACGGTCGGGTTTGGACATAAAAATCAGAAAGTCGGTTTTCAGTTTCGGTTTTAGGTATAGAGTGTCTAAAACCGAAACTGAAAACCGACTTTCTGATTTTTATGTCAAAACCCGTCGGTTTCTCGAATACAGTTAACGCAGAGAAAAAACATGGTTACTACATGGTCACGGCAATAATAATATGTTCACCGCAATAAAAGTATGTGCGTCGCAACCATAGCATTGTTAACTGAATTTATTTTTGACAATAGCATTATAGCTGCTATATTAATATTGTTGAAATGTAACAATAGTATTATTGCCAAATTTTAAAATGAAAATATAGTTATAGCAACAATATAAATATGGTTGGTGCGACAAAAGTGTTGTGTTTTGCGTTTTCTGTTGACAATAATATGATTACGGCCATCAAACTGTATGATTGTAATTTTTCTTCATTTGAATATGCCTTTAGAACAATATTATTGTTACGAATCCAATGCATTAAAGTACTTTTTATATGGAAATTAAAATTTTTCAAACAAACTGCTGTGGCTTTGTTTAACTGAAATATTTTTAATAAAAACGCTTACGTTTTTTTAAACTTATCTTTTCTACTGTGAAATAAAACACTCCTATTATTTTGAACTTAATGCATTTTTGAATAATTTTCTTAATTCAAATCTCTTGTTGACAACTTAAACCAATTCTTATAAATAATATTGTGGATCGAATCTATTGTCGTCAACTTAAGAAATTCTAATAAATTATATTGAGGATCATAGTATAATTGTAAATGATCATACTATGGTTGTAGGGATCATAACATGTTTGCTTGTGGATCATACTATGGTTGTGAGGAGCATACTATGGTTGTATATGAAACATACTTTTGTTGTGAGGATCATACTATGTTTGTGGAGATCATAGTATGGTTGAGTGTGAATCATACTATGGTTGTGGGGTTCATAGTATAGTTTTGTGTGAATCAAACTATTGTTGTGAGGATCATTGTATGGTTGTATTTGAATCATACTATTGTTGTGAGGATCATAGTATGGTTGTATTTGAATCATACTATTGTTGTGAGGATCATAATATTGTTGTACCACAACCATATACCTAACAATAGTATTATCCTCTTTTAATATTGTCACCACAACCATACTTTTTTTTCTGCGTGTATTTAACTCTAAGCCATGTTAAAACTTCTCTAGAAAACTGCATAAGCAGTTCCGGGACGGCTTTAAGCAATGGGTTGGGAATATCTCACTGATAAAAAAAAACCTTCCCGTTTGTTGAGGCAAATTCAAACGTACTTATTTTCTTAAGCGCAGCTGGTTTTTGGAGCCTCCTCAAGTTATTTTGCGAATACAAGTAATAGCATAAAAATACTCCTATGACAAGTTTGAACATTGCACAAACGTCATGTTTCCCTGAGAGAGCACATAATTGTTTACCTTTTTCAAAGATCCACTTAATTTCTTTCCAGGCTCACATGTATATCCTTTTTCCGCCATACGGTTGCCCAAACCCGTACTAAGAATGTCCGCTGTGGGATAATGGCCAACTTCTTGAAAAACAATAATTTCCATTATGTTACTTATAGTCTTCTTTCCCCTCCCTCCCTCTGGCCATAACTGAACAATCAAAGTATTGACAGTGACGTGTCACTTTTAAATTTCTTTTGCCACAAAAAAAATCGACTGACAATGCGCCGTTTAAATGCGTTGCATATTCATAATTATCAGAACACAAAGATGAATGTTCAGATGCGAGTACTCGAATACCAAAGCCGCGGCACTCCGCTCTGTGGTCCCTGGTTTGATGTTAATCTTCCTCGGTGCTGGGATCAGTGTTTTTCCTGCAGCCTACCTCCCTAACTCCCAGACGCTCCCGTAACTATCTGGCTGTCTGGCGCTCTGTCGAGGTGACTTCAGCTGGCGCGTTTTAGGTTTTTTTGTGTAATGGGAATGGAATGATCATCCGATATGATCTTTAAACAATTTTTGTGTTTTGTTTTTAAATATTTTCTTAAGATGTTGTAACAACAACATTTAGTTGTTGTTGGCCAAATGACGATGCATGTGTGTGCGTGAGTTCGTATGTGTTGGTTGCACCGTCCGCCCGTCATCCGTGTTTTTATAAGGCAGCTAAGTAAACCACTCAAGTAGGACATCATCTCAAAATATCCCAAGCATCAGCTTGACGTTGCGCTTTTTTCGATTGTCGGCGAAGTGTTGTAGTTGTTGCTGGTGTTGTTGTTTGTCTTGGGGTTGTTGCTGGTGCATTTGCTTTAGAGCCGGACGTGTCATCGATGGCGCCAGCGTTTTGTAGTTTTCGTGAAAATTGGGCTAACAGTTGTCTTTTGTTATTTCTTCTCGAGTCTGTCCCTCCGTCCGTCCGTTAGAAAAGCAAATGTTGTCATTGTCGCTGGCAATGCTGCTGCATCACGACCGACGACCGTTGCTGATCTTTCCGGTGTGTTTACACAGAAATTGATATTCTGTATTTTGAAAGTAAACATAGAACAGCTCGCCAAGCCAACACTTGCGAGAGTAGGTGGCGCCTGGAAGTAGCAAAATTTCCAGTGCAGACTGATCCATGTAAGGTACGTATGGGTATTTCCAGTTAAAGATCAACCGTGATCGAAAAAAATAATACGTAGTAGGCGCATAAATACTGTTACACACGTTTTATGCAACATTTACCAACATTATATTTTATCCAACATTACGCATGTCATTAAAGCCATACCGGTCGAAATACTCGAAAGAGTCATCCAAAATTGGACCCTCAGAATGGAAACCCTGAGGCTTAGTTGCGGCCAACATTTAAAGGAAATTTTTTTGTTCTAAAAAAATACCTCTAGATGGATCGCCCATTATAACGATTTGAAAATATTTATTCTGTTGTTTGAATTATGAGCAGGTTTCCTCAAAACATTGTTTTTAATTTCGAATCGTATAAAGTTTGTATGGAACGATATTATGCCTCCAATTGATAAAGTGGGTCAAAAAAATAAAATTTTGGTTTTATAGTATCAAACATTTTTAAGATAAAGCTGATTATGATAAATTATTTAAATACTTAGTAGGGGCATAAATACTGTTACACACGTTTTATGCTGTAAAATAAAAAGTACTGATTGTTTTTGGACCAAATATTTTTTAATATATTTATTGAAGTATATTGTATCCAAAAAGAGTCTACTTATTCGAAATGTCCGCCTTTTGCCTTTACACACGCCTTAAGTCGCTCTGGCCAGTCGTCAATAGCTGCACGAACCTTGTCCATTGGAAAATTGGCCACAGCTCGAACCAAAGCAGTCTTAAGTGATGCAATGTTGGGGTATCTTTTGTGACAAACCTTGTCCTCTTAAACCGTCCACAATTTGTAATCCAATGGGTTCAAATCTGGACTGCCTGAGGGTCATTCTTCAGAGGAAATGAACGCTGGCATATTGTTTCGAAGCCAGGCCTGGGACGTTTTAGCCTTATGGGCCGGCGCAGAATCCTGCTGGAAAGTCCATGGCTGGTTTTGGAACAGGCAATTGTTAAGAGGCTTCACAACAGCTTCCAAAACGGTTTCTTGGTAAACTTTGGCCGATGTTTTGACTCCTTGTTCGCAGAAATACAGGTCAGTGACCCCATCGTAAGAGACACCCCACCAAACCATTAGTGAAGCTGGGTGATGATCCTTTTCCACCCTTTAGATCAGTTCAGATGCTTCCTTAGATGACCGCGCATACACTCTATCATTTTGCTTGTTAAATTTTTTCTGAACGGTAAAAATTTTTTCATCGGTGAACAAAATTTTTCTGTGCAAGTTATCAGCGTGCCTTACCAAAAGACGTTTGCATTTTTTTAAAGCTGCAGTCAATGAATGTCTGGTACGTCGTTTGAAAGCCCCAAGTCCCAAGTCTTTGTTAATGATTCGACTCATGGACTTTTGGGTGATATTCATCTCACGGGCCAAGATTCTCTGTTTTCGGAGCGGATTTCTGTTAATTCTTGATTTAACATGCGGTGTTCGAATAGAGCGTGGGCGGTCTGACCGGTCGCGGTCTTTTACATCTCCAGTCTCCTCAAACAGTTTTATGCATCGGTAGACGAACATGCGGCTAATCCCTAGTGGCCGGAGCGTTTTGAAAATATCGCTTTTTTCATTTCACACTTGAAACAGCTTTATTACAGCGATACGGTTCTCATTATCTGGCCACTTCATGATGAAAGTTGACACAATTTTAAAATCCTGTTAACGCTATTGAGGTTAGCTTTCAAAACCTTTATGACATTAACGGGGTACGTTCAGTTCTACTATTGAAATGGGTGTGTTCAATGTTGTAACAGTATTTATGTCCCTACTAAGTATATTAACAAAAAGATGTTTTAGTCTCATATTATGCTAAAGATACCAAATAAGACTATCTAAAAAAATTTCGGCGGGTTTTCACCTGTAAATAAGTGACAGTTTTATCTTTAAACCAGGTAAAAACTTCTCTATAAAAATACATTGGCCGTTCAGTGCCGGTGATTAACAGATGGTATCGGTCAGTGAATATTAGAATTGAATCGTGCACAGCTTACCAATTTGAGCTGTTCCTTACTGGTATCCTTAAGTAGGTTAAGTAGGTAGGTCTTAAGTAGGTATTATGCCAAAGAAATATTCAAATGTTATTATTTTTGAAGCTTTTTTAGTCTTTCGCACTTACCCTTGTTACGACAATACAGCTGACTGCAAATTAGAAATTGTTTTTTTTCTCTTATGCTAACCTTATAATTATTTTTTTGTAAATTTTTCTGCTAACTTTCTGTTTACATCTTTTTTTCCCCGGAAAATGTTTTATACACCACTCCATTCCATAAATGTCACGTGCTTGTCTTTAAAGTATCATTTGTTTGTATAACTTCTATGTCGTGCTTTGCCACTTGTCAAAAATTCGGATTTAAAAGAAGTTTTATAAAAAAAAAACATGAAAAAAATTGCTTAAAAGCAAATACCGGCGAAAAAGTTGCGAATCTTCAAGAATTGTCACGTAACGTCACTAAATTCAGTAGTAGGTGCTGCTTCCTACAACTGTTGTTAGTCCTTCATAGAGGAACTGTTCCCCCTTTTGCATGACTGGCACATTAGAAGACTCTAGGTCTTTTCGTTTGGACTAAAAGTAACTTCAACATACAGAATAGATCGCCTTATAATTTAATGACAAATTCTAGAAGCCACAAAATAAGGCCTATCGTGCTGAATTTTCGAATGGTACGTTTTAAGCGACCCATTATTAACTGTGGCAAAACTGGAACATATCCATAGTATTTGGTTAAGAATAGCCTCCACACAAAAAAATTCTTTCCGAATTGATGTCCTGTCGCTCTAAAGCCCACAAATTGCATCCGATTTTATTTTTGAAAGAGTACAAGCCACATGCTTATTAGATCAAGTTTGTAGTTGTTTGTCATATGGGGCAGGAAAAGTAAGTCAGCGAAATTAAAGCATATGCAACACTGTTGGTGTGGGACGGCATGGTCTTTACTCATTTAACGATCTATACTTAGTAGGGACAAAAATACTGTTACAACATTGAACACACCCTTTTCAATAGTAGAACTGAACGTACCCCGTTAATGTCATATGGGGTTTGAAAGCTAACCTCAATAGCGTTAGTCTGTAACGGGATTTTAAAATTGTTTCAACTTTCATCATGGAGTGGTCAGTTAATGAGAACCGTATCGCTGTAATAGCGCTTTTCAAGTGTGAAATGAAAAAGGCGATATTTTCAAAACGCTCCGGCCACTAGGGATTAGCCGCATGTTCGTCTACCGATGCATAAAACAGTTTAAGGAGACTGGAGATGTAGAAGACCGCCACCGGTCGGGCCGCCCACGCTCTGTTCGAACACTGCATGTCACTAAAGCCGTTAAATCAAGAATTCACAGAAATCCGCTCGGAAAACAGAAAATCATGGCCCGTAAGATGAATATCACGCAAAAGTCCATGAGTCGAATCATTAAAAAAGACTTGGGACTTTTAAACGACGTTCACTGACCTGCATTTCTGCGTACAAGGAGTCAAAACAGCTGCCAAAGTTTACCAAGAAACCGTTTTGTAAGCTGTTGTGAAGCCTCTTAACAATTCCCTATTCCAAACCCAGCCATGGACTTTCCAGCAAGATTCTGCGCCGGCCCATAAGGCTAAAACTGCCCAGGCCTGGCTTCGAAACAATTTGCCAGCATTAATTTCCTCTAAAGAATGGCCCTCAGGCTGTCCAGATTTGAACCCATTGGATTACAAATTGTGGACGGTTTTAGAGGACAACAAGGTTTGTCACAAAAGATACCCCAACATTGGGTCTCTTAACAAGACTGCTTTATCGAGCTGTGGCCAATTTACCAATGGACGAGGTTCGTGCAGCTATTGACGATTGGCCAGTGTGTCTTAAGGCGAGTGTAAAGGCAAAAGGCGGACATGTTCACGAAAATGTTCACGGGATAATTCCACTTTTTGACTGAGATGAATTTTTCCACACACTGTAAACAAAACAATACGAATTCAAATGACGAAACGTTCTGGGGGCTAATCACGGCATTCGACGACGAATGCAAATTCGAATAGAGAAATATTTCGATACGTTGAAATGTTTGGATCATGGCATTCGATCGTAATGTTTTATCGCATACTACTTTTTTTTGCAATGCTGCAAAACAAAGACTTTCAACTCAAAAGATGTGTCGTTGGCTGATTCGAGCACGACGTGGGACTGTTAAAAAATTAAATAGATAATAAGAAACATTTTACGCATTATTGCAATGCAAAAATGTAACGATTAATTATTTTATTGTAGTTAATTTATTATTTTATAACAATTCATGGTGTTTTTACGTAATTTTTGTCGAAACCACTACTGTGATAACACAAATTGAGTTTCCTTAAAGCCGATGAAACATCTTTCTTTGTTGATTCTCTTTGCGGCAAGCATGATGACAAGCAGAGAAAAGCAGAAAAACAAAACAACAAGCGATTGTTGGTTTGGTGCAAGTGAATATTTTAATAAATCTGATAAAAATATAGAAAGTAATTAGTTATAAATGGAACACGGAACAAGGAACACTCTTTTGCTTTCCATTTATTTTATTGTTATTTGGTCTGGAAATCGTTTTTTCATTATCTTTGTATAGAAAAATACCTACATTTCTTTTGTTTTACTCTGTTGTTTTGTATGGCGTCATTAAAAATGGTAGTGTTTGGTTTTTTCGATGACGGTTGTGCTTTCGAATTCAACTTCGGGTAGTTGCAATTCGGTAACGATTGCCGTGATCCAAATCAATTGCGTTTCGAAGTAAATTTGGTCGTTAACGAATGCGGCGATTAGCCCCCTGAGTGAAGTTATGCTAAAAAAATGTTTCCAGTGGAAGTTCCAGTTTGCATCTGGGAACACTAGTATTGTCAGGACCCGAAGCATAAATAGCTACCCTCGTATGTCACATGTCGGTCTTGTTTCATCAGCTCACGCACGGCATCGACATCCCAATTCTGTATTCAAAACTATTAATAGGGTGCTGTTTTTTGATTCTTTAAATTCGAATAAAATTTTGAACAAATTAGGAAAGACATTATTTGAGTAACATTATTTTTAGTGAACATCTTTTTTGTTTAAAATTTCCAGCTTGTTTTTCTTGGCGTATTTTCTTGAAACATTCTATATTTTATTTTCAAATATCTTTTCAAACCTTTTCACCTAGAAGGCTTCCAAACAATGGATGCTGTGCTAAATCCCCCAGTAAAGAATAAGAAAAACGCAAAAATATTTCAAATGTTTTCATATATATTTTTATATTTTTTTAACTGATTTATTTTATTTTTTTATTGCATTCTAATAATAAGCTCTCTATTTACTAATTATATATATATAGATTTTATTTGTTTAATTTTAATTTTCAATTTCGTTTTTCAGTTTTGTTTTCAATTTTTTTTCATATAATTATTTTATGTAATCGTAATAATCTTACAAACTATTTACAAATCGAATACGCTCAAAACAATTTTTAGTTGATGTTCATTACAAAAAAAACATTTTTTTTTAATTTTTGTAGTTTTTGTAGTTTTTAAGAAGCGTGATAGGGGACGCCCTTAAGTCAACGAAACGGTATCTCTTTCGAGTATTTTGGAACTATTAAACAAATAAAAAAAGTATGAACGAAAGTGAATTCTTTATGTTTGAATAAATATACAAGGCAATGCATATACCGTTGTTGTTCAGTTTTTTTTTAATTGGCGTAAATTATTAATTTAAAAGGTGCAAAATATTTTAATTTTAGACTTTAGTTAGGTATAGTTTCTAGGTTTGGGTACACTGAATTAAAAGGAAAAAAAGCTTCGTTGCGTAGTAAGGAACAAGTTTCGTTGAGGAGCAGTTTTCGTTGGTTTAATGAAAAGATTCGTTGATACAATGAAATGTTGTAAAAGTAAATTTCTGATCTGTACTCCAGTAGGTAGCATGTTCGGTTAGAGTTACAGAAGATCATACAATCAAATTTAGAGAACCATTTTAAATTGGCTTTTTATAAAGTAATAATAATAATATTTTTATCCTTTGAAACGCAATTTTACAGGCCCAGTTAGAACATTATTTTTGGTAAGCCCGCAAAGAGAAATTTGTTTGCCTTTTGGAAGGCCCTTCGTTAAAGTGAAGAGCGGAACTCAGCGAAGGGCTAATTGATAATGTTGCCCTGCTCGTGAGAGCATTATAATGACGAAATTGCAATGACTCAATGAAGTATAGAAGGATTTCGTATTTAGCGTTCGCAAAAAAAGGCTAAAAGTACTTTATCGCAGGACAAATAAAAAAAATTATTTAGTGTAAAGACACCTAGAATGTTTGTGCTTGAGGTCGTCCAGAATGTTCGTTTGCTAGCCTTTTTATATTCTAGGCATCCTCACAGACCAGAGCATCCGATTATTCATCGTTTTGCCTAGTCGCTTTCCCAGAGAAATTGCAATCTGTATACACACATGTTTTGCTGGTCTGTTCTCTTTAAGTACTCTTTCTTCTCTCTCTCTCTATCTCTCTCTCGTTCTCACACATAACAAAGTAAATTAGAAGCCGCGTATCGTCACGTTGATCTGAACGCTACCTAACACTGAGGTTTTTTTTTGTAATGTGTGCACTACACTTATACGTATTGCCCTTGCAAAATTTCCATTATCCATTTTCCAATATATGTTGTGTTACCAGGTAATGACATCGCATTACACTTTGCATTATATTGAAAACAAAAGTAAGTACTTACTAATAATAGAAATACTCATCGATAAGACCTTTGGCTGTAGTTGTATCAAAAGCAGGCCAATGTTTGAACACACATTTTAGCTGTTCTGTTCTCTTTAATTTTTCTCTCTCTATTTCCTCTCTCTCTCACTCTCTTCCCTCTTTCTCTTTCCTCTCTCTCTCCTCTCTTTCTCGCTCCTTTATCTCTCCTCTCTCTCTTAAAATCATAGTTTTGAGCTTTGGAAAAGGAACCTATAACTGTCATCTGTTAATACCGGCGGTGCCGCAGAGGCTAGCGTTTGCGTCTATCAGACGAAATGTTGCCCCCACCAAAATGTTTTTTTAATGTTTTGTCTCTCCCACTTACTCTTGCTCGCAGACTACTTATTATGGAGCCAAGTGTATGCTTCCAGATAAGTACTTTTCTCCAATGTCATCACAGTTTTAAAATAAATCGAAACGAATCCAAAAAAATAAGTAGTGAAGACTTTTTGATTTTAACTTACTCGTAATAAGAGTTTTGGCTTATGAAGCTTTTTAAGAAAGTCCTTGCCTTTGGCCTTGGGTTAGCCGGTGCTTCACTGGAATGACAACTTTATTAAAGGAAATAACAAACTTTTGTCCTTATTGGCCGTGTTCTATTGGCAACTCGCATAGGAGGTCGCTAACGCAATAACTTCAATTGTAGATAAATAATAAACTCGATTATTGAATTATTTAATCATAAATGATTTTGTTTACAACAGAAAATAGGCATTTGGCTCGTTGTTTTAAAAAATGCCATTTTTTGAAGGTAAAAGTTTTTTAAGAATGACCTTAATCGAGTTTACGCGAGCTCGGTTATTACTCGGTTACATATTTTTAAATTAAACGATTTATGGTGCTTAAAGCCAATAATCTATTGTATATGTGACGCGCAAAATAGAAAGGGACCTAAGGGTAAAAACCAGTTTTGTTCAGGAAAGCCATTTTAAAGATTTTAATACGTGTATCTTTGGTGTACTTCACTTTCATAAAACGCGCATATCTCTGGGAGGGAACACTTTTGGGGCAGATGTTGTCCACATCCAAAAAAAAGGTGAAAATTGATTTTTTTTTACCCTTAGGTCCCTTTCTCTATACGCTGTCACATATGGAGGACTTTTTTTCGTTTCCTTTGAAAACTTAAAATTTTTTGAAGATGAAAGTTATTTCAGAATTACCTTAAGCGAGTTTACGCGAGCTCGATTATTACTCGCTTATAGTTCTGAACAACTTTTATTTGCACAATTAATACCTATAATGCATAAAGCCAAATTGTTCTTGTAAATATAGAAATTTAAGTATGCGATTGTTTAAAAAAACTAAAATTTTTGGGAAGAAAGTCTTTTAAGAATAACCTTTAGCGAGTTAAAGCGAGTTAGGTTATTACTCGCTTATAGCTTTGAACAACTTTTATTTGCACAATTAATATCTATAATGCATAAAGCCAATTAGTTCTTGTAAATAGAGAAATTTATGTAGCCGTTTGTTCTAAAAAATTTACATTTCTGGGAAGAAAGTTATTCATGAATAACCTTGAGCGAGTTAAAGCGAGCTCGATTATTACTCGTTTATAGTTCTGAACAACCTTTATTCAAGAATAACCTTGAGTGAGTTTCCGCGAGCTCGGGTTTCACTCGCTAATAGTTCTGAACCACATAAAGCCAAACAGTTCTAGTCTAAAGAGAAATTTTATTAGCCCTTTGTTTTAAAAAATTATCATTTGTTATAAGAAAGTAATTCAAGAATAACATTTAGCGCGTTTAAGCGAGTTAGGTTATTACTCGCTTATAGTTCTGAATAACTTTTATTTGAAAAATTAATATTTATAATGCATAAAGCCAATTAGTTTTTGTAAATAGAGAAATTTAAGTAGCCGATTGTTTTGAAAAAATAATAATTAAAGGGAAAAAAAGTTATTCAAAAAAAAAACCCTAAGCGAGTTTACGCGAGCTCCATTATTACTCGCTTATAGTTCTGAGAAACTTTTATTTGCCAAATTAATATTTCTAATGCATAAAGCCAATTAGCTTTTGTATTTAGAGAACTTTTATTGGCCTTTTGTTTTAAAAAAATAATAATTAAAGGGAAAAAAATTATTCAAAAAAACCCTAAGCGAGTTTACGCGAGCTCCATTATTGCTCGCTTATAGTTCGGAGTAACTTTTATTTGCCAAAGTAATATTTATAATGCATAAAGCCAATTAGCTTTTCTATATACAGAAATTTTATTGGCCTTTTGTTTTAAAAAAATAATAATTAAAGGAGAAAAAGTATTCAAAAAAAAAACACTAAGCGAGTTTACGCGAGCTCCATTATTACTCGCTTATAGTTCTGAGTAACTTTTATTTGCCAAAGTAATATTTCTAATGCATAAAGCCAATTAGCTTTTGTATATAGAGAAATTTTATTGGTCGTTTGTTTTAAAAAATTAAAATTGTTTGAAGAGGAATGTTATCTAAGAATAACCTTAAGCGAGTTTAAGCGAGCTCGGTTATTAATCGCTTTTAGTATTTCTTGATTAATTTTTTTTACAAATTACAGATTTTCAAAACGAACGATTTACGATGCGTAAAGCCTATTAGTTTTTGTGCATAACGAAATTTAAAAAAATCTCTTAAAGTTTTGAAGTTATCACTATAGCGACCACTTACTTGTTTAATGGGCTGTAACCAACAGAACAGGCCTATTATCTTCTTCTGAAGATTTTAATTAATGTTACACTTAATGAAATGCTGTGCAGGAACTTTTAACGTTAAATGCAATTTATTTTTTGTTAAGGTGATGGAGCTCAACGTTGACCCCTCGACAACGAAATTTTCATTGATTAAACGTAATTTATCATAGATGCAACGAAGCTTTTTCCTTTCAGTATGGGTAGAACGATCTGGGAGTGTGGATTTTGATAACTAGTATTAGGTTTTTAGGATTGAGATTTCAAAAATGAATATCGTGAGGATATTTTTCCGGTTTCCTTTTTTGTTTAGTTTTCAAATATCAAAGTGCCTCTGACTTACAAAAACTAAATAAATCGTTACAGTAATAATAAAATATATTTATTTAAAATAAAAAAGAATAGCATAATAATATAATATACACAAATTGTAAATGTAAAATTGTTTTCAAATAGAAAAATAATTCCCCCGCCCAAACAGGTATTGAAGCTAACAAAATTCCCCTGCCGCCAAGCAAAATGCAAGCAGACATTTTCAACGCTTGGCTGCTGCTGTAGAGGCGTGTGGAAATGGGGGGGCCCCTGTTTGACACGTGCCGAGCCGAGGCATTTAAATATTTTCTTCTTTTTTTTGTCGCTAGGAAATTATAGGTTGGATTTGGTTTTAATTTCTGTATTTTTTAGGTTTTTTTGTTTCTGTGTCTCCTTTGTTGCTGCCAACAAATGATTGGTAATTGTTTTAGATTGGAACCAGAAGTCAGTGGCGTTGCCGTTTCGTTTCGTTTTGTATTTCAATATTTAAATGTGTTTGAATAAGTTTCTTTTTTTCATTATTCACTCCTCCCTGCTGGTGTATGTGTGTGGGTGTGTTTTACATTTTACGTTTCTTGTCGCTTTTGAGGCCTAACATTTTTGATTGCTTTAAACTTTTTTACATAATTGAATGAATATCTGCTGTACCAGCGTTAAAGACTTCGGTAACTGACGCCGTTGCTGTCCGTCCTGCGACTAGACCTTGGAGCGTAGATATCATCATGTTATCTCGGTGGCATTGTGCTTGACAATATCGGGCGATGTGGAAAAGGGTCTATGCAGAAATTGCGCGCTATGATGGTAGGGTGTTGTCACCGTCGCCGCCGACGCCACCACCCCAGTGGGGCTGTTGTTGCTGCGCTGATTTTGTACCGTCGTCGGAGGTGGGTGATGTGGTGGATGCTGCTGCTGATGGTGGAGGTGGTGGTGATGCTGGTGCTGTTGTTGCTGATGAAGGGGATGATGTGCCACGGCTGCCGTCAGGGTGGCCGCTATGCTGTTCGCCGCCAGGTTAAGCTTTTCCGGCGAATTGACACGTATTTTTGGTGGTTGCGCCGTTGAACAATCGACGGCATATGCTGCCGCCGCATAATTAGGATGCAAATGATTGCCGTTCAATCCGGCCAAGGCTTGCGGCAGCTGGGGATGTGGCCTTATCACCATCGGCTGTATGGGAAACTGTTGTGTCATCTCTTTGAAATTGGCAAAGCTTTGCAAATAGCCAGCATTGAAGAGACTGGTGGCGGCTGCCTCCAGCTTAAACGAAGGCAGGCATGTGGGCGGCAGCGTGGCCGTCGGATAAGCAGGTATATTGGTGGATGTCAGCGAGTTGGAGAGGTCGCGCGGTTTGTCATCGTCAATGCTTAGACTCTCGTCGCGATCATTGGCCCCATTCGAGGTGGAGCCGGGACTGTGTTGTAAGTGCAAACTGCCCGGTACGGGCGAGTGGGTGCCCAGCGAGATATCCGAATCGGAAGTGTCGGAGGGCGTGGGTGAGGGTGCACCGTCGGGACGACGACGGCAGCCCATGCCGGAGTTTTGATTGTGTTGTAATCTGGAATGGAAGAGAATACAATTACTTACAGTTGTAGTAAAATCTAAAAAAATTGTATACAAAAAAAAAATTAAGTGGTAGAACAGGCGTTTGGTATGGCCAGGCGTGGCCGACTATTTAATACCCTGTAATTCCCGCTGAAAATAAGTTTTTGAACCCCTTGTACCGGCTCCAACTTTACCCAGATTTTAGACCTAATGTCATTGTTTTTAGTAAAATCGGTTGAAAATATATGTGAGAGATGGATCGATGGACCGATTATTTCCAATCTCTACAGCGTCCGTTCAAGAAAATTACTTCTGCCAAGTTTCAGCAAGATTACATGCGATATTTAGCTCCTTGAACCTAAAACATATGTGTGTGGGTGCTAAATCTGAACCAATTTTCTTCAATTTCAATAACGTTCTTCCTAGGTCCAAAAACTAATGAGCGCCTAATTTCATCAGAATTGGACGTTATATGTGGCAGCTAGAGCTACACAAATAAAATCGAATGAATATATATGTATGGAAGCTTTATCTGAATCTGAACCGATTTTCTTCAATTTCAATAACGTTCATCCATGGCCTAGAAAACTTACTTCTTCAAAATTTCATGAAAATCGGGCAAAAATTCCGACCTTTAGTTTGATAAAAGCTTAAGATGGACGGACGGACGGACAGACAGGCATCGTTCTATGGAATCAGCTGGTGATTATACGTCGATCAGTATACTAAAATGTGGGTCCAGCTCAAATATTTTTGGTAGTTACAAAGATTTGCCATGAGATTAACTTATGATACCGCGTTTTTCAGAGTGCTGCAGGGTTAACATATACAGACCCCCTATGGCCAGTGCATGGTCGTTGTCTATTTAATAACAACAACAAGTGGACAAATTAAAGTCGGCCGGGCCGCAGCTTCTATACATGGATCAAGGATTAACGTCCAATATGAAAACTTTGTCAAGGGCCTGTGACACCGGCCTCTTTTCTATCAGGGGTTGTTTCATTCAATGCCGAAATCATACAGCAATTTTCATCATCAGAGTGTTATAAGTTCACGAGATATCGTCTTTCACAGTTCAGGGTTGTATTGGCGGAGCCACGCCCTTTTGCCCAGTGTTAACACAATATAGTCCATAATAATATTCTAGTTATTGATTTTATTGTGTTGATATTTTATAAGGATCGATCGGTGCATTACTTTGGCCATAAATACAATTTTTTCATAGGGGGCGTGGCACTGCTCATATTTCCTCCAGGGTGTGTTTTTGACCTATGTCAACTTTATACATAGAGTCCGAAAAGCGTCGTCATATCTCTATCAGCTCGTGGAAAATTGTCTTTTTTTAAGTTCAATGTTGTTGATTTTTCCCGAAGGATGACTCAGTCCTTGTGTGGGCGAAATTTTTACCTCTTCACCGATTTGGTCCATTTTCAATACCAATCGTTTCAGTCCGTTAGCACATGTTTCTGTATAATTTCGGTCACCCAGCTTCACTGGTGCCACCTGTAGTTCTCTTTCCTCCGAAAGACAGATGGCCATGGCAACAAGGTTGGCGTGGCAGCAATAGTTGTTCAGTGATGAGGCCTTTTTCTGGCTCAACTACAACGTCAATAAACAAATTTGCCGCATTTAGGCTGAAGAGCAACCGGAAGAGGTTCAAGAGGTGCCATTATACCCAGAGAAACCCACGGTTTGGTGCGGTTTATAAGCTGGTGGATTCATCGGTGCATATTTTTTCAAAACTGATGATGGCCGGAACGTAACCGAGAATGGAGCTCGCTATCGCGCCATGATATCGATCTTTATGCTACCCGTAATCTTGACGACACTTGGTTTCAACAGGACGGTGCCACTTGCCATACAGCTGGTCAAACAATGGATCTATTGAGAGGTCATTTCAAAAAGCAACTAATTTCACGTTTTGGACAGTTGAGTTGGCCGCCTAGATCGAGTGATATCAAAGCTTTAGGCATTTTTCTTTGAAGTGAACCAGTTCCGAAGAAGGCCAAGGTGACTTTGTCGGCCAATAAGGTGATGGCAACAGTTTTTTGAGATGCACGCGGTATAATTCACATCGATTACCGTCACAAGGGAAATACAATAAACGGCGAAAATTATGCCAACCTTTTGGACCGAGTTAAGGAGAATTTAAAAAATGACCCCATGTGGCCAGGAAGAACGTTATTTTTCATTAAGATAATGCATGGGTGCACACGTGTGCACTCTCAATGGCAAAAATTGCTCGAATTGGGTCACAATTTGGTACCTCATCCACCAAATTCTCCGGATTGAGCCTCGAGTGACTACATCCTATTTCCAAACCTAAAGCTTGATGGAAAGAGATTCAGCTCCAACGATGAAATTATTGATTAAACAAATACCTATTTTATGGACCTCGAAAAATCCTATTGTTTGAATGGGATGCACAAAAGTGGAGAAACGTTGGACTAGGTGTATTGAGTTAAAAGGAGTTTATGTTGAAAACTAATTGGTTTTGTTGGCAAAAAAACTGTGTTTTATTTAAAAAGTCACGGAATTATGGATATGCCCTCGTAGCATGAAACTCTTTGAATATTATTTTCTTCGTGTTGATCTTAGGATTTCTCTACGATTTTAAACAGCTTCTCAAACTTTTTCTTGTAAAGTTGGCTATTCTCAACAAAGCCTTTTATATTTAAAATTTACAACTTTTCAAATGATTCCCACGGTTTACAGCTCGACTCGGACTCGGACTAGTCAATCAATAATTGAGCCGATAGTTAAACAGTTTACGTTCCAGTTTAATTTGAATGTTATAGATAAACCACCAAGAAAAACTAAATCTTTTCCCAATTAAGTGATTATTTGCCCGACTTCATTATGACCAGCTTACATGAATGATGAGAAAGATCCATGTGAACCGCATAGCGACGAAATTTACAAGATTTACAAAATTTACAACACACCGAAACAGTAGGTGCGGAACAATACGAACGTCAGTCCATTAATGGAGCTGTAATTTGATTTTTGCTGCTCCGGACGGCCGGACAGAAGTTATTAGATACGCCTGGCGGAAATATTTAATGCCTATTTAAGAAACATTAAGCGCGAAGAAGATGCCGACCGGCCCTAAGACGTTAGGACGGACGAACGAACGAACGGTGAAAAGGGCAGCCCTAAATGGTCGTTCGCAACTCAATTTATTTATTTTACTCTTTGTCTGCCATGATATCCACCAATCTGACACAGCTGGCTGGTGGTAAAACGAAATAAACGCCTTTAGAGGCCATCCCAGCAGATACCCATAGCCATTGGTAGTGTGAGCCCTTTCGGTATGTCCGTCCAACGTTAATGTCTTCAATTTGTGCGTCCGTCGGTTCGTGCCCCCATCCATCAGTCCTTAGGCCAGATGAAGAGTTACTGCTCAATTTATCGGTGGTCGTCATTCGTGCGTTCGCTTCGGCTATAACTGATGTTTGTACATTTGAAATGCGACTGCCATTAATCACTCAACACGTTGTACACTGAATGCACGCTACCAAGGCGGTAAGAAACGCACAACACGAACACGCTACACATCATAACTGATGAACAGCTTTACACGAGCCCCTACTAAATGGTTGACGGCTGGTGGTGGTGTTGCTGTTGCTAGACGAACAACATCGCACCACACCGCATCCCGGCATCTCAACTCACACCAGGCGAAATCAAAAGAAAAAGCCAAGTGAATGATGGGATTTGTTGATTCATTTTGGCCCCCAATCTCACTCGAAGGCGAATGCGGACAACGGGCGCGTTGGCCAACGAGTGAACAGATAATTATGACAATGTAAGGAATCAGCATGATGCCGACAAGCGAGCGACCGGCCAGGCCAACCCATCCAACTGATGGTCTGTCTGTCTGTCTGTCTGTCTGTCTTGGCATCCATCCATCGCCCGAGCCCCACCGTGTTGAAGATAAATGAGCGACATTAGTAAAGTTCACAGCGCAAATGACCAAAAGAAAAGAAAATAGCCGGCAAAGAGCTCGTGAACCCAAAACATTCACTTTAAACCGACTGCCTGAGAAACCGGTAACAAAAAACACAAAAAAGTGTCAGTGGCGGTCCAGCATCCGTAATATCTCGTATTTTAGCCCGATGATGTCTATATTTTTACTTAAGCGTTTATGGTGAAAAGTGAGACCAGACTTTAAGGCGAAAACTTGAGCGTTTAACTAACCATTAGCAAGCTACAAAAGATCATCGGGTTATCTTCTACCGTCTGTCTGTCTGCCTGACTGCCTGTCCGTCCAGCTGTCTCTCTTTGATCTTGTGTTTTAACTGAAAACCGCCAGACTGATTGTCTATCTAACCAATCGTCCGTCCCTCCGTTCATCTCAATAAATGTGTGAACGCTAATGTTAAACGGGGTGAAAGAGATCTCATTCATTTTGTGCCACCGCCCCCTCCCCTACTCAGTTCGGCGGTAGACTTACACACGTTTAAATATATGACATTAGTCCGGAAGACTAATGACTAATTATTCCTATAGACTTGTTAATAAATTCCGAAGAAAAGATTGAAAGAGAAAAAGGTTACTTGCCTCAATGTAAAACTTGATCTATGATACGAGTATAAACGGACTCGCTTATTGTAGTCAGACATTGTGGCCAGATCAAAGTGTGGCTAAAACAAAAGGGCTGTCCAACCATAATGCACGATGTTGATTGTTGCCCAACTTGTTGTCTCACAAGCGATTCGCTGACCCAACAATATCGTCAATTTCTATCGATGGTACGGATATTGAACAATCCGAAGCTCTCGTTATTCTGGGCATGAAAATACAATGTGACGCTCGTTGGGCGAGACATGTATTCGAAGTGTCGAAAGAAGCACTCAAGTGCATAGGCTTTTTAAAGCGGTGCATGAAATATTTCACTCCTTCTGATCTTTTCAATATCTATACAACTTACATAAGGCCAAAGATGGAATGCAACTCCCATATTTGGGCAGGTGCTTCAAAATCATCCTTGGAGCTACTTGACCGTGTTCAAAGGAGAGCGATGGTGCTGATAGGTGACAGTAGGGTATCCAACTCTATTGTTTCCCTTGAGCATCGTCGGAATGTGGGTTGCGTGACGCTGTTCTATCGTTACTTTCATGGTGTGTGTTCATCAGACATCCGTCGCCTTATTCCTGACGCATGGATGTTCGGCAGGGATACGCGACTTTCTAGGAATTCACACCCGTTTGTTATCGATTGGCCAGTTGACCGCACTATACACTACAGATCAAATTCGGTTTTCGCTCGTACAGTCCGTATGTGGAATCGACTTCCGGCAAATGTATTTCCCACTGATTGCGACATCCAGAAGTTCAAGACAAGTGTCAATAAACATTATTCCCTCTTTCCCCCCTCCGATCCTTTACTTTCCACTCACCAACGCAATGCACCGCATGTATAGGGGGCATCCCCTGAGTGTTGGTTATTTAAAAAAAAAAATTTCGTGCATTAGTAATTTTTTTGCTCAGCATAATCGCAGCACCTCCACCTCACAGGATTAGCAGAATTGCCGCCCTTGAAAATCCACGAGTGGTTGTTGAAAAGGTGATGCATGAACAAAGGGTGGCTGTTTAGGGCGTAAATGGTGTTTGCTATCCCGAGATGATAACGGGCTTCCTGTGGCCAGAAATTGAGAATACAAGGGCTATATTTCTGGTCTAATAATGAAAATGCTAATATTTATCATCAAAAATGGTTTTATTGTTCTCCAGCATGATTTAAACACTTTTGCATACGCTCAAACCAATTGTCGAAGCACTTTTTCCACCCGATTGAGACACCTCGAAAACATGGTTTTTACACGCTTTAACAGCATTTTCTGGCGAGGAAAATCATTGACCACGCATTTTGTTCTTGATGCGCGCAAATAAAAAGTAGTCATTGGGCGCCAAGTCAGGGCTGTACGGCGGATGACCCATCAAGTCGACGTTTTGGTAGGTCAAAAAGGCGCTGGCTTGAGCCGATGTGTGAGAGCTCGCATTGTCATGGTGCACCATGATTCGTCTTCTCTGGTTCGTTTTTCGAAATTCTCCGAAGACTTCAGGCAAACAAATTGATTAGAATTGATCGTCCTACGTTGCTCAAGCGGAACAGTCGCCACATGACCAGTTGTGCCGAAGAAACAAACGACCATTTGCTTCGAAGTGCTTCTTCCACAAACAACTTTTGTCGGTTTTGGCTCGTCTTCGAAGACCCACACGGTCGATTGCAGTTTTGTTTCGGTCTCATACGCATAGAACCATGATTCGTCACCTGTGACGATCTTATAAACGTCTTTTGAAGCACCGCAATGGTATTTTTTTCAAAAATTCTTTGCACTAATCGACACGAGCCTTTTTTTTGAGCGATTGTCAAATTGTGCGGGATCCAACGAGAAAAAAACCTTTTTTTACGGCCAGGTGTTCATGCAATATCGAATGTATGCTGGTGGAAGAAATAACCAAGGATGCCTCAATCTCACGTTATGTCACATGACGATCTTGTAAGGCGATCCTATAGCATCCTATAGCACTGTGAAAAACTGGTTTAATGAATTCATGAGGTCGTCCATAAACGGCCGTTGTGCCAGAGAACATTGATGCCGTGCGTATTATCAGTTCACGCACGGCATCAATGCTCTCTGGCACAACGGCCGTTTCTAAAAGTCGATTATCGAGTAGCCGAATAATCGACTTTTTGTTGGAAAATTTAAAAAATCGTAATCGACTTTTGTATCAGATTTACATCGAATAATCGACTATTCGTTCGACTTTGCCAGCCTTAGAAAAATGTTTACCCATACTGCTGGGTATACATTTTAAGTTAGTTCAATGGCAAATGCTTGCAACTACCAAAAATATTTGTTTTTATTGTTATTTTAAATTGTTATAAAACGATAAATAAATAAATAATATTTTCAAAAAACGACTTACAACTGTTTTCTTGCAAATATGTAAAAATATTTAAATAAAATTTATATGTGAAAATATTTTCAATAATCGGCATACAACTTTATTGTAAATATGCCAATATTTTCGATAAACAAGTTACGAATATTTTTGTAAATATCTGAAATTTCTTATCACAGTAATCCTCCTTACTGTTTTGTTTGATTAATTGATTAACTGAACTGTAAAATTTCCTTCTGTTTATGGTTTTCAATACATTTCCATTAAAATGTCAATTTTTAACCAGAATAAAAAAACTGTTCAAGTCAAAATGTTCACTTACGCTCAGTGCTTTGGCAGGGGTCGATATTTGCTCACTTGCGTCTGTCCACAGCGAGACCAGGGTAATTAGAAGCGTTATGCACATTTCGTTTGGTTTGGCTTTTTTTCGGCGCATTTGTCACGGCAGGAAATTCAACAAGCAACCGAATCGATTATTTCCATTGTTTGTTTTCGGAATGAGGGAAATTTTGAAAACAAAACTCACGTTCATTGTTTTACAGGGGGGAAGTGTGTGAAGTTTTTTGTTTTGTTAAACAATCGCTTAGCGCAGGTATTTAAATGATATCACTTTGATAAAGTGATTTTCAAATTAATTTGTAAAACAACAAAGCAAGCCCCAGCAATAAACCCCGTGATTCCCGCTGATGCTGGCAACCGAAACGAATCGAAAAAAATTAACACACACCAGAGAAATTCAATTTGAAAACAAAAATTTGTTTTGAAAATAAAATAAAAAAAGCAAAACACACACCACCGAGCAGCACCGATAAATATTTACAACTTCACTTCTGCAGCAAGAAGGAAGCAGGAGCAGTCGCTGAATAAATAAAAAACCAACCGAAAATTGAAAAGAGATGCGATCGAATTACCACGCGAACGGCTGAGATTTCTTTCACGGTGTGTGTTTTTGTATTCCCTCCCTCAAACGATGGCGGGCAACCTTAATTTGTCATTCCGTTTGCAACACCTAGAAGTAGTGATTGGAGACCCTAAAGATCGAATACATTATTCACCTCGTAAAATTCGAAGACGATCTATGCCATGTTCGTCGGTTCCTCGTTCATCGCTCTTTCCGTCCGTCCTTGTGTCTGTTAAAAGCTCGATAGGGTTTAAGCTAATAAACCCAAAATCCTGAAATTCGTCATGACAGTAGCTTATGGTCAAAAGCTATTTAGGATTGTAAATGGGTAAAACCAGACCAAGGGGGGGGGGGGGGTATGTTTCCTTTAAGGGACTAGAAGGAACTCGGGGAAAAGTTGAGCTTAACAGCTCAAAATTTTATGAAGATATTATTTTAATTGATTTTGCGTAATAATGGCTTATTGTAAATGGGTAAAATCGACCCAGACAGAGAAAAAGTTTCCCTTACCCTTAAGTTTCCCTTTAAGGAACTAAAGGAACCTCGGGAAAATGTGTAATTATTTGAGTATGTGCTAAACAAATCAAAATTTTTGAAGATATTAATTAAATTTATTTTGTGTGATAATGGCTTATGGTCATACGTTGTCTCGGATTGTTAATGGGTGAAATCAGCTTAGGGACGAAAAATTCCCTTTAAGGTAATAAAGGGACCTTGGTAAAAGAACATTTCTTCCATTTTTTGCTTACTCGTACTGGTATATACATTTTGTGCAGCAATAGTGTTTAGAATGGGAACAATTAGTTAAGACACTTCTGAATACCCTAAAGAGGTCATAGCTGCTGGACGTTTTGAAGCATATGGCCCAAAAAACGGACCGTATGGTGAAAACAAACGATTAATAGTCAATATGGGTAGCAACTGAAAGCAAATTTCGCAGCGACTAGAAATCGAATTTAAGTTGAAGTATTCGCTGAGATTAGGGTCGGAATCATAGGAATAAGGGGCCCAAAAAACGTACCTTTTGTTAAAAAGAAGGCACAACCGTTAAAAATGGAAGTATGAATTTTTCAAATTTTGCTACGACTTTAGATATGGATTTATTTTGAAGCATTGGCTCCAATTATGGTCGAACTCAGGGGACGAAGGGGCCCAAAAAACGTCTCTTATGTTTAAAAATAAGGCACTACCAGTAAATAGGGACATTTGTATACTCAAATTAAACCAAATTTTGCTACAACTTTAAATGTGGATTTATTCTGAAATTTTGATTGATTTTCGGGTTGGACTAAGTGGCCGAAGGGGCCCTTAGATCGGCCCGTATATTATTTTGAAGCATTGCCTTCAATTATGGTCGAACTCAGGGGACGAAGGGGCCCAAAAAGCGTCCCTTATTTTTAAAAGAAGGTAATACCGTTACATATAAAGCTATGGATACTCAAATTAAAGCAAATTGTCATACAACTTTAAAAATGGATTTATTTTGAAGTTTTGATTGATTTTCGGGTAGGACTAAGTGGCCGAAGGGGCCCTAAAATCGGGCCGTGCGGTGAAAAGAAGACACAAGTCAATATGGGTACCAAATTAAAGCAAATTTTGCTGCGACTACAAACAAGGATTTAGTATGAGTCGGACTCATGGCATAAATAGACCCAAAAAACGTCCCTTATGTTTAAATAAAGGTACTAACGGTACATAGAGACATTTGGATACTAAAATTAAAGCAAATTTTGCTATTACTTCAAAGACAGATTTATTTTGAAGTTTTGGTTGAGGTTAGGGTCGGACTTAGTGGCCCAAAAATCGGCCCGTATGGTGAAAACAAGCCGCAAGTCAATATGGGTCCCAAGTTAAAGCAAATTTTGCTGCGACTACAAACACGGATATATTATGAAGTATCGGCTGAGATTAGGGTCGGACTCATGGGATAAATGGACCCAAAAAACGTTCCTTATGTTTAAATAAAGGTACTAACGGTACATGTAGACATTTGGATACACAAATTAAAGCAAAATTTGTAACAACTTCAAAGATAGATTTCTTTTGAAGTTTTGGTTGAGGTTAGGGTCGGACATAGTGGCCCAAAAAACGGCCCGCATGGTGAAATCAAGCCACAAGTCAATATTAGCATCAAATTAAAGCAATTTTTTTGCGACTGCTAAAACGGACTCAATACTATAAAGTATTGAGGGGTGTTAAAGGCCGGATTTGGGGAATGGAGGGCCCCAAAAAAAAACGCCCATTATGTTTTTAAGAAGAAACTACTGGTACATATGGACATTATGATACCCAAATTAGAGGAAATTTTGCTGCGACTTCAAATACGAATTTATTTTAAAGTTTTTATTGAGGTTCGAGTCGGAATCCGTGGCCGAAAAGGCGTTAAAAACGGCCCTTATGTTTGAAAAAAAGAGACTACCGGTACATATGGACATTATGAAACACAAATTAGAGTAAATTTTGCTGCGACCACAAATTCCGATTTATTTTGAACGCTTGACTTAAATTATGGTCGGACTCAGTGCCAAAGGGGCCTAAAAACGGCCCTTATGTTGGAAAAGTAGGGCCTACCTGTGTATATGATAATATAAGTACTAAAAATAAGTGACGTTTTTGCTACAAATCCAAATATGAACCTCAATCAAAGCTTCAAAAGCTTTGATTGAGGTTCGGTTCGGACGAAATGGCCGAATGGGCCCAAAAAACGTCCCTTTTGTTTGAGAAGAAGGGACTACCGGTATATATGATTATATGAATACTAAAAACAAGTGCCGGTCTAACTATGAATCTAAATATGGATTTATTTTAAAGTTTTGACTAAGATACGGGTCGGACTCGCAGGCCGAAGGGCCCAAAAAACGGAACTAATGTTTAAAAAACGGACCTAATTAAAATAAATTTTGCTACGACTTTAAATATGGATTTGTTCAAAGTTGTGATTGAGGTTAGGGTAGTACTAAGGCCAAAGGGTCCCAAAAACGGACCATTTGTTTGATAAGAAGCCACTACCAGTGTATATGGTTATATAATTACTGAAAATAAGTGCCGGTCACACTTGGAATCCAAATATGTACCTAATTTGCAGGCCTTAGGGGCCTACAAAAAAGGTCTTTCTGTAAAAAAGGGCCTACAGGTTTTGAAGTTTTTACAGAGATATAGGTCGGACTCCCAGGCCGAAGGGGCCTACAAAAAAGGTATTTCTGTAAGAAGGGGCCTTCTGGGCATATGAGTACCCAAATGAAAGCAAATTTTTGAAACAGGAATTACAAATTTAATTGCGGTTACAAAAATGGATTTATTTTGAAGTTTTAGCTGAGATTAAGATCGGATGGGACGAAAGGGCCCAAAAAACGGTCTTTATGCATGAATGTGGGTACTCAACTTAAAACAAATTGTGCTACTACTTCATATAAAAAAGATTTTGAAGTTTTTTATATTTAAGTCGAACTAATGGGCCAAATGGGCCCAAAAAAATGGCCGTTATGATGAGAAAATGGGACTACCGGTAAATTAAGCTATTTAGGTACACAAGTTAAATCAAATTTTGCAAGAAATCCGAATATAAATTAATTTTAATCTTTTGACTAAGGTAAGGGTCCGACTGAGGGTCTCACAAAACGGCCCTGATGTTCAGAAAAAGTGTCGTAATCACATTAAAACAATTTTTGCTACTAGACCGAATACGGATTTATTTTAGTATTTGCCTGAGTTTAGGGCCGAAGCGGTCCTCAAAACGACCCGTGTGTTCAAAAGAAGGGTCTACCAGGGAACAATTGACACATGGTTACTCAAATTAAACTTTTAATCCACAAAAAATGGACGGACTCATGGGCCCAAAAAAGGACCTTATATTTAAAATAGGGAACCACTGCCATATTTATAAGTATGAGTATACGTACTAAGGCTTAAAATGGTTTTACTAGATTTGAAAAACTTAGCTGAAATTAAGGGCACCTAAAGGGCCCAAAAATCCCGCCACTTTAATCCTTCGTGTAGGATATATAAGATTCGTTCTGCTCTAACATAACGACGTTCTTACTTGTCGCTATGGACAATTTTCATTATTTTGCATATCAACAATCACGGCAGCAGGGGCAGCAGCAAACTATCAGATAATGTCAGGGCATGCTTGCCAATATAAAGTTGTATGAATAGCCCAGCCGTGCAGCAGCCATGCGTCTGTCCTTTCGTCCGTCCACTGCAAGTCTCTAGGCAGCGATTGTTGGGACTTTTTGTCGTGTTGTTGTTGCTCTTATGAAATGCGACCGACTCGCCCGGGCTATAATATGGCTGACATGAGCCGATTAAGAATTTTTCCAAAGCATTGAATTTCAATGGCAAAATGTCATAAGACCAATAATATGAGCCATTCAAGAAGGAGCAGCAGCTACAGCAACAACAACAAACGCAAATATCGTCATATAATTACGTGTCACTTAAGGTAGGTGCCAGTGGTTCGTATTACAAAAACATACATATTAAACTCGGAACGAAATGAAGTAGAAATACAAAAAACAAAAAACAATTTTGAGAAAAAACACATCCAAATCAAGCGTATTTAAAAACCCTTTTGCTCTTCCAGAATTTAAGCTGGAAATCCAACACTCGCTGCTCCACAGGCCGAAGAAGTTTGGTTTTATTTCATTCGATACGATACGATATGTAAAGAAGAAGACAACCAACAGCAAAACGATAATGTTTAATCAATTGGGTGGAAAATCTTTTAAAGTTTATTTCATTCAAGCGTGCCTTGAGTTTAAAGAAAGGAGATGAAGAGGATCGCCAGTAAAGAAATAACCACAAAGCTATCGGAAACCCTTAAAAAATACAGGGTTAAACCCAAACATTTTATTCACGTGTTCTTTTTCCTCTGACTTTGTTGATCGATTTTTTTTTTCATTCAAATTTCACTTGATTACCCTGTTTAATTTTTGTCATCCTGTTTTTTTATGACATCTCTAAAGTGTGCTAAAGATTAAGTAAATTGATATGTTAGCACCGATTTTTGATCACATTTTTTTTTGTCGGTCACAACTTTAACCTTGAATCAATGTTATTGATTTTTTCGGTTAGTTTTTGTCCACATTCCCCCCTGCGGCCATGTGGCATGTTGTTGTCCCTTTAGCAGAAATACAAAAAAAAAACGAAAGCAAAATACGGTGAAAGATTTAAGGCTACTAATTAGTATTTAAAAAAGTATTTGGAACGCTCTACTGCATGTGAGGCCAAGAATTCTTGTGAAACTACTGAAATATTGTCTTCAACTTTTTTTTTGGTGGCAAATTTCGGAGTAGTAGCTCAATAAGTAGTGATTGATAAGTTCCAATTTCTCGTGAAATCGGAGTTTTGAAACTAAGATTTAATAAAAGCGCAAAATCTTTTTCATAGGAAATTAACAGCTTCGCAGCAAAAATTCATGAAAGTATTTTCTAATGACCCTATTTTCAATAATTTTTATTCTGTGTGAGCCTAGAAGTAGAAAAATGCAGAATAAGGTTTTTCCTATCCTTTTTACCTTCTATATGTGACGCGCAAAATAGAAAGGGACCTGAGGTTAAAAACCAGTTTTGTTCTGGAGGGCCATTTTAAAGATTCTCGTCGACTTGACTTTCATAAAACGCGCATATCTCTGGGAGGGAACACTTTTGGGGCATGGGATCGGTCTCATTCGATGCTCAGATGTTGTCCACATCAAAAAAAGAATGCAAAATGAAAAAAAATGTTGTCACATATTTATATCTGGCCTAGGCAACACTAAGTGTTACCATCTGGCTTTTCCATTGGAAGGTTTGACATTTTTTTTAGCATAAACGTACTCAGAACGATTTCACTGACGACCATCATTTGTGTTGTTTACAGTAACTTGAAAAAATCGATTTGGCAAAAAAATTGAATTAACTCGTGAACATTTTCGTGCGATCATTTTTTACAACTTTCAACGTGGATTATGACGACAAGAGTGCATCGATGAACTTATGTCTTTTATGAAGCACCATCCTATAGCACTGTGAAAAACTGGTTTAATGAATTCAATCATGGCCGACGCTCGCTCAAAGACGAAGGTCGTCCAAAAACGGCCGTGGTGCCAGAGACCCCGTGAAATTTTTGTACCCGTCCTAATTTGACTCCTACACACTCTGACTGATGATACAAAATTTACACCACTGATGCGCTCGATATCATCATCTAGGGCCAAAGAACGACTAGGGCAATCAGGCATTGGTAGTTAGTTTTTTTTTTTTGAGTAAGAGCAGGCAGAATTGTTCCTTGGACATACCAGTCGGCGCTTGAGTGATTAATTTAGGAACTCTAGACTTTTCATTGTCTTCGAAACGGTTTCACTATTTCAAAGAGTTCTGCTCCCATATTTTTTAACCCAGAGCGCGTAGTTCCTAAAGGCTTGGACTTTTAAAAATTCGCTGTTTGCAATTCTCGAATTCCAGGCACCTTCTCTCTCGTTTCCTCTTACTCCGTGATGACCAGACACCCATATGATGGGAAGTGTGCCATTGTTCAAAGCCATTGGTATTTCCAAAATGTTTAAATACACTTTAAATAGTCACAACATTTCATTTCGATAAAAACGTTATTTAATAACATCTGAGACGACCTTTTTCATTGTCAAATGCGACTGTAAATGGTCTTAAAAATTGCAAATATTAACCTCAGTCAATTTTTTTAACACGTATTGAGTTCATGAAGTTAAACTCTTAGATACGACACAGAATTTGAAACATCTAAATGTCATTTTAAATAACCTGACTTTATTATGCAGGAAAAAGTTAAATGTAAGTTTTTCCTATCACATTGCAAATGAAAAATTATTTGTATCCTTGAATATCTGGAATATCACCCTATCATTTATTATCTTAAACAAATTTTATTATAACTTTAAAAAGATATAGAATTTTTTTAAAAATGTATTTTCCGACTTGAGTAAATAGTCACAACACTTGGCATTACTATTGAATAAGACATAGGATTTTAATGATTTTAGTTTTAATGAAAAGAACAGAATGTTTATTTTAAATTGTTGCCAAAAAATTACCTTAAAGCAGTTTCCTAAACAATTATAAAATTAAAATAGATCTTTGTCCTAAATTGTTGCAAAATTAAGTAAAATTTTCCGCAAAGCAGTCATTTTACTTAGCACAACTTTTAAATAAGCCATAGGATTTTAATGATTTTAGTGTCATTGTAAAGAACAAGATGCTTATTTTAAATTGTTGGCAAAAAATTACCTTAAAGCAATTTCTTAAACAATACTAGAATTAAAATAGGCCTTTGTCCTAAAATGTCATCAAAAAACTTCTATTTTAGTAAAAGTTAGTTAAATTTCCGCAAACTAGTCATTTTACTTAGCATAACTTCTGTATGCGACAAAGGATTTTAATGATTTTAGTACTATCGTATAGGACTGGATGTTTATTTAAAACTGGTGTCAAAAAAAAATCCTCAAAGCTGTTTCTTTAAAGATATTAAAAATAAAATGTACCTTTATTCTAAAATGTAGCAAAAAACGTATATTTTAGGCAAAAGTTAGTAAAATGTTCCGCAAACTACTCATTTCACCTAGCATAACTTTTGAATGCGACAACGGATTTTAATGATTTTAGTGTCGTTATAAAGCACATGATGTTTATTTTAAATTGTAGGCAAAAAATTAGTTTAAAGACTTTTCTTTAAAGATACTAGAATTGAAATAGACCTTCGTCATTAAATATCGCAAAAAACGTTCATTTTATAAAAATTAAATAAAACTTTCCACAATTTTTTTAAATAAAAACAATTTTGTAAGAAGAATGAGGACGTTAAGTGTGTCAAGAATACGTATTCTTTTTATTTTAAGTCACTATCGTTAATTTTTTTAAAGACAAATTTTATAAAAGCTTTAAAAAGGTATAGCAATTTTATAAATTTATTTTCGGGTAAGTTTAAAAAACTTGCCATAAAACTTGGAATAACTTTTGAATAAGACAAGAATTTAAATGATTTTAGTTTCATTGTAAAGGAGAGGATGTTTTTTTAAAATTGTTGGTAAAAAATTATGTCAAAAATGTTTCTTTAACAATAATTAAATTAATATAAACAAAATGTTGCAAAAAAACGTATATTTTAGGCAAAAGTTAGTAAAATTTTCCGCAAAGTAGCATAACTTTTGAATGTCATAAATGATGTTAATGATTTTAATATCATTGTAAAGCACTGGATGTTTATTTTTAACTGTAGGCAAAAAATTGCATAAAAGATGTTTCTCTAACAATAATAAAATTGAATTAGACCTTTGTCCAAAAATTTAGCAAAAAACGGGTTTTTTTAGGCAAAATTAAGTTAAAATTTTCCGCTAAGTGGTCATTTCACAAATCATAACTTTTGAATGCGACAAAGGATTTTGATGATTTTAGTATAATTGTAAAGCAGTGGATGTTTACTTTAAGTTGTATGCAAAAAATGTGTTTAAAGTCGTTTCTTTAAAGGTAATAGAATTAAAATAGACCTTTGTCCTCAAATGTCGCAAAAAAGGTTTGTTTTAGGCAAAATTAAATAAATACTTTTACAATTTGTTCAAAATAGAAATGTTTTCTTAAACCATTGTTGTAACTGAATAGTGGCAAACAAGTTGGAAAATATGGACGTAAAATAAGTCAAGAATAGGTATTCTTTTAATTTCAAATCGCTATTATCGCTCTGGAATTCTGCGTGCTGTGGAAACTTTGCCAACAGATTTGTATCGGGAACACAACATTTATAAAACAACATTATAAATATTATGAATAATTTTGCTGTTAAACAATATTGACTATTATTTCTTATTAAATCCCACCTCCTTTTAATTGTTTCAAAACTCTCAAGACAACAGTAGCCCAAAGACAAATTACTATTTTATCGTGTACTATATAACCTAACTGATTAGGCGTCTTTGTAACGCAGCACGCCATTTAAATTCAAATCCATTTGAGGCTTTTGCTTCAACGAGGCGGCACCTTTTCAATTTGATTACTTCAGTCAGAAAACGAAAAAAGTGTTTGTGCAATCAAAACGACAGCATGACAATGATACAGTAGCGATGGTGGCGGCGGCAATTCACACGCATCCATCATTGTCATGGTCGGTCCCTCGGTCGGTCGGTCATCATCATCATCACACGCTAGCTGATGAGTTCTGCGGCCAGTGTGTCCAGTGTTCAAAACATCAGAAAGAAGAAGTACTGCCCACATTCATAATAAAAATCACAATCACAATGAAAACAAACACTTTATATCAAAAGACATATTGTTTTATTGCGTGCTTGCTTGTCTTTTTCATGTTTTCGGACAAATGTAAGAAATAAAGAAGAGAATAGCCGCTACCACGAGCCATAAGTAGCAATTTAATAAAACATTTAGACATACTCACATTACGAGTACGATTGTGTACGCATAAGTAACCTCCAATCGTGTGGAAGTTTATGAATGACCAGCTGAACGAGCAGCGAGCAGCCATCACCAGCAGCCGTTGCCAAGATTCACCAGTTCTCTATAGTCCGGTACTCCGGATACTTGAAAGTAATGAAAACGAGTACTTACATCACTTATCCCCCCACCCTGGCGTACTTGCGTTCGCAAACATGAATGAATCACTTGAAAACTTGGCAAAGAAATCGCAAAAAAATAAATACCCCGAAATGTTTATAGCAGATAAATGAGGTGAATGATTTATCAATATAGCAATTTTCGACTCGTTTTTTTCGTTCGTTTTCCCTCCAACAACCTCATCATAATGCCCTAGTGTTCAGCATTCGAGTAGTTTTTACTCGTATGTATGGGTTTCCCCTGAGATACAAGAGTCTACCGCGTTTTAGTAAAAGATTCAAGTGTTTGGGATTGAATATTTGTTAGACTCAAGTGGCCATCCGACAAAGAAAATCAATTACAAAATGATATTATCTGAAGACAGTGGGACGAAATGGCATATTTATGCCACACCGTGTATTGAAACCTAATACACAGAAAAAAATGACGTTTGTGAAAATCTTGAAATATTTTAGCTAAACAAACTTTTCGTACGAAATATGAAAACAAATCTTATAAATTGCAGCCTGATTTTTAGGATTTTATTATTTTGTAAGAACATTATTCATATTTCATATACGAGGGGTGCTATATATATTTCTGGCGCCATCTGACATTTCCATTGGAAAGTTTGACATTTTTTAGCTTAAACGTACTCAGAACGTTTTGACGTACGACCATCTTTTGTGTTTTTTAGAGTGACTTGAAAAAAACAATTTGGCAAAAAATGGAATTGACTCGTGAACATTTTCGTGCGATAATTTTTCACAACTTTCGACGTGGATTATCAAGACAAGAGTGCATCGATGAACTTGAATCTTTGTATGGCGATGAAGCACCATCCTAAAGCACGTTTTGACGTACGACCATCTTTTGTGTTGTTTAGAGTGACTTGAAAAAAACAATTTGGCAAAAAAAATGGAATTGACTCGTGAACATTTTCGTGCGATCATTTTTCACAACTTTCGACGTGCATCGATATACTTAAATCTATGGCGATGAAGCACCATCCTATAGCACTGTGAAAAACTGGTTTAACGAATTCAATCGTGGCCGACGCTCGCTTAAAGACGAAGGTCGTCCAAAAACGGCCGTTGTACCAAAGAACATCAATGCCGTGCGTGAACTGATAATGCAAGATCGTCATGTGACATACCGTGAGATAGAGCCATCCTTGGCATTTCTTCCACCAGCAAACATTCGATATTGCATGAACACCTAAAAAAGATTTCTTTTCGTTGGATCCCGCACAATTTGACAATCGCTTAAAAAAAAGGCTCGTGTCGATTGGTGCAAAGAAATATTGAAAAAATACGATCGCGGCGCTTCAAAAGACGTTTATAAGATCGTCACAGGTGACGAATCATGGATCTATGCGTATGAGCCCGAAACAAAACAGCTATTGAGTGTGTGGGTCTTCGAAGACGAGCCAAATCCAACGAAAGTTGTTCGTGGAAGAAGCACTTTGAGGCAAATTGTCGCCTGTCTCTTCGGCAAAACTGGTCATGTGGCGACTGTTCCTCTTGAGCAACGTAGGAGGTCAGTTCTGAGTGGTACACCACAATTTGTTTGCCTGAAGTCTTCGGAGAAATTCGAAAAACGAACAAGAGAAGACGAATCATTGTGCACCATCACAATGCGAGCTCTCACACATCGGCTCAAACCAGCGCCTTTTTGACCGGCCAAAACGTCGAATTGATGGGTCATCCGCCGTACAGATCTGACTTAGCACCCAATGACTTCTTTTTATTCCCGCACTTCAAGAAAAAAATGCGTGGTAAACGATTTTTGCCGCCAGAAGATGCTGTTGAAGCATTCAAAAACCATGTTTTGGAGTTGTCTCAATCGGAGTGGAAAAAGTTCTTCGACAATTGGTTTGAGCGCATGCAAAAGTGTATAAATCATGCTGGAGAATACTTTGAAAAACAATAAAACAATTTTTGATGATAAATATTTGCATTTTCATTATTAGGCCAGAAATGTATATGTGACAGCGGATTTTTTTTGATGTGGAGAACATCTGAGCATCGAATGAGACTGATCCCATGCCCCAAAAGTGTTCCCTTCCAGAGATATGCGCCAACACGCTCAGTGATGGTACACCAAAGATACACGTTTTTAATCTTTAAAATGCCTCTCCTGAACAAAACTGGTTTTTACCCTTAGGTCCCTTTCTATTTTGCGCGTCACATATAGCAGCCCTTGTATAACATTTTATTCGTATACTGTTTATTTTACCATTTATCCGGTCTTCTATCAATATTATGACTTGAACAGTATCTAGTCTTAATCGAGACATTTTGTTTTTTCTTTTCAGAATCAACTTTAAAAAACAATGGTGAAATGTGTAGGTTTTTAAAAGCGCCTAGGTTTTTCTGCAGCAGTCTCTGCAAAGACTACTTGGCCTCAAATCAAATAACTTATACTGAAGTCTCATTTAATTAAATGAGAATTACCCATTTCACCTATATTCTTCGAAATCTTCAAAGAGTAATCTACAAAGCAAAGCTTCATATCCACTAGAGATGCAAAAGCGCAAAAAGTGTGCGCATTTTTATGCGCACATTTATAAATCCACATGTAAGTACATATAAAGATACAGCGTTTTCAAGTTTTAGGTATGCTATTTTGTAAAAATTATGAAAACAATTCATACAAATTAAGAACGTTTTCATAAAACATATAAGGCAAAATTTACGAAATTTATACGAAAATGTTCCTAAAAATTATGAATAAAATGTGGTTTGGTTACTACAAAGAATTTTTTTGTTGTCATCGCCAAATATTAGTAACAAGTACTCATAATTGGTCGATTGTCATAACCACCATTTGTAGTAATCAATAGTTTTAGTGAATTCGGTTGATATAACCGACTTATCGTCGGTATGAATCGTAATATTGTTGTAGCTACCAACTTATGGTAAGTCGGACCATGTAACCATTAATGCAATGGAATGTTGTTGATTGAGATAGAAAATATGTTATCCAACCGAATATATATTCAGTTCGGACCGATTTTTAACTGGTTTTTCTCTCTGTGTGTGTTGTATAAAGGGTGTTTTTTTCGGACGTGCGTTTTCAAGAATAAGTAAAACCCATACGCGCAAAAGTACCCAATAGTGTTCCCTCCCAGAGGTATCCGCGTTTTATGAAAGTGATGGTACACCAAAGATACACGTATTTAAATCTTTAAAATGACTCTCCTGAATAAAACTGGTTTTTACCCTTAGGTTCCTTTCTATTTTGCGCGTCACATATAGTTTTATGTTACTGCCAAGAACTTAACTTTATTGTAAAGATAAGGGTTTGCCATTATGTTTTTAAAATGATTACTGGCTAGTGGACGCCGCGGCTGGCTGGAATAAATTCCATCCGATTGGCCCAATTTTCGACCACTTTTCGTAGCAATTGGGCCGTATGTCAGCAAGAACGCGCCGAATACTCTCTACCAAGGCATCAGTCGTGTCGGGCTTATCTGCGTAGATAAGCGACTTTGCATAACCCCACAAATTACTTTAATAAATTGATTGTTTCGCTGGCTGTATGGCATGTAAAGTCGTCTTGTTGGAACCAAAGGGTGTCCACTTCAGCATCCTCCAATTCTGGCACGAAAAAGTCATTAATCATGGCTCAAAGCGTTCCCCATTGAATGTAACATTATGGCCAGCTTCATTTTTGAAGAAATATGAACCAATGATTCCCTCTGCCCATAGAGCACACCAAACTGTGACTTTTTGAGGATGTAACAGCGTCTCATCAATGGCTTGTGGATTTTAGGTACTCCAATTGCGACAATTTTGGTTATTAACGTACCCATTCAACCAAAAGTGAGCTGCATCGCTGAACAAAATTTTCTTGTAAAAAATAGGATCAGTGGCCATCTATTCATTATGAAATGGCAAACCACCCTGAGCATAAATCAAGCGACAGCTGTCAAAATGACCAACTCCGAAATAAGTGTGGCCAGATTAAAACCCACACTTCTAAAAAAAACCCAATACACTGAGAAGAAAAATAACCTTATATAAACATGATTTGAAGTCTACGTTATTTAAGTTTAATTTGAACATTTTGTTGTTGACTGGTATTTAACAACAATAATAATAGTTAATTTAACTATTCTATGGTTGAATTTTTTAAACCGTGAAAATTGTTAATTTTAAAATAATTATTGTTGTTTAAACAGTGCAATGAGTTTTTAACCATTGAAGATTTTACAGCTAGCACTTGCATTTGGTGCGAGATCAATTGTCTTATGATTTTTCTAACAATTACAAACGTTCAGAGCAGAGGAAGAAAGGAAAATGGTGGGTATAAGACAGTCGCATTCGTTGCAACTTTGTGTAACTTAATTCTGAACTTCGTATAACACAAATCAGATCAAAAACTTCGATACAACAGAGCCAAATATTCTTTAAATTTTTGTTTATGTCGTACATTTTTCTGTCTCTCTCTCTCTCTCTTTCTCTCTCTCTCTCTCTCTCTCTCTCTCTCTCTCTCTCTCTCCTAAAAACCCAACCTTATATAATGTTAACTTAACTATTTTGTATGTATATTTGACCTTATATATCGTTATTTTGTCTTCGTTATCAAACACTTAGCATGAAAAATTTAACCAGACACATGGTTAAAAAATTCATTGTATTTTCGGCTCAGCGTACATAGTTTTGGCCTTTGTGGCTTTGAATTGAACTGCATTAATTAATAAATAACTAAAAGTAGGAACACCTGTTTTTGTCTAAAACCTGTATCTTCTTTATGATCATCTGCACAAATGTATAACAAATAAAAGTGTTCCTTAGAATGACGACAAATTTGCTTATGAAAACATTTCATACACATTAAGAACGTTTTCATAAAACATATAAAGCTAAAATTACGAAATTAATACGAAAATGTTCCTAAAAATTACGAATAAAATGTGGTTTGGTTACTATAAAGATTTTTTTGTTGTCATCGCCAAATATAAGTAACAAGTACTCATAATTGGTCGATTGTCATAACTACCATGTGTAGCATTTGAAAACATCGTAAAACTAAAATTTAGAAAATTAATTTAAAGAATCCTACACTTATTGTTAGAAGTGACTATGGTCTTGATAAACTTTATATCCAAATTTTTCAATACGACATTACTTTTAAAATTTCGGTAACTGTTTCTATTTTGATTTCATTCAGCATCGTGAGATCCCAAGCAAGAAATTTGTTTGTTAAGCGGCTATGCATTTAACGACAGGTAGTTTCGCATTAAACGCGAACTGCCGGCAGTATAGTTTTCCATCGAACACAATGCAAATCCATGGAACTCATACTAGAAACATGCATGAACACACTCTGGTTTACAATACATTCATTTAGTCATTGTACCAGTACCACTGTCCCGAATAGTGTAAACAATGAAATGAAACGAGACGAGATTGCTTGCTCTTCGAATGAATGTTGTATGGTTCTCTGCTCTCTTAACTACTCTATTCGTCTCAATTCTGTTAAGAGAACACAATATTGTTCTCAATAAATATTCGAGACTGTAAAAGGCATTTGAATACATAAGAAGTCTTTGAATGGTATACGGTAAATTATGAATGGTTGTGGGTATTTAAGAAATCAACAAGGGTTAGCAAGGTGTAAACAAAAAAATATATAAATTATTCTTCTTAAATAAGTTTAACTGAGAAAAAAAATGGAAATTGATGAAGTAAATAATTATTATGAAGAAATAATTAATATTATTATTAATATTTAAAAATATTTTAGCTTTCAAATCAATTTTTTTTTGTAAGTAAATAATAATAAATATAGTCTGAACATTTGTTTTTTACTAAATCTGTAACATTTGTTTTATTTGCAATAACTTAAATTTGATGAAACTATTTTTATACGATGATAACTAACTTGCTGTTTAATTTAACTCCAATTCTTCACACGAAGAGCATGAAATTCATTTAATTGTCGCCCTATTCTACATTCCAGAGAAATCAAAGCAAAAACATCATTTGCTACGCTCATCATATGTTACGCTCATGGAAATAGATTTTTTCTCAAATAGTCTTATTAATACATCTCAGTATTCGAGTAGTTGTGGTTGTCTCTAAAGACCTTTTACCCGATCACCTTACAACTCGTTCATACCCGAACTCTGTCGTCTCGGTACCATTCTGTTTCATTCCCGATGCTACTTGCTAAGAGGAATGGTTGTGTGTAACATACTCTTATCGCTAGAATGAGCACATTTACGCTTTTGTAAACAAAAGAATGTGTTCGGGTGTGTGAAAACGATGTTCATGCAGGGTTTTAACTCATACACCCACACACATACGTACAGTGCAAGAAATTTATTTTATTTCTGTTGTTGTTTCCATTTATTAAATATCGTTTCAATCTCTGACAAATATTGGTGCTACTCGTAAAATTCATATACCAATTTTTTGCTTCGTTGACTTTTTTTATGTGCACTTAACTTTATCTTACCAAACTCACACTCTTTTGGAATTAGTCTGTGCAAATTTTAGCCGTTTTCAGACCACTGTCCCGTGTACGAGTATATTGTCAAAAACAACAACAACAAATAACTACTGTAAAATTGACTGGGGTCTTTTCAATGTATATTGAATGACCTATTCAAAATAATCGAATTGAACCCCTCGCCAAACCAACAAAACACTTTAGGTATATGTGATAACAACCGAAAGTAGAGAGTCCCTTCCGTCGTCTGGTTGTCTTTCCACCTCAAGTACCTTAAATGAAAATTGTATTATGGCGGGCTTCCTGAGTACCCGAATACTCAATCAACTACCGTATTTTTTACTTTTTTGTTAAAAGTTAAACTTCAAGAGCTGAAGTTTTGAGGCCGAAACGAATTAACACACAAGTATAAACGGATATGGATGTTGTTTGGTTGTTCAGGCAATGCTTCCACCAGTGAATATGACAAGTGTTTCCAACACCAGCCAAATGTAGAAAAAAAGGCCAAAACGGTTAAAGGCCTTTAGGGAATTAACACACTTTGCAAGAAATAAACACAGTCCGGTCCCTTGCCTCAACTCCCCTCCCCACCGTTTATTTAGATTTTGGATAAAATTTAAAGCAGTTCAAGTTGACACAAATTTGTAACAGAAATTTTAAATTCAATAGAGTTTTAGGGCGGTGTAACACACACACACTCACGCCCGAAGGGGGAGGGTTTCTAGACAAATTTTGTTTGAAATCATTTATTCAAATGCCAGCAAAACAAAATACGTTACAAATGGAGCGCGAAAAATTAAATAAACAATTGTTGTTTTGGCTGCTGTCGTTGTTGTTTTCCCTGTTGTCAACATTTCCGGAGTCGGGGCCCTTTTTTCTGGCGTTCGTGTGTGTTTATGTGGAAACATTTTCATTTTGACATTTGCCCGAGTCTAAGGGATGAAATGATGTTTGTCACATTTTGTCCCGGTCGTTTGTATTGCTCGTTTAGTGATTATATTCAAATAGCATCGCAACAGCGACGCCGGGACTCTTACGCTCTCTGTTGACAATTTCTGCTTGATTTTCCAAATACTTTTGTACGAGTATTCAAACTGTTGTTGTTCGTCCTTTTGTATTGGCAAAGGATGCAAAGGTGGCCCATTTGTTGAAAATTCATCGATATGTATTTGCCCAATTTCAAGTTCATTAAGTACTTTTGCCCGTGCAGGGTTGGATTTCAGTATTTTAGGCTTTTAAATAAATATTTACTGAAGCTATTTGGAAATTTGTTTATATCAACTTTGCCTTTTGTTTTGTATTTTAGGCATATTAAAGCAATTGTTAGTAAAATACTCGTACTTTTAGAACGCAGTGAAATTGAAGCGCTTAAATCGAATGAGAACATAATTCAATATGGGGTACTTGGAGAGGAAAACCATACTAAAGTAAGGACTACAAAGGAGGGCTTTAAAATTTAATAAATTTAAATTTAAAGGCATTTTGAAAATAAAAGACATTTGAGATGGCCTAGCAGCTCGATATCGAACTACTTTAACCGTCGTAGATTCCGAAAACGATTAGGCGGATGAGTTCAAGACATCAGACATGCATGTAAGGACCTATACCCTATCGTTATACAATAAGCCAGTGCACAGCTTGTGGTGCGCTCTGGTTGGATAGTTCCATTTTCTCCCATTTTTCATAGAAAAAATTGTTAATCCCATTTTTGACCGAAAAATTGCTGAGCACATTTTTCAGAGTAAAATTGCTCAGCCCATTTTCACAAAAAATTGCCTAGACCATTTTTTATAAAAAATTGTTAAGCCCATTTTTTATAAAAAAAATTTCTAAGCCCATTTTTCATAGAAATTGCTAAGCCCATTTTTCATAGAAAAGTTGCTAAGCCCATTTTCATAGAAAAGTTGCTAAGTCCATTTTTTATAGAAAAATTGCTAAGCCCATTTTTTATAGAAAAAATGCTGATCCCATTTTTCATAAAAAAATTGCTTAGCTGCACTGAGCCCATTTTTCATAGGAAAATTGCACTGAGCACATTTTTCATAGAAAATTTGCACTGAGCACATTTTTCATAGAAAATTTGCACTGAGCACATTTTTCATTGAAAAATTGCTCAGCTGCACTAAGCACATTTGTCATAGAAAAATTGCTCAGCTGCACTGAGCACATTTGTCATAGAAAAATTGCTCAGGTGCATAGAAAAATTGCCCAGCTGCCCTGAGCCCATTTTTAATAGAAAAATGGCTCAGTTGCCCTGAGCCCATTTTTCATAGAAAAATTGCTCAGCTGCACTGAGCACATTTTTCATAGAAAAATTGTTCAAAAAAATTGGTTTGTGAATTTTATCAAATAATGATATTTATTTAATGAAAACAACAACAAAGTTCGTAAAAATTATTAGTTCGTAAAATTAAAGTTCTTAAAAATTATATCTATGTAATGCGCGGGATTTTTATTGTGTTCGGTGGAAAACTCTACTGCTGGCAGTTCTCGTTAAATGCGAAACTGTCTGCCCTTAAGTATATAGCAGCTGAACTTAGGTGCAGCACGTTCATTGCTTGGAGTAAAGTGGCCCTCTATGCTATGATGGTAAAGTGGCGCTCATCGAAATTGTGAACACCTCTGCTTGTTACTTTTTTGAAAAAATTGTACAACCTTTTTATGTAAGTATGTGGATTTTTCATCGCCTTATAACGAAAATACAGTCAATAAATAGAAATTATATTTGAAATACTGCGTACAAATATTTTAGTCAATATATGAAATATTTTTTCAAACGATTCCTAATTTTATTTTTTTATTTGGAATAATTGAATTTTTTTATTGTACTTAATTTTTTTTTCCTGTGTAAAGTTTGGCTTGTCGATTTAAACGACGTTTTGGGTTGTTGAAGCTGATTTTAAAATAAGAGTTTCAGGTTTGGTTCTTTACAAGAAATTTTGATTAAAAATGTGATTTTTTTGTTTTTGGTATTAAAAAAAAGATTTTCTGGTTCTGTTCCTCACAAGAAAATGGGAAAAGTGGGATTTTTTCTTCGGGTTGGCAAATTTCTGAGCCTTCTTGTTTTAATGGTTGGTGTGCACGACTATCATGCTTCTAAGTCTAGCTTTAACTCCGGGTAGGAACATCAGGAGAAATAGTTCAGCGGAGGCTTACCATATCTTAAATGCCGGCGACCTTATGATAAAGAGATTAATCTCTAAGCTTCTCTATGAAATGCTTCAGCGTTTCTGGGGCGACAGCAAACAGTAGTTGAGTATATAAAATATAAGGTGGTCAATCTAAAGGTAATTTTTTCAATAGGATTTTGTTCCACAGATTACGTGTTAGCTAGTTAAACGTTTTTTTTTCTTTCCAATATTGTTTTCCATTTCATCATGGCAACACTTTCACCACGAAAACCACAGTTGCGGTTTATGGTTGATGGAATCTACGGTCCATATTTTTTCAAAAATGCTGATGGTCGGAACTTATCCGTGAATGGTGCTTGGTACGCGCCATAATATCGGGCTTTTTGCTAACTGAAATTGAAGCCCGTAATCTTGACGACGTTTGGTTTCAACAGACCGGTGGCACTGCTCAAACAATGGATCTATTGGGAGGTCATTTCGAAGAGCAGCTACTTTTACGTTTTGGACCGGTGAGTTGGCCTTCTTGTTCGTGTGATATCACACCTTTAGCCTGTTTTCTTTGGGGCTACGTAAAGTCCCAAGTCTATGCTGACAAACCAGCAACAATTCAGGTTTTGGAAACCAACATTACGCTTGTTTTTAAAGCTATACCGATCGTAATGCTTGAACGAGTCATCCAAAATTGTACCCTCAGAATGGACACCCTGAAGCATAGTTGTGGCTACCATTTAAAGGAAATTTTATTTAAAAAATAAATGGCATAAAATGGCCTTTTGAATGAATGGTAAAGATTCCACACTTGATTTGAAGTTTTGTATTTTTTTGTTATTATGAAAAACTACCTCTAGGTTGATCACCCGATAAATCGTACACAGTTCACTGTTTTAAGAGAAGTTCCCCGTTTGTCCCTTAATGAAATGCTGAGGAAAATTTTTAAATAAATGCAGGTTCCAATCAAATCTTAAAGAATAACTTATCAACTGATTCCCATTTTACTTATTTAAAACAAATCCAATGTTAAGCTTCTTCTTAAAGAAATCAAAAAAAGAAGCTTATTTTCCCATTTCACCGGCGAACCATGAGAAAAACTTCAAGTGTTTTGTGGGTTCATTTGTAGAAATCTCATCAATATACACTTCTGGCCCTCCCCCTGCCCTTTCAACCACAATTATTGAAGATATACCCATGAGAAAATTGCATATGTTTTTTTCTGTTCATCCGAAAATATATTCAATTCAAAATTATGTATAATTTCAAGTATAGGCAGGTAGGCAGGCTGAATGGTTGATCGTTTCTACATTGATTCGGTGGTAAGTAGTAGCCGGATTGTTAACGATTCTTAAGTGCGTCCAGAGATACTTAAACACCGACAAAAAAATCTTACCAAACTAAAGCAAGCCCCAGCAGAGGAAGAATCAATAAAAAAAGAGTTACTGAGTGCTGCATAATCAACATCAAATAGAGGAAAGGATGGACGGTCGGGACGGACGGACGGAGGTATTGCATCTACTACCAATAACTCGAATATCATTGACGGCTTTGCTTGTTTTTCTTGCTGTTATTATGATTGTAAAGCGTGTACATACATGATTTTAATAATCAGACTGAAAAGAAAACCATCCAGACATTTTCTGAACTTCATAGTTGTTAGATGGCTAAAAAGGCCATTTCGAGCTAAAGAAGTTGGAAAAAAAAGAGATTGTGCTGGCTTTAATAATGGGATGACGGGGCAAAAATCATAAAACGAAGACGGAAAACAAAGAAACAACCAGCCAGCCAGCCAGCCAACCGACCAACCATCTTGGTTGGCTAAAAGACGTAGAGCTGGAAAGCAATTTCGGCTGGTGTTAATGGCTGCTGCTGCGGCACACATGTCCAGACGGCCAGCATTGGCCAGACAACGTGCTGGTGCTGGTGGCTGGGCCAACTGCCGCCACCGCCATTAAATTATAATCACAATCATTACGGGACTAATGATCCAATGCGCCAAGGTAACCAACGACAGAACTCCGCGCTGAAACCATTACAAAAGAAGGCCCCAAACAAAATATCAGCGCTTTGCTTAAGAACCCCACCGAAGTAAAGAAAACGGCACAAAAAGGCTTCTGGAATGATTACTGAAAACTTGAAAAAGACACTGGAGATACCACCAAGTTAAAGGAATTGACTGCAGCGCGACGCTGAGGGCATAAGGCGAACGAAAAGACCAACTTAACTCAATAAACACCATTTCACCTCATACATCAAAGTGAACTGGTTGTGAAATGTGTAGTTTTCAGCTGCTCGTTTTTTCATCTTTAGCTGGGCTTTTGCAGGAGTCAACTTCTGGCGTTTTTATTGTTGTTGTTGTTGCTTGGATGTTTCTGCCATCCTCATCTTTATCGAAAGATGCCTGTATTATAGCATCGAGTAGTTGCTGGTATTTACTTCGTACACTCCACTGCACTTTCATTGTTTGTCGGACTGCTGTTGGGCTGTGGTTGCTGAATAATTGCGCATGCGCGCATACTGAACGAAACGAGGACGACGACGAAGCGCTGTCGTCACGGTAACCGCTTGTAACTGTTTGCCAAAGCAGTAGACGAAGACGCAAAAAAGAAACAAAACAGCCGAAGAGGACAACACAAAAGTAACATTATTTCTGCCCTGTCATTCGAACACTTAAATGCACACATTCACTTGAATTTTGCCCCCAAAAAGGCAACAAAAAAGTTTTACTCTTGGCCACCAGTACCAGGAAGAACAAGATGAAGCTTTCCCTCTGTGGCACAGAACCAACTTTGTTGGGTTTTAGAAAAGTTGCGGGTTTGTCGGGATGTTAAAGGGGCGATTACCGCCATGAGTTCCCAGGATGCATGCGGGAAAAAGGTGTTATAATATTAGTTCGATTCTTGATGAAGCCAAAAACAAAATCATCATTGTTTTAATTTAATTTTACATCAGTTCAATGAAAAACAATTGCTGGCTATTGGTTAATTTTTTTACATAGCAATTATTTAGCCAAATAATAAATACAACGTAAAGATGGATGGGTTCCATGCAATGCACTCAATGCAATAATACTCCAAAAAAAACCTAATTGAATAATAATCTAATCTTCGATTTTTGGACCCCAATTTACCCTAAAAACACATGAGATTAACCCACTGTAAAATCGAGTCTTTCGAATTTTTAATTTCATCCAAACAGAAATGTATATTTAGACAAGGACTTTAAATTACGAAATAAATCCTGCGGACCTTTAACCTATAGACGTTATAGTCTAATTGAATGACCTCACATTTTTTTAAGACTGGCTTTTAAGATCATTTCGTTTCTTTATTGACATGTAATTCGAAGCCCAGTGGGTGCCTATTAAAGCTAAATTGAAATATGCATCAAAATGTAAAAAAGGACATCATAAACTAAAGGGTGTTTTTTATTGAGGTATAGAACTTCGAATTGAAATAAAACACAAGAAAATCGTTTGAATGTCCATCAATTTGGCTTTATTGGAAGGATAATTTTATGCCATTAATGTTTAAATATGATTTCGGGCATGTGGCCGCCGCGGCTGGCTCGAATAAAGCCAATTCTACAGGTCCAATTTTGAACCACTTTTTCGAGCATATGGGGCCGTATGTTGGCAATAACGCCACGAATGTTGGCTTCCAAGTCCCCTAACGTGTTTCTGGTTTGTTGGCGTAGACGAGCGACTTCACACATCCCCAAAGAAAATAATCCAATGGTCCATGTTAACCGATCCATGGTTAACCGAATTAATTGCTCTGATGGACGATTATGTCGACCATAAAATGGACGGAGCTTGCGGTGAACTTCGCGAACTGAACCATTACTTTCGAAATAAATTTGCACGATTTGCAAGCGTTGTTCTTTTGTCAACTTGTTCATGATGAAATGGCAAACCAAACTAAATATTAATCACTTGACAGCTGACAAAATGGCCGCCAGTTAAAAAAGTGATGCCAACTTAAAGTTCTATACCCCAATAAAAAACACCCCTTACTAGAAATATTGCAGAAAAAAATAATAACAATCCTAAATTTGCCTAATAAACGGAGAAAATAAAACTGATGAAAGCATATAAGTGATAATTAAGAAACCAAGGAGAAATAAAAAAGAAAATTACTCTGTAGTTGAACGAAAATGTTCCATTAAATATTTACAAAATGTCATTAAAAACAAGTTAAACGTTTTTAAACTGCATTACAAAATGTTACAAGGGTTGCTATATATATTTTTGGCGGAGGCAGCACTAAGTGTTGACTGGTGTCATCTGACATTGCCATTGGAAATTTTGACATTTTTTAGCATAAACGTGCTCAGAACGTTTTGACGTACGACCATCATTTGTGCGTTTTACAGTGACTTAAAAAAATCAATTTGGCCAAAAAATGGAATTAACTCGTGAACATTTTCGTGCGATCAATTTTCACAACTTTGGACGTGGATTAACACGACAAGAGTGCATCGATGAACTTAAATCTTTGTATGGCGATGAAGCACCAACTGTTTTAATGAATTCAATCGTGGCCGACGCTCGCCCAAAGACGAAGATCGTGAGGGTCGTCGAAAAACGGCCGTTGTGCCAGAGAACATTGATGCCGTGCGTGAACTTATAATGCAAGATCGTCATCTGACACCGTGCGAAAGAGGCATCCTTGGGCATTTCTTCCACCAGCATACATTCGTAAAAAAAAGGTTTGTTCTCGTTGGATCCCGCACAATTTAACAATCGCTCAAAAAAAAGCTCCTGTCGATTAGTGCAAAGAAATTTTGAAAAGTACGATCGCGGTGCTTCAAAAGACATTTATAAGATTGTCACAGGTGACGAATCATGGATCTATACGTATGAGCCCGAAACAAAGCAGCAATCGACCTTGTGGGTCTTCGAAGACGAGCCAAATCCAACGAAAGTTGTTCGTGGAAGAAGCACTCCGCCTGTTTCTTCGGCAAAATTGGTCATGTGGCGACTGTTCCGGTTCAGTGACGTAGGACGGTCAATTTTGAGTGGTACTCGTACACCACAATTTGTTTGCCTTCAGTCTTCGAAGAAATTCGAAAAACGAACAATAGTAAATGAATCATTATGCACAATGACAATGCGAGCTCTCACACATCGGCTCAAACCAGCGCCTTTTTGAGCGGCCAAAACGTCGAATTGATGGGTCATCCGCCGTACAGCCCTGACTTGGCACCCAATGACTTCTTTTTATTCCCGCACATAAAGAAAAAAATGCGTGGTCAACGATTTTCGTCGCTGTTGAAGCGTTCAAAAACCATGTTTTGGAGGTGTCTCAATCGGAGTGGAAAAAGTGCTTCGACAATTGGCTTGAGCGCATGCAAAAGTGTATAAATCATGCTGGAGAATACTTTGAAAAACAATAAAACCATTTTTGATGATAAATATTCGCATTTTCATTATACTCCCACAGGAAGAAAAGTAGAAAATTGTTTTACTTTAACTCGCCATCCAAAAAAATGTTTTAAAAAAAGTCAATATTTCATTCTGCTTCTTCTCATATAGACAGGACGGACTTTGTTCACAAACTTGGCTCGAAAATGATTTTAGACAAATGGTTTCTTTGGCAAATGTGAAATATTCCTGAAATGGCGTGAGAGGGTACACATTGTCGTTTTTTTTTTTGAATCCACACAAGTTGACCCGCCCTGAGGGGAAAATACAATGATTTTTTAAGCATGTGCCTGGTTAAATTTTTCATGTTAAATGTTTGATGACGAAGATAAAATAACGTTATATAAGGTCAAATGTACATACAAAATAGTTGAGTTAACATTATATAAGGTTGGGTTTTTCAAGAGAGATGCAGAAAAATGATAAACAAAAATTTAAAGATCATTCGGCTCTGTTGTATCGAAGTTTTTGATCTGCTTTGTGTTATACGAAGTTCAGAATTAAGTTACACGAAGTTGCAACGATTAAGACTGTCTTATCCCCGCCACTCTTTTTCCTTTTTTCCTCTACCCTGAACGTGTGTGTAATTGTGAGAAAGATCATAAGAGAATTTATCTTTTTAGCTCTTTTAAAAAACCACCACCAAATTCAAATGCTAGCTTCACTGCTTGTTGAGCTGCGAAGAAGTTTCAGTTGGTCCTTAATATTTTATAGGTGCTGTAGTGCGATTCTGTAACTTTAAACAATAACAAGAACTGCTAAATTTGTCAACATCTTTGGTGTTTGCAGTAACGATTAGGTGATTCTGTGACTACTGCTTAACAACAGTAGACAACTTTTGGCTTCAGTAGGCAACTCTGGCGAACGACTGTCAAAAAAGCGAAAAGTATCGTACAAAGAAGAATACGAAAAAAAAAACAAATGAATGCTTACCACAAAATGCAAGGAACGTTTTTTTTAATTAAAAATTAATTAATTAAAATTTTTAGATTTGGATAAGAATAATATAAATTTAATATATAATTTCGAATGCATTTTCATGTAATTTTCCTTTTACAATTTGCACATTGATTGAGTGGTCGCCATGGTGGTTGACATACGCCTCCTCATGGTATTTTGGGGCCAAAATGGAGACATTTGTGACGCGTAAAATAGAAAGGGACCTAAGGGTAAAAACCAATTTTATTCAGGAGAGCCATTTTAAAGATTTAAATACGTGTATCTTTGGTGTATCATCACTTTCATAAAACGGGCATATCTCTGGGAGGGAACACTTTTGGGGCATGGGATCGGTCTCATTCGATGGTCATATGTTGTCCACATCCAAAAAAAATTGAAAATTGATTTTTTTTTACCCTAAGGTCCCTTTCTCTATGCGCTGTCACATGTGTACAATCGATAGCTCCGATAGTGCCTCCTACAAATGGTGAGGGTGCTGAAGCAAACACTGTTAGCCGCTTGGCGCTCCACTTGAGTCATTGGGAATCTCACCTTTGCAAAAAACATAGAGTCGTTTATTGCATCCGCTACACGATGTATATAACGACTTATTGCCGTTTGACTCATTGATAACCCCCATTCCTCTCCCTCGGTTGATAACATCCTGTTGCAAAGAATCTCAAGGCAGCTAGAACCTAGCAAAACAACGCTTCTAAGTTAATTTAAATATGACCCTTTGCACGATTTTACCTGTTTTGCAGTCGAAATTGCTGTAATTCTCGAACCTCTTAAATTGCCATCAAGCTGAAAAGCAATATCTTCAACTATGTCTGGAGATAATCTGTAGAGTTTCCGAAATTCGGTTCCAGTCAATTCAAATGGTTCATCTAAATATCGGAGCAGGCGCTTTTCAACTGTTGGAACACGATTTAATGATTCATTCCAATTTATATGCCAAATATGCCAAAGCGTATATCGAATTCTTAAAAACACAAAATTTGCTGCTGATTTTACAGTAACGACTATCGTTAAAAATGTTACTGAGTTGCAAAATCGATAATTTTGTTGTTAGGCATTTTTAACCATTCCGATCGTTAAAAAGTTACAGAATCGCACGACTGGTGTCGGATTGTTAAAAATTGAACTTGTATTGTTTCAATAGATTAACTATGAAATTTTAATATTAACAATTTTCATGCTTAAAAACAATGCATTGTTAAACCAACAATTATTATTTTAAAATTAACAATTTTCATGGTTAACAAATTCAACCATAGAATAGTTAAATTAACTATTATTATTGTTAAATACCAGTTCACAACAAAATGTACAAATTAACCTTATGTAACGTAGACTCCAAATCTTGTTTATTTATGGTTAAGTTAACCTTATATAAGGTTATTTTTCTTTTCAGTATGATGTATAGCCCACTTTTAATTCTTTCAAATTCAACCATAGAATAGTTAAATTAACTATTATTATTGTTAAATATCAGGTAAGAACAAAATTCAATTCAAATTAACCTTATATAACGTAGACTCCAAACCATGTTTATTTATAGTTAATTTAACCTTATATAAGGTTATTTTTCTTCTCAGTGTAATGTATAGCCCACTTTTAATTACTTTGCAATGCCATTTCCGAGTGTCCTTTGCAAACAGATTTTCCATCTTTATACACAGAAAAATTATCCATATGACATGTAGAGTGTGGCCCAAACCGTATAATTTTAGTCTTATTTGGACTAAGCAATAGTCGATTCAATCTTGCAAAGTTCTTGCCTTTTAATTAGAAAAACTAGAAACTTGCTTCGTTTCGTGTCGAAATTGCACACAATTTTTGAATCTTTCATAACATAATCTTATTGAAAAATACCCCTAGCCTAACCCGGTAGACCTCACCTGTATGGAAACCCCCTTACCCTTTCAAAAAAATCCTATAACGCCAACAATACCCAATAGCCCAGCGGTCATTTTTTTGTTTCATGTGGCTGCCGATGGTGTGGTTGCCGCTTTGGCTGACTTCAAATAGACCACAATGCGAAAAAAAACGCGCCACAAACCAAAGTGTAATTGTAAACTCCAAGAAAGCAAACAGGGGGAGCTCCTTGGCAAAATAAAAAAACGCACCGCTCACGATAAAAGCAATCTATAACTCCAAGCGAGCGAGCGAGCGACCGGGTGAGTAAGCGAATGCAAGTACCAACCGCTACGAAATGTGGTAGATATGCGTATGCGCCTAGCAAGCGGCTTGAGATCAATGAAACGGAAAAGTTTGCAAAGATACCTCCACACACACTCACACATACACGCACTCACACACAGAGAGCACTAGCCATGCGATAGCTGGCACCATCACCACATCACAGCAGCGACATGGCGGCATGTCGTGCGATTTCAAAAACTTAAGTAGAGATAGAATGTGATCGAGTCGAAACGTGTCGTGGCGAGTCAAGTCGTCTCAAGTCGAGTCGAGGAACAGGGAGCTGAAGCTGAAGTGGTGCTGCTGAACGACGGCTTGCAAAGCGCAAAGACTGTGCAAGAGGGAGAGAGTGCGATAGAGGGAGGGAAGTGGAGAGAAATGCAAATGTTTTAAAACGTTTTGACTTGATTTAGAGGTTGTAATGACTTAGCCAAAGGTATCAGTTTACCTACAAGTTAATGATATCCGGTTACAATAACAACGCCAAACAATAAATGCCGTATTGGTTTGTCCGTCCGTCCATGCGTCCGTCTGTCCGTTTATTTGTCTATGGAGGTCTGTCCAATCCACACCACACAGTGTTCAGAGTGAGTGATGGTTATTAAGAGGGAAAAATAAACCTAAACAATGTGTGTTTTGCGCCGCCGCCACCGACGTCGTCTTGATCGCCGCTTCAGATGCGATGCGTTGTGATGTGATGCGATACATCCATCATAAGTGTATCGTATAAATATAAATAAGTAAAGGTTGGAAGAGCCGGCAACAAAAACAAATAAACACAAGACCAACAAATGCCAAAACCACACACAATTCCCAACAAACTATGCTGCGGTTTCGGCGATGACTTTTTTTTCTTATTAATTTTCTACGTCAGCGACTGAACCCAAAGCAAAAAAAAACACTTGTCCACTTTTCATTAATAAGAGTTCATAAAATTATTGGAAGAAACTTTTTGGGGGACAATTTTTACCACGCACAGTTCGAAGACTATACGCAAAGGGTAATTCTCATTAATCATAATGAGACTCCCGTATAAGTCATTTGATTTGTGGCCGAAGTAATCGTTGCCAAAGACTGCTGAAGAAAAACCTTGGCGGGTTTAGAAACAGCTGTACAGTCTGTCTGGCAACCGTAGCAAATACATTTCACCAATTTCTTTTTTTTATGTTGATTCTGAAAAAGTAACAACATAAAGGTCTCGAACCAGAAAAAAAACTGCTCAATTCATAATTATTGGAACACTTTATGGATTTGGGTAAAAATTGTCGTTCAAAATGTTTCTTGACTTCCAGTTGTCTTTTTTTTTTAATTTCGACCACTTACCGATTTTTAGCTGCCGCCGCTCTATCACGTTGTCGCCGATTCTTAAACCAGTTGCCGACCTGTGTGGGATTTAGACCCGTCGCTTTGGCTAGTTCACGCTTTTTCGTTGGATTCGGATAGGGATCCTGTAGGTACCATTCGCGCAGCAGACTTCGCGTGCGTTCTTTGAAACAGTGGGTTTTCTGTTCGCCATCCCAGATGGTGGGCGGCAGCGGAAACTTTTTCCGCACGCGATACTTATCGACGGGGCCTGCAAAAAAAATTGAAACAAAGGGAAAATAAATTACTTTCTGGGGCTTTAAGAAAACGGTCAAGGGCACAAAGTGATGAAACCTCTTTTTCCGATTTAAATTAACCCAGATTTTAAACTAATGTAATATTAAAATTTGGGAGAATTTTTCATTATTTAAGGTAAAGTCGGTTAAACATAGAGGGTGGAGCGCGTTAATTTGCTTTTTTGCTCTACATGCTGTGGCGGCACTGTTGGTCGAAGAGAGTGGAGAGTGTGCATGGCTTATAGTGGCTGACGGCAGATTTGTATTCGTCTGCCTTTCACTTGCCATCATGCATTAGACACGTGAGGAGAGGTTTTTGTTGAAGCGTGTTTTTTAAATGCGCACTCGATCATTGCAGTGCAGCGTGCTTTTCGTTTACAATTCGCTGTTCTCCCACGCACCATCATGCATTAGACACGTGAGGAGAAGTAATTTTTTGTTGAAGCGTGTTTTTTAAATGCGCACTCGATCATTGCAGTGCAGCGTGCTTTTCGTTTACAATTCGCTGTTCTCCCACGCAGAAGTGTTCCTGAACGGCAATCAATTGTAAATTGGGTAACTTCATTGAGAACAGCAGGGAATGTGTCATGAGTACGAAAGGGGACCTGCGAGAAGGATTACAACACCACAAAACATCAAGAGAGTTAGAGCAGCAGTACTGCAATTTCCAAAACGCTCTGCTCGGCCGTAACTGTCAACTCCGAACGGTACTTGACTATGATACATGATTTTTTTTCCGACGACTCTTAAGGCAATGCAAGTAGAGGGTACATGATTCCAACAGGATTGTGCCACTGCACACACAGCGAGATTTACCATGAATTGTTTGAGGCAAATGTTTCCCGGGCCGCTCATCTCTTTGAGGGGTGATGTGAACTGGCCGGCACGCTCACCAGACTTATCCCCATGCGATTTTTTCCTTTGGGGTTTCCTAAAGTCGAATGTGTATATGAACCGTCCCAACACCTTGAAAGACCTGATTAACAATATTGAGGCTGAAATTGGCAGAATACCAGTCGACATGCTTGTAAGAGTTCATGAGAATTTTAGAAAACGTATGTAGCAGTGTGTGGCTAGCATTTAAAACCATGTAATTTAAAAATTCCCTTATTGTTCAATATAATTAAAATATAAAATAAATTTTTCTAAGGTTCATAATTTGTTTATTTCATTTCCAAATAAGCAAATGTCCGCTCTCCACCCTGTATAAGTAGGATTTATATCTTCAGCTCAACCGATTACAACAGTGTCCGTCCTTGGCAAAAGGAATTTACTTGTGCCAAATTTCTTCAAGATTGTGGCTTTTACAGTTAAATACATAAAATCGGATGAACATATATCAATGGAAGCTTTATCTACATCCAAACCGATTTTCCTCAATTTTAATGGCGTCATTTTTGGTCGAAAACTCTAAGGTGTTCCAAATTTCATCAAAATTGGATGCAATAATACTCGTATAGCTTTTAGAGCTTAAAACAAAAAAATCGGATGACCATATATGTATGGGAACTAAATCTAAACCTAAGCCCCTTTCACTTCCAATAGTGTCCGTCCTTGGTCCAACCAAACTTACTTCTGCAAAATTTCATGAAAATCAGGCAACAATTGCGATCTGTAGTTTGATGACAAGTTTTAAATGGACGGAAGGAGGACAAACTTCGTTAAACCAAATCAGTTGGTCGATCGGTGGGTCGAGCTCATATATAATTCTGGTAGTTAAATATACGAAAGATTTGAGCCATAATCTTAGAATTTAATTTATTAATTATTAATTTTTTAACATAACATAAAGTTCTTTTAATATTTTTTTTTGCATAATAGAAAGCTTTCCTTTTGGTCAGTACAACCAACTAGTTAGACATGTAACGAAAAACAATAGTGGAAGGGAGTTTAGAGTAGAAGTTATTTTTCTCTGATAATAAATAAATGTCTTGTTCTTTCAGTTCAACTTACTTTTTTTAACAGTTTAAAAGATAAGATTATAGATGAAAAGTCGACGGAACAAAAACTCTATAAGTAAGTAAATAATAACGGGTGGTCAAAATACAAGCTTCTTTTTTAAATAATAGGTTATGTTGACACTGACAGCTGTTTCCCTCTAAAAATGTTTCCCAGAAAGTCAGTGTCATATTTGCGCAAAACGAAATGAGACGAAAATCAATGTCACTTTGCCATTTTGTTAAAACTTGTCTTCTATTTAAATATAAAAGAGGTCTTGAGCCGGTTTAATCCCTGTTCAATGTGTAAAAGCAACAGACCGAAATAAAACAAACGAGCTAAACAAAAAATTATCTAAAAATTCAAATCAAGTGTGGAATCTTTATTGGTAATTTGAAAGGACATTTTATGGCAATTTATTTTTTCAATATAATTTCTTTCAAATGTTGGCCGCAACTACGCCCCAGGGTTTCCATTCTGAGGGTCCAATTTTGGATGACTCGTTCGAGCATTTCGACCGGTATGACTTTAATGACACGCGTAATGTTGGCTTCCAAAACCTGAATTGTAGCTGGTTTGTCAGCATAGACTTTGGACTTTACGTAACCCCAAAGAAAAATGTCTAAAGGTGTGATATCACTTGATCTAGGCGGCCAACTCACCTGTCCAAACCGTGAAATTAGCTGCTTTTCGAAATGGCCTCTCAATAGATACATTGTTTGAGCAGCTGTATGGCAAGTGGCACCGTCCTGTTGGAACCAAATGTCGTCAAGATTACGGGCTTTTATTGCAGGTATCAAAAAGTCCGATATCATGGCGCGATAGCGAGCACAATTAACGGTTACGTTCCGACCATCATCATTTTTGAAAAAATATGCACCGATGATTCCACCAGCTTATAAACCGCCCCAAACCGGGACTTAGGGTATAATGGCACCTCTTAAACCTCTTCTTCTTGCTCTGCAGCCCAAAGGCGGCAATTTTGTTCATTGACTTTGCCGTTGAGCCAGAAATCGGCCTCATCACTGAACACAATTTTGGTCGAAAACAGCGGATCTTCCCGTTTCTCACCGAACGCTCATTTCCATAATACAGTTGCCAACATTTGAAGGTAATTATTGTGTTAGTATTTGTATAGTTGACTTTTTGTTGTTTATTTTTCAGTTATTGTTAGGCTTGAGGTCATAAGCAAAAAACAGATGTTGGTGTTTTTATAATTTATTTAATTTTAAATAACCCAATATTTCGAACGACGAAATCAGTTAAATTAAATAAATTATAAAAACACTAACATCTGTTTTTTGCTTATGACCCCAAGCCTAAAAATAACTAAAAAAAGTAATTATTTTAAAAATTAAATGCCATAAAATGTCCTTTCACATTACCAATAAAGATTCCACACTTAATTGGAATTTTTATATTTTTTTTGTTCTGAAAAAATATCTCTAGATGGATCACCCCATATATGTACTGGGGACATTAAGCTCGCCTTGACTTCAATCATTGCTGTCGGTGCAATTCCTCACAGAAACGTTTGGATCTTTACTGGAAGTATCACAATCTACACAAAGTAAAACTCAAATTAATAAAAATTTGCATTAGATTTCATGATAAGCCCTTGCTTTTAAAATCTACAATAAGTGATACTCGATTAAACCTTTTCAGTAAAATGGACCGCTTTCAGTTTATAAAAAGATCGGATTAAAACACTTCATTGATCTTACACTGGCCAGGACTAAAGTTCGTAACCAGTAAAACGAAGTGTTATCGAAATCTACTGAAGCTATATAAAGGTATATTTTGAGAGAAAAAATATTTTTTATGTTAAAAGCTAAGCCTATATTTTATATTCATTTGCCAAAGCATTTTGAATCTCTGCTCCAACATGGTAGTTAATAAAAAAGTTTCAATGAATATTTCAATTGAAGTTTAAATGATTTTCCAAAAGAAACATATAGAAAATCTGCTTTTGCATTAAATTTAAACTGAATCTTTGATTGTCATCCTTGCCATCATTAAACCACCTCCGACACATTCTAATGTATAACGCGACTAAATTCAAAACAAATTGAAAAAGTCTTTAATTACGGTCACAGTAACCCCTTAGGCATTTCTACAGCAATAGCTCTTCATGCCTAAAATCCTATTCGGTTTGTTTTTCTACCAAAGCTAATTATGTTACATCTGTGTTCGTTCATAATCGTCATTATAATCATCATCATCATAATCATCTGTGTACTTACCTAGCGAACGTCCTCGTAACTTTTCAGCCTCAATGTAATGGGCTTCCAGCCACATTGCCTGCAATTTTCCATATGAGGCTTTTGTAAATTTATGATTTTCAATTATTGCATAAAGTTCCCTGTGGGCATAAGAAAAGAAAATAAATTTCCGCATTAGTTAATCATTATGGTAACATTGTTACATTACTATGATTATTATTACAATGTAAGTCGCAACAACAGTCGGTGGCAAAAACAAGATACATTCTCAAACATAGCCACCCCTTTTTTGTGGTTCTTAAAAATAACGCAATATTTTGAAAGATTTTTTGTAAAAATTTAGAAAAAAAATGAAGAGGTGAGCAAAGAATGTCGTCGAAATGTAATCATATTTGTAATATCGGTCAATATTTCAATGGGGACGCAACATTTCGAACTTTAGTCAATTATAAGTAGAATCTTTTAATCAGGTTTGAGAGTTATCTCACACGCAACTTGCTTTCCTCCGTATGCTGTTGTCTTTGAAGCAATCCATTCAAAACGCAATTATCATTTTAAATAGTCCAACCTTCGAACGGCTTACGAATTGATTTTTATTTTTTCTTGGGACAGTTCCACTCACTTACCATCAGGTGACAATTTATTTGGCTTGTAGCAATTGAATCTTTATCGCTACATAATTTTAAACTCTCCCCAATTTAGGTTGAATTGAACTTGCTGGCCACCCCATTTGTTTTCTTTAATTTTTGGAACTGGCTTATTGGTTTTAGGAAACTCTTAAGTATGTATGAGTAAAAATTGTACTAATATTTCGGTAAAAATTTGGATTAAGCCTTTAACATATTTAAAATCTTCCCAAAAGTTAGGAGATCATTGGACTTGGAGGAGAACCTTCGTATTAACACAGTTAAGTTCATTATAATTTAATTTTTTTCTGGTTGCAATTTCAAAATTTTATTTGAACTCAGAGGAATTACACAAAAGGGGACAATGAGTAAGAATAAGTGTTCTAGTATACTCGTAATGTTAAATTGAACCTCAAACCAATTTAAATTTGTTTGAGCAGCTAAAAAGTTTCTTTAACGCCTGAGGACATTCGTCTTAAACAAATTTCAGATAAAGTTGAAACAAACAAGTGAACAAAAATTCACTCAAACAAATTTTAGTCCATTTTAATACATTTTTGGCTTCGCTTTTTTCTGGGTGCCAATTGAATATATCCTTTTTACTCAAACCAAATTTTATAAAATGGGACATCGAATAAAAAAAAGGTTTCATGTATTAAGTTGGAGTAAATCTAAATTTAGTTTTTTAAGAACGCCAGGGAGTTACTGACTTTTCGGGAGGATGTTCAAATCAGTCTAATTTTCGCTTCTTTTTAAAAATGTTTGGTTTCGCTTTTTTCTGGGTGAAAATTAAACATTAGACTGCGACGTTGCATTAAAAAAACATTTCGTGTATTAAGTAGGTTAAAAGCTAAATTAAATTATTTTTTTTGAAGTACGCCAGGAGATTTAGAAACTAGTGGTGCTATAGTTTTTTAGTGCAAGGAATATTAAATTGTTACAATTTTTAGATCATTTTCAATAAATCTGTGTTCGTTTTTTCTGTGCTCCCCTTATACCGAAGGATGAAGTACATACTATGTTGGTTGTTCCGTTTACAACAATTGGAAATATTAAACAGAGACCCCATAAGATATATAAATATATATTATTGCCTTTAAGGCGATCTAGCCATATCCCGTCTATCCTTGTTGAAAACACGAAACGAATTAAACAAAGACCCTAAAATTCTTCACTGGCTTATGGTCGGACTAGGAGGAAAATAGTTTTTTTTAAAGGACTAAAGGCAACGAAATTCGGTTCAATTAAAAATTCACACATTCAAGCAAAAATTAATTAGGAATCCAGTGATAAAACATTTCAAATATCAGCACATATAAACTAATATAAACTAAAATATTACCGAAAATATTTCCGATTGAAACCGATAAACAAATTCACATAAACATTCATAAAAAAAAATTGTACGCGGTTTATTGACATAACTTCATTATGAGGTTATCATATAATTCACATATTTACAAAAAAAAGTTCTCAGCTGTTTATCGAAAATAATTTCGAATCAGGCAATGTTAAACTTTACATATGTATATATATAAACTTTCTGTATATACTTATACACTGCCGATAATCTGAATAGGTTTGGAGTTTTTGAAACATAAAATGTTGGATTTCTCAATTTGTGTTATATGCACACCACATTTTTTTTCTGTCCATTTCGAGATTATATATGTATAAGTACACTCAACTAGGAGAAAAATCTAACAGTAAAAATCAACTGTTATTTTCTTGCATTGTTTTTAGCTTATTCATTTCATTTCATTTCATTTTATTGATATTCAAAAAGTAACCGAGCCTTTAGGCCTTATATAGTTACAAAATTACTTCTTCGGTAGAATCATAACAATTTTTTGGCTCATCACAATAGGTTCGAATCAAAACCTTAATTTTTTTCTTAATTCTTAGTCAAAGCATAATAATTTGTTGAATTATTATTTTTTGAAGTATTTAGCATAATTTAATTTAAAAAATGGGTCGAGGTAAATCATTGACGGACGAAGAAAAGGGCAAAATAAAAGCCTTTAGTGAAGGTGGTGGCCTAAATCATCGGTATATCGCAACAATAATTGGACGAAGCCAAAATGTTGTCAGCAATTATTTACGGAATGAATCAGTATATGGAAAACATATGAAAGGAGGTACATACGCGCAGAGAAAAAACATGGTTACTACATGGTCACGGCAATAATAATATGTTCTCCGCAATAAAAGCATGTTCGTCGCAACCATAGCATTGTTAACTGAATTTATTTTTGACAATAGTATAATTGCTGCAATATTAATATTGTTGAAATGTAACAATAGTATTATTGCCAAATTTAAAAATGAAGATATTGGTTATAGCAACAATAAACATATGGTTGGTGCGACAAAAGTATTGTGTTTTGCGTTTAATGTTAACAATAATTTGATTACGGCAATCATACTGTATGATTGTAATTTTTCTTCATTTAAATATGCTTTTAAGAACAAATGTTATTGGTACGGATCTAATGCAATAATAGTACTTTTTTATCGAAATTAAAATTTTATTAAACAAGCTTCTTTGGCTTTGTTTAACTGAAATAATACGTGCTTAATACGTGGTATAAAAACAGCTTGGTCTGAAATTTCTCTTCAATATATCCAAAAATTATATGATTCAATTTCAAATCGAATTTATAAAGTAATTTCAAACAAGGGCGGGAGTACCCATTATTAATTAAGTTCAAAATATTCCTAATTATTATGTTTGTAAGTGAAAATATGAATAAACATTTTAATTTTATGTTTTTATTAGTTTTTTTCTCCTGAACCTATTCTGATGACCCCAAAAAATACATCATTTTTCAGCGAGTAACCAAATCTGTGTTTTTTTTTCGAGCAATCCTAAAATTGAATATGAATTTTTTTCTTTATAAAATTAGTCCCAGTAGGATAGTCAATAAACGAAATAATTTTAAAAAATTTCATTTCACTACTTCTTGAAATAATATCATTTGAACACAAAACAATTACTGAACCTATTCAGATGAGCGAGAGTGACAAAATAAAAGTTGTAAGCCGTTTATTAAATATATTTTTGTTATGAGGCGATAAAAAAATTCAAAATGCATTTGGGAAAAAGGTAAACAGAAAAAAATTTTGATTTAAATAAAAAAAAAAAAAAATACTCCAAAAATTATATAGGAATGCAGTGATAAAACTTTTTACATATTCAAATATTTCCGATTTAAACCGATAAACAAATTCATATATGTGACGCGCAAAATAGAAAGAGACCTAAGGGTAAAAACCAGTTTTGTTCAGGAGAGCCATTTTAAAGATTTAAATACTCGTACGTGTATCTTTGGTGTACCATCACTTTCGTAAAACGCGCATTTCTTTGGAAGGGAATAATTTTGGGGCATGGGAACAGTATCATTCGATGCACAGATGTTGTCCTCATCAAAAAAAAGTGAAAATTGATTTGTTTACCCTTAGCTCCCTTTCTCTATGCGCTGTCACATTTGCATTTACAAAAAAAAATGTATGCCGTTTATCGAAAATATTTTCGTTTTGAGTTGATGAAATACTTCTCATATTAAGCTGTTTATCAAAAACAATTTCGTATCAGGGGAAGCAAAATTTGACATATTTACAAAAAAAATTTAAGCTGTTTATTAAAAAATTGTTCGTTATGAGACGATAAAAAAGTTCAAAATGCATTTCGTAAAAGGTGCATAGAAAAAAAAAATCGGTTCAATTAAAAAATTCAAAATCAAAACAAAAATTAATTAGAAATCCTGTGATAAAATATTATCACATATTATGATCTCATATTATGATCACATATTAACTAAAATATTTGTTCATCAAAAACATTTTCGCGATAAACAAATTCAATTAAATACAAAAAATGTAAGTTTATCGAAAATCAGGCGATGCCAAATTGCACATATTTACCAAAAAAGTTGTAAAATAACTGACGGAAAGACACTTGGTTACAAGCAGGGTGTCTGCTTCGATAAGGGCCATTTTACCATCATAAGACCCCAAGGAATGTGCTGTAACTATGTTTAGCGGCTATACACTTTAGGTCAGTTAGTTTCACATTTAACGAGAACTACCGCACAAGAGTTTTCTATCAAACACACTAAAAATCCCTCGCACTGCATTCATATTAAAACACATACACACGAAACAGTGTATCAATTTTATGAATCTTTTTGTTGTTGTTCGATTCATTAAATATAATTGCAATATCTTATAAATTGTTAAGCATATTTACGAAACTTTTCATTGAGTTGTGATAAAATTCACATACCATTTATTTGGTTAAATTTTAAGGTCTGCTGTCTTTTCTTCTGTGTACATTTTAAGAGAATTTTCTCTAAGATAAATGAAGTTTTTACTCAGATCAAATTACGCTAAAGGGACAAAAGCTAATCAAATAAATATTAAAATGTACACGAAAAGAATCCTATAAAAATAAACATGGGAAAACTATAAAAACATTAAACGTCATCATCAATCATTTATTGCCTTATTTTTTGCCACCGCGTGTATATAGTTTTATAAGCAATTTGTCAAACCACCCCCCGTTACGCAGAACACAGTGGTGTTCTGCGTAACGCTGCTCGTCCCAGCAGCGTTAATAGCTTCACCACAGGATACTCAAAATGAATTTCAATAACGACTGAAAAAAAAAATCAGTAAAAAATCTTTGCCTTAAGATCTCGAGAAGAAAACCACCAAGGCATTGTGTGGGCGGTTAACTTTCAGCTTTTATGACTTTGGAAACCTTCCAGAAAGCGGGGTGAAAATCAATTAAATGACAGTTGTTGAAGTGAAAAGTTTTCTAATAACAAATATGTCGTCCTTTATGGTGTTCCTAATAATTGTAGCCAATAAATATTTTATTTTTATTGGAAAAGAAACTTGAATTTATTTGAAACCAGCAGCATTCAGTTGAGTGGCAATTTTTTCAATCCGGGTAATACAAAACCACAAAAGTTTCAAGAACTAAATAAAGGTAGTTGTTTTGTGTGTGTGTGTGTGTTGAAATTCGTCTGAAAAAAAGGAACAGATTTAAATTCCTCACAACTGAAATCTGATCATTTCGTTTGAAAAAGATAAAAAAACAAACACAACAAATTAACGGAAGCCTTTCCGTCATCATCGCAATGGCAGCGAGCGAAGCTGTGTAAACGACTCTGCAAATCTGCTGGCATTTCATAACAGCCTTCCTTAATGATGCGATTGAAAAGAGATCGTTTTTAGTTTTTGCTTCTACAAAAAAAAGTAGTTAATCGGTGTTATATGAGGTTTACAGCAGCAGATCAGCAAACAATACGACAGACGGACGGACAGACTGGTTTAACAATAGACCTCAGGCTGGGCAGGCCAGGCCACGCCGAGGTACTTGCCTTAATGTTAATTGATAAATTAATCACATTGTTTATTAATTTAGTAGTTGTTGATCGTCATCAACATCATTGCCGTGGCAAGTTTTGTATTCTGCTTTCATCTTTCATTAATTTATCCCTATATTGTCTGTCTTTCCTCGGTCCCCGTTTCCCTCTCTCTTGTATTGTCTTCTCATTATGCAAAATTCCACTTTCCCCCATTGAAAAAGATAAAGCGGTCGAAAAAAAAAAACGAGGAAAGATTCATTAAAGAGTTCACAATTTTGGTATTAAAGATCATGTTACACAAGTTGGAAATTTAAAAAAAAAGCAAACGTTTTTTTGCCGCTTCTCTTTCGTCAAATTTAAAGTGATTAAAAAATAATTAATATTATTGGGTTGGGGGGAATAGTAGGGGCCACGGCAGAGGATGGAGGAAGAACTCAAGCATAATCTGCTGGCACTTGATTCTAGAGGGAAAAATATTGAGCAAACATTGCATACATTTTAAATTGAAACAAATTCGTTTTAAGAATTTTGAAAACCATCAAAACTTAAAAGGAAAAACAAAACATACATTTTTATTTTATTATTTATTACAATTAAAATTATAATAAACTAAGTTAAAAGGCACTAGGCTATCCGCCAAAATACAAATTCTTGATAATTAGTAAACTTTATTAAGGATAATAACTTTTTATTCACCACCGGAGTATGTAGACTAAATTACTCACTTCATTTGCTACACCTCAAAATATTTAGCGCGGCTGATCCTATATACACTGAGATAATTACGAGGGCGGCCGCAAAACTAACTGGCCTGGCACATTTTCTGTTTTACTAGCAACCTTTTTTTTGTTTGTTAAAAGCAATCTTTTATAAGCCATCTGTCTAAATTTCCGAAATATTTAATGATTATTTTTTTTGTTACAGGTCATTGAAGTAAACAAGTTTTATAATTTTTGAAAAATGGAAAATAAAGAGTTTCGTGCGGTAATTTAACACTTTTATATGAAAGGTTATACGCCACAATTAGTCATGGTGATAATGCACCATCATACTCCACCGTGAAATCCTGGGTTCAACAATTTAAAATGGGTCGTTCAAGTACGGAAGATGAAGAACGCTCTGGGAGACCGAAAACTGCTACTACTATTGAAAACATTAAAAAAATATTCAATGAAGTGACTAAAAATAGACGAATAAAGCTCAGAGAACTTGCTGATATTGTTAAAATACACGAAAACAAGTTTGGAGTATTTTACATGATGAACTCCACATGAAAAAGCTATCCGCAAGATGGGTGCCGCGTTTGATGACTTTGCCCCAAAAAATCGTCCGTTGGGCCAATTCCGAGGAGCTTTTAGCGATTTATCAGCGTAATCCAATAGAGTTCTTGCGCCGATTCAAAACTGTTGATGAAACATGGATCCATCACTACATCCCAGAATGCAAAGAACAGTCAAAACAATGGATAGAAGCTGGTAAAAGTGGTCCCAAGAAGGCGAAAACTGTTAAGTCAGCAGGAAAAGTAATGGCCACAGTATTTTGGGATGCAAGGGGTATAATATTTATTGATTAACTTGAGAAAGGAAAAACTATAAATAGTGAATATTATTGTGCATTATTGGATCGGTTGAGTGAAGAAATCAAGATAAAACGACCGCATTTAGAAAGAAAAAGTTCTTTTTCATCAAGATCATTCTCCTTCACATACTGCATTTTTAACTCAACAAAAACTGGCCGAATTACGATTTGAAATTGCTCCGCATCCACCATATAGTCCAGATTTAACTCCTTCTGATTATTTCTTGTTTCCAAATTAAAAAAAAAAAAATCGTCCAATAGCGAGGTTATTGCTGAAACTGAGCTATATTTTGAAGGTCTTGAAAAATCTTATTTTTCGGATGGAATTAAAAAACTTGAAAAACGTTTGATAAAGTTTAGTGAGTTGGAAGGAGATTATGTTGAAAAATTATAATAAATCCAAAAAAACGGTTCTTTTTATGTTAGGCCAGTTACTTTTGCGGTCGCCCTCGTAAATACTAAATAATGCATTCCGTTTGTTGAGAAAGCTTTCGATAAAGTTTGGCTCGACGGTATACTATTTTTAAGTTGCTCAAACTGAATTTCCAAATAATTCTGTTACAATAGTTAAATCGTTCGTTTGTAAACGTTCCTTCTGTATTGGAATTAATAATTTAATTTCTGATTGTCTTCCTGTTGCTGCTAGTGTGTCCCAAAGGTCTGTCCTGGGTTTAGTCCTTAACTTATTATATCGGGTGATCCATCTAGAGGGATTTTCTCAGAACAAAAAAAATATACAAATTCAAATCAAGTGTGGAATCTTTAGAGATAATTTGAAAGGACATTTTATGGCATTTATTTTTGGAATTTAATTTCCTTCAAATGTTGGCAACTGTATTATGGAAATGAGCGTTCGTTGAGAAACGGGAAGATCCGCTGTTTTCGATCAAAATTTTATTCAGTGATGAGGCCCATTTCTGGCTTAACGGCAAAGTCAATAAACAAAATTGCCGCATTTGGCTGAAGAGCAACAAGAAGAGGTTCAAGATGTGCCATTATACCTAGAGAAAACCACGCTTTGGTGAGGTTTATAAGCTGGTATTTTTTCAAAAATGATGATGGCCGGAACGTAACCGTAAATGGTGCTCGCTATCGCGCCACGATATCAATCTTTATGCTACCTGAAATTGAAGCCCGTAATCTTGACGACCCTTGGTTTCAACAGGACGGTGCCACTTGTCATACAGCTGCTCAAACAATGGATCTATTGAGAGGTCATATGGAAAAGCAGCTAATTTCACGTTTTGTACAGGTGAGTTGGCCGCCTAGATCTAGTGATATCACACTTTTAGACATTTTTCTTTGGGGTTACGTAATGTCCAAAGTCTATGCTGACAAACCAGCTACGATTCAGGTGTTGGAAGCCAACATTACGCATGTCATTAAAGCCATACCGGTCGAAATGCTCGAACGAGTCATCCAAAATTGGACCCTCAGAATGGAAACACTGAGGCGTAGTTGCGGCCAACATTTGAAGGAAACTATATTCAAAACATAAATGCCATAAAATGTCCGTTTAAATTAACAATAAAGATTCCAGACTTGATTTGGATGTATTATATTTTTTTTTGTTTTGACAAAAATTCCTCTGTATGGATCACCCGATATAATATCAAGACAATTCTCTGAAAAGTATTTGTTTTATTGACAATATACATCGTGCGTTTTAGTTGGACCACACCTTTTCTACTTATATATGTAGAGACCTTTTGCAAATAGATCTCTTACGCGATATATTGCCCTCATTTCAAGGTAGAGTATTTGCTGAAAAAATTACTGAAGCTTAAGCGATTTGTTATAAAATCTGAATTTCTTGTGTGATTGTCTCGCACACAACCTACCGCATTGCCAGTGAAGACGCTGCTTAAACCACTAACACAATTTTCAATCAATACTTAAATTTCTTTATGAAGTTATAATTAAAAAAATGGCAAATTTTAAAGCTGATACTTGGAAAACCTCTATCAAGTGTACACAGATCACATATTCGTTGCCACAACCGTCCGTCTACAATACGATGATCATATTTCTCGTTATAATCATTAACATTATATTCATTACGATTATAAACATTTGGTGATTGCAACCAAAATTCTTTTAAAGCGACGTATTTTTAGTAGTTCCAACCGATTTCGGCGGTATGCTATTAGGTCCCACGAAAATACATCCCAAAGTGAAAATGAAATTAGGCCCCAAAAAAATATATGGAAAACAGCAACAGAAATTTTATGGTTTTTGCGGGCTAATTTCTTATATTAAATGGGTTATATTTTCATAATGCAATTAGAACCCAAATGTTTGCATGATACGGGCGGTTCGGAAAATTCTTAGCCTAGCACAAAAAGCGCGGTATAAACAGAAAAAAGTTAAGTGTTTTGGAAACTTCCATCTCTGCTATGAACACATGTTAAATTTTGCCTCGATCTGGCAACTCCTTCATATAGAAACAGGTGTTCACAAAAGACGCATCCGCGATTTTTTTACAATGGAAAAATTAGAAATGCGTGGTGTCATTAAATATTTACATAAAAAAGGTTTATCGGGACAAGAAATTCATAATGATATGGTGAATGTGTTAGGTGAAAGTGCTCCTTCATATGCAACAGTAAAAAATTGGGTTGCTGAATTTAAACGTGGTCGTACAAGCATTGAAGATGAACCACGTAGCCAAAGTGCATGATATAGTATTAAATGATGGACGAATAAAAGTGCGTGAAATAGCTAATATCATGGGCCTCTCAAATGATCGAGTCCATTTAATTTTGCATGAAGAACTACAGATGAAAAAGCTTTCTGCAAGATGGGTGCCGCACTTGTTAACAGTCGACCAAAAACGCATAAGAATGAACATTTCTCAAGCTTGTTTGGATCGTTTTCAGCGAAATAAAATGGATTTTAAGCGTCGTTTCATAACTGTTGATGAGACATGGATCCACCACTATACTCCAGAGACAAAAGAACAATCCAAACAATGGACTGAAGCTGGAGGAAGTGCCCCAAAGAAGGCAAAAACAATTCAATCGGCTGGTAAGGTTATGGCAACGGTACTATTGCAACCTTTTAGATCAATTAAATGTACAAATTCGAGAAAAACGTCCTGGCTTACAACACAAAAAAATAATTTTTTATCAAGACAACAACGCACCAGCGCACAAGAGTGTTTTAACAATGGCTAAAATCAACGAATTAAAGTACGAGTTGCTTGACCACCCACCTTATTCTCCTGATTTAGCTCCCAGTGACTTTTACCTGTTCCCAAATCTAAAAAAAATCCTTGCTGGCAAGCGTTTTACCTCAAATGAAGATGCAATTACAGTTGTAAACCACTATTGAGGAAAACTATTTTAATCAAGGGATAGAATTGCTAGATAAGCGTTGGACTAAGTGTATTGAAGTTTCAGGAGATTATATTGAAAAATAAAAATATTTTTGAAAAACGAACTATTCTCTTTCATTGATAGGCTAAGAACTTTCCGAACCGCCCGTAAAAGACCCCAAAAATTGTTTTTGGCATAGTTTCGTAAACAATTTGGGGCCTATGTTCGCATTTCATTTTGATATACTTTTGGGCCACACTAAATATTTTTGGGGTGTAATTTCCTTCGGCGAAGAAAAGAAATCGTTGGTTTTTTGTTGAAAATTATATAGTTTTTTACCACTGAACTTAATTATAAACTTGTATAATATCTTGTGCGTAGGCACGACAGCAAGGACAGTACCGCAAAACAGTTAATCTGGTTTATGGCTTTGCATTTGAAATTCACGTAGAAACTATTAATAATAACAAATGAGTAAGTGCAAAAGAGAATATGTCAAATATTTATATTTACACATAACTGAAACTGTACACAACAGAGTTTCTACACGTTTTGGGGCCTATTTTCGTACTTTTGTTGTTACATTCGTTTTGTAACACATAAATGGAAATTACAGCCCAAACTCAAAAATGAAAATAGACCCCAATTTTATACAGAAAACAACAACTCGATATTTTACATACCTTCAAATAACTACTACGAGATTAGACCCCAATACAATTTTTGGGGCCTTTTTTCATTTTATGTTTGGGGTATAATTTCGTGAGGTCAATTTTCATAATACAATTAGACGCCAACTTTGGGGCCTAATTTACTTTTTGGTTTAGGGTGTATTTTCGTGGGGCCTAATGTCATACCGCCAACAATTTCCAACTATTTGTTTTTCTCTGGGTGTAGGTTTTTTTCTAAAAATCAAAGGAGCAAATGGGATAATTATCTTAAATCAGGACTTTCTATACCAGATAACTGCTAGCTACTGTTTAGATGATAAGAATGGTTTAGAAATTAAATCTAGTTTAATAAAGTCGCCGGCATTTACAACGTGTAAATCCCGTCGCTGAAAAATTCAAAAAGAAATATGTTTTTACAAGGTTTTGAACCTTAGTTTCTTGTGTGATAATCGCACCGAATAACCATCACCCCATGGCAGTACACATTTGGTGTCACACCATTTTTGAATAAGTTTTCATTTGAGTTTGTAATTTGTTTTTTTGTTTAAAATTTTGGGGGAGTAAATATTTTCAAATAAATAGCATTTTATCTGTTAGTAAAACTTAAATGTGATTCGTCTCGATGTCACATAAAGAGGGCATAACTATCACTCAATGTATCCCGGATCAAATTCGCGAAAGAGAAACTGAAATTTTTTAGCGGCGCTTTTTACCACCTCGAAAATGTCGGTTTGCCCTTGTTTCCTAATGGGATGTTATGGCGCTTAAGTAGTAAATGTCTCCCATATTAGAAATAGAAAGCGAATTTATGATTAACAGATAGATCTCCAAGCTATGATAATAAGCTTCTAGACAAACTATAGTCATAGGGCGATAAGTGAGTTCTATAAAAAAAAATATCGTGCGGAGCTCAAAGGAAGTTTTTCCGTTTTTTACCTAATGGAAAATTAAATGAAATTTTTGGGTAAATTAATTTTGTCCACTTAAATTCATAGACCTCTAAGCTAGCTCTATGAGATATTTCCCTTGTGTCTCCTGATGGAAAATACAGTGAAATTTATTTGTAGGTTGCTTCTGTCTTTTTCAATTCATAGAGTTCTAAGCTAGCTATTTTTATTTCGAGTTCTAACCTTACACTTGACGCAAAACATAACGTCGTTGGGCGAACTATGCCGCCGGTGTGGTCGGCGAACAGGGTGTCTTCTTATGTCTTCTGAGGACCATCTACATGAGGACACAATTTCCTGCTGTCTAAAATCGCGGGGAGAGATTCGGCTCGGTGTGGAGTTGCATTGCAACCGGGTGCTGTGACCCATATCAACAGCAGAGGTGTTAGATAGGCCTCGGCCCCTGACCAAGGGGGGAAGTTGTGTCCATATAGCACACTTCGAATTGGTACCGGTGGGAATGACCCTAAGGGGAACTCTGGCCGACGCTTAGTAATGGCTTCAGTGCGATGGCGCACCATGGTTGCAGCTATCACAGCGAGAATCATGTTAAACACTTGGACGCTGTCTAAGCAATACCTGCTAGGGTGTTCTCGCAGTAGTCAGCCTAACCACCATCTCTTGGACAGGATGCCTCCGCCCAGGCAGATCAGGTACGATCTTCATGATCTAGAGAGAGAGAGAGAGGTCCAGCGGTACAAGAGATAACGAAACATCTAAACTATCAGGCAGTTCTGAACAACATTTACGCTAATGAAGTTGCAGCAGCAGTATCCAGCTACCATGTGAATGTAGTGATAGAGGAGCATCCACCCGAGATTTCGCCTGAGGAGATAATACTGGGGCAGACGCTCGTGGATCTGAGATCTGGGCAACATCCCCCGGAGATTTCATCTGAGGAGAAGGTACTACCTCGGCAGTCGCTCGTAGTTCTGGCTCAACTGAGATCTGGATGGTGCAGCCGCCTCAATTCTTATTGGGCACGTTCTGGATATCTTTCCCGCCTGCCATCAGGGACCACATGACGTCCAGCACCTCTTCAATTGTCCGGCCAAGCCCACTCAGCTGACACCCAGGTCTCTGTGGACGCATCCAGTTCAAATGGCGCGTTTTCTCCACCTGGATATCGAAGCAGATCCCCCATAGATGTACAGGACTTCGAACTAATATATATATTGTTGTTACAACAACAACACCCGTTGGGTGCTTTTTCGAAACGTTTTTAGAACTATTTCTCATTTCTGACTGAAACGTTTTTAGAACTATCTCTCATTTCTGACTTACCATTTTTTTAATACTCGTATTCTGATTTAAACAGTTTTTTTTTTTAAATTGGTGAAATGTATATAAGTTGACTACGGTTGCAAGGCAGAATGTAATTACAGATGTTTTAAAGCCCGCCTAGGTTTTTCTTCAGCAGTCTTTTGCAACGAATACTTCGGCCAAAAATCTTATCAAACATATGCAGTAGCTTTATATAATTTAATGAGAATTACTCTTTGCATATCATCTTCTAATGGTACAAATCAATCTACAAAGTACAATTCTGTTTTGCCTTAGTCTTGCTCGAAAACCAAAGATGCAAAGATTTAAATAATTATTTTAAAGTTAAATTGCCAAACATTTATGCCAATACGTTTTCAAAAAATATATTCGCCATTTGACCAATTGGCCTCAAGATAAACCATAAATTTAGCCACGGTGTGAAATGAACTCCTCGTAGTTTTTTTCTACTCCTAAATTTAAACTTTTTGTAGTTTTTCTTTGGCCTTATCCAAATCATAGTTTCAGTTTTTCAAAGGCGCTCACCTGAAATTTCCAACATGATATGCCACCACGGCCCTGGCCCTCAGCACAGCTTCACAATTTAGAATTTCATGCATATTCGGCAAGGCCACCGGCAGGCTCCAGAGAAATCTGGCCAAACGTTCAATATCGCCCGAGTCTTCCAATGTTTTGCACACAATCTCCACCTGGGCGGCGGAAAAGGCAAGCGTCGGTATAGCCAATATGGGGCTGGGTGCTATGATCTGGTGGGCGGGTGCGGGCGAGAAATTTTCAGTTGGAGGTTGTTGCTGCTTGCCCTCCGTCGGTCCAACGGCCATTTTATTCGTTGAATCCACTGTGAACAAATTCGCATACTATACTTGAAGCAACGATATAAGGAATTTTGCGGTGGTTTTCGATTTGGTGGTAATAATTTTCTCTTCTTTTTTCGATATGTTTTTACAAAAAATTAACGAAAAACTTTTAAAGTAAAAATTTTCACGGAATAGTAACGAGAATTGGAATTAAACACGGAATAGGGTTTTTTGGTGCTAGTTTTTTAAAACTTTTAAACTGGTTATGTTTGAATTTTTCTCTCTTTTTTAGTTTGATTTTAGAATATATTATTTTTTGCTGTTTTATGGTTTAACGATTGATTGTTTATGGACTTGGCACATGCCCAACGAGTTGTACTGGTTTATACCGTTTCGGTTAGAGCAATAAAACACATCTACGCACTATGGATTATTTACTGCGGATAGCCTTTAAGAGGCAAACCACATGCCCCTTTTGGTTGTTGGCTTTTAGTGGCCGCAGCCTATTTTGTTTGATTTTTTTCTGTTTCTTTTTTGATTTTTATAAGGTTCGATTTGTTTATCGCTTTTATTTGTTAGCGTTTGGCGTGACGCGCTGTGATTTCTGCGTTCCACGGGGTATAATCACAAACTAGCTCCAAGTGGCTGAATACCAATGAGCTGTACTGCGCGAAACTGATATTGAAATGTATATGAGAGGCAAACTCAATGGCAGATCTACATACATGGATATGTATGAGTGAGTTTATAAACACACATACGCACACTCACTATGTGTTTTTTGAATTGTGGCCATGCAGATGATGATAATGATGAACTGAACTAAACGACGGAACGAACGAGCGGGTAAACCAACCGACCGACCGACGACCGGGAGTCAAACAACAAGTCAACCAAAAATTTATTATTTTAAATCCACTTTTTGGTATCCGCTGCCGTTGCCAATTTCTCTGAACTGCCAACGCTCGCTCCACTACTGCTGCCGGAATAATGATGGTGATGCCGGGGCTAACTCTGCTGCTCCCGTTGTATTGTTATGTATAGCAGCTTATTCCACACTATCACTCGACACACACACACAAACACACATAGAGACACTGTCACATAAGCAGCCACTCACACTGCTTAGCAGGAATACCACAACGACCGATGAATCAACGATACTCTACGATACGATACGCTACGAAACGATACGTTACGTTATAATAACACTTTTGCTGCCCCAAGATACTCAACATACACACACACGCAGGCACGCTCGCCTCCAAACAGAAAGTCACGGTATCTCACGGCGGCGGATGCTGGTTACAGTAGAGCACATTAAGAAACACACAAGAGTATCATGAACCGTTGCGAGTTGTAGAGTGAGAGCAGAGCGAAATGTTGTTTCACAATCGAACGCGGCGACGGCTAAACACATGCACCCATTCAGGCGGTCGTAGCAAACGAATGAACGTACGAAAAGACGAAGTGCAAAACAAAACAAGAAACTGAACTGTTAACGATGCGCTCAATTTTAAAATTAACTCATCACCGTTCCAAAGGCAGATACGATCTGAATACGGTTAAATGGAGATGCAAGTGAAACCAGAAAAGGAACACAACAAACAACACACACGCACATACACACACTGTCACACAAAGAGGAGGCGTAGCCAATTTGCTCTTTGTTTAAACAGCAGCCAGCTAAACCCCTGAACAAATACAACAAATCCTACATAGCACTCATTTTACTCTTGGCATCTCTTTCTCACTCAACGTCATTTGTAAATTCTCAACTCGAGAAACAAACGAACTCATACACTTACCAACCCCAACACTAGGCATCTCTTTCTCTCTCACCTTAATAAACCTCCATCTACAAACCAATAAGTAAGCGCACTCTCTCTCTCTCTCGCCTTCGGTCTCTCCTGACAATAAGAAAGAAGAAGTATCATAGCAAAGCATACACACACTTTACTGTGTGTGCGTGCGTGCATGTGTAAGCCTGCATTAGTAGTCATTGCCGTCGTTGTTCGTCTATGGCTGGGCTGGTTGGTAAGCTGGTGCTACTATTAAGTTCGATGATATGACTAACGATGATGACTACAACAGCAACAACATCGTTATATGAACTGACGTTTGCATTGTGTTGCTGTTGTTGCTGACTTGTTCCTTTTGGTATTGGTGCGGTGGCGGCGGCGACGGCTTCTTTCTTGCACGCACGCACACTTACATACGGTATGTCCACATTTAACTGGCAGCCTTTGTGCCGCGAAGGCTTGTTTGACAGTCGTTTAGTCAGTGGCAACCAACAGTGCGACAGCTGATGATGATGATGATGAATGCCTTATTGCTGTCCATTCGCCCGTCCGTCCTTCGTTGTCCTCCTTCTCACTATCGTGTTGAGTGTGTGTGTGCGTGCGTACGTGTGTGTTGCTGTATATCCTTTACGTATAACGCGCACATATTATATTCGCCACATTACGCTCAGCTGGGCGAGATCTATTTACTTTTTCGTTTTGATAATTCATTAATGGATTACGAATACAACAGTTAACGAAAAATAAAAAAATAGGAATACAAGTACGTGGTACGAAAAGTATCACACAGTGGGACGAAATGGATCAAAAACTGAAAAGAAAATGAAAATGTTCTAATAAAAGGGAATACTCGAAAAGTAGCAGACTTTATCTTTAAAAGGGTTTTGCAAAGGTCGGTTTGACAAAAAAAAATCAATCAAAAAAAAAAAGTCATACAGTGTGCAGCAAATGTCTTGATACCAAAATTACTTAAGGCGATTTCGTTTCTAAAAAGTAATGTTACCATCTACTAGTGCCACATTTTGAAAATACTGCCTACACCCTTACAAAATATCACACTTTTACTGACAACAATCAAACTTATTTAAGAGCAACACTTAAAGTAGAGGGTGGGTACAGAAACAAAACGTAATAAGCGAATGTCTAAAGGGAATTTGTGCGGGAGTTTGGCGGGACTATACGGAGTACATGGACCATTATAAGGCTAGTAAAGATGTATGCCTAGTCTGGAAGCATCGCACCGAAACCGTTCTAGCAAGATCCCCGGTTCGGGTTCAAGACACCGTCGACTCGAAACTTATCGGCGCAAATTGCAACTAGCGGAAGGTTATTAAAGCGAACGATTTACGATGACTTAAACATGTTTCCGTAAAAAAAGCTCAAATTGAAACCTCTGCATTTGCCTATTTAAATGGAATTATGCCGAAAAATTATTGTAATGGCCGAAGGAGATATCAGCGATATAAACTGCTTGTTTATGTCTGATGAGACCCATTTTGATCTAAACGGCAATGTAGACAAGCCAAATTGCCGTATATAGACTAAATCTAATCCACAAATAGTCCATGAAACGGAAAAGCACCCAGAACGAGTTACTGTGAGGTGCGAAGTTTCATCAAGCTGCAACGTGGGACCATACTTCTTGAAAAAAAAACGATGTAACTGTCAATGTGGATCGTTATTTAAAAATGTTAAGACAGTTTTTTACCCTGCGGCGAATACATATCCGATTCAACACCATTTAGTTCCAGCAAGATAGAGCTACTCCACTTAAAGCCAGAACGGTTATACGAGGGCTGTTATATATGTTTCTGGCCTACGCATAAAAATGCGAATATGTATCATCAAAAATGGTTTAATTGTTTTTCAAAGAATTCTCCAACATAATTTATACACTTTTCAGGCGCTCAAACCAATTGTCGAAGCACTTTTGTCACTCCGATTGTGACACCTCCAAAACATGGTTTTTGAACGCTTCAGCAGCATCTTCTGGCGACGAAAATCGTTGACCACGCATTTTTTGCTTAATGTGCGGAAATAAAAAGAAGTCATTGGGTGCCGAGTCAGGGCTGTACGGCGGATGAGCTATCAATCGATCAAAAAGACGCTGGTTTGAGCCGATGTGTGAGAGCTCGCATTGTCATGGTGCACAATGATTCGTCTTCTCTTGTTCGCTTTTCGAATTTCTCCGCAGACTTCAGGTAAACAAATTGTGGTGTACCACTTAGAATTGATCGTCCTATGTTGCTCAAGCGGAACAGTCGACACAAGGCCAGTTTTGCCGCAGAAACAGGCGACCATTTGCTTCGAAGTGCTTCTTCCACTAACCGCTTTCGTTGGATTTGGCTCGTCTTCGAAGACCCACACGTTCGATTACTGTTTTGTTTCGGGCTCATACGCATAGATCCATGATTCGTCACCTGTGACGATCTTTTAAACGTCTTTTGAAGCATCGCGATCGTATTTTCTCAAAATTTCTTTGCACCAATCGACACTAGTGTTTTTTTGAGCGTTTGTCAAAATGTGCGGGATCCAACGAGAACAAGCCTTTTTTACGGCCAGGTGTTCATGCAATATCGAATGTAGGCTGGTGGAAAAAATTCCCAAGGATGCCTTTATCTCACAGTATGTCACATGACGATCTTGCGTCATCAGTTCACGCACGGCAACAATGTTATCTGGCACAACGGCCGTTTGTGGAAGACCTTCGTCTTTGAGCGAGCGTCGGCCAAGATTGAATTATTTAAACCAGTTTTTCACAGTGCTATGGAGTGGTGCTTCATCGCCATATAAAGATTTAAGTTCATCGATACACTCTTGTCTTTATAATTCACGTCGAAAGTTGTGAAAAATGATCGCACAAATATGTTCACGAGTTAATTCCATTTTTTGCCTAATTGATTTTTTAAGTCACTGTAAACAACACAAATGATGGTCGTACGTCAAAACGTTCTGAGTACGTTTATGATAAAAATGTCTAACTTTCCAATGGAAATGTCAGATGGCGCCAGGCCACACTTAGTGTTGCCTAGGCATGAAATATATATGTAGGAACCATTGTAGTAGATATTAAATTTTTCTTGCCTTGCCACCATAAATCCTTAACCACGGGGGCATAAAAATAATTCCGTGATCTTTTGAATAAAAAACTCGGTTTTTTTCAAAAAAAAAAAAATTGTTTCAACATAATCTCCTTTTAACTCAATACACTTAGTCCAAAGTTTCTCTAATTTTTGTATCCCTTCAAAAAATAGGAGGTCTATCAAATAGACATTTGTTTGATCGATAATTTTATCGTTGGAGCTGAATCTCTTTTCACCGAGCCATTTCATGAGGTTTGGAAATGGGAAATATTCACTGGGGTCTAAATCCGGAGAATGTGGCGGATGTGGCACCAATTCGTAACCTAATTCATGCAATTTTGCCATTGATAACTTGAATTATCTTGATGAAAGATATCTTTTTTCTTGGCCATATGGGGTCGTTTTTTTTAAGTTGACATAATATTCGCCGTTTATTGTTTTTCTCTTCTGAAGGCAATCGTTGTGGATTATCCGGCGTGCATCCCAGAAAAACTGCTGCCAGTTTCAAAACGCCGCAAAGACTCATTAGAATTGCGTTTAAACAGCTCCAAACAATCCTTTGAAGTTGTCACACGATTACGTTTATGGCCAATTGAGAGCAAACGCGGCAACCATCTTGCAGATAGCTTTCCTTACCCCAACTGCTCATGTAAATTCGAAACCACTCTGCCATACGAAATGCGTATGGCATCAACAATCTCACGCACATCGTGGATATTTTTGACATTGACCTCAATTGGCCGTCCAGAACGTTTCAGTGTCATTTGTACTTGGGCGAACACAACGAAAGTCAGTAAACCACTTTTATACCATTGAAATCAATGGCGCAAAGTCCCTAAAGGACGAGTATTTATCAAGCTTTTCCTTGGTTTGATTGACGGGGTTTTTCAGCAAAATATATTGTTTAATGAGCACTCGAAGTTCACTTTTTTTTCCATTTTAACAAAGTTGGAGTTGTATGTTTGGAACAGCTGTTAAACACAAAATAAATGACGGATCTCTCTCAAAATTTGACAGTAGTCTATTAACAGATGGTACTTGATGAGAGCAGTGTTGCATTACATAAAGCTTCGAGGGAAGTTGGAAAAGTCACAGAATTATTGATATGGCCTCGTGTTTTGTAACTCGCCTAACTTTATCATTTTTTTTTTTTGTATTCATGCTCTTTTACCCAACTTTGTCCCACTGTCTCTGAAAATGTATCGTTATTGTAGCCAGAAAAGCCACCAAAGAAAAAAAGAAATCCCCTTAAAAAAGAAACCCCATACAGAAATGTTTAACACGCTGTAAGTGGTCGGGTATCGTTACCCTGTTTTGCCAGAAAATTTGACGTTGCTATTAAGGCGTTGCGCATTATACGACGACGGCCGTATAGCGGCACATACCAAGCAAGCCCAGCCATGGCATCCTTGCCATCCATCCCTGCCACTGTTGCGAGCTGCATGCCTCCTCTCCAGCCAGCCGAAGTTCGGACGTAATACAATACAACACAAAAGCCTCTCGACAGCCACTCTTCCTTGCCATTGGATTTGTGTTTTTTTGTTGTTTTTTTTTTTGTTTGCGCATTCATACTTTTTCATATTTTGCGTAATTGATGCACACACCCTACCACGTTGCAGACGAGCACCGGGCGAGGTACGAGTATTCCACGCAGGCCAAAGCCGCACAAACACCACCAGCGTTCGTCCTTTCTCCTCGCCATCATCATCATCGTCATCATTGGAGTAAGTAGACAATAAATTGAGGCTGGCAAAAAAAAAGAAATGAAATCTCCCCGTGAATATGAAATCACGTACATAAGTACGTATATACTCTGGTATATAACGCGAGTGTTGTACGCTGAGCGAGCTAGCGAGTGAGTGAGTGAGCTGTGTGGCAGCAGCCAAAAGCCGCAACAGAAGTGGCAGTGGCAGTAGAGTTAAATTTTTTGTATTGTATTCTTCGAATGCTATGGCATGGATGAAGGCATTACTTCTGTGGGGTTAGATTTCGTTACCACCATTAAAATTGTATGGATCGCTGGCTGGCTGGCGGACTGACTCACTGACTGGATGCTTGGTGAATGCTGGTGGGATGGTTAGTCCTCGTAAGCGGAGTAAAGAGTACCGCAAATCTCTACAAAACAGTGGTTGTATTATATTCTGATATTCTGTATAATATTGTGTTTATGTAATTAACAACAACAGCAGCAGCAGCAAAAAAAAGTGTTGTTGATACAAAGCCACGATAATGTTGCTGACGATGTTCGTATTTTTGTGCAACAGTCACTGAAAGGATACATTCATTCATTGGCATCCTCAATTGGTATGGGGATGTGTTGGCGGACGCAGGAGCAATAGCTACAGTATCCTTTCTGGTTTGCAGAAATATTCTATTGAATTCATTTAACGCTTCTTCTTGGTGACTTTCTTGTAGCCTCCACCATCAGGACCAATCATTAAATCTTCTGTGAGACTCTATTCAAACCCTTTGTGAACTGTTTTCTTAGATTGTTTTTGCTGAACAAACATACTCGGTGTATTTATTATGCAAAATATATTTACTTTGTGTTGAATTGTTGAACCTTTTAACATTTAAAATAATTACATTACTTCGGTTGTAGGTAAGCTGCAATACTTAATCTATGGATATCTTTAATCATGTTGGAGCTAAACCACGATACCGACGGTAACAAAAAAAGACATCAGCCTTGCGATTGCCACGAAATAAAATCGCATTAAACCATCGCTCTACGAGGGCGGTTCGGAAACTTCTTAGCCTAGCACAAAAAGCGCTGGCGGTATAAACAGAAAAAAGTTAAGTGTTTTGGAAACTTCCATCTCTGCTATGAACACATGTTAAATTTTTTCGATCTGGCAACTCCTTCAGAGACAGATTCGTTGCCACAACCGAACGACTGAGGTTGCATGCACCTCCAGTATTCTATTACTAAAACCGATTGTTAGTTGGTGCCTTCTTATTTTCAGTACTTGAAGCTAAAGTATCGGTGGAACATAAGGAGTTTACGAATCTCCAGAAAACAATGACCCACGCAAAAAATGGCGCACTTTTTCAACAAAAAATATTTAAAAAAAATTATGAGGCAGACTTGTAGTACTCTAGGGTTGCTATTTATATTTCGGGTCCGGCAATAAAAACACAACAATTTTTATTTGGAAATGGTTTTATTGTTTTTCAAAATATTCTCCTTTAAGATCACTACACTTTTGCATGCGCACAAACCAATTTTCGAAGCACTTTTTCCACTCCGATTGGGACACCTCCAAAACATGATTTTTGAACCCTTCAACAGCTGCTTCGGGCGATGAAAAACGTTGACCACGCATTTTTTTCTTGTAACTAGGGCATAAGAAGAAGTCGTTGGGTGCGAAATCAGGGCTGTGCGGTAAATTGCTCATCAATTCGACATCTCAAGTCAAATAGCTCATCGTTTCAGCTGATGTATGAGAGCTCGCATTGTCGTGATGCAAAATGATCCGTCTTCCCATATTAACTTTTCTCATCTCTTCGAACACTGTTGGATAACAGATGGTTGTATACGATTCAGAATTGACCGTCCTAAGTTCCACTAAAAGCACTGTGGCAACATGGCCGGTTATACCGAAAAAAAACGCAATCATTTGCTTCGATGTACTTCTTCCGCGAACAACTTTTGTTGGATTTGGCTCGTCTTGAAAGACCCATACGGTCGATTGCTGATTTGTTTCGGGTTCATAGGCATAGATCCATGATTCGTCACCTGTGATAATGCTGCTGCCTTTGAGCTACCGCAGTAATACTTTTTCAACATATCTTTGCAGCAATCCATACAAGCCTTTTTTGAGCACACAAAAATTTTGACAAATTTATGTGGGATCCAACGAAAACAATTTTTTTTTCACGGCCAACTGAACATGCAGTATCTAAGTGATGCTAGTCATAATAATGCCCAAGGGTGCCTTAATCTCACCGTATGTCACATGTCGGTCTTGCTTAGTCAGTTCACGCAGAGCATCGATGGTTTCTGGCAAAGTGACCGAAGTTGGAGGGCCTTCACGAATTTCAGCCTGGAGCCTACGGCGTCCGAGACTGAACTCTTGGTACCAGTGATTAACAGTGGTTTTTGATGTTGGTTCATCTCCAAAAGCCGAAACAAGAAGATTTAAATCTTGTAACCCACGCCAAAAATCGTAAAAAATCATCGCACGAAAATGTTCACGGTATAATTCCAGTTTTGAATTTTTTAACTCACTGTAAAGAAAACAATTCGCCCTCAAATGACAAAGCGTTCTGAGTGAAGTTATGCTATAAAATGTCAAAGTTTCCAATAGAAGTTCCAGTTTGCATCTGGGAACACTAGTATTGTCAGGACCCGAAATATAAATAGCAACCCTCTTAAACAGAGGCGTTCCTGTATTCAGGTGTCATCAAAAACTGTCATCCAAAGAATTCTTCCGTTTTACCCGCAACTCTTTAACCGCATACACTTCCCCATATTATTTCTTGGCTCCTTTCTCTTAGGATCAATTCCCAGGTTATTTCATCACCCCTCCCTAATGTATACTTAAACATACAAGTACATCATACTCGAACTTCTCCATCCATCCATAGATCTTCGACATAAATAAATGGAAAAATCATTACAACAAGACCCATAATAAAAAAAATTAAAATCTGATTATGTAACCAAATAAATTTGATTACAATACTACACAATATATCTATCCCACCAACAAGAACAAAGACCAAAAAAGGAACACAATAAAACTCTGAAGAAGAATAAAAAAAAATAGTAGAGAAAAAACGCCACAGGCAACACGCTTTTGTATCCACAATGGGGAAACAGTAAAACAACCACAAAAGGAACCCAAAATGAAGAAAGGAAAAAACCCTATAGCACAATAACTGAAAAAGTGGATAGCAACTATCCATAGGGTGAAAATATCCATAGGTGCGCACACATACATACAAACGCATGAAAAAAAGTAACAATAACATTTATTGAGCGTATGCAATATTATACAATCAAAGGCGCACCATAAACAGTGCCCGGCCAGTGAAATAGGACCAGTGCGATAATTTAACAATTTTATATCTAATTAAATGCCTGAAGAGGCTGGTTAACCCTAAGACGAAATAAAATCTAAAGCTCAACATCTAGAAAAAAGGAGATTTTTGAATGTTAAATTAGCAGGCATGATTATTTTTAACATCGATTCTCAATGTAGACCTTTATAGACTAGGAACCAAAAATGCATATATACTTAGTAGGGACATAAATACTGTTACACACGTTTTATGCTGTAAAATAAAAAGTACTGAATGTTTTTGGACCACATATTTTTTAATATATTTTAAGATGTATATTGTATCCAAAAAGAATCTACTTATTCGAAATGTCCGCCTTTTGCCTTTACACACGCCTTAAGTCGCACTGGCCAATCGTCAATAGCTGCACGAACCTCGTCCATTGGAAAATTGGCCACAGCTCGAACCAAAGCAGTCTTAAGGGATCCAATGTTGGGGTATCTTTTGTGACAAACCTTGTCCTCTAAACCGTCCACAATTTGTAATCCAATAGGTTCAAATCTGGACTGCCTGAGGGCCATTCTTCAGGGGAAATGAACGCTGGCAAATTGTTTCGAAGCCAGGCCTAAAACGTTTTAGCCTTATGGGACGGCGCAGAATCCTGCTGGAAAGTCCATGGCTGGTTTTGGAACAGGGAATTTTAAGGAGGCTTTACGACAGCTTCCAGAACGGTTTCTTGGTAAACTTTTGCCAATGTTTTGACTCCCTGTTCGCAGAAATGCAGGTCAGTGACCCCATCGTAAGAGACACCCCACCAAACCATGACTAAAGCTGGGTGATGACCCTTTTCCACCCTTGGGATCTGTTCAGATGCTTCCTAAGATGTGTTTAATTTTTCCTGAACGGTAAAAATTATTTCATCGGCGAACAAAATTGTTCTGTGCAAGTTGTCAGCGTGCTTCGCCAAAAGACGTTTGCATTTCTCAATCCTATTTTTTTTAAAGCTGCAGTCAATAAATGTCCGGTACGTCGTTTGAACGCCCCATGTCCCAAGTCTTTTTTAATGATTCGACTCATGGACTTTTGCGTGATATTCATCTCACGGGCCATGACTTTCTGTTTTCGGAGCGGATTTCTGTGATTTCTTGATTTAACGGCTTTGATGACATGCGGTGTTCGAACAGAGCGGCCCGACCGGTGGCGGTCTTCTACCTCTCCAGTCTTCTCAAACAGTTTTATGCATGGGTAGACGAACATGCGGCTAATCCCTAGTGGCCGGAGCGTTTTGAAAATATCGTTTTTTCATTTCACGCTTGAAAAGCTTCATTACAGCGATACGGTTCTCATTATCTGACCACTCCATGATGAAAGTTGAAACAATTTTCAAATCCCGTTACAGACTAACGCTATTGAGTTTAGCTTTCAAAACCCATATGACATTAACGGGGTATGTTCAGTTCTACTATTGAAATGGGTGTGTTCAATGTTGTAACAGTATTTATGTCCCTACTAAGTAGAGGTGTTTTTACTTACAATTTTAACTCACTTAATTCCTTAAACATTTCATTAAGAAACAAACGAGGAACTTTTTTCATATAATTAAGCACGAATTATTATACTTATTAACCAAGACTTACTGTTCAAATCCGGCACTGAGCGAGTGCAGGGAAAAACTAGGCTAAACAAGTTGTTAAAAAAACTAATACAGGATGACTGATGCATAGTGTATTGAATTCATTTTTCTTTTATTCATGTTTAAGTTCATTTAATTTTATCAAATATAGCTTAATAGTTTTAAAAATAATATAATATAATAAATATATATAATATAATAAATATATATAATATAAAAATATAGAATAAATAATGGAATTTAAATGCCCCCTGCTCGTTGATGCATCTGCGTTATCTTCCCAAAAAGATGCTCATTACTGCTCGAAGAGTTGAAGCAGGAATAGCCGCAATTGTTTCTCGTATGGATGGCTTTAGTTCATTCAAATTTGTTCCTTTTGCTTTGTAGACTTTCTGTTTGCAACAGCCCCACAAGAAAAATTCAGGTGCAGTAAGGTCTGCCGACCTTGTTGGCCAACGGAATGTAGATTTTCAGGATATCAGCTGCACGTAGAGAAAATATATGGTTACTATACGGTCACCGCAACAATAATATGTTCTCTACAATAAAAGCATCTTCGTCGTAACCATAGTATTGTTTTTTGAATTTCATTTTGACAACAGTATGATTGCGGCAATATTTATAGTGTTGAAATGTAACAATCGTATTATTGCCAAATTTAGAAATGAAAATGTGGTTGTAGCAGCCATATAAACATGGTTGGTGCAACAAAAGTACTGTTGTTTGAATTTTACGTTAACAATAATATGATTACAGCAATCATACCGTTTACCGGTAGTTCGAGGGATTTTTATTGTGTTTACTTTGTTCGGTGAAATACTCTACTACCGACTGGTTCTCGTTTATTTAAAATCTCCCTGCACTTGAGTCTAAGTATACCCATTGATCATGGTTTAATCAAAATCGTTTCTTGGGGTCTACGGAAGGTGAAGTAGCATTCACCCCTGCTGGGAACTAAAATTATTTTAGACTGCCGTTGGAATATATGTTATTGTTTCTTGAATGAAATATTCAATAAAAATATGGCCTCAAAGCTGGCTATGAACCATTACGAGTAGTAACGCAATTTATAATAACTGACTGGATAAAAATCTCTATTTTTGAAAAACAGCATTACCCAATCCTAATAAATATTTTTGGGGATCATAGTTATGGTTGAGTGTGAATCATACTATTGTTGTGGGGATCATAGTATGATTGCGTGTGAATCATACTATGGTTGTGGGGATCATAATATGGTTGTATAAGAAACATACTATGGTTGTATAAGAAACATTATATGGTTGTGAGTTTCATAATATGGTTGTGGAGATATCAGTATGGTTGAGTGTGAATCATACTATTGTTGTGAGGATCATAGTATGATTGTGGAGATCATAGTATGGTTGAGTGTGAATCATACTATGGTTGTGGGAATCTTAGTGTGGTTATGTGTGAATCAAACTTTTGTTGTGAGGATCTTAATATTGTTGCGCCATAATCATATACCCAACAATAGTATGATCCTCTTCGAATATTGTCACCCCAACCATACTTTTTTTCTGCGTTAGGACATTTTCGTCGCAATTCTGTCATTACAGGCCGGGCTTTGCAAGAAGTTGCACCATCTTGCTGAAACCACACAGAGCTGAAGGAAATATCATTCGGCGAAAACCTCTTAATATGCTCAAGTATCGGTCTTCAGTAACCGTAACGGTGTGACCTTTTTCTTCGAAGAAGCAGGGCCCGACAATGCAGCGTGATGAAACTGCACATCACACTGTGACACGAAGTGTATGCAATTCCATCTGATGGAGTATCTGTGGGTTGAAAGCACTCCATATTCGACAATTTTGTTTGTTTATGTTTCCGTTTAAATCGAAATGGGTCGTTCCGTCCTCTTCCACTTTTCGAAGTATCTTCTGTTTAAAGTCCAAGCGAATGGAGAAGTCTGCTGCGTTTAGTATGTTGGCCATTTGAATTTTATATGGGAATTAGTCCAAATCTTTGTGCATAACTGACTGCAATGACTATCTGTCTTATTATAATGAGACATGTTAATTTGTTGGTGTTATAAAAACTCATTTAAAAAAGAGGAAGACGAGGAAAAAGTAGAAGAAGGGGAAGACAATGATGAAATTCCAGAATATCTGTTGGACGAATTGATCGACCTTTCTGATGATGATGACGATGATCAAGATATTAGAGAGACTGCTATACGGCAACTGGCCAAATCTTTAATTTAATTTATTTTATTTTTTTACTTAAAACTTTTCATAACTAACATTTCAAAATTATATTTTTTACATATTTTTTTAATTTATTTTTCAATGATTCTTCAAAACCAACACTGAACAAAATTGATACATAAAAAATGAGAAGTAAATTAATATTAAGCTGGAAAACGCAAGCTTTGTATTACGAATGTATTTTTTCAAATGAAATTTATTGAAGAAACTGAGAAGCATATTATACGAGGACGGTTCGGAAAGTTCTTAGTTTATCAATGAAAGAGAATAGTTAGTTTTTCAAAAATATTTTTATTTTTCAATATAATTTCCTGAAACTTCAATACACTTAGCCCAACGCTCATCTAGCAATTCTATCCCTTGATTAAAATAGTTTTCCTCAAGGTCTTCAAAATAGTGGTTTACAACTGTAATTGCATCTTCATTTGAGGTAAAACGCTTGCCAGCAAGGATTTTTTTTAGATTTGGGAACAGGTAAAAGTCACTGGGAGCTAAATCAGGAGAATAAGGTGGGTGGTCAAGCAACTCGTACTTTAATTCGTTGATTTTAGCCATTGTTAAAACACTCTTGTGCGCTGGTGCGTTGTCTTGATGAAAAATTATTTTTTTGTGTTGTAAGCCAGGACGTTTTTCTCGAATTTGTACATTTAATTTATCTAAAAGGTTGCAATAGTACTCTGAATTTATTGTTTTACCCTTTTGCAGATAGTCAATCAATAAAATACCTTTGAAGTCCCAAAAAACCGTTGCCATAACCTTACCAGCTGATTGAATTGTTTTTGCCTACTTTGGGGCACTTCCTCCAGCTTCAGTCCATTGTTTGGATTGTTCTTTTGTCTCTGGCTTATAGTGGTGGATCCATGTCTCATCAACAGTTATGAAACGACGCTTAAAATCCATTTTATTTCGCTGAAAACGATCCAAACAAGCTTGAGAAATTTTCATTCTTATGCGTTTTTGGTCGACTGTTAACAAGTGCGGCACTCATCTTGCAGAAAGCTTTTTCATCTGTAGTTCTTCATGCAAAATTAAAGGGACTCGATCATTTGAGATGCCCATGATATTAGCTATTTCACGCACTTTTATTCGTCGATCATTTAATACCATATCATGCACATTGGCTACAATTTCTGTTGTTGTTGCTGTTTTTGGACGTCCACTACGTGGTTCATCTTCAATGCTTGTACGACCACGTTTAAATTCAGCAACCCAATTTTTTACTGTTGCATATGAAGGAGCACTTTCACCTAACACATTCACCATACCATTATGAATTTCTTGTCCCGATAAACCTTTTTTATGTAAATATTTAATGACATAACGCATTTCTAATTTTTCCATTGTAAAAAAAATCACCGATGTGTCTTTTGTGAACACCTGATTCTATATGAAGGAGTTGCCAGATCGAAACAAAATTTAACATATGTTCATAGCAGAGATGGAAGTTTCCAAAACACTTAACTTTTTTCTGTTTATACCGTGCTTTTTGTGCTAGTCTAAGAAGTTTCCGAACCGCCCTCGTAGATCAAACAGAAAGCAAAAAAGACTTAGTTTTGTGGAAAATATCTTCTAAAAGCTAGAAAAAAAATAATTTTTGCAACATTTTGCTTCCACATAAGCACCACAAAAATTGTATAAATCAGTTTAAATTATAAATAATATTTTAATTATTGTACAGGTCTCTAGCAATAATTTGGCTTTTACAGATTGAAAAAAAAAATCAATTAGTGGACGAGTTATAGCAAAAAACCATATAAACAATATGCTGAAAATCGGCATTCGACTGCAAAGTTCGAAGGTCGATTTAAAAGAAATTGAACTAAAATAAACAAACGCCGCGATACGCGGCTTCTAATTTAGCCTATATTTTCACTCCTCACTCCCAGAATCGACCTAACTTTTGCTAACCTGAATTTGTTCCACAGTGTTACGGTCCATCTGTTCGGAGGATTGCCGCCAAACGTGCGCCTATACTCTCTTTGAACCGAAAGTACGGACTCCAGTGCGTGATAGCGGCGGACAATCAAAATTCTTTTTTCAGTGCCCCAATTATTCATGTTTGATAAATCTAAAAATCAATCTGCAAAATAAAAAAAACCAGATTCATTAAATTAATGGGTGGTTAAATTTTAAGGGCCGATGTCGAATGTGAACCACACCTCAACGTTAAGTTTTTTTCTGCATTTTAATTGATATTTCTCAATAAGAGACTAACTCAATTTGAAGCATGGAAAGATGCAGAAGCCAGTGATGCGTTAAAGTAATTCAGGCTTATTTTGAAAATTTTCGAAGAAAATCATCTTCAGTGATGAGGCACATTTTCACCTCAGTGGCTTCGTCAATAAGCAGAATTGCCGCATTTGGGCGAATGATAATCCAAGAGTGATTGTCGAAAAAACAATACTCCCACAAAGATTGACTGTGTTTGGTGCGGTTTATGAGCTGGCGGCATCATCGGGTCGTATTTTTTCCAAAATGAGGCCGGTCAGGCAGTTACTGTGAATGGTGTTCGCTAACGTGAGTTGATAACGAACTTTTTATGGCCTGAATTGATTGATATGGTTGTGGACGATATGTGGTTTCAACAGGACGGTGCCACTTGCCACACAGCTAACGCAACACGTTCTCTCACGTCGTGTCGATGTTAATTGGCCGCCCAGATCATGTGATTTGACACCGTTGGTCTTCTTTCTTTGGGGTTATTTGAAGGAAAAGGTGTACGTCGATAAGCAAGCAACAATTCAAAAGCTAAAGGATGGGATATTTCAGCACATTAACGGCATAGAAGCTCAATTATGCCTCAGCGTCATCGAAAATTTGGACCATCGGATGGAGGTGTGCCGCCGAGGTCGCGGCGCCCATTTGGCTGATCTTTTGTTCCATACATAATTGAACCATACCAATATGTGACGCGCAAAATAGAAAGGGACCTAAGGTTAAAAGCCAGTTTTGTTCAGGAGAGCCATTTTAAAGATTAGGTCCCTTTCTATTTGCGTTTAGAATCGTTGACTTCACTTTCATAAAACGCACATATCTCAAGGAGGGAACACTTTTGACGTATGGGATCGGTCTCATTCGATGGACAGATGTTGTCCACATCAAAAAAAAGTGAAAAATTGATGAAAAGTTTTGTTCAGGAGAGCCATTTTAAAGATTAGGTCCCTTTCTATTTGCGCTTAGAATCGTCGACTTCACTTTCATAAAACGCGCATATCTCTGGGAGGGAACACTTTTGGGGTATGGGATCGGTCTCATTCAAAAAAAGAAAAATAATTAAAATTGATTTGTTTTTACCCTTGGGTCCCTTTCTCTATGCGCTGTCACATATTATCATAATAATTATGACCTCAAGCCTAACAATAACTGAAAAATAATAAAAAGAAATGACAATAATTTCTTAAATAGTTTGTGTTTTATTCAAAATCAACATCGGCTCTTAAAATTTAACAATCCTTAGAAAAAAAGTTATTAATTTTTTTTTGGTAGCGACTTCCATCAACCACCCTGTATATCACCAAATACGAAAGGTTTCAAAACGGTTACCTCCAAGTTGAAGAGACAAATTTAACAAATTTTCTTAACTACTCCATTGTGAAAGGCTGCAGGATTTCCCTCAGGTGTGTCTGTTTTAACAGACACACACACACACAGAAACCCATAGGCAATAGTAACAAAATCCAAACATTTGTTTTGTCACCCCTTTTTATGGGTCGCTCATAGTCGAACATACGATACCACCTCTGTCATAACTCAGCCAGCCGCCATGTCACCGCATTAACGCGATAATGATGAACACAATTTTCATTATTGTGATTATGGAGATTTCAATGTAGTTGTTGTTGCAGCCTTTGTGGTCTTTATTAAAATATTACATTATTAATCGGTTTAATTGAAAACTCCATTTAAAACGTTCAACTCGAATACTCGCACACTACAGTCGAGCACAACAGTATGCGTACACCCAATAAGCCATACATGGACATGGTGGCGAATAGGACGACCTTTGTTGTCGTTGTGGCTTCTCTGTTGGGGTCGTCTCCTCAGCTGTGGCTGTATCTGTGGCCGTTGATGCTCCCTTTTTTGTTTTGGAAATTGAGTTTTAATTAAAGTACGATCTAAATTACTTTTTAATTGTTTTTAAAGCCGTTGGCTATGAAATGTGTATAAAAAGATTTCATAATTTCTTTAGAAAAATTTCATGAGACTTGCGGGTAAACCTAATAAAGTCAGTCAGACGGACAGACGTTGTCGTCGTCGTCGTTGTCACACACACATGGGCAGTTTCGCATCGTTTCGTCATGTCATCTGTTTTCATCATAGCTTCTCTGCTCGGAGTTCTGTTGTTTTAACAAGTGCTCGTTGTTCTCTATTCGCCTTTGTTGGGGGAGAACTCAAAAAATTGTTCATTAAATGAACCACTGAGCAGATGATTTGATTTTAAATTTGATTTAAGGCTCAAGCCCTAGAGTTGTTCTAGTGTTTGGAAGTTTGTTTACTGAACTAGTGACATGGATTTTTTCTTTTGGTCAGGCATACTTTTATTTATCCTTTAATAAATTCAACATATAAATTGAGAATTTTTTTTTTAAAGATTTGATCTAGTGTAAGTTATTGATTCATATGTGTTTTTGAATAAAAATGGAACATCGTGCATTTTCCGGTGGATTGCCTTTTATAAATCTGGTATATTAGACTGGGTGTCATCTACTTATCGAATTAGTGCCAAATTTCTTTAAATTAAAAACTGGGAGTAGTGGACCTTGATTTATTTAACCCAATTAGAATCCGTACGATATCGGGTAAGCAGAAAAAATTACAAGGTGGGCCGAACAAAAAACATATGTGTGGGCGCCAGTCATATGTAGAATTTAGAGACAGAAAGTCGAAGCCCCGTGGAGTTAAACAAGGAGTTCCCCAGGGTGGAGTTTTATCCCCGGCTCTGTTTAACCTCTACCTCTCTAAAATTCCTGCACCACTAGACGGCGTTGAAATTGTGTCGTACGCTGACGATTGCACAATTCTGGCGTCATGACCTAAAGTGGATGACATTTGCGAGAAAATCAACTATTACCTCACTGACTTAGCACGTTTCTTCACTGCGAGGAATATGAAAATATCCGCCTCCAAATCATCAGCCACACTGTTTACTGCTTGGACCGCAGAGGTGCGGTTGTCACTCAATGTGAAAGTCGATGACGTCAACATCCCGACCACCAACTACCCCAAAATCCTTGGGGTCACATTGGACAGCCTTTTTAGATCCTCTGCACATGCTACAGCTATCTGCGATAAACTCAAAAGTAGGAACAAGGTCCTCAAGTCACTTGCCAGCAGTACTTGGGGAGCCGACAAAGAAACCTTGTTGACCTCTTACAAAGCGATAGGTCGGTCTGTAGCAAACTACGCAGTACCTGTATGGTCGGCGAACGTGAGTACGACACAGTGGAAGAAAATTCAGACTTGCCAGAATGCCGCCCTTAGAACATCAACAGGGTGTCTTCTTATGTCCTCTCAGGACCCACTACATGAGGAGACGAAGGTCCTTACCGTGCGCAGACACAATTTTCTGTTGTCTAAGCAATACCTGCTAGGGTGTTTTCGCAGCAGTCATCCTAACCACGATCACTTGAACAGGATGCCTCCACCCAGGCAGATCAGGTACGATCTTCATGATCTAGATAGAGAGGTCCAGCGGTATAAGAGAGAACCTTTAGATCATCGAAACTATCAGGCAGGTTTGAACAACATTCACGCCGATGATGTCGCAGTAGCAGTATCCAGCTACCGTGTGAATGCAGTGCTAGGGGAACATCCCCCGGAGATTTCACCTAAGGAGAAGGTACTACCTCGGCAGACGCGCGTGTTTCTGGCGCATCTGAGATCTGGATGGTTCAGCCGCCTCAATTCTTACTGGGCACGAATTGATGCCAACGTTCCGGACATCTGTCCCGCCTGCCATCAGGGACCACATGATGTACTGCACCTCTTCAATTGTCCGGACAAGCCCACTCAGCTGACCCCCAGGTCTCTGTGGACGCATCCAGTTCAAATGGCGCGTTTCCTTCACCTGGATATCGTAGCAGATCCCCCATAGACGAACAAGACTTCAAAATAAATATATTGTTGTTACAACAACAACAACAAGGTGGGCCAAACAGGGTGGGCCAAAGTCACAAGGTGGGCCAAACAGGGTGGGCTAAAAGTAACCACGGGGTTTAGAAATTTAATAACTTTCCGTTTATATATTTTTTTCAGATTATATCGGGTGATCAATCTAAAGGTATTTTTTCAAAAAAAAAAAATTCAAAAAAACACATAAAATGGGCCAAATAAAAGTGCAAAAAATCAAATAAAAAGTGCCATTATCACTTGGAGAATAAATAATAGAGAGATTCACAACTGAACAAAGAACCAGAATAATAGAATTTTATTATTTAAATTAGCGATCAATTTTTTTAACGCAAACGCATGAGTGATGAAGCTCATTTTCATTGAATGGTTTTGTTAATAAGCAGAACTGTGGGTTCTGGGGTTCTGAAAATCCAAGAGCCATTCGTCAACGACAATTGCACCCCATTAGGTTACATTATGGTGTGGGATCACATCTGCAAATATCATTGGGCCTTACTTCTTCGAGATTAATAATGAAAGTGCTGTAACTGTAATGGAGAGGGTATCGGTTTAAAATCGTGTACGTCCTGCTCTAGAAAACAGCCCTGAGATGTGGTTTCAGCAGCACGGAGCCACTGCCCATACTGCCCGAGCCACAACTTTTAAGTCAAATTTTTTGAGAGCGAATAATTTCCAGAAATTCGAAAGATTTGTCAGCACCCGACTATTTTTTTGGGGGTTATTTGAAGGAGCGAGTACGAGTATATGCGAACAAGCCCGATATAATCCTTCAACTCAAGGCCAACATTGTTGCAAAACCTCGAACGCTACAGCCACAAATTTTGAAAGATGTTGTGGAAAATGCTCTAAAACGAGCCCATCACTGCGAAGCTGAATACTTGGGTCATTTAAGTGACATTTTTTCATACTTAGCGTAAAAAAAAATTCCATTTTTTATATTATAAATATAAAGGGTGGTTAAATTAAGGGCCGATGTTGATTTGTGGCGCGAAAGAGCCATTGTTTCGTTAGCTGTGTGGCAAGTGGCATCGTCCTGTTGAAACCACATATCGTCCACATCCATATCTTGCAATTCGGGCCATAAAAAGTTACGATAGCGAACTTTTTATGGCCCCTAAATCTTTTTATGGTTCAAATTGAGTTAGTCTGAAATTGAGAAATATCAAGTGAAATGCATAAAAAAACTGGACGTTTAGGTGTGGTTCACATTCAACATCGACCCTTAAATTTAACAACCCTTTATAATCTGAGAAAAATAAAAAAAATAATAAACGAAAAAGTTATTAAAGTTTTTAACACCATGGTAACTTTTGGCCCACCCTGTAGCTACGAGATAAGTTGTTCGTAAAGCTTATACTATTCGAAAAATGGTTTTGCGGACTTGTTGAAAATCTTCAACGAATTCAAAGAATCGAAAACTCAACCAATTAATATTTTTAAATGAATAGTTTTTCAAAAAGGGGGGAACCGTATTTGATAAATTTGTTATTGAATATTTGTTTTTATTGTGTTAACTTTGTTCGCTGGAAAACAACTACTAGCAATTCTCGTTAAATATAAGTTAAAGCTAAATAAAGATTTTGCATGCGCACACTATTAGGTAAAAGCGAGTCGGACGACTCCACAATAACTTTTAGAGTTTTTTTTTTGGCAAACTCCCTTTTCTTTACCTTTTTGCTGTCAATTTTGAATCCAACTGTAATAGGTTTTGGCACGGTGATTTGGTGAATTAGGATTTAAATTTGGTATGCGAATGAGAAACAAGGAAATATTTTTAATTTTATTGATTTCTTTAATAAATAAATTTCAATAAATGCCCTACAAAATTGTAAGTCCCTACTACATTGAGTGAAAATTTAATAAAGGACTTCCAATTTTGTTCGCTAATTGTAAATGGTGGTCCAACCATAATACAATATGTAAATTGTGAGTCACAGCTTAGTCATGTTTTTGCCCAACCTTATTTGACATTTCTTTGTTTGAGTGTTGGACAAATTCAACCATAGAAAGTACACAATTTAGCAGCGTGTAAAGATTGTTGCAACCTTTTACGAAAAAAGGCGCTTAAATCAAAAGTTAAATCTTTTGGGCGGTGTAATCACAACACTTTTACCACAGTGAATAGGTAAGCAAGCATTTGTGGAAAAGAGAATCCTCGAGTGATTGTTGAAAAGCCGATCCATCCACAAAAAGAGGCTGTTTGGTGCGTTTTATAGGCTGACGGCGTCATCAGACCGTAGTTATTCGAAAATAAGGTCGGCCAAGCAGTTACCGTGCATGGTGTTCGCTATTGCGTGATGGTTAAGGACTTCTGGAGGCCAGAAATTGAGGGTATTGACCTGGGCGATATGTGGTTCTAACAGGATGATGCCACTTGGCACACAGCCAACGGAAAAATTGGACCATTTCGCGCGAAATGGCCGTGTTATCCTACGTCATGGCAATGTTAACTGGCCGCCACGATCATGCACGTAGAAGAAAGTATGGTTGGAATGACAATATTCGAAGAGAATAATACTAATGTTAAGTATATGGTTGTGGTACAGCAATGTTATGATGCTCACAACAATACTATGATTCAAATAAAACCATACTATGATCCTCAGACCCATACTATGATCCTCACAACCATACTATGATCCTCACAACAATACTTTTACTCACACATAACCATACTATGATCTCCACAACCATAGTATGATTCCACTCAAACATTCTATTATCTCCACAACCATATTATGATCCTCACAACCGTAGTATGTTTCACATACAACCATATTATGATCCTCACAACCGTAGTATGATTCACACACAACCATGTTATGTTCTATACAACCATAGTATGCTCACACATAATTAAACTATGATTCCCAGTATTTATTAGAATTGGGTTAAGTTGTCAACAATAGATTTTTTTTAAAAATATATTACATTCAAAATAATAGGAGTGATAAACAGTGGAAAAATTCAGTTCAAAAATTAAAGCGTTTTTATTAAAAATATTTGAGCTAATCAAGAAAAATCAGTTTGAAAAATTTTAATTTCCATATAAAACGCACTATTTCAAGTATTGCATTAGATCCGTAACAATAACATTGTTCTAAAAAGCATATTCAAATGAAGAAAAATTACAATCATACTGAATGATTGCCGTAATCGTACTATTGTTAACATAAAACCCAAAAAACATTACTATTGTCGCATCAACCATATTTATATTGTTGCTACAACAATATTTTCATTTTAAAATTTGGCAATAATACTATTGTTATATTTCAACAATATTTACACTGCGGCAATCATACTATTATCAAAATCCATTCAGAAAACAATACTATGGTTGCGTCGAATATAGTTTTTATTGCCGTAAACATATTATTATTGCCGTGAGCATATAGTAACCATGTTTTTTCTCTGCGTGTGTGATTTGACACCGCTGGACTTCTTTCTTTGGGAATATTAAAAAGAAGAAGTGTGCGTCAATTAGCCAAGAACAATTTATATGATGAGATAATTGTTACATTAACGAAATTGATCCTCCATTACGCCTTAGAGTGATTGAAAATATGGACGATCAGAAAGAAGTATGCCATCGATGCCATGGCTAGCATTTGGACTATATTTTGTTTTACACATAATTGTCCTAGATCCTTCTATCGTAATAAAATATTATAAATAAATAAATATTAAGATAATTCTCAGAAAACTTGTTTTATTTACAATTTACATCGTGCGTTTTGTTGGACTACCCTTTATAAATTGCTTCATTAAACCCTTTTTCAATTTTTTATAAAAAATTTCATTTTAGGTATGGGGTTGAATTGAATGCCCAATTAAAGGACCACCCGTAAAAGAATATAACTTGAGGAGGAGGTAACCTCGGGGTTAAATGAGCTATAGATGGCAAAAAAATAAAAATATATGTAAGTATTCGCTAAATTATTTAAAAAAAAAAATTTTATACGAGTAATGATTGAAAAAACAAATTTGTTTGTTCTATATTCAATAATTATACAGGGTGTCCGCCGGGAAGGTATACTACTTTGTTTTGCTGCCATTTTGGTAAACATTAGTCTTGACAGTTCGTATTTTGCCAGTCGTGATGAAGAGACGTGGCAAAATTAATATGGAAAAAATTTCGATAAAACGTAAAACATTTTATCAAAATCAATCATCGATTACTGTGACGATGAGAAAGTTAATTTTTGAGAGAAACAACGTGCCAACAAAACGCACTATTTATCGTGTAGTGAATGATTTTGAAGAGAGAGGGGGTCTGTAGCTGGTAGGCCCAAGCATGGACCACCGCGTACTGCAAGATCGGCTGACAACATTACTACTGCTCAAGAATGTGTTTAAAATAATCCATCGACCTCAATTCGACGTCGTGCTGAATGTAATGAAAAATGTGCTCAAAAGGGCTTGCATTTCTGAGGCTAACAGAGGTGGACATTAATCTGATATTGTATTCCACACATCATTGCCGACATTAAATAAAATATTTTTCAATATAATTTCCATTCTCTTTCATATAATCAAAAATTATAAACAAACAAAGTAGTATTCCTTCCCGACGGACACCCTGTATTAATTAAATCAGTTGCCTTCAATGTAAGCTTCTTAATTTTCACATACCAATTTTCATCGAAAATTTTAGGTTGTCTTTTTTTATGGGTAGAATAAACCGGGGGTTCCGATAACAGAACGAAATGAAGGCAAATTACTTTAGTCCATCAACATTCCCCTACATCACATGACTAAATGCCATCATCCTGTCACAACTTACGTTGCTACTATATTTCCAAAATAAACTAAGACCTAAAGATTGTTCTAGGATTATCGAAATTACACCAAAGTGTAACAACTTTTTTTGTTAATAAGTGAATTTTTTCATCCCCTCATAACGAAAATAATTTCGATAAGTGTCATATAACTTATTTTTATTAATATGTATATTTGTTTATAGCTTAAAATCGAAAATATTTTCAATAAACAATGTACTAATATTTTAGTTAATATGTGATATTTTTAATCACAGTATTCCCTATTAATTGATTGCTTGATTACTTAGTAGGGACATAAATACTGTTACACACGTTTTATGCTGTAAAATAAAAAGTACTGAATGTTTTTGTCTGAATGTTAATTGTATCCAAATAGAATCTACTTATTCGAAATGTCCGCCTTTTGCCTTTACACACGCCTTAAGTCGCACTGGCCAATCGTCAATAGCTGCACGAACCTCGTCCATTGGAAAATTGGCCACAGCTCGAACCAAATTAGTCTCGAGAGATCCAATGTTGGGGTATCTTTTTTGACAAACCTTGTCCTCTAAACCGTCCACAATTTGTAATCCAATAGGTTCAAATCTGGACTGCCTGAGGGCCGTTCTTCAGGGGAAATGAACGCTGGAAAATTGTTTCGTAGCCAGGCCTGGGACGTTTTATTTAGCCTTATGGGCCGGCGCAGAATCCTGCTGGAAAGTCCATGGCTGGTTTTGGAACAGGGAGTTGTTAAGAGGCTTCACAACAGCTTCCAAAAAGGTTTCTTGGTAAATTTTGGCCGATGTTTTGACTCCTTGTTCGCAGAAATGCAGGTCAGTGACCCCATCGTAAGAGACACCCCACCAAACCATGAATGAAGCATGACTGATGATGACCCTTTTCCACCCTTGGGATCACTTCAGATGCTTCCTTAGATGACCGCGCATACACTCTATCATTTTGCTTGTTAAAATTTTCCTGAACGGTAAAAATTTTTTCATCGATTAAAAAAAATTTTCTGTGCAAGTTATCAGCGTGCTTTACCAAAAGTCGTTTGAATTTTTCAATCCTATTTTTTTTAAAGCTGCAGTCAATAAATGTCCGGTACGTCGTTTGAAAGTCCCAAGTCTTTTTTAATGATTCGTCTCATGGACTTTTGCGTGATATTCATCTCACGGGCCATGATTTTCTGTTTTCGGAGCGGATTTCTGTGAATTATTGATTTAACGGCTTTGATGACATGCGGTGTTCGAACAGAGCGTGGGTGCCCGACCGGTGGCGGTCTTTTACATATCCAGTCTCCTCAATCAGTTGTATGCATGGGTAGACGAACCTGCGGCTAATCCCTAGTGGCCGGAGCGTTTTGAAAATATCGCTTTTTTCATTTCATACTTGAAAAGCGCTATTACTCGTACAGCGATACTGTTCTCATTATCTGACCACTCCATGATGAAAGTTGAAACAGTTTTAAAATCCCGTTACAGACTAGCGCTATTGAGGTTGGCTTTCAAAACCCATATGACATTAACGGGGTATGTTCAGTTCTACTATTGAAATGGGTGTGTTCAATGTTGTAACAGTGTTTATGACCCTACTAGGTTTATTTATAAATATTATATTCATATAAGTTATTATGACTTTCACATACCATTTTTTTCATCGAACATTTTAGGTTGCCTTTTTTCTGTGTAGAAAACCCGTTAAAATGCGCTGACAGGAAAGACCAAATCTCAGATAACAGGTCGAAGTGAGGGTGAATTACTTTCGTCCAGCAATATTTCCGTACAGCATATGCCTATAAGTCATCAGCCTGTCACAACTTAGGTTTATACTCAATTTCCAAAGAAAATAAGACCTAAAGATTATTCTTCAATCTTCGAAATGTTTGTAATTCTTAACTTGGGACAACATTTATCTGTATTCAGGCAGATATATTCCTAATCTTTCAAAGGGATAAGGACAGTTGTTACTTGGAAGATTACTAATCTTGCAAAAAACAATTGTCATTATCCCTAATGAACTTCGAAATGGCCAACAAAAAAAACAAACCTCGAGATGGTCCAATTGAATGACATGTGCAACGGCTCAAATCAGGTTATTTTCTAAAGTTTCATGCTCAGTGATTAGTGGCATTCGTGACTCTTTCAAATGAGACGTATGGACATGCACCGATACACACAAGACGCGCCACTGACATTTCATGGTCTAGTCCGACAGACAGTCAGTTATTTAGAGAACCGATTCGGTTTCCGCCGGAGTCCAGACCTTATTAAAACTTCAAAAATAAATATTATTACTTTATTTGGCAATGGCCATAAGAATTTCAGTTATGCGCTTCATATTGAAATGCATTTCATAATTTTTGCTGCTCATGAACTTTTTTTTGCGTGGTAGGCTCGGCAAGTAAGTAAGCGTGTATTTGATCCCATTTGTCTCATGGGACGACGATCGAGAGATGGCCACAATGACGACCGTGATAATGACGATGATGTTGTACCATTTGCCATGCCACGGTAGATTGTGATGCGCGATTTTCACTTGTCTTTTGTGGACTTTTTGTTGCGGTGTCGTCCTCGTCGCATTTTTTGAATACAAGCGACCAAAACCAAAACAATACGACGGCGGCCACGGCGCAAAATGCTCGAGCCACAAATATGCCACTGGTTTTGCTTTTGCTGCTGCTCTTCGGCGCGCCCCGCACCACTGTGAGTTCTTGGTGTTGCTCGCTGCTGCTACTGCGTTTAAGATCAAACGTCTTCATTTTTTTGGCATTACAACACGCATGCGTAATGTGAAATGTTAAAAGGCTCACTGTCAGCAGCGGCATCAGCCTCACGATCATCGTGGTCGTCTTCGTCATCATCTGTTCACATTAGTTCAGCTTGAATGTTTTGGCCAGGCACTGGAATGACTGGGATGTGATGATGAATACGGCTGGCGAGGAGGAGTGCGTTTAATACTACATGATCAAATCAATGCCTTCTTTTTCTCTAACCTGACACAATGTTGACGCAAATAACAAGTTCTGGTTTCAATTTTAATTAAGCGGCAATGATGGTTTTTGTGTGTACTACAGGAAGAGACTTGGAAAAAAAATTAGCATGTCTTAATACGCAGTAAAAAATTTGCGGTTCAATTAAAAAATTAAAATATTCAAGCAAAAAATTAATTACGAATCTTGTGATAACAAATCTCAGTTATAAGCTAAATTATACGTTCAAACAAATTTACCTATGTGACAGCCCATAGAGGACCTAAGGGTAAAAAAATCAATTTTCACTTTTTTTTTTGATGTGGACAACATCTGAGCATCGAATGAGACCGATCCCATGCCCCAAAAGTGTTCCCTCCAGGAGATATGCGCGTTTTATGAAAGTGATGGTACACCAAAGATACACGTATTTATATCATTAAAATGGCTCTCCTGAACAAAACTGGTTTATACCCTTAGGTCCCTTTCTATTTTGCGCGTCACATATTTACAAAAAAAATGTTTAGCGTTTATCCAAAGTATTTTCATTATGAGGTGATAAAAAAAATTCTCACATTTACAAAAAAAAAATTGTATGTCGTTTATCGAAAACATTTTTGTTTTGAGATGATGCAAAAAATACACATTTTAACAAAAAAAAGTTGTTGACCGTTTATTTAAAATATTTCCGTTATGAGGCGATGCAAAAAAACTCACATATTTACAAAAAAGATGTGAAACTATTTTAAAAATCAGTCGAAAAGACTTTTAGTGGCAAGCGTGGGGGACTGCAGTTTTGGTGAGCGCAACTGCACCATTATAAGACCCCAATGAACGAATGTGCTGTAACTATGTTAAGCAGTTATAAACTTAAGGACGGGCAGTTTTCCATTTAACGAGAACTGCCGAGAGTAGAGCTTTTCAGCGAACACAATGAAAATCCCTCAACCAGTTGTGGAAGACGCAACTCTTCAAAACAACTCCGTCAAAAACTATTCTGACAAGGCTAGCACTACCAGCCAGTTTGTCTTTCCGTATCTAAAAAAAGTCTGATAAGGCTGGTAACTGTAGATGGTCGGCGGAAATCCAGTGTGTAAGACCCAGTATCTTATCGGCGTAAGCTGAAACCATCGCAAAACGAATGACGAGAAGCCATCAGCATAATTTATAATTCACGCAAAAAATTATACTGAACTAGAGTGTCCGGGGTTTTCAGTAAACCGGCATTTCTGTTGTTTTTAAAAACCATGTTTAAAAAAACTATTTTCGGGTTTTTTATTTAAAAATAGTCTAGTACTGTAGCTTAAGAGTGGCATTATACCCTTCACTTCTGGTTGTACAGAAAAGCTTATTGAAAACAGGGTTTCGAACCCTTTAAATGGTATCTTATTTTACCCATATTTAAAAAACTGTCATATTTGAAATTGACAGAAAAGTTCATTGTTTTTGTTACGCATATGGTATGTCCATGTTTAAATGGGTTATACTATTGGGATAAGGGTCGGTAACCCCACTTTAGCTGAAATGCAAATATGCAGCGTGTAGCGCGGCTATTTGTTTTTTTGCACTTTGTGTTTTAGTGCTTTTTTGCAGGCTGTGGCGGCACTGTTGTTCGAAGAGAGTGGAGAGTGTGCGTGGCTGCCGGAAGATTTTTATTCGTTGTCCTTTCGGTTGCCAGAATGCAGACGTCATTTTGTGTTGCAGCGTATTTTTTAAATGCGCACTCGATCATTGCAGTGCAGTGTGCTTTTCGTTTGCGATTTACTGTTCCCCCAAATATGTGGTACTGGAGTAAAACAAACACCAGAGACTTCTGCATTCGAAACGCGTCACTGTGTGGTGCGACATATCACGAATACCCTTAGTTTTTCCAGGATAACCGTCTTGCCGTAACTGTGAAGTCCGAACGGCACCTAACTATGATACAGGACTTTTTTCAGCCGGCTCTTGAGGCAATGCAATGAGAGGATACATGATTCCAACAGTATGGTGCCACAACACACACAGCGAGGGCTACAATGAATTGTTTGAGGCAAAGTTTCGTTGACGGCTTATCTGTTTGTGGGGTGGTCGGCACGCTCACCAGACTTAGCCCCATGCGATTCTTTCCTTTGGGGTTTTCTGAAGTCGAAGGTGTATATCAACCGTCTCAACACCTTGGAAGGCCTAATTAACAGTATTGAGGCTGAAATTGGCAGAATACCAGTCAACATGCTTGTTAGAGTTCATGAGAAGTTCAGGAAACGTACACAGAATTGTGTGGATAGCGAAGGCCGACATTTGCCTGTTAAAACCATATAATTTAAAAATTCCCTTATTGTTTAATATAATTAATATATAAAATACATTTTTGTAAGGTTCATAATTTTTTTTATTTCATTCCCAAATAAGCAAATTTCCGCTCTCCATCCTGTATTTCAATTTTTAAGCCATATGCCAAGAATTTGCAGCCATTTTTTGGGTCTTAGTCCATTTATTGCTCTAAAATTGTTTTTGTCCATCGTTATTAACTATTATATAAACTATTATAGAGGGGTTGTATGTATCATTGGGATATTTTTACTGGGGCTTTATCAAAACGTGGACCGGTATCACCCAATTTTTATCTGAGCTGATAACTGATCGAACGCAATGAAGAGTACATTCCTCAAGATGGATGTAATATGTAGCTTCTACAGCTAAAGACATAAAATCGACTAAATATATGTGTGGGAGCTATATCTAAATTTTAACCGATTTTCCTTTATCTAAATCAATGTTCTCCAATTTTAAAGCGCCGATTTGCTTCGTCGTTGGACAAAGAAACTTACTTCTAAAAAACTTTATGAAGAGCGGGCAACAATAGCGATTTGCAGTTTAATAACAGGCTTTAGATAGACAGCCGACAGTGAGAGACACACAGGCAAACTGTTATATCGTAAAATCGCATCAACTGGCAATTCTGAGAAGATCCTTAAAGTTGGGTCTAGCACAAATTCTAGTTACGTATTCCGTAGATAAAATTGTGAATTTTCTTTTATTGTACATTCAACAACAAAAAACCGAAAAAACCCGACATCAAAAAACCGGGTTAACCTACACCGGTTATCTATTGTCGAAAGACCTACCCGAATAAATAATTAAACCTGAATGTCGGTTTTCGGTTTTGGACACTCTATACCGCACGCTGCGTGTTCTCTAATCGCGCTCTTGAAATATTGGCTTTGTGAACAACATTGCCTTTAAAAATTATATGTGACCCGGCCTATGAAAAGGTCGCTTATGACTCAAAGATAAACAATGCATTTCTTTAGTTTCTTAGTAGTGGACACATTTTTTTGAGTCATAAGCCACCTTTTCATAAGCCGGGACACATATAACGAACAAAACCAATATGTGGTTAACCAAATATTACTAAATCCACAAAGACAACACGGCAGCCTCCTTGGATCTTATTACGCCATTTGTCCCCAGTATAGAGCGATAATAACCGAAATTTGTAGTCAGAATCGAACTCTAGGAGGTTTGGTTCTAGCTAACTGACCCTAGAGCTATACAAGCGAAGCATCGCCTGAAGTGGTGAAAATTTAAAACCGGGTATTCTTAGGGCTATTCATCAAGTGGCAATCGCAAGTTTGAGACTTTACAAGCCCCGCGATCATGCGTCTTGAATTTATTTCAGTCATATCGCACTGCTCTCTAATTTAAAAAAGTTTTCCGTTTATACCTTAATGATATATTTAAGAGAGTAAGTTTAGGTAGGTACCATATGAGAAGACAAACTAAATCTACCGTCCATTTGTCTATGCTGAACGTTCCCGAATCGAACATATGAATTTTCACTGTACCTGTTGCGCATGCGTACCCGGTGGTTAAGCAGATGATGCTTCTAAACTGTGAACTGTTTCGTTTTCGTCTTTAGCTTCTTCGTTTCTTCCGCCTGAACTGTCGCCTTTAGAAGGGAGTCAGCATGACGACTTCTGCAATCATGACAATCGAGAGACAAAGAATGCTGAGCGTGTGTGTGCGCGCGCGCGCTTCTGTTAGTTTTGCGTGACGATTACGCATATTAATCAAGCCACATTCGCCCATTAACGCGTATAGTACGAGCATGTGATGTGATTGCTTCGAGACGGACACTGACTACTGGAAGACTGCAGACTGGATGGACGGACGGACGGACATATCGAGGTTGTTGTTGGTGCGGTGTTGTTTTGTTCAATTCGCACGGGTGCATAATTCAAAACAATTTCATACCTTATATGCCATCATGATACGTGGTGGTGTTGTCCGAATGCAACGCATGGGCATGGGCATCAACAACAATAGAATGAATACGGCCGGCCAACAGCAGCATTAAGAATCGGACTCAGTCCCAGAATACGCATCAGCAACATCGCGATCGTCAGTAACTTCATCATTTTATCACGGTTTCGCGGCTTTTGCTTGCCGATGTTATGGCGGTACAGGTTTGTGTGAATTTTCCTTGCAGGCAACGAAATGAATAAAAAAACAATCCTCAAATACAAGTTGCAGTTTTTGCTGATGAAAATCAACCAACCAGCAATTCTCACGTGAATATTTGGGAAGATTGAAAAAGTATCGCTTGAATGTTTAACAGCACACCCTACATCATTCACAATCGGTTTTATATTATACTGAAATATAATTTTTCATCCCTGATACTTGCAATTGTAAAGCAGTACGAAGAATGAAGTTCCTCAAAGGGACTTAAACTAATGTTCCGGCTTTCTTGAACATTCCATTTAGGAACCACTGGCTAACTGGCCGGGACCTAAATTCCTTGGTGACTAAAAATTGGATTTTTATCCACTCCCCCTTTAGGACCTTTCACACATGTGACCCTATTCCAGTGTAGATGAGAAGCCACATAGCTTGTAAGCTTGTGCATAAAATTCGCTCCAAATGTGAACCCCACAAAATTCATATAATTTGAGAAATAACTCTCTAGAAAAATGATAATAATTTCCACAATTCAATCACAAATCGGAGCCCTATCCATGCCATTCTTTTTCTCTAATGGATGATATTTGCCTAAATGTTGTATTCTGAAATATGTTTATTTTATCTTTCTACTCTAGTGACACAAAAGTGGTTGCCACGACCCTTTCTGGTACGAGGGCTGCTATATATGTACTTCTGGCCTAATAATGAAAATGCGAATATTTATCATCAAAATTGGTTTTATTGTTTTTCAAAATATTCTCCAGCATGATTTCTACACTTTTGCATGCGCTCAAACCAATTGTCTAAGCACTTTTTCCACTCCAACTGAGACACCTCCAAAACATGGTTTTTTAACGCTTCAACAGCATCTTCTGGCGACGAAAATCGTTGGCCACGCATTATTTTCGTTAAGTGCGGGAATAAAAAGAAGTCATTGGGGCTGTACGGCGGATGACCCATCAATTTGACGTTTTGGTCGGTCAAAAGGCGCTGGTTTGAGCCGATGTGTAAGAGCTCCCATTGTCATGGTGCACAATGATTCGTCATCTCTTGTTCGTTTTTCGAATTTTATCCCTTTACTTCAGGCAAACAAATTGTTGTGTACCACTCAGGATTGACCTCCTACGTTGCTTAAGCGGAACAGTCGGCACATGACCAGTTTTGCGGAAGAAACAGGCGACCATTTGCTTCGAAGTGCTTCTTCCACGAACAACTTTCGTTAAATTTGGTTCGTCTTCGAAGACCCACACGGTCGATTGCTGTTTTGTTTCGGTCTCATACGCATAGAACCACGATTCGTCACCTATGACGATCTTATAAACGATCGTATTTTTTTCAAAAATTCTTTGCACCAATCGACACGAGCTTTTTTTTGAGCGATTGTCAAATTGTGCGGGATCCAGCGAGAACAAACCTTTTTTTCTGCCTGATATTCATGCAATATCGAATGTTTGCTGGTGGAAGAAATGCCCAAGGATGCCTCTATCTCACGGTATGTTACATGACGATCTTGCATTATTAGTTCACGCACGGCATCAATGTTCTCTGACACAACAGCCGACCCTCACGACCTTCGTCTTTAGGCGAGCGTCGGCCACGATTGAATTCATCAAAATAGTTTTCCATAGGATGGTGTTTCATCGCCATACAAAGACTTAAGTTCATCGATGCACTCTTGTCGTGATAATCCACGTCGAAAGTTGTGAAAAATGATCGCACGAAAATGTTCACGTTCCGGCCATCATCATTTTTTTTAAAAAATATAGACCAATGATTCCACCCGCTCAAAAACCGCACCAAACCGTGGTTTGCTCGGGATTACCTCTTGGACCTCTTCTGGTTGCTAGCTCCATTCACGGTTACGTTCCGGCCATCATCATTTTTTTTTTTAAAATATGGACCAATGATTCCACCAGCCCAAAAACCGCACCAAACCGTGGTTTGCTCGGTATCACCTCTTGGACCTCTTCTGGTTGCTCTTCAGCCTATATGCGTCAACTTTGTTTATTGACGTTGCCGTTGAGCCAAAAATATGCCTCATCACTGATCAAAATTGTTTTCAAAAACAGCGGATGTTTTTTGAGCATTTGAAGAGCCCAAACACTGATTGACGAAATATTCAAAATATTTTCAGTAGAGAAAAAATGGAAAGAGTCGGCTTGTCCTCGTTCTTCGGCTAACTTTTTTACACATGCAAAATCCATGCAATGATTTGTAAAGAATAATCCAACTAAAACGCACGATGTTAATTGCACGAGGGTTGCTATATATATTGCTGGCCCCGTCTGACTTTCCATTGGAGTATTATTCTTTTGAAGTCATATATTTAATTAAGCCATTTCTAAGGTTATTTTAACCTTAAATCTAGTTATTTTCTGTCGCTAGAAGTTGGCACCAGTGACGGTTGGTTTCAAAATGAGCCATTTATTTGAGTCCTTTTAACCGTCTGAAACTTGATGATTTGTTTTTCTCTTCACTAAATTATTTATAGTAACATTTTGGAGTACTTTTTTTTGGAACATAACCATTTTGTCTTCTTAAATCTCCGTCCTACGGTGAATATTAACAAAACACAATACCACTTGATGTACGGTTCAATCTGGCCAAGTATGACTCTCTCCAGTGGCAATTTACCATCAGCATGCTTGAGGCTGGTGAGCTTCAACCTCAAGTTGAACATGTGTCTCTGTGTTCCGTCCGTCTTCTTGTTTTTCGGAACTTTTGTCACTTTTGTCATCTCGAAGTAATCATCTTTAGTAGCAGCAACAATAACACCACAACATCGCCTGCTCATCATCATCTTCGAAGAGACCACGATCGCCGACCAGCCTAGTCGCTGGCCGGTGATTACAACTGCTTGGCGAAGGCGGTGAGGCATAGGTCGCAAGACGAGGCGTGGCATGCGAGTGCGTCTGTAATAAAAATGACAACAACAAAAAAAGCAAAACTCTCTGCTGCTGTTCGTTTTTGCGTTTTTTGTTTTGTGTTACGCTAAATGTTCTTTTTTATTACTGAAGTATGAACTTTAATTAAGTCATTAGCAACCGTGCGATCTGCCACTTTTTTTTCATCGTCTTCATCATGAGCATCAGCGGCAACAGCAGCATCAGTTGCCAGTGTTGATGTTGATGTTGCTACGTCGCTGAGTCTAAATGAAACACTTTTCATTATAAAAAAAGATGAAGATTCAAGCAGACAACCATTTAAGCAGCGATACCATGATCCTCTTAACTTGATGTTGCTTGATGTTGCACAACGAACGCTCGCTGAAAAAAAGCCAACTTGTACAACGACAACAACAACAACAAATAAATAAATAAAAATTAAAATAATAAAAACAAAAACAACAACAGCAGTAAGAACGGCAATCACCAGCCCCAGCAAACAACACTGGTTATTATTAATTAATCTTTATGTATTTCCTTAATAAACGACGAATGTCTGTCTGTCTATCTGTCCGTCGCTACGTTCGTTTGTTTGTACATGAAAATCAGTTCTGTATGTAATGATTTCATTAGACGCAATTGTCAAAGGCTCTTCGTTTTTGGAATGACTAAAATTTATGCTACGTAACGGGTTTTCCGATAGGGACATAACAATTTCGTATCTTTATATCAACGCAACCTTAAACATTTTTAATGATCTTTCAGTGCCAAAACATTAGTCAAAGTCGTCATGGTAAAGTTCACTTACGAGCAACGTTTGCAAATCATTAAAAATTACTACCGAAATTCTGAGTTGGTGGTCGCAACTTTAAGAGCGCTTACTCCAATTTTCCGTAATAATCGTCCCACCCCACAGGCTGTGCGTGCTTTAGTGGATAAAAGTGGATTTAATTTTTTGAATCCACATTTATTCCCGGCGCCAAAGAGACGCCTTACCGCTAGAAGCCACCAAAATATCGCAGCCGTAAGTGTATCCGTTCAAAATGAGCTAAATCAGTCGACATTTTGAGTCAGTGGTCGCAACTTTAAGAGCACTTACTCCAATATTCGCCCGTAATAATCGGCTGTGCGTGCTTTAGTGGATACATCAAACTTTTCACTTTTGGATATTCCGGCGCCTAAAAGACTCCGTACCGCTCGAAGTGACGAAAATATCGCAGCCATAAGTGTATCCGTTCAAAATGAGCCAAATCAGTCGATTACACGTCGTTCTCAGAAATTGGGCATCTCTCAAACCACACTGTGGCATATTTTGCGAAAAGTTCTTGGCCTTCATCCTTAATAGATTAAACTGTCTCAAGAACTCAAATCACTTGATCATTTAAAACGATGAAACTTCTCCAACTGAGTTCCGGCAAAGTTTCACAAAAATCTTGAATTTCATCAAAAGTCATCTTCAGCGATGAAGCTCATATCTAGCTGAGTGGTTTTGTAAATAAACAAAATATGCATTATTGGACAGCAACAAACCCACATGTGCTTCAAAAGACACAATACGCAAAAAATTACTGTCTGGTGTGGTTTACTTAGTAGGTACATAAATACTGTTACAACATTGAACACACCCATTTCAATAGTAGAACTGAACATACCCCGTTAATGTCATATGGGTTTTGAAAGTTAACCTCAATAGCGTTAGTCTGTAACGGGATTTTAAAAATGTTTCAACTTTCATCATGGAGTCGTCAGATAATGAGAACCGTATCGCTGTAATAGCGCTTTTCAAGTGTAAAATGAAAAATGTAAAATGAAAAAACATGCCACTAGGGATTAGCCGCATGTTCGTCTACCAATGCATAAATCTGTTTGAGGAGACTGGAGATGTAAAAGACCGCCACCGGTCGGGCCGCCCACGCTCTGTTCTAACACCGCATGTCATCAAAGCTGTTAAATCAAGAAGTCACAGAAATCCGCTCCGAAAACAGAAAATCATGGCCAGTGAGATGAATATCACGCAAATCATTAAAAAAGACTCAGGACTTGGGGCTTTCAAACGACGTACCGGACATTTATTGACTGCGGCTTTAAAAAAATAGGATTGAAAAAAGCAAACGTCTTTTGGTGAAGCACGCTGATAACTTGCACAGAAAAATTTTGTTCACGGATAAATAATTTTTTACCGTTCAGGAAAAATTTAACATGCAAAATGATAGTGTATGCGCGGTCATCTTAGGAAGCGTCTGAACTGATCCCAAGGGTGGAAAAGGGTCATCACCCAGCTTTAGTCATAATTTGGTGGGGTGTCACTGACCTGCATTTCTGCGAACAAGGACACAAAACTTCGCTTAAAGTTTACCAATAAACCGTTTTGGAAGCTGTTGGGGAGCCTCTTAACAATTCCCTATTCCAAAACCAGCCATTGACTTTCCAGCAGGATTCTGCGCCGGTCCATAAGGCTAAAACGTCCCAGGCCTGGTTTCGAAACAATTTGCCAGCGTTCATTTCCTCTGAAGAATGGCACTCAGGCAGTCCAGATTTGAACCCATTGGATTACAAATGGTGGACTTTTTATGTTACAGCATAAAACGTGTGTAACAGTATTTATGTCCCTACTAAGTAAATGCCGGAAGTGTGATTGGACCTCCAATGGGGAGCGCTATCGTGCCATGTTAGAAAACTATTTTGGCTAGAATTGGATGAGCTTGACATCGCCGAGTTGTTGTTTTTAACAAGACGGTGCCACACAGCACGCGTTACAATCGATTTATTGAAAGGCAATTTCAGTGAACGTATTATCTGGAGAAATGGTCCAGTCGAATGGCCACCTCGTTCATGCGATTTAACGCCATTGGATTTCTTTTTATGGGGCCACATCAAGTCATTGGTCTATGCCAACAAGCCAACAACTTTAGACGAGCTCAGAGACAGCATCCAACGCGAAATTGCCAATGTTCCGGTCAAAATGTTTGCAAGAGTGGCGGCAAATAGGATCCAAAGAATAAATCGCTATACACGGGCTCGTGGTGATCATATGAGCGAAATCAAATTTCATTCTAAAAATGTAACAGTTGCTCTACTTAAATATTCTGTGTTTTATTGATATGGGATGGGCCAAAAGTTACCATGAGGTTAAAAACTTTAATAACTCTTTAGTATATTAATTTTTTTTAAATATTATTCTCAGATTATATAATATACAACATGGATTTTTTTGTAACTAAGTATGAAAAATAATGTCACTTACGATAAATGACCCCATTTTTCAGCTGTGCAATTATGGGCTCGTTTAAAAGAACTTTACATAACATCATTCAAAATTTGAGGCTGTAGCGTTCGAATTTTTTGCAACAAAGTTGGCCTTCAGTTGAAGGATTGTCTCGGGCTTGTTCACATATACGAGGGTTGTTATTTATATTTCGGGTCCTGACAATACTGATGTTTCCACACGCAAACTGGAACTTCCATTGGAAACTGACATTTTTAAGCATAACTTCACTCAAAACATTTTGACTTTTTAGGGTGAAAAATTCATCTCAGTCAAAAAATGGAATTATCCCGTGAATATTTTCGTGCGATGAGATTTTTTACAATTTCCGGCTAGGGTTGTCGAGACGAGAGTTTCGACTTTTGGCGATGAAGCATCTTCAAAAACCACTGTTAAACGCTAATACCAAGAGTTCAGTCTCGGACTTCGTTCGGTTAAGAATGAATTTCGTGAAGGACGTCTAACTTCGGTCACTTTGCCAGAAACCATAGAAGCAGTGCGTGAACTGACTAAGAAAGATCGACATGTGACAAACCGTGAGATTGAGGCATCCTTGGGCATTTGTACGGCAAGCATCAATTAGAAATTGCATGTTCGTTTGGCCGTGAAAAATAATTTGTTCTCGTTGGATCCCACATAATTTGACGAATGCTTAAAAACAAGGCTTGTATGGATTAGTGCAAAAACATGTTGAAAAAGTATAACTGCGATAGCTCAAAGGCAGTGTATAGAATTGTCATAGGTGACGAATCATAGATCTATGCATATGAACCCCAAACAAGACAGCAAGCGACCGTATGGGTCTTTTAAGACGAGCCAAATCCAACAAAAGTTGTTCATGGAAGAAGTACTTCGAAGCAAATGATTGCGATTTTTTCGGTATAACCGGCTATGTTGCCACAGTGCCTTTAGTGGAACGTTGGACGGTCAATTCTGAGTGGTATACAAACATCTACCTGATTGCCAACAGTGTTAGAAGAAATGAGGAAATCTAATAAGAGAAGACGGATCATTTTGCATGAGAGCTCGCATTCTCACACATCAGCTGAAACGATGAGCTATTTGACCACTCAAGATTGAGTCGAATTGATAGGACATCCACCGTACAGCCCTGATTTGGCACCCAATGACTTCTTCTTATTCCCTAGAATCAAGAAAAAAATGCGTGGTCTACGATTTTCATCGCCCAAAGCAGCTGTTGGAGTGTTCAAAAATCATGTTTTGGAGGTGTCTCAATTGGAGTGGAAAAAGTGCTTCGAAAATTGGTTTGTGCGCATGCAATAGTGAGTATTTTGATCTTAAAGGAGAATATTTAAAAAAACAATAAAACCATATCCAGTGATAGATGATTGTGTTTTTATTGCTGGACCCGAAATATAAGTATCAACCCTCGTACTCGCTTCTTCAAATAACGCCAAAAAAAAATAGTCAGGTGCTGAAAAATCTTGCGATCGCGCTGACCAAATAGTTTCCGAATTTTTGGAAATTATTCGATCTCCAAAAAATTTAATTAAAATGGCTCGTCCTGCTGAAAACCCATCTCAGGTCTGTTTTCAAGAGCAGCACGTAAAATGTTCTATCATAAAGCGATACCGCTCTCTATTTAAGGTTACAGCACTTCCATCTTCATTCTCGAAGAAGTAAGGCCCAATGATATTTTAGATGTGATCCCACACCATACTGTACACTAATGGTAGGGTGCAATTGGCGTTGATGAATGGCTCAAAGATTTTCAGAATACATTTAGTTCTGCTAACAAAGCTATTTAAATGAAAAGGAGCTTCATCACTTATGCGTTGCATTAAAATAATTGATCGCTAATTTAAATAATAAAATTCTATTATTCTGGTTCTTTGTTCAGTTGTGAATCTCTCCATTATTTAGTCTCCAAGTGTTATTTATATAGGGCGATCCATCTAGAGGTATATTTTTAAGGACAAAAAAATATATAAAAATTTAAATTAAGTATGGAAAATTTATTGGTAATTTGAAAGGACATTTTATGGCATTTATTTTTTAAAAATAATTACTTTCAAATGTTGGCAACTGTATTATGGAAATGAGCGTTCGGTGAGAAACGGTAAGATCCGCTGTTTTCAACCAAAATTTTGTTCAGTGATGAGGCCCATTTCTGGCTCAACAGAAAAGTCAATAAACGAAATTGCCGCATTTGGGCTGAAGAGCAACAAGAAGAGGTTCACGAGCTGTCATTATACCCAGAGAAAGCCACGGTTTGTTGCGGTTTGTAAGCTGGTGGAATCATCGGTGCATATTTTTTCAAAAATGATGATGGCCGGAACGTAACCGTGAATGGTGCTCGCTATCGCGCCATGAAATCGATCTTTATGCTACCTGAAATTGAAGCCCATAATCTTGACGACACTTGGTTTCAACAGGACGGTGCCACTTGCCACACAGCTGCTCAAACAATGGATCTATTGAGAGGTCATTTCGAAAAGCAGTTAATTTCACGTTTTAGACCGGTGAGTTGGCCGCCTAGATCGAGTGATATCACACCTTTAGACATTTTTCTTTAGGGTTACGTAAAGTCCAAAGTCTATGCTGACAAACCAGCTACGATTCAGGCCATACCGGTCGATATACTCGAACGACTCATCCAAAATTGGACCCTCAGAATGGAAACCCTGAGGCATAGTTACGGCCAACATTTGATGAAAATTATATTCAAAAAATAAATGCCATAAAATCTCCTTTCAAATTTTCAATAAAGATTCCGCACTTGATTTGAATTTTTATATTTTTTTTTTGTTCTGAAAAAATACCTCTAGATGGATGACCCAATATAATGTGAAAAAAATAAAAAAAATATATAAACCAAAAAGTTTGTAAATTTTTAACACCATGGTAACTTTTGGCCCATCCTGTTTATTAAATTGTTATGTCCTTAATGGGAAAATGTATATGGTACCCGTTTTTTTGCGTCTAGTGAAAATTTAATTTTTTTCTTTATTCAAGTTTGGCATGGTGACTTTTAGCTCCAAAAATTCTTTTCTTGAGGTTAAGATTTTTCTATTTTCTTTCGGTACTTCAGTTACAATTACTAAACTTTACAGAGCATCAACTAACATTCGGTTGTACCGAAGGCATACTCGAGGTGCATGCAACCTCAATCATTCGGTTGGCGAAAAGTTTTGTTATGGCCACGAATCTGTTCTCTGTATGTGGCAATCTGAATTATGTGGGTGTCAAATTGAATTTATTATATAAATTTCGAGTACGCAAACCATCGGATGGTTGTACATTCATTCAAATCCGTTCTGTGGACACAATTTTGATTCCAACATTTAAAAGTTATGCAATTATTAATTACAACCAATAGATTCTTTAAAATATAATTAGTTCAACCCCCAAAATTGAAATCCCTGCAGTTTTTAACAACACGGAAATGTAGATTTTATCATAATTCGTTTCAAGCTGAAGGTATTAAACAACTAAGATGTCAACGAAAAATGGTTCCTATTTATGAACGCAAAGGGGTGTGGGCTTAAAAAAAAACCAGATCGGGGCGGGTATCCTGCATTGGAGTCCCTTTTTTCCTTCGGCTTTACGTATGCATAATCCTATTACGACAAAACTGTGTAAGCCTCCTCGAATAAATTAAGAAATGTTTGCTCGCCGACGACTGTTACGTTATTTGTTTGTTTGTTTCTGTTGTTTATTAAATAATGAAATAACGAATAAATTATAAAATTATACTTTATTACATATTTTCATATTTCAATCGTTGTTGTTGTTGTTTTTTTTATTGTTGGCAAACATTGAACACATTCTGGTTGATTGACTGTATTTACGTGTGGACAGACAGTCAGTCAGACGGACGGCCAGAATGGATGAACGATAATGTTCGAATGGCTTGATGAATTCCTAACATGTGTGCCTATGTGTAGTCAACCATCCCCCAACCGTACGTACACCCGTAAATGACATTGCGTGAGCGTAGGCTAGTGTTGCCATCCATCCTTTTCATGCTGTTCATAGCAGATTTATTATGATGATGATGCTGCTGCCGATGATGATGAGGATGTTGCTAGTGTTGACTGTGTGCAATTGGGTGACAAATATGAATACATTAAAATTGGATTGTGTTTTTTATGCTTCTCCCCACTCCGCCTCTTCCTCCTGCTCAGAAAAGCAAACACACAAAATGGAACAGTTGTCTAAACTCCCCCACAAGACAATAAACATGCAGCCACAGACAGGACGCACACCATGGACCGCACCCGGGGAGAAGGCATCATCAGGCAAATGATTTAAATTCATTACAGGCAGCAACATGATAAATACGAATACTTGCTGGCTATAAGGAATAAATATATACAAATGTATATGTATAAATTGGAACAACAACACCGTCATCATCTTGAATATGAATAATAAACACTAAATAATAAAACAAACAAATGAACGAAATCAAATTTAATCAAGCACAACAGTAATGATTTCAACATTGACAGCAGGTCTATCTGCTCCAAAGCTACTCGTACACTGAAAGAATTTTGCAAGTACCTCCCTGCGTCTGTCCATATGTCGTTGTAGTCCAACAGTGTTTAGGTAGTATCCTTTTGACGGGCAACTTGCTAAGAGCAGAATTGTAATTTTGCCCTCGGAAAAGTTGTGGCAAGGAAACAAGTTATGAGAGGAGTTCCACAAGCAGGAGTCATATCACCAATACTGTGGAATCTAATGAATAACGAAATCCTGAAGGATCTCAACAGAAAAAGAGCTAAAGTGACAGCGTATGCCGACGAGCAATCCGCTGCGGCAATAAATCATTTTGGACCTGCTCTCCGATTTTGATGATTTTTGCACAGATGGTTAAAAACTATCTAAAGGTCATGTGTGTAAAATTTTATGCAAATATCTCCATTGGTTTTCTGTCCCGAGCAGCGTAAAGTTGACATATGTGAACAAGTCTCAAATGGGTTAGTTTTCTATGTCATATTTAAAACCTTGTTACTTATAAACTATACACCGAGTGTACCTTATAGATTTTTTTTTCACTTAAAATAGGCATCAAGCATTATGTAAATTAAAAAAATAAAAATTGAAAAAAAAAATTATTTTTTTTTTATTTTGGGCCAAAAAAAATAAACATTTATGATTTTCCGTTAGACTTTTAGTTTTGTGCGAAGCAGTGCGAAACATGCAGTCCTATACCAAATTAAAGCTGAGGGTCTCAGCTAACAGATTGTGCCCAAATTTGCCCGCGGCCAAAAAAAACAATGGAAAACCAAAAAATTACAATAAAAAATATGCGTTATTTTACGCGTGCATAAACAACTGCGCACTCTTTCTTTCGTTACTGCTTGTTGTTGTTTTGCCTGTGTGCATGTCTATTACTATAAATAGTAATAATTTAATTAATTAATAATTTAATTAATTAATAATTTTACAAATTCAATTATTGAAGTTCATAATAAGAAATTCGTTATTACTCATAAACTTTCATTGACTATGATAGATGGTAAAATAGCAACAACTTTACCTGGCAGCTCTTCTATGTCCGTGTGCTTCATATGTGGTGCTAAGCCTAGGGAGATGCACAATTTAGACGAATTGGCAACAAGATCAAATTCGGGAGATGCTTTAAAATTTGGTATTTCACCTCTGCATGCGCGCATAAAATTTATGGAATGCATATTGCATATCGCTTACAATAAAAGCTTTGCAGCATGGCGAACAAATAAAGATACAAGACAAATTAAAGAAGAAGCCAAGGCCACAATTCAAAAAAACCTTAAATTAGTATTGGGAATAAATGTTGATGTGGTAAAACAAGGAATGGGTTCCAGCAACGATGGGAATACAGCTCGACGATTTTTTGAAAACCCTGAAATTACATAACCGGAGTAAATGAACAACTGATTCATAGGTTAAAAATTATATTATCCACAATAAGTTGCAGTCAGGCAATAGACTCTGAGAAGTTCCATATATGTATATTGTTTAGACACGGCAAAATTGTACATTGATTTGTATGGATGGTACTACATGCCTATCACAGTGCATAAAGTTTTGATACGTGGTAGCAAAATTGTATCTGAGGCCATTCTACCTATAGGTAGGTTAAAGATACGATTTGTATCATACATTTTGAATTCACATATGGTTTATTTTTCAAAGGAATGTTATCAGAAGAAGCGCAGGAAGCGAGGAACAAAGACTATAAACGTTATAGGCTATATAACTCGCGCAAGACTGGGCGCTGTTCTACTAACGAAGACGTAATGCATCATTTGTTGATATCCTCCGACCCATACATCAATTCATTAAGAACGAAATTGAAGCTTAAAAAATTAGATTATCACGAAGATGTGAAAATGTTGTTAATAAATTAAATAGAGTGAACTGTAAAATTTTTGTATGGGGGTTGTATGGGGGGCGGGTGTTACAGTGGGCGGATTTTCTTCATATTTTCAAAACAGCATTTAATAGATGCTGTATGCATTTGTATGGGAGGTGGGCGATGGGCGTGGTCAATGTTGATGAAATAATTTTTTTTAAAAGGTGTTGCATAGATATGTTTTTCCAGCAATTTTCAGGAAATTTGTAGCAATAGTTAATTTTTAACAGCCAAAAATGATTTTAGTTTGTATGGGCGGTGGGCGATGGGCGTGGTCAATTTTGTCGATACTTTGAAATTTTCTTAGTTCTATTATATTAGGGACTCGTGCCAAATTTCATTACTCTCGTACAACTCCTTCTATTTTTGGCCATCGAATGTATGGGAAGGACAGACTGTGCGATGTGGTGCTGCTGCTTCGAGGCAAATTTCTGCAAACGAAAACGGCCTGAGACCTTTGAGCGGCCACTGCGAAAACTCTCACGGTGAGTGGAGGACAACGAATTAGGCGTGGATCCCAGCAAGACAGAGTTCAAGAAAATAAAAGCTCCTAAACTTTGAAACCTCAATACTAGACATATGTGACGCGCAAAATTGAAAGGGACCTAAGGTTAAAATCCAGTTTTGTTCAGGAAAGCCATTTTAAAGATTAGGTCCCTTTCTATTTGCGCTTAGAATCGTCGACTTCACCTTCATAAAACGCGCATATCTCTGGGAGGGAACACTTTTGGGGCATGGGATCGGTCTCATTCGATGCTCAGATGATGTCCACATCAAAAAAGAAAAAAAAATGAAAATTGATTTTTTTTACCCTTAGGTCCCTTTCTCTATGCGCTGTCACATATATCGTTTAGAGGACGTCAATACCTTTTAGGCGGCACCGCACTTATTACTTTCCGATGTCGCGTTCATAACATATTTGACCACTAATACAGCTACACTTTCCAAAAATCGGTCGTTTAGGCCAACTTTGAGATGCGATTCGATCAAAGCCCTATCTGAACACAAATCGGACGCCATATGACAGACAACAACGTGAAGAATACATGTGCCAGGTTTAAGCGATATCGAAGAGGTCATTTTTCAAAACTACAGATTTTCTGTCGATTTTATTTGGAATCAACAACCACTAATGAAATGATGTTTTAAACAAGAACTTTTGTAAAAACTTGTTAAATGGTACTTAAAATTTTACCACTCATATTTTGGGGCCTTAAACTTCTCTCAGTGTTCGCAAGTGTAGCCTCGTACTGCTTGGAGAAAAACCCCCTCTCTTCTTCTAGCTAATTGCAGTAGCAAATGTATGGGGATGGTTAGGACCCCCTTCCGCTTACTACTTTACAACAATGAAAATTCATAAATGTCATGTTATCTAAACAAGAAAAAAAACCAAGAAAAGTAACGACAATCAATTGGAGTGGAGTACATTGAATTGTGCGGCAGCATTTAAAACGCCAAATAAATATTTAAGTAATTTGTTAAACCAACAACAATTAGTTAATATAGGAAGGAACCAAGTACAAATATGTTCAGGGCGTTCTGCTGATTGGTTAAGTCAATAATTAAAACTTACGTTTTTTAAAAAAGAGACAGTGTGCACAGAAATCCGATTAGACAAATGTATATTCTTTTTTAAAAGTTTTTTTTTTAAATGTTCATAGATTTTTATAATATGTTATTAAATTTGCGCATTAATGATAATGTTCGTGAAAATGAGCATCAGGTTCCACGGCTATCACAAATAATTATGGAGATTTCAAAAAAAATTATTTATATTCTTAAAAAAATTTAAAATTTTAAAAATAGTCTTGTCTACACGCAGAGAAAAGATATGGTTACACTATGGTCACCGCAACAATAATATGTTCTCTCCAATAAAAGCATGATCGTCGCAACCATAGTATTGTTTTTTGAATTTCATTTTGACAATAGTATGATTGCGACAATATTGCTATGGTTGAAATGTAACAATAGTATTATTGCCAAATTTAGAAATGAAAATATGGTTGTAGCAACCATATAAACATGGTACGTGCAACAAAAGTATTGTTGTTTAAAATTTACGTTAACAAAAATATGATTACGGCAATCATACAGTATGGTTGGGACTATGAACATAACAAAACAGGTTTTGTAGAGAATACATGTATGTGTGTGCGTATGTTTTTTTGATATACAAAAAAAACACATACACACGATACAGTGAATGGTTGCTGTCCATTAAAAAAGACAACAACAATCGGAAGGTAGTTCGAGGGATTTTTATTGTGTTTACTTTGTTCGGTGAAATACTCTAATACCGACTGGTTCTCGTTTATTAAAAATCTGCCTGCACTTAAGTATATAGCCATTGATCATGGTTTAATCACATTCCTTACTTGGTGTCTACGGATGGTGAAGTAGCATTCACCTCTGCTGGCAACTAAAAGTATTTTTGACCGTTGGAATATATATTTTGGTTTCTTGAATGAAATGTTCAGTAAAAACGTGGCCTCAAAATTGGCTATTATCTAATAGTAATGCAATTTATACATAATAACTTGCTTGATAAAAATCTCTATTTTTGAATAACAACATTACCTAATCCTATTAAATAATTTTGGGGATCATAGTATGGTTGAGTGTGAATCATACTATGGTTGTGGGGATCATATTATGGTTGCGTGCGAATCATACTATGGTTGTGAGGATCATACTATGGTTGTATGAGAAACATACTATTGTTGTGAGGATCATAATATGGTTGTGAAGATAATAGTATGGTTGTGAAGATAATAATAGTATTGCTGCGAGGTTCTAAAGAGGGTTGTCACGGACCTGAAATCGATATAAGCAGTGTACAGCCACGAAAAGCAATGCCACTTTTTTAAAAAACTTGTCTTCTATTTAAATATAGATGCAAGAGGTCTTGAGCCAAGTGATCTCTGTTCAATGTGTAAAAGCAACAGAACAAAATAAAACAAACAAGCTAAACATAAATTGAAAATTTAAAAAAATATATAAAATTTTGTAAAAAAAAATATTTTTAGTAAATTTAATTTAAATTTTTTTTGTCGAAAAAGTGAAAAAAATAATTTGCAATTAATTTTAGTTAATTCCTTCCTTTCTTTTTTATTGAAAAAAACCCAGAGGATACCCTAATTTGCGTTGGTGCGTGGAAAGTGATGGATCATAGTGGGTAAAGGGGGAGTAATGTTGATGGAAAATACATTTGCCGGAAGTCGATTTCACACACAGACAGTACGAGCAAAAAGCGAATTCGGTCTGTTGTGTGCAGTGCGGTCCACCGGCCAATCGATAGCAAATGGGTGTGATTTTCTGGAAAGTCGCATATTTCTGCCGACGGATGTCCGTGGAGCACAGACCATGAAAAAACAGCGACACACATCCCACATTCCGAAGATGCTCGTTATAAATAAATTGTATTGATGCCCTTCGACCCACGGAATATGTGTCGGTTCATTCACTAGCTGCGGCAAGTTGTTTTGTGCGCAAAGAGCTCGGCATATTGGCCCTCCGGAGTTGTATGGCCCGAATGCAAAAGCCAGGCCGAATTGTGGACATTGAAATCACCAGCAACCACGATTTCACTGCCCGGATAACTCTGCAAAACTTTCGTTATTGAATCGAAGAGGGCTTCGATGCCGCTCAGAGAGTCTACCTCTCAAAGATTGGACTTTGGTTGTGTGCACAAGTGTTGCTGGCTCTGAAACACTATGTCGTTACGTACATATAGGGTGATCCATCTAGAGGTATTTTTCCATAGGGGTTTTTACAAAAATTACGCGTGGGTTGCGTTAACTTTATTTTTTTTTTCTTTACAGTATTGTTTGCCATTTCGTCATTGAAAGACTAACACCGCGGCAACGTCTCCAAATTGTGCAACTGAATTATGGAAATTAAAAAAGAGAAGATCCGCTTCGAACAACGGTTTATTCAGTGATGAGGCCCATTTCTGGCTCAACGGCAAAGTAAATAAACACAATTGCCGCATTTGGGCTGAAGAGCAACAAAAAGAGATTCAAGAGGTGCCATTATAACCAGAGAAAAGCACGGTTTGGTGCGGTTTATAAGCTGGCGAAATCATCGGTGCATATTTTTTCAAAAATAATGATGGCCGGAACGTCACCGTGAATGGTGCTCGCTATCGCGCCATTATATCGACCTTTATGGTACCTGAAATTTAAGCCCGTAATCTTGACTACACTTGGTTTCAAAGGACGGTGCCACTTGCCATACAGCTGCTCAAACAATGGATCTATTGAGAGGTCATTTCGAAAAGCTAATTTCACGTTTTAGACAGGTGAGTTGGCCAGCTAGATCGAGTGACTCTCACCTTGAGACATTTTTCTTTGGGGTTACGTAAAGTCCAAAGCCTACGATGACAAACCAGCTAAGATTCAGGTTTCGAATCCACCATTACGCGTGGCATGAACCCCATACCGGTCGAAATGCTCAAACGAGTCATCCAAAATTGGACCTTCCGAATGGACACACGTAATTATGTTTAAAAAATAAATGGCATAAAATGTCCTTTCGAATGAACAACAAAGATTCCACACTTGATTTGAATTTTTGTTTTTTGTTTTGTTTTGAAAAAATACTTCTAGACTGATCATCCGATACATATACAAGTCTTCTGTGAGAAAAAAAAGAAAAAGGGTCAGATATCTTAAATATAAAATTGTCCTTTTCGTTCTTTTTTCGAAAATATTTTTTTTATAAAATTTTATGAATCGAAAGAGAGTTTGGAATATTAAATACTTTTCTACACATTTTTTTTTCAAATAACCTGCCAAATGCGACCGATATAAAAGTTCATATTTTTTTATCACATCTGTAGCGAAGACTTCAACTATTCATTTGAGGTATTTTGTATCACATTAACCCTTAAGTTGTCGGAAATATTTAGGTTTCAAATTCCACTTTACTTCACTTAAATAATGTATCATAATCAGCTTTACTATCTTAAAATTTTTTGACTCTTTTAAACTAACATTTTATTTTTTTGACCCACTTTATCAATTGGAGGCATAATATCGTTGCATACAAACTTTATAAGATTTGAAATTATAAACTTAGTTTTAAAAAAAAACTGCTCACATTTCAAATAACAGAATGAATATTTTCAAATCGTTATATATAAAAATTAAATAAAAAAATATTATTTCGCTCAAACAAACTTAATACATACACTTTAACCACATGTTGGTCTTCGAGGGCGACCGCAAAACTAACTGGCCTGGCACATTTTCTGTTTTACTAGCAATTTTTTTTTGTTTTTTAAAAGCAATCTATTAAAAGCCATCTGTCAAAATTTCCGAAATATTTTATGATTATTTTCTTTGTTACAGGCGATTGAAGTAAACAAGTTTTATAATTTTTGAAAAAATGGGAAATAAAGAGTTTCGTGTGGTAATTAAACACTTTTATATGAAAGGTTATACGCCACAATTAATCAAAGATGAAATGGATTCTGTTCATGGTGATAATGCACCATCGTACTCCACCGTGAAATCCTGGGTTCAACAATTTAAAATGGGTCGTTCAAGTACGGAAGATGAACAACGCTCTGGAAGACCGAAAACTGCTACTACTATTGAAAACATTAATATTTAATGAAGTGACTAAAGATAGACGAGTAAAGCTCAGAGAACTTGCTGATATTGTTAAAATACACGAAAAACAAGTTTGGAGTATTTTACATGATGAACTCCACATGAAAAAGCTATCCGCAAGATGGGTGCCGCGTTTGTTGACTTTGCCCCAAAAAATCGTCCGTTGGACCAATTCCGAGGAGCTTTTAGCGATTTATCAGCGTAATCCAATAGAGTTCTTGCGCCGATTCATAACTGTTGATGAAACATGGATCCATCACTACATCCCAGAATGCAAAGAACAGTCAAAACAAAAGTGGTCCCAAGAAGGCGAAAACTGTTAAGTCAGCAGAAAAGTAATGGCCACAGTATTTTGGGATGCAAGGGGTATAATATTTATTGATTATCTTGAGAAAGGAAAAACTATAAATAGTGAATATTATTGTGCATTATTGGATCGGTTGAGTGAAGAAATCAAGATAAAACGACCGCATTTAGAAAAAAAAAGTTCTTTTTCATCAAGATAATGCTCCTTCACATACTGCATTTTTAACTCAACAAAAACTGGCTGAATTACGATTTGAAATTGCTCCGCATCCACCATATAGTCCAGATTTAGCTCCTTCTGATTATTTCTTGTTTCGAAATTTAAAAAAATTTCTCGGTGGCAAAAAATGTTCGTCCAATAGCGAGGAATTTGCTGAAACTGAGGCATATTTTGAAGGTCTTGAAAAATCGTATTTTTCGGATGGAATTAAAAAAAAACTTGAAAAACGTTTGATGAAGTGTATTGAGTTGGAAGGAGATGTTGAAAAATAAATAATAATAATTCCAAAAAAACGGTTCTTTTTATGGTAGGCCAGTTACTTTTGCTGTCGCCCTCGTGGTTAACAAATGCTCGTAGTAATGACAACCCAATTCAAAGAGTTTTTCTAGCGAATAATCAACAACATCACCCAATACATGTACAAATTCAATTTCAAAATTCATCCCATAGCTAGGGTTACCGTTTCAAACGATACTCTCAATTCCCACTACTTTTAATTGCCGTGTATTCAATAAACATTCGGTTATAGCGATGGAGTTTTTATATAAAGTCTGGTTAAATTTGAAGGGCCGATGTTGATTTTGAATAAAACATAAATTATTTAAGAAATTATTGTCATTTATTTTTATTATGCTAATATCGGTATGGTCCAATTATGTATGGAACAAAATATCGTCCAAATGACCGCCGCGACCTCGGCGGCACACCTCCATACGATGGTCCAAATTTTCGATGACGCTGAGGCATAATTGAGATTCTACGAGATGCCGTTAATGTGCCGAATCATCTCATCCTTTAGCTGCTGAATTGTTGCTGGCTTATCGACGTACTCCTTTTCTTTCAAATAACCCCAAAGAAAGAAGTCCAACGGTGTCAAATCACATGATCTGAGCGGGCAATTAACATCGCCACGACGTGAGAGAAGAGGTCACGGCCATTGAATTTGTCGCTTAAAAGAGCCATTGTTGCGTTAGCTGTCCGGCAAGTGGCACCGTCCTGTTAAAACCACATATCGTCCACATTCATATCTTCTAATTCGGGCCATAAAAAGTTCGTTATCATCTCACGATAGCGGACACCATTCACAGTCACTGCCTGACCGGCCTCATATGGAAAAAAATATGCCGCCAGCCCATAAAACCGCACCAATCTGTCACTCTTGGTGGCTGAATTGTTTGCGCGACAATCTTAGTTGGTTTATCATTCGCCCGAATGCGGCAATTCTGTTTATTGACGAATCCGTTGAGGTGAAAATGTGCCTTGTCACTTAAGATGATTTTCTTCGAAAATTGATCATTCACTGATGCCATTTCTTGCCACCATTCTGACCATTGATGACGTTTCTGAAGCTTGTGTATCTTTCTATGGTTCAAATTGAGTTGGTCTGGAATTGAGAAATATCAAATGAAATGCAAAAAAAAAAAAACTTGTCCTTTTGGTGTGGTTTACATTCAACATCGGCCCTTAAAATTTAACCACCCTTTACAACAATCAATAAATGTACAAATTCAGTTCCAATAATCATTCTTATTAGTTATGGTTACCGACACTCTGTTTCTTCAACCGATACTGTCAGTTCTCACGACTGATAATTTGCGTGTACCCAGTCAATATTCGGTTGTAGCGATGGAATTTATAAAGGGTGATCCATCTAGAGGTATTCTTTCAGAACTGAAAATAAAATAAAAAATTCAAATCAAGTGTGGAATTTGTTTTAGTAATTTGAAAGGACATTTTATGGCATTTATTTTTTGAATATAATTTCCTTCAAATGTTGGCCTTAACTACGCCTCAGGGTTTCCATTCTGAGGGTGCAATTTTGGATGACTCGTTCGAGCATTTTGACCGGTATGGCTTTAATGACACGCGTAATGTTGGTTTCCAAAACCTTAATCGTAGCTGGTTTGTTAGCAAAAGAAAAATGTCTAAAGGTGCGATATCACTCGATCTAGGCGGCCAACTCATCTGTCCAAAACGTGAAATTAGCTGCTTTTTGATGATTCCATCAGCTTATAAAGCGCGCCAAACCGTGGTTTTCTCTGGCTTCAATGACCTCTTCTTCTTGCTCTTCAGCCCAAATGCGGCAATTTTGTTTATTGACTTTGCTGTTGAGCCAGAAATGGGCCTCATCACTGAAGAACATTTTGGTCGAAAAACGTTGCTTACCAAACGTTCATTTCCATAATACAGTTGCAGAAATTGGAGACGTTGTTGCGGTGTAAGTCTTTCAATGATGAAATGCCAAACAATACTAAAAAGAAACAAAAATAAAGTTTAACACAACTCACTCGTAATCGGTAAAAAAAACCCTATTGAAAAAAATAGCTCTAGATAAGTCACCCCTAATAAAGTACTTACCAACGCAATTACCAACATTCGGTTGTGGCAACAAATCTGTACTCTGTGTGTAGAAATTGACATACCTGGCATGAGCGGTCTGCCAGTATTGCCGAAGTAAAGTTGGTAACACTTTGATCGCCTAGCCCTGTAATTCTACCAACATTCGGTTAGCAACAAATTCGGTTGTGGCAACAAATATGTTCTCTCTGTGTATGTTCCTTAAATTTTGTATAGATAAAACAAGGCTTCTCTATACTAGGGCGATCTGTACTAATTTTTACTTGATTCGAAACGCTCTCCATGGCAAAGGGTAGACAAACTTCAACCAGGCCGGACTTAACCTTCTTTTCGATATTTTACTTATTTCCCGACCTGAACTGTCTTTCAGGTTTTCAAACTCTAAAACTTTATTCGTATTATTTCACAGGGGCATTCATTATCACCAAATAGTTTTATAATATATGCGAATACAATGAAAAAAATCTCAAATTGAGTTGGTTGCTTTTTTGAGATTTTCATCAAAAATAATTTTTTAAATATTTTTCTTTGCGCCGGGTTCTTTCGGTATCCCTGCTCGCTTCACTCGACACAGATGAACATAAACTTTGTTGCGCCGGCACTTGACGATGTTCATAATGAAGTTGTTATGGATGTCAATGCGCCGGCGTTTGTGATTCCCAACTACCCGTGCAATCCAAGACACCGCATGCCGCTTGGGAAAAGGCCACAAGAAAAAAAAACAATGAATGAACGGCACCAAGACAGTACGAGTATTAAAGAAGAAATCAAGGGCCAACAAACATGGTCAGAAGGACAAAGTAGAATTTCAAAATTATAAATATCATTTGATCATTCAAATATTTGTGGACATTCCATTGTCATAAGGACTCATTTAAGTTGTCTGCGTAATAAACACAAAAGTGTCTGGTGGGGACGAACGATGATGGAGGCAGGAGGCTTTTGAACTTTACCAAAAGGTTGCTTAGCAAATATGGGAAAGAACTGTGGGGAGCACCACACAAACAACACAAGTCTCCAAGACAAACAACATTTTCGGATTTAATGATTTTTGGCCACATCATGTGACGGCAGCAAGAGTATCTTCAAATTTTGTGGTTTCATTTCGAGTTGTGCTACGCCCCGCATTTCGTCTCAAGTATCCCAGCGCAGGATTCTTGGAAAGTAATTTGTAGCCGGTCTGTTTCCAATTGATTTTCCTATTACGCATTCTTGATTTCCTTTTTGTTTTGCTTATCTTCGTGGTAAGCCCGTGCTTCCCCTTAGTCCTTATCGGTCTCGCTGGCATCGCAGAGGAAGTAGTGGCAACGCCACCAAACTAAGTAAAACTATCTGAGCGTAATACGATATCCGTTTAATATGTTCAACGAGCAGCAGATAGACTGATGGACGGACGGACGGACCGAAACGAAATCGATGAAAAAGAGAAACGAGCAAAACCCTAATGTGGCCTATCCATCCGTATAAAAGCGTTAACTGTGCGGCCCGGCATGCATTGATTTTATTTTAAATAAGACACCTTTTGCAACGCTCATATAAAATAGAAACAGCACAAATGAGATTATCCAGTTTTTTTTTGTTTATGCTGCGATTTTCTATCTTTCAAAAGGTGTTGGTACGTTGAAAATACCAACCAACGGGAAGGTACGAGTATGCCAAGGAATGAAAAATCAATCATCAATCAATACTCTAACCATAATCAACTTAATACACATCTCCACATCTTGTCAAGGCAACAATTTGCTGCTGCTGCTGCTCCGAGTGGCACCGATGGAAACGTAACACGCTACACGGTGGTATGTGGAGTTACGCTCAACCCATCCAGCTGAAGATGCTTAACACTCAAATTTCATTAGGGTACCATGAGCGCTGCTTGGCTGGCTGAAAACAATCGCCCAAAGTTTATTTCATTAGAAAATCACTTTTTTCATGGTTTCATTGCAATCAGATATCAGATTTTAGATATTCAACGGTGGAAGGGGTGATCAGGCCGAATTGGTTTCCAATTCTTTGGTGGCATTAAAAAAGAAAAAAGGAAAGGGGAAACTAATCGGCTACTATTCATGATATCCAATAACGGTTGAGGAAAAGGGGTCAAGAATTAGATTTGTTGTAACTTTAACTATAACGAAATGTTTTGAACATCTGGAAAGGGAAGATGTAATGCAATAGTGGCACCTAATAAGGCTTGGATCAAAGTGAAAAGAACAGAATCGAATCTCCTTTGAGTATACTAATTACTTGATGTTGCCAGAGCAAACAAGTCACAATATCGCTGCTGCCAATCGCCACGCTCGTTGTCAGAAAATTCAATCGTCAAAATTTTCACTCATAGTTTTAAGCCAGAATATTTTTTCTAGCATTTATGGCCTGCACAATGAGATGGCCTATTTAATGTGATAAATTGCACACGTGTTAGCAACATTTACAAAATGTTCCCAAACATAAAGTGGGCGGTGACACGCCCCCTTATGTCTATAGAATGTTCATATTGGACCATAATCCATGATAAAGGATTTTAAAGCGGCGGTACGGCCGAACTTAATTTGCCCACTTCTATTCTTGTACACGTTCGCAATCTCTTGCGCCCCTAAACTTCATAGGCATACAGTCACACATAATTATGGTATATTTATACTGTGTGCCGATGAAGTTTAGGGAGCTTTAAAATCCTTCATCATGGATTGTTGTCCATTTTTCTAATGGGGGCGTGACACCGACCTCTTTTCTTTCACGATTTGTTTCATTCCATGCCAACATTATATATAACCAATTACTATCGTTAATCAGTATTCGTCCATGAGATATAGCCTTTCAAAGTTCAGAGTTGTATGGGCGGGGCCACGCCCTTTTGTCCAATTTTAACACAACAAAGTATATAATAATATGGTTATCATTGATTTCACTCAGCTAAAATGTTAATGTTGATCATGAATGCGATTTTTTTTAAGAAGGCGTAACACCGCCCACTTTTCCTCCCGGATGTGTTTTGATAAATACCAACATCATATGTTCCACATAGCATCGCCATATCGCATAATAGTTCATAAGATATTGTGCTTTTGAGTTCAGGGTTGTTGATTTTACACCTGGAACAGGGATTTACCGGCTCAAGGCCGACCTCCTGCTTCTATATTTAAATAGAAGACAAGTTTTTAACAAAATGGCAAAGTGGCACTGATTTTCGTGGCTGCACACTGCTTTTATTATGATTTCGGGTCCGAGACAACCCTCTTCAGAAAGCTTTGCTGCAATTGTTGAAAGTAAAACCGAACTCTATGAGGACAGGCTCTCCCCAAACGAATGAGAACTACTGTTGTAAAACTTACAAAGCTTTCTGAAGAGGTTTGTCACTGACCCGAAATCATGATCAAAGCAGTGTGCAGCCACAAAAATCAATGTCTCTTTGCCATTTTGTTAAAAACTTGTCTTCTATTTAAATATAGAAGCATCTCATCTCATCAATCTCATCGGTTCTTTATTTGAAACGTTAGATTGGTCCATGACATTTACTTTTTGAAGATAATTTCATTTAAATGTTGACCGCGGCTGCGTCTTAGGTGGTCCACTCGGAAAGTCCAATTTTGGGCAACTTTTTCGAGCATTTCGGCCGGAATAGCCCGAATTTCTTCGGAAATGTTGTCTTCCAAAGCTGGAATAGTTGCTGGCTTATTTCTGTAGACTTTAGACTTGACGTAGCCCCACAAAAAATAGTCTAAAGGCGTCAAATCGCATGATCTTGGTGGCCAACTTACCGGTCCATTTCTTGAGATGAATTGTTCTCCGAAGTTTTCCCTCAAAATGGCCATAGAATCGCGAGCTGTGTGGCATGTAGCGCCATCTTGTTGAAACCACATGTCAACCAAGTTCAGTTCTTCCATTTTTGGCAACAAAAAGTTTGTTAGCATCGAACGATAGCGATCGCCATTCACCGTAACGTTGCGTCCAACAGCATCTTTGAAAAAATACGGTCCAATGATTCCACCAGCGTACAAACCACACCAAACAGTGCATTTTTCGGGATGCATGGGCAGTTCTTGAACGGCTTCTGGTTGCTCTTCACTCCAAATGCGGCAATTTTGTTTATTTACGTAGCCATTCAACCAGAAATGAGCCTCATCGCTGAACAAAATTTGTCGATAAACACATTTCGAACCGAACACTGATTTTGGTAATAAAATTCAATGATTTGCAAGCGTTGCTCGTTAGTAAGTCTATTCATGATGAAATGTCAAAGCATACTGAGCATCTTTCTCTTTGACACCATGTCTGAAATCCCACGTGATCTGTCAAATACTAATGCATGAAAATCCTAACCTCAAAAAAATCACTCGTTATTTATTTTCTATCAATATTACAGAGTTTGTTATTATTTACAAGTTTTTGAGTTTTTATCTTATAGATATTTCAACAAATAATTACATTTAAAATGTTGACATATAAATATATTTCAAATAAGGATAGGAAAAAGATAGTAAAAAACCTATAATTAATATCACAAAAATTATTAATGAGAAGTTTTGGAATCAACCGCTAAATCACTCTATAATTGTATATAGAATGAGTTAATTATTGATTAATCAAACTTCTCAGATGTACGTCTCAGACCTTCTGCAGTTTTCGTTGAATGTCAGAGTCATCTCATTTGTTAGGATCTGAATCGTTTTCTGTCTAGACCTTCGATGCAATTCTTCAGTGGAGAATCTTTTTGGCAAATTGTATATAATTTTCAAGTTTTTATTCTGTATAACTTGCAAAGGTTTCTTGTGTGTTTTAACACAATTTCTCCAGATCGGACACCCATACGTCAGAATTGGTCTGATGCACATTCTATATAAAAGCAGTTTATTCCTGAGATTAAGTTTAGACTTTCTGTTCAAAAGAGCGAAAAGTGCACGTCCACACCTTACGGCATTTTGACATACAGAATTTAAGTGTGCTCTAAACGTCAGTTTCTGATCCAGGATAATTCTCAGATATTTAATCCTTTTCGAAAACTCTATTTCCCTCCCTTGAACTCTGAGCCTCTAAGTAGAAATTCTTTTTGGAGATTTATTGAATGAAAAATCTATTGCCTGAGACTTATCCTCATTTATCTTTATTTTCCAATTTGTAAAATATTTGCTAGCTGAACAAAGTGTCTTTTGCATACGCTTGACTATTACATTAGAAACCTTACCACTGCATATAAATGCGCTATCATCAGCGTAAAACGCTACGTCATTTCCCACTGGAAGTTTAAAGTCTGAAGTGTATAGAGTATATAATAATGGTGATAAAACTGACCCCTGAGGAACTCCAGCAGGAATACTCTTTGAGACGGATTGTTCTCCTTTGACTTCGACAATGAATTTCCTGTCCGTGAGAAAGCTTTTGATTAATTTGATTAAATACATTGGACATTGCATTCTATAAAGTTTGTATAAAAGTCCATTGTGCCAGATAGAGTCAAAAGCCTTTTCAATATCCAAAAAGAGCATTCCTGAAGAATGACGCCGTTCCTTATTACGTCTTATCAAACTCACAACTCTCTTAAGTTGGTGCGTAGTCGAGTGCTGTGGTGTAATCCATATTGGCATTGATGTATAGGGTCGTTCTCCTCTACAAATGTCGCTAGTCTATAGAGAACAATTTTCTCAAAAACCTTGTAGAGACAACTCAGTAAACTGATTGGACGATAACTTGAAGGCAATTTCGGATACTTTCACTCTTTACTATTGGTATAACCTTAGCCCTTTTGAACTCCTTCGGAAAGTACGGATATCTAATACAAAAATTAAACAACTTCACTAAAAATTTATATCCAGTTTCTGGAAGTTTGTTAAGAAGAATACTGTTGATCTGATCGAGTTCTGGCATGTGACAGCGCATAGATAAAGGAAACTGGGTAAAAAAAAAATCAATTTTCTCTTTTTTTTTGATTCGGACAACATCTGAGCATCGAAGGAGACCGATTCCATGCCCCAAAAGTGTTCCCTCCCAGATATATGCGCGTTTTATGAAAGTGATGGTACACCAAAGATACGCGTATTTAAATCTTTAAAATGACTCTCCTGAACAATACTGGTTTTACCCTTATTTTGCGCGTCACATAGATATATTTCTGGCCTAATATTCAAAATGAGAATATTTATCATCAAAAATGATTCTATTGTTATTCCAAGGATTCTTCAGCATGATTGATACACTTTTACATGCGCTCAAACCAATTGTCGAAGCACTCTTTTCACTCCGATTGAGACACCTTCAAAACATGGTTTTGGAACGTTTCAACAGCATCTTCTGGCGCCGAAAATCGTTGACCAGGCATTTTTTTCTTGATGTGCGGAAATAAAAAGAAGTCATTGGGTGCCAAGGCAGGGCTGTACGACGGATGATCCATCAATTCGACGTTCTGGTCGGTCAAAAAGGCGCTGGTTTGAGCCGATGTGTAAGAGCTCACATTGTCATGGTGCACAATGGTTCGTATTTTCATGTTCGTTTTTCGAATTACTCCGAAGACTTCAGGCAAACAAATTGTGGTGTAAGACTCAGAATTGACCGTCCTACGTTGCTCAAGCGGAACAGTCGCCACATGACCAGTTTTGCCGAAGAAACAGGCGATCATTTGCTTCGAAGAGCTTCTTCCACGAACAACTTTCGTTGGATTTGGCTCGTCTTCCAAGACCCACACGGTCGATTGCTGTTTTGTTTCGGGCTCATACGCATAGATCCATGATTCGCCACCTGTGACGATCTTATAAACGTCTTTTGAAGCAACGCGATCGTATTTTTTCAAAATTTCTTTGCACCAATCGACACGAGCCTTTTTTTTTTTGAGCGATTGTCAAATTGTGCGGGATCCAACGAGAACAACCATTATTTTAGGGCCAGGTGTTCATGCAATACCGAATGTATGCTGGTGGCAGAAATGCCCAAGGATGCCTCTATCTCACGAAATGTCACATGATGATCTTGCATTATCAGTCCAAGCACGGCATCAATGTTCTCTGGCACAACGGCCGTTTTTGGACGACCTTCACGACCTTCGTCTTTGAGCGATTGAATTCAATAAACCAGTTTTCACAGTGCTATAGGATGGTGTTTCATCGCCATACAACGACTTAAGTTCATCGATACACTCTTGGCGTGATAACCCACGGCGAAAGTTGTGAAAAACGATCGCACGAAAATGTTCACGAGCTAATCTATTTTTTTGCCAAATCGATTTTTTTAAGTCACTGTAAACAACACAAAGGATGGTCGCACGTCAAAAAGTTCTGAGTACGTTTATGCTAAAAAATGCCAAACTTTCCAATGGAAATGTCAGATGGCGCCAGGCAACACTTAGTGTTACCTAGGCCAGAAATATATATAGCAACCCTCGTATTACAAAACCCAAGTCTTGCAGTTGTATGATTTCAAAACTATTGCGACTTTAATTGGACCACCATTTTAATCGCAAATACATACTCGTATGTATGGGAACAGTATATCCATCACTGGTAAACTACTCCGAGTTCAACGACGAATAGTTGGTGTTCATCTATGAGAAATTAACATTCCATTTAATAAAAAACCGCCAGCGAAAAACAACTACCGTTGACATAACTAAATGCCGGCGATGATGTTCAACGAAGGGAGAGAAGGTGTTTATCAGGAGGAGCAGGGGAAATGGAAATTGTGAAAATGTTATCGTTTTATTGTGATAAATAACATTTAGAGTGCATTTGTTTTGATATGACATGTAATTACTGCTGTTAGATGCCATTCCAAGCCATGCCATTTTATGTTTTCTGTTTCGGCGTATTTCAGTTCGGTGAAGCGCCTGTGCCTTGCCTTCTCCGCTCTTACGTTTCACAAATTTTTGTGCGGCGTTCAGGTGAACAGCAGCAGTTGAGCTTGGCTCAGCAAAACAACGAGAAATGCCGTTGGATGCCGAGGTGTCAATGATTAATCACATGTCAGTCAAGTCAGTCATTGTTGCTCCTCGCTGAATTGGTTGGAACTCGTGTATTTACGATATTAACAACAACAACAACAACACCAGCCCAGTAACCAAACAACAACAATGTAAATCTAATTACGGTTCAACACAATTTTTCAAGATATTTATCTAATTAATAGCGCTTGTCGGGGCCGCCGCCGCCAAATGGCGTCGTCGGCTGTTTTCACACAACGGCAACGACAACGGAACAGAAAAAACCAAATCGACAAAAAGTGGAATGCATGCAAGTGACTCCCAGACGCGATGTACCTCCCGACGTCTGACGTTTTGTGAAATGTCGCTGCCCAAGCATAGCGAAAGGTGAGCATTTCGCTCGCTGACATCCGTGTATGAGGCCGCTGCCAGAGCGATCTTAATGACTTGTTGTACCGACCTATTCAACATACGGCAAGAGTCCACATGTAAGTATGTGCGGTGCGGTGCGGTGAGCCGTGCTGGTCACCTTTTCGGTTCGCTGCGAAGTTAGATGATATTAAGAAATTAAAGTTTTTGCCACCTCCTTTTTCGTTGTCGTCAAATAGTTTTCTTTAACATCGGACACAGTGGTTCACAATAGAAATCGTTCATCCCACATAAGCTGTGCAGGAAATTCTACTGATTTTTGCAAGCTATTCTCATTTTAGGTTGTTTTTATCCCTTTTTCACGCCTCGTTTAATTTCAACAACATATTTGTTCTTTTTCTCGAATGAATATTGTCAACCTTAAAAGACAGCAAAAAACCGGGTGAAACCAACAAGTCCGGCTTTGGCTGTTTTTTCAGAAACCAACTGTCCGGTTTGAACATTGAAAACCGAAATGCAAGTTTTCGGATTTGGACACTCTAGTTCTACTAAGATTCCGTAGGTCTTGTTGAACTTGGTCTTTCCACCGAAAGCCCTCGAAATCGCCGTCGAAATTCTTCAGTCCTGGAGCACTTCCATTACTCCGCACAGTGGTGTTCTTCTTCATCTGCAATGGATATTGTCAACCTTAACCGATCTTAAGAGACCTTTGGCAACAACCCGGTTTTAATTTTACACGCTTGACCTATGGTGGGTTCTCTTAGAGTGTCCTAAAAACCCAAGGATTTCAAACCCGTGTTTAAAAAAAACAGCTGTCGAGGTTAGATAAAAGTAAAAAACCGGCATTAACCAACATTCAGGGTTTAGCCTTTTGCCAAGGAAGTAACTAGTAACAAGTACTAGTAATCTCCATTTCTAGACTCTAGAATGAAAAAAATCCATTGCTGCAATTAGGGTTTTTTGTTTTTCAATTTTAAAATTAATTATAAAAAGAGAGTGATCAACGTTATTACTTATTAGGGACATAAATACGTTGAACACACCCATTTCAATAGTAGAACTAAACATACCCCGTTAATGTCATATGGGGTTTGAAAGCTAACCTCAATAGCTTTAGTCTGTAAAGGGATTTTGAAATTGTTTCAACTTTCACCATGGAGTTGTCAGATAATGAGAACCGTATCGCTGTAAAAGCGCTTTTCAGGTGTGAAATGAAAAAAAGCGATATTTTCAAAACGCTCCGGCCATTAGGGATTAGCCGCATGTTCGTCTACCGATGCATAAAACTGTTTGAGGAGACTGGAGATGTAAAAGACCGCCACCGGTCGGGCCGCCCAAGCTCTGTTCGAACACCGCATTTCATCAAAGCCGTTAAATCAAGAATTCACAGAAATCCGCTCCTAAAACAGAAAATCATGGCACGTGAGATGAATATAACTTAAAAGTCCATGAGTCGAATTATTAAAAAAGACTTGGGACTTGGGGCTTTCAAACGACGTACCGGAGATTTATTGACTGCAGCTTTAAAAAAAATAGGATTGAAAAATGCAAACGTCTTTTGGTGAAGCACGCTGCTAACTTGCACAGAAAAATTTTGTTCGCCGATTAAAAATGTTATCGCTGATAGAGTGAATGCGCGGTCATCTAAGGAAGCATCTGAACTGATCCCAAGGGTGGAAAAAGGTCATCACCCAGCTTCAGTCATGATTTGGTGGGGTGTCTCTTACAATGGAGTCACTGACCTGCATTTCTGCGAACAAGCAGTCAAAACATCGGCCAAAGTTTACCAAGAACTCATTTTGGAAGCTGTTGTCAACCCTCTTAACAATTCCCTGTTCCAAAACCAGTCATGGACTTTCCATCTGGATTCTGCGCCGGCCCATAAGGCTAAAACGTCCCAGGCCTGGCTTCGAAACAATTTGCCTGCGTTTATTTCCTCCGAAGAATGACCCTCAGGCAGTCCAGATTTGAACCCATTGGATTACAAATTGTGGACGGTTTTAGAGGACAAGGTTTGTCACAAAAGATACCCCAACATTGGATCTCTTAAGACTGCTTTGGTTCGAGCTGTGGCAAAATGCCCAATGGACTAGGTTCATGCAGCTATTGACGTTTGGCCAGTGCGACTTAAGGCGTGTGCAAAGGCAAAAGGCGGACATTTCGAATAAGTAGATTCTTTTTGGATACAATAAACATCAATAAATATATTAAAAAATATTTAGACCAAAAACTTTCAGAAGATTTTATTTTACAGCTTAACACGTGTGTAACAGTATTTATGTCCCTACTAAGTATATCCTCCTCTTCTTGATGTGCAGAAAAGCCAATTTAAAACCATTTACCCAGATTCAAAAAAAAAATTAAATATTTGTCCAAAAACTTTTATTGTTTTTGGTACCCATATGTTCAAGTTTGTTAAGGCGGGTCACAAAAAAAAATTGTACGAGTCACACCCTAGTTTTGGAGCCAATAGATAGAGTATGTAAGAAATGGGAAGAAAAAAAACCGCGAAAATTAAATACCGCCAAAATGGAGTTTATTGTACAATTCCTTCGTTTGAAGTCCGAGCGTGACTTGTCATATATCGTTAATTGCTATATATGCTATATTTTCTTCAATAGTTATTTTTGACTCCGAGTTGAATTTCGACTAGTTACCTCGGGTACCTGTTTTTCAGCTATCATATTTAGAACATGTTATGCAACAAACTTAAAGATATTAAAGTTCCTAAAAACTTGTGCTTTGAGAGTATTCATTTATATTCAGCAACAGAAAAGTTACCTAATGATCTTTTTTTCACTCTTAAAATTGTATTAAACTATACTAGGACTCTATTAAAAATTGTAAGGCGAGTCCCGAAAGAAAGTTGTAGGAGTCATCCCCTAGTTGTAAAGTCTACAGAAAGCATTTTATTTATGCAAAAAATATTTTTTTTCCGCAAAAATCGTATTTTTTGATATATCGTTGCTTTTGTCTCGTCAATAGCTATATTTCTTTTATTATTCAATTTTGACTTCGAGTTCAATTTCGGGTATGCTTCCATACAACAATCAAAAAACCGACATATCGGCTTCCAGTTACCTTTGAGAAACCGGCTGTCGGGTTTAAACATAAAAACCCGAATGTTTTTCGGTTTTCGATTTTGGACACTCAAGCTTTAATGATGAAAATTTCCACAGCTTTTTATTCCTTGTGAATTCGTCATCTCTTGTTACGTTTAAGTAGGTTACACGTAAACTTTGTAATGGCCACAAATAGAGAAAAAAAAGCAGTTAGAAATCGGTCCGAACTTCAAAAATTCGGTTGGATAAACATACTTTCTGTTGCCATCACCGTTGCTTTTGTCTGATGGTTTACAACACCATAAGGTGCAGTAACCAAATCTCGTTTATTGGTTATCCCACCATCAGAATGTTTATCTCAAATAATTTATGGCTTTAGACCGCTACATAATCTTTGCTTAAGACGAAAACAAATTTAGAAATACACAAAATAATAACGATAAGAAACAAAAAAAAAGTGGTTTTTATTTGTTTCAATTTCTTTTTGTTTTAGACAGTTTAAGCTTTTTAGCCCAGACGGTTAATGCAACTATAAATAAATAAATATTTGCTAGAATATTAAAACAGGCAAACTGTATTTAAGCGACATTAGTCAGACTTGATAGACATTTTCACCAAATATAGACCTTGAGATAAGATTTGTTTTAGGTGGCGACCCATATTTCCTGAGTTATGTATGGTTCCCAAAGTTTTACAATAAATTTTGTTATACTTTTTTTAAACGTTTTCGATTAGAGCAATATGGGCACCATTGTACAGCCAACATTTATCCAAATAAGTAATTATTTTACTGATCCGTTAAACCATTCCGAGACGGTTTAAAATACTAATATTTTTCTTCACACCTGTTTTGAAAATAGCCCACTGTGTCAAAATACGTCCGATACGGAGGATAAATTTCTTATCTCAAGACCTTAGCCCAGACTTTAATCCTACATTTGAGGTCTTTTATATCACATTAACCCTTTAATAGCCGTAAATATTGGCGCTTATAGTTCTAACTTTCTTAGGTATTTTAGTAACATGTATCAGCATCAGATTTCTCTTTAAATTGATTCTGTTACTTTAAAACCAAGATTTAGTTTTATGACCCACTATGCCGTATTAATAAACAAAACCATTAAACTTGTGCATACCAACTTAATAAGATTCTAAAGTATAAACCAAGTTTTTAAACTAAATGCTCATAATTCTAATTACAGAATCAATGTTTTCAAATCTTTAAATATTAAAAAAGAATTAAAAAAACGTTTTGATTCGGTCAAAAACTGAATACATAAAATTGTATTATTCATTGGTCCAGTTAACAAATGTTCGTGGTAATGCTAACCGAAAGTACCTGTAACCAAAAATCTCCGACAACAAGCAATAAAAGAATAATTCAGTTATAATGGTCGTCTTAATTAGTTAGCATTACCGATACTTTGTCTCTTTAATCGATACACGCAGAGAAAAGATATGGTTACTATATGGTCACGGCAACAATAGTATGATCTCTGCAATAAAAGTATGATCGTCGCAACAATAGCATTGTTTTTCGAATTTCATTTTGACAATAGTTTGATTGCGGCAATATTAATATTGTTAATAGTATTGTTGCCAAATTTGAAAAATGAAAATATGGTTGTAGCAACAATATAAATATGGTTGGTGCGACAAAACTATTGTTTTTTGGTTTTATTTTAACAATAATATGATAACGGCAATCATACCGACAAATTCATAATATTTTTTTTAATTTGACAATGTTATTGTTACGAATCCTTCGCAATAATATTACTTTTTATATGTAAATTATATTTTTTCCAAACAAACTACTTTCGATTAGTATAACTGAAATATTTTTAATAAATTAATTTTTTCTACTGCTAAATAAATCACTCCTTTTATTAAGAGTTTAATGTATTTTTACAAAATTTACTTAATAAAAATTGCTATTATTGAATAACAACTTAATTCAATTCTTAAAAACAATTTGGGGATTATAGTATGGTTGTGTGTGAGTCTTACTATGGTTGTGAGGATCATGCTGTGGTTGTATGTTAAACATACTATGGTTATGAGGATCATACTATGGTTATGGGGATCATATTATTGTTGAGCGTGAATAATAATATGGTTGTGGGGATCATAGTATGGTTGAGTGTGAATAATAATATGGTTGTGGGGATCATAGCATGGTTATGTGTGGATAATTTTATTGTTGTGAGGACCATAATATTGTTGTGGGGATCATAGTATGGTTGTGTGTAAACCATACTGTTGTTGTGATGATCATAATATTGTTGTGCCGCAACCATATAACCAACAATAGTACGATGCTCTTCGAATATTGTTATCCCAACATACTTTTTTTCTGCGTGTAGTAAAAATAACCGTGTGCCCAATCAACATTTAGTTTTAGTGCTGTATACAGGGATATTACGTGCAACCACCAACATTCGGTTGGCAAAAAATTCGATTGTGGCAACAAATCTGCTAATCTGTGTGTAATTATTATCCATGCAATAGTATATTTGACCTTCTGGCGTTAATTTCCAACAATTACCAAATTTTATGTTTATCATTTCCTTATCCAAGATGCTCCTAAACCACTGTCCCACGTCACAATCACCGCCATCATCATCAACATCATGCCACAGTTAAAATGTTGTGATACAAACCAATGACACAAAATGCGACAAAAGTCTGACTGGCAGACAGACAGACAGACATTCACTCTAACAAAGTATGGGGTACTTAAAGTCGCACATGCCGTTGAAACGGTGGCAAAACAGCCAAACATGAACCTTACAAACCACCTCAGCAGCGCGGCATCGGCACCAGCACCCTACACACACACTCGCACGTACACGGCAAAAATACAATGAATCGTTAGAGGCGTTGATGGCAATTTGTATTCTCGGTGTAAAACGTCAACTGTAATATCAACAAAACTTACAAAACGTCTCCAATAATTACACTAGCACGGCTCCGGTACGTATGCATGTTTGTACGTGCCTGCCTACAAGTACGTATGAATGTTGCAAGTAACAAAGTACACTTACGAGGTAACGAATACTTGCAACATTGATGAGGCGGGCTACCTACGATACAGCAAAACCCCGACCCGGCCGCCGCAGCCGCAGCAGCTATCTAACATCAATAATAATGTGACTGTAGGTGATTCTCTCTAGTCGCCACTTAAACAAATCGAATAAATATTCATTCGTTACGTACTTACATCATCATCAACATCATCTGAGCAATTGGTGGGTACACATCGACTACATCCGTATGCCCAAGGAATTACTAACGTGGTGGAGAAGGGAGGGACAAGGTGGTGCACCGACGACGGACGGTGGAGAATTTTAGGTACGAATACATATTTGGCGCTTAGTTTGACATTTCATTAGGCGTCGTCAGTGTTGACGTTTATGATGATGACGACGACGATGACGAAGGTGATCGTAATTTTGTGTTAGGCACAGTGTTTCGAGACCCGGTGATAATTAGCTACGAACTGTCGCTTATATTTACACACAGAACAGGTTCGTTGCCACAACCAAATTATTTTGTCAACCAAAAGATTGAGGTTAAATGCACCATCAGTACAACCGAATGTTGGTTTGTGCTCTGCAATCTTCAGTTACTGAAACTGTATTATCGGTGCAATATTCCGGACCATCGGTAGATAACTTTTGAATAAACTAAAAAAAATAAAAATCTTAGCCAGAGGCAAAAACTGTTTGCTTGCAAAATTGAAGTATTTGAAGTACCCCAAGGAAGGGTCATGACGAGGAAATATAAGGTTATCCATCTAAAGGTATTTTTCAGAACAAAAAATACATAAAAATTCAAATCAAGTGTGGAATCTTTATTGGTAATTTAAAATGGCATTCATTTTTTGAATATAATTTCCTTCAAATGTTGGCCGCAACAAAGCCTCTGGGTTTCCATTCAGAGGGTCTCATTTTGCATGACTCGTTCGAGCATTTCGACCGGTATGGCTTTATTGACACGCGGCTTTCAAAACCTGAATCGTAGCTGGTTTGTCAGCATAGACTTAGGACTTTACGTAACCCCAAAGAAAAATGCCAAAAGGTGTAATATCACTCTATCGAGGCGGCCAACTCACCTGTCCAATACGTGAAATTAGCTGCTTTTCGAAATGACCTCTCAATAGATCCATTGTTTGAGCAGCTGTATGCACGCAGAAAAAAACATGGTTACTACATGGTCACGGCAATAATAATATGTTTACCGCATTGAAAGTATGTTCGTTGCAACCATAGCATTGTTAACTGAATTTAGTTTTGACAATATTATACTTGCTGCAATATTAATATTGTTGAAATGTAACAATTGTATTATTGCCAAATTAAAAAATGAAAATATGGTTATAGCAACAATATAAATATGGTTGGTGCGACAAAAGTATTGTGCTTTGCGTTTTATGTTAACAATAATATGATTACGGCAATCATACTGTATGATTGTAATTTTTCTTCATTTAAATATGCTTTTTAGAACAAATTTTATTGGTACGGATCTAATGCAATAATAGTACTATTTTTATCGAAATTAAAAATTTTTATACAAGCTGCTTTTGGTTTGTTTAACTGAAATATTTTTAATAAAAACGCTTACGTTTATTTAAACTTATTTTTTCAACCGTGAAATAAATCACTCCTATTATTTCGAATTTAATGCATTTTTGAATAATTTTCATAGTTCAAATCTATTGTTGAAAACTTAAACCAATTCTAATAAATTATATTGGGGATTATAATATAATTGTGTGATCATATTATGGTTGTATGGGATCATACAATGGTTGCGTGTGAATCATATTATGGTTGTGAGGATAATACTATGGTTGAGTGTGAATAATACTATGGTTGTGAGGATCATACTATGGTTGTGGAGATCATAGTATGGTTGAGTGTGAATCATACTATGGTTGCGGGGATAATAGTATGGTTATGTATGAATCATTCTAATGTTGTGATGATCATACTATGGTTGTATTTGAATCAAACAATTGTTGTGAGGATCATAATGTTGTTGTACCACAACCATATATCCAACAATAGTATTATCCTCTTCGAACATTGTCGCCACAACCATAATTTTTTTCTGCGTGTGGCAAGTGGCACCGTCCTGTTGAAACCAAGTGTCGTCAAGATTATGGGCTTCAATTTCAGGTAGCATAAAGATCGATATCATGGCGCGATAGCAAGCACCCTTCACGGTTACGTTCCGGCCATCATCATTTTTGAAAAACCATGAACCGATGATTGCACCAGCTTATAAACCGCACCAAACCGTGGTTTTCTCTGGATATAATGGCACCTCTTATTGTTGTTCTTTAGCCCAAATGCGGCAATTTTGTTTATTGACTTTGCCGTTGAGCCAAAAATGGGCCTCATCACTGAACAAAATTTTGGTCGAAAACGGCGGATCTTCTTGTTTTTCGCCGAACGCTCATTTCCATATTACAGTTGCCAACATTTGAAGGAAATTGTATTTATTGAACAGGGATAAACCGGCTCAAGACCTCTTGCTTCTATATTTAATTAGAAGACAAGTTCTTAACAAAATGGCAAAGTGACATTGATTTTCGTGGCTGCACACTGCCAAGAAAATCAGAAGAGGGTTGTCGGGTCCGTGACAACCCTCTTCAGAAAGCTTTAATACAATTGTTGAAAGTACTTGCATTGAAGCTATAAGGCCAAACTCTCCCCAAACGAATGAGATCGTCGACTTCACTTTCATAAAACGCGCATATCTCTGGAAGGGAACACTTTTGGGGCATGGGATCGGTCTCATTTGATGCTCAGATGTTGTCCACATCAATACGAGTAAAAAGAAAACAAATGAAAATTGTTTTTTTTACCCTTAGGTCCCTTTCTCTATGCGCTGTCACATATTACATTCAAAAAATAAATGGCATAAAATGTCCTTTCGTATAAACAATAAAGATTTGAATTTTAGTATTTTTTTATTTTGAAAAAAATACTCTAAATGAATCATCCTATATTAAAAAAAATAATATTTTTTTTAGAGGTTTTGTTTCCTCTTTAAGCCACTATTCCGCAATAATACAGGCCCTTGACTCATTTTGTTTAGATTTAGAGACCTTCCCCCTATTGTGCTGGCTAGATTCCCAAAATATTGATATGTGGCCCCTGTTGTAAAGGGAATGGCAAATTTACTGTAAACTCCATCATTGGATGACACAAAACGGGTGTAAGTGTATCATTAGCTACTTTGAGACAAGGTTTACTTCTTAGTTTTATCAAATTTGGCAACCACTGACGCCGTTTCGTAGCACTGTTCTGACTATCGTTAATTGACCTATCTTCAGAGGTGTTGGTGAATTATTACTGCCAGTAGTACGACGAGTAGCCGGCTCGCATACTAGGCATGTATCGCCGAGTGTTTCGCTCCGTCTGTCTGTTTTAATAAATGGCATTACAGTGCAATGTGGCCTTTTTTGTGTCGGCTTCTTGGCCCGGCCGGTCGATTGCTAATGGAGTCACTTGCCGCTAAACAGTAATTAACAAATTCTCACTCTGTGTGTGAGTGAGTGTGGTTTGTTTTTTAGTTGATTCGTTCGCTCGTTGTTTAACGTTCAAACATCATTAGGTTTTGCTTATCAGCCCAGTCAATGGCAGAAGAAAAACGACTTGGGCCGGCCAATATTGTCGCTTGCAAGAACCGCCACTAAACGAGCAACTCCTATCGAAAAATCGAGTAGTACGGGGCGCGCAGGGGCAAATACTACTTGCAGTAATCAGTAATCGGCAGTGGTGGTAATCGTTGGTCATAATCAGTAATCGCCGTTGTGGCCGTTGCATTACAAACAATTAATCTTGTAACACCTCTCGGTCGGTCGGTTGGTCGCTTGCTGGTCTGGTCTATTCTGTTGTGGTCCGGTCTGTCTCATCATTTTTTAATGAGGTTTTATGTAAAAACATACCTGGGCGACAACCACACTCATGATGGCGATGACAACAAAAATGTGCACGCCGCCGGGCGGACGGACGGACTTAGTTGCCTGCTTGAAATTACATAATCATTATTCATTGAAATACTCGTACAAGTACTTAAGAAGAATTTAACCATTTAATATTTGTATTTATTTGCGTTTACACTGCGGTTTTTTGTTCTGTTCTCCAGAAGGTTTCTCTAGTTTTTATTTCACTAAACCGATGGGGAGGGGTTGTCTATTACACGACTTCAGTTCTGTGATAATTTATCACTTTTGACATGAACAACATGGGCAACAATGTTGTTTAATTAGCTTGCCTCCAGTTGGTGTTGCAACGTTTTGCAGTTTTTATTTTTTTTTTGTTCTTTTGTCTTTCATCGGGTTTTAATTATCCTAGTCTTTAGTTTTAGATTAGGCTTTTATTGTTGTATCAATTGCTAATCCGATTATCGCCAGTTAACTGTGCGTGTTGCGATCAGTGAATCGATGTACAACGCAAGGTTTGATGGCGGGGGGTTTGGCGGTGATGTGGAAAAGCCACCGATTACTCCCTATTTTTTCATTTTGTTACGAGATTTACAGAATGTATAAAATTGAAACTACATAAGCCGCTAATTGGGCAATCCAAATAAATAATATAGGGTGGGCGATCTAAAAATTTAAATCTGAATCGGTTGTAAATTTTTTTCTAATTTCTGTATGTATTGGAAACGTTAAACTTTGTCATTTAATAATGAAACCCCATACGATGCGTTTTCGCTTCCCCAATGGGCTGAAGAATGTTTAGCAGGAGATGAAGAATTTTACAGAAATATCGTATTTTCAGATGAAGCTCATTTTTATTTCGGTGCACGCAGAGAAAAGACATGGTTACTATATGGTCACGGCAACAATAATATGTTCTCTACAATAAAAGCATGATCGTCGCAACCATAGTATAGTTTTCTAAACTTTAATTTGACAACTGTTCGATTGCGGCAATAATAATATTGTTGAAATGTAACAATACTATTATTGCTTAATTTAGAAATAAAAATATGGTTGTAGCATCCATGTTAATATTGTTGGCCCGACAAAAGTATTGTTGTTAATGATTTACGTTAACAATAATATGATTACGGCAATTATGCTGTATGGTTGTGCATAACAGGTTTTAAAGATTATGTGTGTGTGTTTTTCTTGGTACACCAAAAAAACACACGATACAGTGCATCGTTGTTGTTCATTATAAAAAAACAACAACAATCGGAAGGCCGTGTGTGGGATTTTTATTGTGTTTACTTTGTTCGGTGTAAACCATACTGCCGACTGGTTCTCGTTTATCTAAAATCTGCCTGCACTTTTTTTTATAATAAGACCAACACTCAGGGGTTGTCCCCTATATATGCAGTGCATTGCATCGGTCAAGGGAAGATAGGTTAGGGTATTGAAGTCGAGAAACTCCAGAGAAGACCTTGAAGCACCCGCCCAGATGTGGGAGTTATACTCCATTTTTGGCCGAATGTATGTGATGTAGATGTTGAGGAGGTCGGAGGAAGTGAAGTATTTCTTGCACCGCTTTAAAAAACCCAGGCACTTGAATGCTTCTTTCGACACTTCAAAAATGTGTTTGTTCCAACTGAATTTTCATGCCCAGAACATCAAGAGCATCCGACTCCTTGACAACAGTCCCATTCATCAGTATTGCCGATGATGTTAAGCTTGTCGATCGTTTATGGCTCAACTGGCAGCATTGGATTTTGCAAGCATTGAACTTGACCCTATTTGCAAAACCCCACTCTGAGACCCTGACAGGATCTTCGTTGAGTGTGTCAGTCATATTTTGCCTCATCGCCTCTGTATCTGTGAGGCCCGGTCTACGGTCGAACGAATATGAGTGACAGATGCTGCTGTCGTCAGCAAACGAGTAAATAGGTATATGTGACGAGCAAAATAGAAAGGGACCTAAGGTTAAAAACCAGTTTTGTTAAGGAGAGCCATTTAAAGATTAGGTCCATTTCTATTTGCGCTTCGAATCGTCGACTTCACTTTCATAAAACGCGCATATCTCTGGGTGGGAACACTTTTGGGGCATGGATCGGTCTCATTCGATGCTCAGATGTTGTCCACATCAAAAAAAAGTGAAAAGTTGATGAAAAGTTTTGTTCAGTAGTGTCATTTTAAAGATTAGGTCCCTTTCTATTTGCGCTTCGAATCGCCGAATTCACTTTCATAAAACGCGCATATCTCTGGGAGGGAACACTTTTGGGGCATGGGATCATTCGATGCTCAGATTTTGTCCACATCAAAAAAAAAAGAAAAAAATAAGATTGATTTTTTTTACCCTTAGGTCCCTTTCTCTATGCGCTGTCACATATAGCCATTCATCAAGGTTAAATCACGTTCATCACCTGGATGGTAAATAAGCATTCATCTCCTGGAATCACCCCCGCTTGCAACTAAAGGTCATTTCGACTGCCTTCTGAATACATATATTTTTGTTTCTTAATAAAATGTTCAATAAAAACATTGTCTTAAATCAGGCATAACCCGATTCTAAAAAATAAATTTGGGGCTCATATTACGGTTGAGTGGAATCATATTATGGTTGTAGGGATCATAATATGGTTGCGTTTAAATCATACTATGGTTGTGAGGATCATACTATGGTTGTACGTGACAGATAATATTGTTGTGAGGATCATAGTATGGTTGTGGAGATCATAATATGGTTGAGTGTGAATCATACTATGGTTGTGGGGATCATAGTATAGTTGCGTGTGAATCATACTATGTTTGTGATGATCATACTATGGTTGAATGAGAAACAAATCATAGTATGGTTGTGGAGATTATATTATAGTTGTGGAGATCATAGTATGGTTAGGTGTGAATCATAATATGGCTGTGGGGATCATAGTATGGTTGTGTGTGAATCATACTACTGATGTAAGGATCATAATATTGTTGTGCCACAACCATATGCCCAACAATAGTATGATCCTCTTCGAATATTGTCACCAAAACCATACTTATTTTCTGCGTGTGGTGATGACAATAAGCAAAATTGCCGCATATGTGGTTCGGACTATTGGGAAGCCAATGTATTCACAACGAGTAACTGTTTGGTGTGGATTTTGGGCTGGCGGCGAATTTGGGTCATTTTGCTTCGAAAATTGAACAAGGAGCCGTCTTTACCGTCAACGGTGAGCGCTACAGCGTTCAAGGAATTTTTTTTTAAAAATTCAAGAGATTAATATGGACCACATTTGGTTCCAACAAGCCGGGGCCACATGCCACACAGCCAACGCAACCACCGATGTTTTACGCACTGTCTTTGAAAACTGTGATATCAATTGGCCGACTTGGAGCTGTGGAATACTTTGTTTGTGGAGCCATTTAGGATAAACGTTACGCAAAGCATTCAGAGACAATTTTGAAGCGTTAAAACATAAAATCGATGTTGCCATTAAAAAGATTCGACCCGAAACAATAGAAAATGTACTGACAAGGTGAGGTACTGCCGAGCCAGTTGTGGTAGTCATATTTTTTGTTGTTATTTATTTATTTGCAATCTATCGTAAGAGAATAACCAAATCAGGTACAACATTAATACGAGGGCTGCTTTATATATTTCTGGCCTAATAATGAAAATGCGATTATTTATCATCAAAAATAGTTTTATTGTTTTTCAAAGTATTCTCCAGCATGATTTATACACTTTTGCATGCGCTCAAACCAATTGTCGAAGCATCTTTTCCAATCTTCTGGCGACGAGAATCGTTGACCACGCATTTTTCATGATGTGCGGGAATAAGAAGAAGTCATTGGGGGCCAAGTCAGGGCTGTACGGCAGATGACCCATCAATTCGACGTTTTGGCCGGTCAAAAAGGAGCTGGTTTGAGCCGATATGTAAGAGCTCGCGTTGTCATGGTGCACAATGATTCGTCTTCTCTTGTTCGTTTTTTGAATTTCTCCGAAGACTTCAGACCATTGGCTTCGAAATGATGCTTCCACGAAGTACTTTCGTTGGATTTGGCTCGTCTTCGAAGACCCACACGGTCGATTGCTGTTTTGTTTAGGGCTCATACGCATAGATCCATGATTCGTCACCTGTGCCGATCTTATAAACGTCTTTTGAAGCACCGCGATCGTATTTTTTTTTAAAATTTCTTTGCGCCAATCGACCAGAGACTTTTTTGAGCGATTGTCAAATTGTGCGGTATCCAACAAGAACAACCCTTTTTTAGGGCCAGATGTTCATGCAATATCGAAGTTATGCTGGTGGAAGAAATGCCCAATGATGCCTCTATCTCACGGTATGTCACATGACGATCTTGCATTATCAGTTAATGCACAGCATCACTGTTCTCTGGCACGACGGCCTTTTTTGAACGACCTTCACGACCTTCGTCTTTAAGCGAGCGTCGGCCACGATTGAATTCATTAAACCAGTTTTTCATAGTCTATAGGATGGTGCTTCATCGCCGTACAAAGATTTAAGTTCATCGATGCACTCTTGTCGTCATAATCTACGGCGAAATTTGTGAAAAATGATTGCACGAAAATGTTCACGAGTTTATTCCATTTTTTTGCCAAGTTGATTTTTTCAAGTCACTGTAAACAACAACAAATGATGGTCGTACGTCAAAACGTTCAGAGTACGTTTATGCTAAAAAATGTCAAACTTTCCAATGGAAATGTCAGATGGCGCCAGGCAATACTTAGTGTTGCTGAGGCCAGAAATATATATAGCAACCCTCGTATAATATTTACGATGCTAGTATAACCGACTTATTGACTGTAATAATCGTAATTTTATTGTAGCTACCATATAATAGTAAGTCGAACCATGTAACCATCAATAACGATTCGCTGCCACAACCGAATTTGTTGCCAACCGAATGATTGAGGTTTCATCAGTACAACCGAATGTTAGCTGGTGCTCTGTAATTTTCAGAAGAATATTTTTGGAACCACATTCCACACTGGTTGAACGAAAAAATTTAAATTTTAGTCAGAGGCCAAAAAATATATCGCTTGCACAATTGATGTTCTTGAAAAATTCATAGTGAGCGTCATGACTTAGTCGGTAATAATCAAATTATTTTATTTTTAAAAAATACCAATAACAGCCTATTTTTGACTATGATGAAGTTTTAGTTATCATCACTAATAATTGGTTACAACAGCAAAATGTCTGCAATCCTATAGGTTGCCATTAACCACCAGTAGTGACAACTAAATACCTTTTTCGCGTTTCATTCGTATTAGAAGTTGTGAGTACAGTGCGATGATCACATTTATCACGTTTATCAACATTTAGTGATTGCAACCGAAATTCCACTTTTGCAACCGAATCACTGCAGTTCCAACCGATTTCAAACTAATTTTTTCTCGGTGCGTAACTCTTAAGAAACTCTACAAATTCAAGAAGACAGGCTAGACATTATGAAATGTCACCATAAATGTGAATCTCACTCAATTTTATACAAACCCCCTTACGTGTATAGGGAAAGCCATAAAGTATCCCAAGTCGGCCCTCTCAACTTTAGCCTTTTTATTATTTTCACCTATTATTATTCTCTAAAACTCCTTTAGGTTACCTTATACTTTAATCGCACAACAGCAAGTAGTCTGCATTTTAGAATATATTTTGCAATTCCTTATAACCCAATATATGTGACAGCACATAAAGAAAGGGACCTAAGGGTAAGAAAAAAAATCAATTTTAATTTTTGATGTGGCCAACATCTGAGCATCGAATGAGACCGATCCCATGCCCCAAAAGTGTTCCCTCCCAGAGATATGTGCGTTTTATGTAAGTGATGGTACACCAAAGATACACGTTTTTAAATCTTTAAAATGGCTCTCCTGAACAAAACTGGTTTTTACCCTTAGGTCCCTTTCTATTTGGCGCGTCACATATACTCTTCCGGTCATATTTCAAATGGTTGGCATTTCATTCCGCTTACGATCATGATCTCTCGGCCTCCTAATCCTGATCCTTATTAAGAAATCAACCTCAACACTATCAGCAAACCAAAAACTCAACATCGAACACTGATGCGATTTCACAAAGTACAGTTGGTTTCAAATTTTCCATGGAAAACCGAACCATGCCATTGTTGCAAGTTGTCCAACAACAACAAGAGCAAGAAAACAAAGTGAAAATTCTCGTATTTGAAACCATTGAAACGAATGCCAGGTTGGCTGACTGGCGGCTCTAATAATCCAAAAGGTGTTGTTTGTAATCTGAACTCTCCTCTTTCTCTAGCCTTCTCCTCCTCCTGCGTCGTTTGTCCCTTTCATCGTCATCGTCATCATCCTGGCTGATACATTCACACACACACACATACACATCCGTACAAGGCAAAAATGTTTCCAATTATGGTTGCACAAAAGCAAAGTGGGAATGAAAAGAATCCCAGAGGGTCGTTCAATCGTCGTTTGTGTTCGGGCTGAATGGCTGGGCTGGCTGGCTTGGTTCTTCTCTGCTCCGGCGGGCAGGCAGGCACCAGGCACTGCACTGTGTGACAATTATGAAATGTGCCTCTAATGATATAATGTACGACAATATTAAGTTCAATTGGCAACAGTAACTGATTTTTTAATTTCATTATGAGAACAATACATTCAACATTTGGGAAGATTTTTCCTTCGTGACTCGGCTGGCTGGTGCTGGCTGTTGCTGCTGCCTTGAGGCTGGCTGCTGCTGGCTGTTGTTGTTGCTGGTTTGTTAAATGTAATTGCATTTTCATATTTTACACAACAGCCTCTGTGATGGTGGTGGTGGCGGCGGTGGTAGCAACTCTGGAGGCCGAGTCGCCGTTGAGCTCTAACTGGAAGACCCTTGGCAAGATGAAATAACGAGATGGCGGAATTGACTTTTAGGGGAGGCAGCAGGAAGGTTGTTTTTCGCACTAAATGTGACTGTCTGCTTGGTTGGCCGGGTTGCTCGGTCGATTGGTTGCTCTGCTCTACAGGAACGAGCATTGAAGCTACTATTCCCAACATAACGAGCGACGTACGGACGGACGGAGGGAAACATATGAATGCAGACGTGCATAATTGAAGTCACATTCATGTAACAATACCATATGTACATACATACATACATACATATAAACACGTATATAAGACACATGCATGTACTCCGGTACACACACCCTGGTGGTATTGCCGTCAGGCCTTAGAAGAGGGGGTGTGGTTTCATATTAATGTAATGTACTCGCACATTCATACATATGTAAGAATGTGTAAAAAGTAATTGTACCTACATCTGTACACGTTCATGCCACATACGGTGTGACATACAGTGTGACGCCGGATGTGTTGTAACATTCGCACACACAATAATTTCTATAATTTGCAATGGTACGCACTGTGGAACATAGACCGGAGGAGGCCCAAGTCCCCATATGTGCGTCCAATGAATGGCCATGGAGGAACGTACACACACAGAAATGAATAGAATTATTTTGTAGTTTTGTGCGGAATTTTAGCACTCTTTTCAAAAAGGACAAGAAGACAATTCGTCAGTTAAACAAAATTAATTTATTTAACCTTTAATAGGGTTTAAACATAGAGATTGGGTATAAAAATGGGCTCAAGTCTATGCCATATTATCTTAAAAAGTGATGAACTTGAGTCACCAAACTTCTCACCAAGTCCAAGTTTACCCAATTGGAGGCCAGGGTAAAACTTATTTACCCTCCACCGTGAATTCGCTTTGAAATTGGCTTCTTGGGACCATTAGTTCAAAACAGAGGGTTAAGTCGTGTTGTTTAAAGCTAGTTCAGCGCCGTTGCCGACATTTTAGTTCATTCTAGTTCAAGCCGCCGCCAAAAGAACAGACTTGTCCAGCTCACAATCTTCAGCCGGTTTTATCGAACAATATTTTATTAAAAACAAAATCTTCTGATTATAAAACTTGTTTACTTCAATCACCTGCAACAAAGAAAATAATCATTAAATATTTCGGAAATTTTGACAGATGGCTTATAAAAGATTGCTTTTAAAAAACAAAAACAAAAAATGTTTTTAGTAAAACAGAAAATGTGCCAGGCCAGTTAGTTTTGCGGTCGCCCTCGTAAAACTCAAATGGCCAACAAACTGAATGGAGCAGACTTGCCGATTTGCTTGGAATTTTGCTAGAAGATGTTTCAAATGGAGGAAGAGGACTGAAACAAATTGAACTATCTTTTCATGTCTGTCGAGGGCCTTTTCGACATAAACGGCAACGTAAATAAACAAAATTGTCGAATATGGAGTGCATCCAACCCACAGAGACTCCATTAGACGGATTTGCATCCACTTCGTGTCACAGTGTGGTGTGCAGTTTCATCACGCTGCATTGTCGGGCCCTACTTCTTCGAAGAAAACGTTCACACCGTTACGTTTACTGGAGATCGTAACTTAGAGTTCAGAGAGTTTTTCTAGCCAGAATTACATCGAATGAGAATTTCTTTCAAATCTGTGTTGTTTCCGCAAAACGGTGCAACTCCTCACATAGCCCAGCCTGTTATGGCAGAATTGCGCCGGAAATATCCCAATAAGCTGATATCTAGAAACTCCACATTCCGTTGGTCCCCCAGGTTGCCTGACCTAACTGCACCTGACTGTTTCTTGTGGGGCTATTGCAAACCGGAAGTCTACAAAGCAAAAGCAACAAATTTGAATGAACTCAAGCAATCCATTCGAGAAACAATTGCGGATATTCCTCTCAAAGCAGTAATGAACAAATTCTTGGTAAGATGCCGCACATGCATCAACGAGCATTATTATTTTTAAAACTAATAAAACTATATTTAATACACTAAAAAAAAAGGTATTTTAGTTTCTTAATGTAGCAATATTCATCAACCACCCTGTACTAAAACACAAACTCACACACAAATTTAGGATTTTTTTTGTTGGCTCCATTCATGAAATATCTTTGCAATATTTCATAAATAGTTTAGGTTATTTACGAAATTTTCAATTGAGTGGTGATAAAGTTCTCATATAATTTTTTTTGGTTGAAATTTAATCGTAGTTTTTTTTTCTGTGTAGTAGGCCGACTATAATTTATGTAGCCATATGCCCATATTTACCGATAGCCCTTTTTGTGAAAAAAGGACAGTTTTAAAGTCCTTCGGTTCATGATTTAGTTTTTCAAAGGTACCTTTACTTTCTTTAAGGAAAACTTTTTCTTCCTTGGCCGATTTCACCACTTTCGAGGAGAGGAGTCAGGTATAAGAGGACTCCCTATACGAAGAAAATTGTATATTTAATGACGATTCCTGGTCTAGGTCCAAAATGTACAGTTTCCATTAAGCGAACTTTTGGTGTTGTCTCTTAAATGCCCGGCTTTAATTCTACCACAAATCAAACCTCAAAAAATCCGCTTGGCAATCTGAGTAAGGAGCCGAATTGACGCTAGTCGTGTTGACGACAGTGGAAAATTTTTTGTTGAATTACGAATGTAATACAAACATCAGTACTTAATTACAAAGCCCTGTACCAGAAGGCTTCTGTACTGATAACACAGTACAACAGCCAATCTGGGGGGTGAGAAATTCGAAGTCAGGGTGATGGTACTAGGTCAGTATATTAAAACCCTCAAAGGGTTTTGCGTTCGTATGTGCCAGTTTTTTTTTTCGCTTAGTTGTAAAATGTTGGCAAAAACGTAGTTTGACATAACTCGAGAACGACTAGTTCGATTTTGCTGAAATAAATTGAGAAAAATTAATAATTACATTTTCTTTAATCCATTAATATACTGTTTCTCTACCAAATCAACATTTTTGCAATTAGAAATAAATTTTTGAAGAAAATTTTGCCAAAAAAAATTTTTTTTTTTTTTTTAAAACATATAAATCCCAAACGGAAAAACGTGTAGAGTCTTATAACTTTCACGTAAAGTCACATAACCTATAAACAAAATGCGACATAGATCATAGAAATCGATTAACGCGTTCTGCTTTTATTTACAATTAAGTAACTTCACTTAAAACTGGCACATACGAACGCAAAACCCTTTGAGGGTTTTAATATACTGACCTAGTACCATCACCCTGACTTGGAATTTCTCACCCCCCAGACAATAACCCCAAAAATGTTCCACAGTGTAATGAGACGATCGGTACTATTTGTAGCGAAGGACAAAAGGCGGTACAGCAGGCGGTCCGACTTACATCAGAATTTTTTTTCAAATATAATTAAAAGTCAGTGCTTTCTGTTCTTGCCAACTATAGACTTGTTATTTTTTCTATTTCCTATGCAAATAAATTTCGGAAAATATTCCGAAATTCTTGCAAATCCTTTTCTAATTAATCGGCAAATGAAATCCTAGAATAGGACCGAATAAATGTCTTAAGCACAAACCACTTTTAAACCAAAAATTCCTGCTATAATTTTGAGTACGACTTTTACTAGAACATGTGACAATAGCAAGCATCTATAGAAATACTGTTCGACAGCCAACCATGGAACCAGGCAGACGGTGAACCAGCCAGTCAACCACCCGCCTAGGCCGCCCATCAACCCATTATCCAAAGTGTAGTCGACCAACCAGTTAAGCAGCCCTACTGATTGTCCATTACGAGGACTGAGGACTGACAGTAGATTCAATCGAATCTATCGTCAATGGAAGATGGCAGCATTTAGTTACATCCAACCACCCATTAATCTCTGCCCCAGCGTGTGGGGAGTGGGACAGACGCGTTTGCTTGCCCCATTCGTTTTTTTCCAAAGTGACGACGATGAGGACGACTCGAAACTAAACAAATGTTTCTAGGTAATCTTAGACGAATACTGTTGCAGATGTTTGGAAATAACGACAACCTTAATTGTCGAATGGAGCACATGCATGTGTATACATTAGACCGTACCTTAAAAACAACTTCGCCGCACGACTTCGAATAAAATGCATAATTGCAAGGCAGTTTCGAAACAAAGGGGTCTCGATAGTACATTTTTCGTTATATCTTTTGCATTTACAGGTGGATCTTAAAGAATGATACATCGATGTTTCTGTCTTAAGGAGACCACATGCCTGTAAACACATTAGACCGTACTTTAGCAGTACGACTTCGAATAAAATTTTTTATTGCAAGGCAGTTTCGAAGAAAAATTTATTTTTTTTGCCGAACTAAGGGGTCGCGATATTACATTTTTCGTTATATCTTATGTATTTTCAGTCGGATCTTCAAAGTTATCGATGTTATTGTTTTTTGTAAGTATACCAATTTTTATGCGTCAAAAGTTGTTGACCTCAAGCAGCCTCTTCTAGTACTTATCCATCATATCTCAGTTGCTACTTTCCTAATGATCCGCTCTTATATCAGAAAATTAAACCTCGCACAAAATCATTAAAATCTTGAAAAGGAACTGTGTCTATAATTACAGCAGAACAGTATGTGACGCGCAAAATAGAAAGGGACCTAAGGTTAAAAACCAGTTTTGTTCAGGAGAGCCATTTTAAAGATTAGGTCCCTTTCTATTTGCGCTTAGAATCGTCAACTTCACTTTCATAAAACACGCATATCTCTGTAAGGGAACACTTTTGGGGCATGGGATCGGTCTCATTCGATGCTCAGATGTTGTCCAACATCAAAAAAATGAAAATTGATTTTTTTACCCTTAGATGCCTTTCTCTATGCGCTGTCACATATTTATTTATTTAAACATTTTTTAGGTTATTTTGCCGAACGTAGGGGTTATCTTTTTAAGTTGCTCGTTGTATCATCGGTGTTAACAGTCGGATGTTAAAGTGTGATATGTCGAGGTTTTTGCCTTAAAGAAGTAAATTTGTCGAAGGGTACTCGAGTAATTGTTCTGTGGTCGTATTTTTGCATTTCAGTCAAATAGTCATAACGGTAGGACCTCTGGGCTTCATTTAGGTTATATGGAAAGGTAAGAGGTAGGGCTATCTCTTAAGAGAAAAAAAAATACGACCACTGGTTCAGAACTTAGCAATTTTACCCTATTACCCTCCGACCACCAATCCGAAAATTTTCAAACCGCTGCCATTTCGCCCCCTTGCATTTTCAGGCATGGTCGTAGATGGACATATTTTCATGAAATAAGCCAAGAAATACGCTGGTGACATTTGTCCAGTCGTGAATGAATCACCCTGTAAGAAAGCGCGACCCCTACGATCGGCAAAGAAAAAATACAATTTTTGTTAAACTGACTCAATAAAGGTTTACCTTTAAGGGGGTGCAATCTAATGTACATACTCGTATACATATATGTTTGTATTCGTATGTAATAGCATGAGCTTGTATGTTTTTATAAAATTTAAAGTTGGACAGACATATCGAGTTCTTAATGGGGTGTTTTAGCTTTCAATAGCTCGATATGTCGCTAATGCTTAACCAGCCCCAGCTCAGGCATCCGTTCGAGACCATCTATTCATACGTCTCTACTGAATTGGATGCTTGAATTTAGACATGTAGATGTGATGCAGAGTTTTTAAGGAACAGTGGCGGCCTATTGGCAAATGTTCTCAATGGACAAAAGCCTTTTTACCTCCATTAGGCAGAAACTGGGAATTTCCTACTTTTAAGGAATAATATTCGACATTTAAACTGGAAATGTTGTCCATACTTTGGAGAATTTCTTTAACATCATATCAAAAAGATAAAATGTAGCCAAAATGTGGAAATTGTTCCGGAAAATCTTAAATTCTCGGTTTCCTTAGAGTTATATATCTATTTAGAGAAATTGATTGCCTCGCCTTCGTATTAAAAATTTAGCATTTCCTTAAATGGATGGTATAGTTTGAAGCAAACAGATGCGCTGGTAAAGCAAATTTCCAATAATTTTAAAATTTTTATTAAATTTTAAGTCCAAGAGAAAAAATCAAAAACAAAATATTAAATTATTCCATTTTTTTTTATTATTTCATTAATTTTAATTAGTTTCAGAAGGCTGCTGAAAAGTCTTAGCGGTATTTAAAGAATACCAAAACGGGTGTAAATGCTGCATTTGTATAGGAGTCACCAAAATAGGGCGTGTCAACCACTCTATTCTACAAAGTATTTCCCAGCATGATTTATACACTTTTGCATGCGCTCAAACCAATTGTCGAATCACTTTTCCCACTCCGGTTGAGACACCTCCAAAACGTGGTTTTTGAACGCTTCAACAGCATCTTCTGGCGACGAAAATCGTTGACCACGCATTTTCTTGATGTGCGGGAATAAAAAGAAGTCATTGGGTGCCAAGTCAGGGCTGTACGGCGGGTGACCCATCAATTCGACGTTTTGGCCGGTCAATGATTCGTCTTCTCTGGTTCGTTTTTCGAATTTCTCAGAAGACTTCAGGCAAACAAGTTGTGGTGTACCACTCAGAATTGACCGACCTACGTTGCTCAAGCGGAACAGTCGCCACATGTCCAGTTTTGCCGAAGAAACATGCGACCACTTACTTCGAAGTTCTTCTTCCGCGAACAACTTTCGTTCGATTTGACTCGTCTTCGAAGTACCGCACGGTCGATTGCTGTTTTGTTTCGGGCTCATATGCATAGATCCATGATTCGTCACCTGTGACGATCTTATAAACGTCTTCTGAAGCATTACGATCGTATTTTTTCAAAATTTCTTTGCACCAATTGACCAGAGACTTTTTTTGAGCGATTGTCAAATTGGTCGGGATCCAACGCGAACAAACCTTTTTTACGACCAGGTGTTCATGCAATATCGAATATGCTGGTGGAAGAAATGCCCAAGGATGCCTCTATTTCACGGTATGTCACATGACAATATTGAATTATAAGTTCACACATTTTAACTGAATTCGCTGTTTTAACATAAAATTGGTTAAGTCGTATAATATTTTATCGGTGCTAGTCACTACAAAATCTTTGTGTATGACGAAAACATATCCACAAAAATGTATAAAAACAAAATAAATAAATATGGTCAAAGATATTAAGTTTCAACCGACTTCAGAGAGTACTTATAACCACCAATCTATAACTACAAACAATACATGTAAAAATTCAGTTCTCGTAAGCATCCTAATTAGTTAGATTTACCGATACTTTTTTTTCTCAACCGAAAGTGTCAGTGAAAATTGCCGTGTACCCAATTAACATTCGGTTGCAGCGATAAAATACATGGATAGTTCGCGCAACCACCAACATTCGGTTGGCAAAAAATTCGGTTGTGGCAACTAATCTGTTCTCTGTGTGTATGCAGTTCTTTTTTTGATCTTACAAATGCCAGATATTGGGACACATTTGTTTACTTTCCGTTTGATTCGGGTTAAAATATATGGACTGCCTTTCCGATAATATTAAAATTAGTTAAAATGTGCAACCTTAAAGGTCCATCACACGTTATGATTATCGTAATTAAATTGTTGTTAAAATTAAACCCAAATAACAATACTTAGAATGCAACAACCATATTTATATTGTTGCTACAACCGCATTTTCAATTCATAATTAGGCAAAAATACTATTTTTACATTTCTACAATTATTTATTACAGAGAACATATTTTTTTTTGTTTTGTTTACAAATTTTTCTAATCGTAATGGATATTCGGTTCGACCTACCGCAAGATGATAAATATTATTATTTTATTGTACACACAACTTATTGAGTGGTCATACCAACGAATCGTATAAAAGGTATATATAGGGTCATCCATCTAGAGGTATTTTTTCAGAACACAAAAATATATAAAAATTAAAATCAAGTGTGGAATCTTTATTGGTAATTTGAAATGACATTTATGGCATTTATTTTTTGAATATAATTTCCTTCAAATATTGGCCGCAACTACGCCTCAGGGACTCCATTCTGAAGGGTCCAATGTTGAATGACTCGTTTGAGCATTTCGACCGGTATGGCTTTAAAGACACGCGTAATGTTGGCTTCCGAAACCTGAGTCGTAGCTGGTTTGTCAGCATAGACTTTGGACTTTACGTAACCCCAAAGAAAAATGTCTAAAGATGTGATAACACTCGATCTAAGCGGTCAACTCACCTGTCCAAAACGTGAAATTAGCTGTTTTTTAAATGAACTCTCAACAGATCAATTGTTTGAGCAGCTGTATGACATGAGTGGCACCGTCCTGTTGAAACCAAGTGCCGTCATGATTACGGGCTTCAATTTCAGGTAGCATAAAGATCGATATCATGGCGCGATAGCGAGCACCATTCACGGTTACGTTTCGGCCATCATCATTTTTGAAAAAATATCCACCAATGATTCCACCTGTGGTTTTCTCTGGGCATAACTTCTCTGGGCATAACTCTGGAACCTCATCTGGTTGCTTTTCAGCCCTAATGCTATTATTTTGTTTATTAACGTTGCCGTTGAGCCAGAAATGTACCTCAGCACTGAACTCTATTTTGGTCGAAAACAGCGGATCTTCCTGTTTCTCAACGAACGCTCATTTCCATAATACAGTTGCCAACATTGAGCAATTTATCTCGCGGTGAGCGATTTATCTCGCGTTGTGGGGTTATGTGACGTCGCTTGCCTGCGCAGATAAGCCCGACACGATTGACGCCTTGGAAGAGAATATTCGACGCGTTATTGCTGACATATTATTTCTTCTGGAAAACCACACGCTAAACAAAACACCCTTTACAATGTTTTTTAGTACAAATCTTCCATCATCACTTCCATCTATGTTTAAATGTACTTAAAGTGTTTAAACAAACAGTTTTTTGCCTTTGATAAAAGTTTAAATTTTGGAGTTGAACAAGTGCGGCATAAGGATTTTTAGATCCAAAAAATCTTTTCTGTAGGTTCGGAGACTTTATATATTTCACCGATACTTTATTTTCCATTACTGAAAATTACAGAACAGCAATATTCATTGCGCAACATTGGGTTGTAGTGATGGAATACTCGAGGTACATAAAACCTCAATCATTCGGTTAGTAAAAAATCGGTTGTAGCAACGAATGTGTTCTCTGTGTGTACATATTCATTAGAAAACGTCTCTAAGGGCCATATGGGCCGTTTTTCTGGGACACACGAGCTCATAGTTGCTTATAAATAAAGTCATCATAATAAAAAAAATTAGCATCGTACCATATTTCGTTTGGCGGCTATTATATTTGCAACAGACGGAAGGACATGGCTAAATTGTCTACCATTTCAGTATACACTCCATCTTATGGTGGAGATAAAACAACTAGAGGTCAAAAAAAAATTATAGCAAAATAATTTCAAAATTTGCGAAACCAAAATTAAAACAGAGTTTTTACTTCGGTTTGGGTTCAGTGTTTTTTACCTACGAACCACACGCAGACGGCAATAATAATATGTTCTTCGCAATAAAAGTATGTTCGTCGCAACCACATTATTGTTTTTTGAATTTAATTTTGACAACAGTATGGTTGCCGCAACATTAATATTGTTGAAATGTAACAATAGTATTATTTCCAAATTAAAAAAATTAAAATATGGCAATAATATGAAAATGGGTGTGCGACAAAAGTTTTTTTTTAGTTTTATTTTAACAATAATATGATTACGGCAGTCATACTGTATGATTGTAATTTTTCTTCATTCGAATAAGCGTTTTAGAACAAGGTTATTGTTAAGGATCTAATAATGGTAATTTTTAAACTGATTTTTCCACTGTTAATAAATCACTACTATTATTTTGAATTTAATGTATTTTTAAATAATTTTCATAATTCAAATCTACTGTTGACAACTTAACCCGATTCTTATAACTAATTTTGGGGATCATAGTATAATTGTGTTTGATTATACTAAGGCTGTAGGGATCATAACATGGTTGTATGTTAAACAAACTGTGGTTGTAAGGGTAATAATGTGGTTGAGGGGATCATAGTATGGTTTAGTGTGAATAATACTATGTTTGTGGGGATCATAATATGGTTGTGTGTAAATCATACTATTTTTGTGAGGATCATAGAGTGGTTCTGAGGATCATAGTATTGTTGTTTTTGAATCATAGTATTGTTTTGAGGATCATATTATTGTTGTACCACAACCATATACCCAACAATATTATCCCAACCATACTTTTTGTTCTGCGTGCAGATTAAAACTTGATCTAGTTTTACTTCTTGTGATCAACAAATTGACTTACTACGTTTCAAAATCCGATTTTATTATTTTTTATTTAGAAATATTTTAACAGAAATAACGAGGCCCACTTTATCAAATAACACAAATTAAAATTTTAAATTTAAACTAAAAATTTTATTATTTATCGAAAAGCACTACTCCGTTTGGTAGCCGAAAACATTTTTTTTCTAAGATTTTCGAAAAATAACGCCCATTAGGCCTATACGAATTTAGCAAATTGACCAATGTATTTTCCACCAACCAATATATTTTTACGAACTCAGCAAATTGACCAATATATTTTCCGAAACACTTAATAATATTTGTTTTTATTTTTCCTAGTGCGCCTCTAGTGCCTCCAGATGAGTTTAAGCGTGCCCTCAATATAGACCTCGAACAAACACTGTGAAGTATCAATGAAATGGTTCCGAATGATCCAGCTGGAAACTGCTACCATTGAATGGGCGTGAAAGATTTAACTAAATAAGGACATAATTATTCACGGTATTACAAACTGGAGGCAACACAAGCAAGATCGAAGTGTTGGACTGACATGTCGCTGTTAAAAGCCAGCCTAGGTAAGTAAGAAATTTTTTTTAATTAAATTTGTTCTATATAGTTTTACCGCTTTTGCCTCTCTTTTCTGTATGGCGCGCTCTGGGTCGATCTCATATTTTTCGCATCGACTGTAACGGTTGGTGGAATAGTTCAAAATTCTATTTGAAAATTCACATAATGTGTCATTTAATAATCATGTACAGGAAAAACTACACGAACAGCAACAATAACAATGACAACAAAAACAACAATAAAAAAAGAAACATTTTACAATAACAATATCGTAGTCGTCCATACAATGGAGGACGGAGGATGAATGTGATTGTGATGATGATGATGTTCTTTTGTGCCAGTGTATATGAATATATTTGGATTGTTTCCTCCTCATCAGAACACATCTCGTTGTCACCATAATCGTCATCATCATCGATGGTAGTAGCATCAGGCGAAGGGCATGAGAGCCGCGTTGTTGTCGTCACACCATTCATCCATTCCAATCGCAATGGCACAGTATCCCATCCCAACCCATCGCATCGCATCTATCCGGCCATCCATCCATCAGTGGCACAAGAACATGAACAAAATGTCGCCATTATTAAATATCACATCACAACACATCCTGTACGAGTACCATGGCATGGCACGGATACGTACGACGAAGTTCTGATTGTGTGATGTTGCAACTCACGCGAATATACGGACATACACGCACATACATATACATACACATATCTACTAATGGATAAATGCATGGCTGGCTCACTGGATGGATGGATGAATGTTTCAACAGCGAATGGTGTGACGGCGATGGGTACTTGTTATACGTACATGTGTCCGTCCGCCGTATCTCGTATCTGTAGACTACGTGCGTCTCGTGTAGTTACAACAATGCCATCCATACATAGCTTGACAAGCAAGCGAGCAAGCTCTCCGCTTTAGCTCTGCTCCTTGTTACAACAATTTGAGGCTGAAGACGATGGCACTGATGGTGATGCTGATGAATGCTGCGTTGCTGCTGTTCTTCGCGATGATGATGGCGATGATGATGTTGAACTCGAACTCGTACCCATCATCGCATTTACGTTATTTCTCTTCTTCTTTTTTATTTAATAAAAAACGAACGTTAAATGAAAAATTCTCCTCAATTGAATTCGTTAACGACAATGTCGTGTTTCTGGTTTCATATTCTGTATCGCATTGTGGCTGTCATCTTCTGCTCTGCTCTTCATTTTTCATTTTCATAATACCCCAATATATGATTTGTCAATTGTTTTGTGAACGTTCCACGTACCCCTGAAAGGGGCCCCCTTTTGGTTGTTGGAGGGGGAGGATCCGTTGTTGTCATTGTTGCAGACGTACATGCATCAGCCATCTGATGGCTGCATTTATGGCTTGATAATAATGTCATTATAAAATTGTTGTTAATTTACAACAAACAATTTAAATCTATTTGAAAATTGTTCTTCATTCCTCTACCCTCTCTTCCCACTCAGCGGAGTCTGGTGGAGATTTTCCGAACATTATCACATTACAATGCCTTCTGGTTGAGGCTAATATGCCAGGCAGTTGAACATAATCAAGCAGTGGTTGATTTTATTATTATTTTTGTTGGAGGAAATCATAAATTCGGTTCAGAGAGGGGATGGTATAAATCAGTATTTCCTATACTGGCTAAAAGTACAAATGATTAAAAAAAAACAATTACGTTTTTCTACACTGAGCCGAAAATACAATGATTTATTTAACCATGTTTATGTTTAAAATTTTCATGGTAAATGTTTGATAACGAAGACAAAATAACGTTGTATAAAGTCAAATGTACATAGAAAATAGTTGAGTTAACATTATACAATGTTGGTTTGTTCAAGAGAGATGCAGAAAAATGTGCGACGAAAACAAAAATTTAACATCATTCGGCTCTGTTGTATCAAAGTTTTTGATATGCTTTGTGTTATACGAAATTCAGAATTAAGTAACACGAAGTTGCAACGATTGCGACTGTCTTAAGGGCAATTCTCATTACTCATAAGTCATTTGATTTGTAGGCATCGCCATTTGACAACGATTATGCCAAAGACTGCTAAAGAAAAACCTTGGCGGCTTTAGAAACAGCTGTACAGTCTGCCTGGCAACCGTAGCCAGTACATTTCATCATTTTTGTTAGTTGATTCTGAAAAAGAAACAACAAAAAAGTCTCGAACCAGAATAAAAACTGCTCAAGTCATAATAATGCAAAAACAAAAACATAATTAGTAGGTTAATTTAATACTTAGTACGAGTATATTAAAAATTGTAACAGCAACAATATTTCTGGTTAAAGATTTAACTTAACAATAAAAATGATTTCTATAACAATCTTTATAGTTAATAATATTAACAATTTCATTGTTAAATTAAACATGTATTGTGTCAATAAGATAACTATGAAATTATAATATTAACAATTTTCATTGTTAAAACAACAATTATCATTTAAATAATAACAAACAACAATATATATTTTAAAATTAAAATTTTCATGGTTAAAACATTCAACCATAAAAAAGTTGAATTAACTATTGTTATTGTTAAATAACAGTCAACAACAAAATGTTCAAATTAACCGTATATAACGTAGACTCCAAATCAAGTTTATTTATTTATATAAAGTTATTTTTCGTCTCAGTGTACAGACAGAGAAGAGATTTGTTGCGGCAAACGAATTTGCTTGCCAACCGAATGATTGATTTTCAAAGCATCTCAAGTATTCTGTCAGTATAACTGAATGTTAGCTGGTGCTTTGAAACGGTTATAAATACAAAATATCTGAACCTCCAGAAAAGAATTTTTGGAACTAAAAGTCCACATGCCGTATTGTTTAAAGAAAAAATTTCAAATGTTCAGTAGAGGCAATAAACTGTTCACTTATATACTTGATGTACTCTCAACATAGGGAGGGTCATGTCGAGGCACAACCGAATGTTAGCTGGTGTACTGTAACATTCAGTAATTGCAACTGAAATATCGATAGCAAATACGAAATAACCGAACCTCTATAAAAGAATTTTTGGATCTAAAAGTCCACATGCCGCACTTGTTTAACGAAAAAAATTTAACTTTTCAGTAGAGGCAAAAACTGTTTTCTTATATAAAGGGTGATCCATCTAGAGGTATTTTTCAGAACAAAAAAAAATATAAAAATTCAACTCAAGTGTGGAATCTTTATTGGTAATTTGAAAGGACATTTTATGGCATTTATTTTTTGAATATAATTTCCTTTAAATGTTGGCAACTGTATTATAGAAATAGCGTTCGGTGAGAAACGGGAAAATCCGCTGTTTTCGACCAAAATTTTGAGAAATATCAAATAAAATGCAGAAAAAAACTTGACGTTAAGGTGTGGTTCATATTCAACATCGGCCCTTAAAATTTAATCAACCTTTATATAAGAACTTATTATCTTTATGCATCATAAACCGTTTGATTTGAAAATTTGTAGTTCGTAGAAAAAAAGGTATTCAAAAAATCTCAAATCGAAAATCTCTCTAAACTCACTAAAGGGTTTTCTTGAACAACTTTCTTCCCAAAAAGGTTAATTATTCAGTAGACAACATCATTTCTCTTCTCTTGCCCAATGAGGTGAGTTATCGCGTTAGCGATCTCCTAAAACGGCCAATATTTCCGATTTCGAGCTAAAACAAATTCACCTAATTTTAAAACTTATTTTCGCGTATAGAAAATATTTTCGTTACGAGGTGATGAAAAAATTAACATATTTACAAAATAAAATTGTATGCAGCTTATCGAAAATACTTTCGTATCAGACGATGTTAAACTTTACATATGTGACAGAGCATAGTGAAAGGGACCTTAGGGTAAAAAATCAATTTTCACTTTTTTTTTGATGTGGACAACATCTGAGCATCGAATGAGACCGATCCCATGCCCCAAAATTGTTCCCTCCCAGAGATATGCGCGTTTTATGAAAGTGATGGTACACCAAAGATACACGTATTTAAATCTTTAAAATGGCTCTCCTGAACAAAACTGGTTTTTACCCTTAGGTCCCTTTTTATTTTGCGCGTCACATATATACTGAAGTAGTTGTATCCTGTATATTGAAAATATTTTTGTTATGAGACGATGAAAAAATTCACATATTTAAAAAAGCGGGTTCTAACATTTTTCCAAAAACAAATATAGTTTCGCATTTAACGAGTACTGACGGCAGTAGTTTTTCACCGAACACACTAAAAATCCCTCGCACTGCATACGAGGGCGACCGCAAAACTAACTGGCCTGGTACATTTTCTTTTTTACTAGCAACTTTAGTGCGGTTATACATCCACAATTGAATTGAAAGGTTATACTCCACAATTAATCAAATATGAATTCGATTCTGTTCATGATGATAATGCACCATCATACTCCACCGTGAAATCCTGGGTTCAACAATTTAAAATGGGTCGTTCAAGTACGGAAGATGAACAACGCTATGGAAGACCGAAAAATGCTACTACTATTAAAAATATTAGAAAAATATTTAATGAAGTGACTAAAGATAGACGAGTAAAGCTCAGAGAACTTGCTGATATTGTTAAAATACACGAAAAACAAGTCTGGAGTATTTTACATGATGAACTCCACATGAAAAAAACTATCCACAAGATACGTGCCGCGTTTGTTGACTTTGCCCCAAAAAATCGTCCGTTGGACCCATTCCGAGGAGCTTTTAGCGATTTATCAGTGTAATCCAATAGAGTTCTTGCGCCGATTCATAACTGTTGATGAAACATGGATCCATCACTACATCCCAGAATGCAAAGAACAGTCAAAACAATGGATAGAAGCTGGAAAAATGTGGTCCCAAGAAAGCGAAAACTGTTAAGTCAGCAGGAAAAGTAATGGCCACAGTATTTTTTGATGCAAGGGGTATAATATTTATTGATTATCTTGAGAAAGGAAAAACTATAAATAGTGAATATTATTGTGCATTATTGGATCGGTTGAGTGAAGAAATCAAGATAAAACGACCGCATTTAGAAAAAAAAAGTTCTTTTTCATCAAGATAATGCTCCTTCACACACTGCATTTTTAACTCAACAAAAACTGGCCGAATTACGATTTGAAATTGCTGCGCATCCACCATATAGTCCAGATTTAGCTCCTTCTGATTATTTCTTGTTTCCAAATTTAAAAAAATTTCTTGGTGGCAAAAAATTTTCGTCCAATAGCGAGGTTATTGCTGAAACTGTGGCATATTTTGAAGGTCTTGAAAAATCTTATTTTTCGGATGGAATTAAAAAACATGAAAAAAGTTTGATGAAGTGTATTGAGTTGGAAGGAGATTATGTTGAAAAAAAATAATAATTCCAAAAAAAAACGGTTCTTTTTATGTTAGGCCACTTACTTTTGCGGTCGCCCTCGTACATACTAAAGGACATACACTCCCGCACGATACAGTACACTAATTTAATAAAATTTGTTGTTTCCATTTATTAAATATCATTGCAGTAATTGATAAATAGTTCAACTTATTTACGAAATTTTTAATTGAGTGGTGATTAATTAATCCACTTACCAAATTTTTGGTTGAAATTTATGGGTTGTCTTTTTTTCTGCGTGAACAAACTCCAGCGACGCAGACTAACATTTTCAAACAAAATCTAATATATTTTATTTTATGTGTACTTATATATAACTTGTTATTTTTTTTAATGACGCGTCATTACAATCTTTTGCCGATTTAATATTTCCGTCCGCCAAATCGACAGTCGTATCATCGCCTAAAAACGTACCTCGAGTAAAAATTGAATATTTGCCTAAATTAAATTTTAGTGAATGATAATGTACAAACGATTTAAAAACTATTGAATATGTATGTATAATTATGTTGATAATCTATTGTGTTAAAAAATTTTATACTGGTCGCACGAACTTTAGCACGAACAAAAATATGTAATTTTTTTTCTGTCGCATCTAAAATGTATTAAAAAGAAATTACGAAATGATTAAAAGATAGTTCAAGCAAACGTTGTTTTTTAATAATAACTGTTTTTCTATAACCGGAAATGCATTTTATTTAAGATATTGTGGCTTAAGATAGTTCATAACACGAATTAAATGATTTCTTGCAGTGGAGTTTTCATAAGCAGAACAGATGTTCAGGTTGTTTTCCCCTCTGAGGAAAAGCTCATATACATTTGAAAAGTATAGGAAAGTATAGCACCTGTGTCACTGTGAGTGGATGTTGAACCGGCGACTGCACCAGCCAAAATTATGGGAAACCCCGGCTAGAATCAGAACATCCACGTCTTTAAACAATATCGTCAATGTTTTGATTATTGCGAAAATCGGTTGCCGTCAAAGCTAGTTTGTGTCTCCATTTCATATATCAATTTCTTAAGTTCAATTCAAATTAGTCGGTCTATCAATAGTTTATTCAATAGAATTTTGCTTATTTAGCGGCATTCCCAGAAATATTCAAGCTGGTATGATTCAAGATTGTGCACGACTCAATATCATAGCCAATTATAAAATTAATATGTTGCAGTTCCGTCAAGAAAATTGGCCAACTATTCGTTCTAATTTATTCAAAGCACTTTGATCACATTGCCGTGTTCGTCCCAACTTACGATTAAATGCACTGTGCTTGGGACGATTTGGCGCTTACAGTCACAGTAACATAAAGCACAATATTTTTATCGATATCAGTAACTCATTCCCGATCTCTAGTTAGCTTTTTAGTATTTCTTTTCGATTTATAATTTGTTCTCTTTCAATATTCAATATTCTAATATTTTTTCAAACGTCATAAACCAATTTACATTCAATTAATAAATTAATTTGTAATTTTGACGCCAATTGTATCTTTAATAGAAAACATGTAAATATGCAGAAGCCATTGGCACCTATCGGGACCAAACTTTAGAGAAACCATCCGACAGACAACGCTAACATAGTGCCCTGTCCGAGTTTGGTGTAAATCGGTCAAGCGGTTCCAGAGTTTTAGACGCTCATACACCGAATATTAAATTTTAATTTTGAATGGTTTTAATCAATTATGAACGGTTTTAATACATTTTTACTTGAGCGAGTCGTAAGAAATTGGTTTACATTGCAGAACATTTGTATTTAGTCATTTTAGGAACAAATTGGCAATTAAACGAATTAAGTTTGTTATAATAGCAAACCCCTAGAATATTTTTGATTCTCTCTTTAGTTGGATTTTCTTTATATACTTAGTAGGGACATAAATACTGTTAATATTTTTAAATATATTTATTGATGTATCTAAGAATCTACTTATTCGAAATGTCCGCCTTTTGCCTTTACACACGCCTTAAGACGCACTGGCCAATCGTCAATAGCTGCACGAACCTCGTTTATTGGAAAATTCGCCACAGCTCTAATCAAAGCAGTCTTAAGAGATCCAATGTTTTGGGTTTTTGTGAAAACCCTTGTCCTCTAAAACCGTCTACAATTTGTAATCCAATGGGTTTAAATCTGGACTGCCTGAGGGCCATTCTTCAGAGGAAATGAACGCTGGCAAATTGTTTCGAAGCCAGGCCTGGGACGTTTTAGCCTTATGGGCCGGCGCAGAATCCTGTTGGAAAGTCAATGGCTGGTTTTGGAACAGGAAATTGTTAAGAGGCTTCACAACAGCTTCCAAAACGGTTTCTTAGTAAACTTGGGCTGATGTTTTGACTCCTTGTTCGCAGAAATGTGGGTCAGTGACCCCATCGTAAGAGACACCCCACCAAACCATGACTGAAGCTGGGTGAATACCCTTTTCCACCCTTGGAATCAGTTCAGATGCTTCCTTAGATGACCGCGCATACACTCTATCATTTTGCTAGTTACATTTTTCCTGAACGGTAAAAATTTTTTATCGGTGATCGGTTTCATCTGTGCAAGTTATCAGCGTGCTTCACCAAAAGACGTTTGCATTTTTCAATCCTTTTTTTTTTTAAAGCTGCAGTCAATAAATTTCCGGTACGTCGTTTGAAAGCCCCAAGTCCCTAGTCTTTTTTAATGATTCGACTCATGGACTTTTGCGTGATATTCATCTCACGGGCCATGATTTTCTGTTTTCGGAGCGGATTTCTGTGAATTCTTGATTTAACGGCTTTGATGACATGCGGTGTTCGAACAGAGAGTGGGCGGCCCGACCGGTGGCGGTCTTTTACATCTCCAGTCTCCTCAAACAGTTTTATGCATCGGTAGACGAACATGCGGCTAATACCTAGTGGCCGGAGCGTTTTGAAAATATCGCTTTTTTTCATTTCACACTTGAAAAGCGGTAATACAGCGATACGGTTCTCATTATCTGACCACTCCATGATGAAAGTGGAAACAATATTAAAATCCCCTTACAGACTAACGCTATTGAGGTTAGCTTTCAAAACCCATATGACATAACGGGGTTTGATCAGTTCTACTATTGAAATGGGTGTGTTCAATGTTGTAACAGTATTTATGTCCCTACTAAGTAATAGCAAACTTCTAGAATATTATTGAATCTCTCTTTAGTTGGTTTTTTTATATACGCGCAAAATAGAAAGGGACCTAAGGTTAAAAACCAGTTTTGTTCAGGAGAGCCATTTTAAAGATTAGGTCCCTTTCTATTTGCGTTTAGAATCGTCGACTTCACTTTCATAAAACGCGCATATCTCTGGGAGGGAACACTTTTGGGGCGTGGGATCGGTCTCATTCAATGCTCAGATGTTGTCCACATCAAAAAAAAGTGAAGAGTTGATGAAAAGTTTTGTTTAGGAGAGTCATTTTAAAGATTAGGTCCCTTTCTATTTGCGCTTAGAATCGTCGACTTCACTTTCATAAAACGCGCATATCTCTGGGAGGGAACACTTTTGGGGCATGGGATCGGTCTCATTCGATGCTCAGATGTTGTCCACATCAAAAAAAAAAAGTGAAAATTGATTTTTTTACCCTTAGGTCCCTTTCTCTATGCGCTGTCACATATATGGTCTGTGATGGTCAAGTTTTATGTTTTGATGTAAATAAAACTAAATAATTTCATCTGTTCCTCAACGTTTCGTTGAGTTGTTTCCAACTTCGTCAGGAGAAATTTATTGAATATGCTGTAGACGAAAATAAATTAAATTGCACTACATTCATTTTTGGTTAAACTGTTAGTAAATAGTTTACCCAACTTACGATTTAATTAATATCACGAACAATTACTTAGATTATTAATTGAAACTGGTTTTATTGTTAATGGAAACTGATATTATTCAAAAAATGTTTTCCCAGATTGCAACATTAGCTTTTCGGAGCAGCCTTTAAATTATTATTCTTATCTTTCAGAAAATTTCAGATTATACATATCCCTCACGCCCTGTTGAAAGAAAAAAATTCTTTTTTTAATAATTTCCCTTTTAACAAAAAACAATTTTTGTTTTTAATTTTTATTTCTGCATTTTTAAGTTTTAACCGGGCACAACAAATAATTTACGTATCAAATGCAATGTTTGTACTACGGTAGTATATAAAGTACAAAACAAATCCCCTCTAAATTTGTGATATAATCTAATAGAAGATTACCAAGGAATTTGGAAAAAGAAGAAAAACAAATCAAGAATCCCTATCAAGTGGCGTTTGAGAGTGTGTGACTTTTATTTCTAAGTCAATAACCAAATCCAAATCAAACCAATTCGAATGCAAACGACTCACACGACTCAAGTGCCTTCCAACACTCTGCCACACTCAGCCACAGAGAAGCGAAACGCATCACAAATCAATGACTACTCAATGATCCAGGACTTACACATGCCTGTGCAGGGACGTAAGTATGCTTAAACAGAAACGCCACAACACCACCGCATGCTGTGCTAGTTTTTGTTGTAACTGCCGCGTTAAATGCGATGCAAAGAAGGGCTGCTAGAGTAGCGAAACATTTAAATTAACCATCATTTTCGCCCTAAAAGAAAAGGCAGACAGACGAACGGATGGATCGTCCGTCCATCCATCCGACGGACGAAACGGAAGAAAAGTTGCAATCATCATCATTTTTCAACAGAGCGGCGGCGATTATACAACACCGATAAGCGTGCAAGCAAAGCTCGTAACAACAACGCCGAACACCGACAACAACGGCGGCCAAAGAGAGAGCCACACCACCAACAATAACAACAAAAACTAACTAACAGTTGAACGGTGCTTATCAAAACTACAACCACCATTTGAGTGATGAGGTTTGTAACAGCAACTGTGTATAGTTGTCTCCCTCGCTCTCATAGGCCAAGCAACATTGTAGCAGGAGAGTAGCGAACGAGTGAGTGTGGCCTCTCGTTGTGTCGTGTGTTGTGTTTCTTGTAAACCATGGGGGGCGTTACACATGCACCCGTACTCTTAGCAAGGGGAGTCTGAATGAGCGCGAGTACTTGTGTGAGTTTACTAATGGCAAGCAACTCCTCCCTGCTCTTAGACAGTGTGTGTGTGCGTGCGTACATGTGTGTGTGTGTGTTTATTTATTTTATTATTGCCGTTGCTGTTGCTTTTGTAACGTCATGTGTATTATTAGACAAAAATAATAATTGGGCCGCCATATCCACCGAAAATGTTGCCAAGTCATTATCCCCCATTATGTTTGTTGTTGGTTGGTGTCATTGTTACTACACCTCTGCTGCTGTCGCCGCTGTCTCGCCATCAGCTCACTGCTGTTGCTGCTACTGTGTTGTTTGTTGCATACACCAGACATCCATACACACACACATCCATACACGTGTAGTTATAGACGATGTCTGCAGATATATTTGATGTGAATGGATCGATGGATGAACGGACGGACGGACGGACGGACAGACGAATGAATGTTTGGATGGGTGAGAACGGTGATGATGATGACGATGATACTTGTTATACATAAAAATTCAAGTACTACCCACTTGAGTTTGTATGCCTTTGTATTGTACTCGAGTAGTTGTTAGTGTACTATCGTACATGTGTGCAACAGTAGCTGTGGCGACAATACGTTGCAAATGTATCATGTATTGGTGTATTCCCTGCAAACATTTTTGAAATTTTTTGGCGATGATTTGTTTGGCGATGACTACGCGATGACTACGCGATCCTTCTCAGGGAATAAAAATCGCCAATCATCGCCTACGCCTTACAACTAAGCGATGAATATGCGAGCGTACACAAGCAAGTCAAATTTTTTTCTAAAAACACTTAAATGTGAAAACAATTTTGATGACGTTTACGATGTGAATCGCGCGCCATCGCCTTGAAACTAAGCGATGAATACGCGAGCGCACACAAGTAGCGGGAAATCTTCCTCACAATAGCTTTTTTTGTTGCATTTTTTATCGTTTTGAGTTGAGTCATCAGTGTTTTTTCATAAGTTTCGATGGAATTTTTGTTTTGTCTTGTTGTTTTGTTAAGGTAACGGGAAAATGAATATTTGGTTTCAAGGGCAATTAGCAAAATTATCATTTAGTAAGTGACAGTGATCTGTGAAGGGTGTGTAAAAAATTAATAAAAATGTTGTCAAACAAGGCTTTACGGCATAGGCGTAGGAACGGGGGTGCTGGGGTGGGCTAAGCCCCCCCCAGAACTCTTTTAGCCCCCCCCCCCCCCCACCAGAATTTTTAGATAACGTCCAAGTGAAATTTGTGCGTCTATAAATAACCAAATATGTTTTGATGCTATTAAATAATACAAGAAATTAGTTTTAAAGTGTTTGTTAAACAAATCGTACAGCAGGCGGCAATGGTGGCTCCATCTACCTATTTATATAAACAATTGATTGAATCATATATTATGCCGCTACACCTACACAACACATTATCTTTGTGTATCACGACTGGCGATACAGCTGATCGTGTAAACAAAAGCAAAAAATCAATCATTAATCAAGTATTTTTGTGGAAACGTGAACAACATTGTAAGCTAACCGTGTTAATTTCATCGCAATATATGTAATTGTTTAGCAAATATATTCTAAGCAAAACTCTGCAATCGGTAAGAATTACTATTTTTAAGTATGTATACATTCTCCTAAGCCTTCTGAATTGTAGACATGAAGAAAATTCAAGATATTAGATCGTTTTTCAAATCAAAAAATATTGCAAAAAATGGCGAAAACGCTGAAGAGTCCAACTCAATAAATTTGGTACATGGTGAAAAAGCTGGAACATCCAAGCTGACAAATGTTGCTGTTGATAGAGCCATTACTAAACCAACCGAAGAAATTAACTTAGAAGCAAGTATTACAGAAGAACGTCCTAAAACAAATGACCATAATGTAGGAGCACCAAATGATTTAGGTAAAAAGGAAAGTGGACCACATCAGCCACAAATGAAATTTAATAAAGTCATGATTGATGGACAGAACAGATCCTTTTCTGCTAAATACTATGATGTGTATGAATGGTTGGAATATAGTGCTGAAGTAGAAAAGGCATTTTGTTTCGTTTGCCGCAACTTTGGCCTTAAAGAATGTCGAGAACAAAATGAAAAGTTTGTAGTGTCAGGTTTTGATAAATGGAAGAAACTTAGTGAAAGCTTGAAAAAACATGATAAGTCTGCCCATCACACACAGTCTTTTCAAACGTACAAAATGTACAAAATTTCTTCTCAAAATGTACACAGCCATATTATTCAGCAACATACACTACAAATAAATGAACATCGCGAATATATAAAGAAAGTTATAGATATATTATTACTTTTGGCGCGTCAAGGACTTCCTCTTCGGGGGCACAGAGAAAGTGAAACCTGCAGAAATAGAGGCAATTTTTTAGAACTTGCAAAGCATTCCGTCAAGAACGATTCATCGTTCAAGTCTAATTTCAACAAAAGTACAAATTACTGCAGTCCTGAAATCCAAAACGAATTACTTCAAATATCTGCCAACGCTGTAATCAATATAATAGTTCAAAAGGTTGAGTCGTGCGGATTTTTCTCATTGATGGTGGATGAGGCCAGATGTTTTAAAGAAGAACAACTATCGATTACAATAAGATTTGCCGTCGATTTAGAAGTAGAAGAACATTTTGTAGGATTTGTGGACTGTTCTGTAAGTAGAGATGCTATTTCTTTACAAAATCTTATTTTGGATTTTTTGGAAGAAAAGAAACTGGGAAATCTTCCAATAGTTGGACAGTCTTATGATGGTGCAAGTGTAATGTCAGGTTACAAGAATGGATTGCAAATGAAAATAAAGCAAAATCATCCTCAAGCTATTTTTATCCATTGCCTGGCACACAAGTTAAATTTGGTCATTGTGGATTCCTGTTTTAATATAAAATCCAGTTCAACATTTTTTAATACTCTAGAAGCGTTGTACTCACATTTTTCAAAACCTGGAAACCATAGCGATTTGAAAAGAATCAGCAATGCTTTGCAAATAAAAAATTTGGAAATACATAGTCTGAGTACAACTAGGTGGAGCTGCAGATATGAAAATTGTAGATCGGTTATTACTAACTATATTGGTATTAAAGATGCTTTAGAGGAGGAAGCAAATACTGTTCGAGATACAAATGGCGTAGAAGCTTTAGGATTATTACACTTAATCACCAAACCAGATTTTATTGTAAACCTTCACGTATTTCATAGTACTCTCAAAGTAATAAATACCTTGAGCAAATATTTTCAAACTCAAAATTCAAGTTTAGGAGAAGCATATGAAACGGTGATGGCAACAATTAATACATTTAAAGATTACAGATACAAATTTAATGAAATTTGGAAAGATATTGAAAATTTTGCAAGCGAAAATGAAATTTCATTAGAACCTATAAGCCGTTCAAAAAGAAAAAAATCATCCACATTGCATAAAGATTTTTTGGTAGATGCAACAGTCGGTAAAAGTACATTTATTGATTTGCCTGACAATACGACTGCATCTGAATACTGGAAAATAAACATCTACTATCCGATAATCGACAACATTACGGCAAATTTGGAGTACAGATTTGAAAGTCTTCCATTAGCTAAAGCAGTGAATTACTTTGGAAGGCTTGATTTGAAAGGAGCTTCTGAGTTCATTGAAAATTACAAAGAAATCCTTCGGATTGATGTAGATTCACTTTCAGCCGAAACTATCGTGTTAAAAAATCTTTTAAAAGTTCAATATAAAAATAATCCCATCAATTTGGATATGCTGAAAGAAAAAGTTGACAAAAATATATACCCAAATATATTCAAACTTCTACAAGTGGCCTTAAGTCTCCCAATAAGCTCTGCTGGCTGTGAGAAAAGCTTTTCTGCAATGCGTCGAATAAAAACGTGGCTAAGATCAATGATGCACCAAGACCGATTTTCAAACTTAGCTATCTTAAATATTGAAAATGAAATAGTAAAATTTTCTATAACTGCCGATGATATTCTTGAAATTTTTTCAAAAAAGAGACGAAGAACCAGCATTTAATGCTATCATGATTTATTTATTTTTTAATACAATTATTATTTTTTATTTTTAATAGAAGTCTAAACTTTATTTATTTTATTTAATTTAACTTTTTTAAAGACTAAACTTTTTTCTATTAATATCATTATAATTTATAATTTAGTTTATTGAATTCATTGTTTAAGTTTCGTTTCTTTCATAAATAAATAACTAAAATCCAAATCTAGGCATTATTTTTGAATTTATACATTTTGAAATTCAGTGAGTTGAGTGGGCCTATAGCCCCCCCCAGAAAAAATCCATTCCTACGCCAATGCTTTACGGCTGAAAAGTAAGAGGGAAGCATCCAAATTAATAGCGAAAAATTCAAGCTTAAATGAAATAGAAACAACTAGTGCAGAGGCCGCGACAATTGATATTTTAGAAAATAGTTCTACCCAAACAGTGCATCGTTTGGTGAACGTTGAAAATGTGGTTGAATCAAATGTTAACGTTGTTGAAGAAAATGTGTTGCCGACTGAGGAAAACTCAGAAAGTGGTTTTGATTGCAACGTAAATACAGAAGATGATGAGATTACGGAAAATAATATAAGTCTTTTATGTGATTTAAATAAATTAAGAAAGAGACTTTCAAGTTGGTCCATAAAACATAATATTATTAATATTAATAATGTAACTGAAATATTAATTAATGAAATTCATTTAAAATTGTTGTTAAAATGAATGAATACTCTGTCATCCTTATTTTGATCCCATTACAGAAACCCTGCAAACCATGCCAATGAATCGCGCGCGAATCGTCGTGGAGTTGTGTAGAATCGCGGTAATACGTCGCGTGCGATCATTAGGCGACTCGCGGGCAAATCGCTAAATGCGACTCGCGGGAGATTCGCTAAATGCGACTCGCGGGCGAATCGCCACACGCGTATCGCGGGCAAATCGGTAAATGCGACTCGCGGGCGATTCGCTAAATGCGACTCGCGGGCGATTCGCTAAATGCGACTCGCGGGCGATTCGCTAAAAGCGACTCGCGGGCGATTCGCTAAATGCGACTCGCGGGCGATTCGCTAAATGCGACTCGCGGGCGATTCGCTAAATGCGACTCGCGGGCGAATCGCCACACGCGAATCGCGACAGGCACACAGGCGATCGATATGGCGAATCGCCTAACCATAATTTAATGATCGCACGCGATGTATCGCCGCGATATTACACAACTCTTCGGCGATTCGCGCGCGATCAATAGGCGATGGAAAATGTTTGCAGGGTTATTGTTGCCACTACTACTGCTGCTGCCATCTCTACTGAAGTTTTCATCATTGTTATTTTTTTATTTTATTTTTTTGTCTTGTATTGCAGTTCATTTTCTTCCCTTGATCATTACGAGGTGGTCATGATGAGTAGATCAAACGAAATTAACAATGGTCGTATTCTATTGGCAACTTTCTTAGTCGCTAACTCGATAACTTTACACCATTGTATAAGAATATAAATCTTATTTTGTTTACAGAAAACTATAGAAAATTGGCGTTAAAATCCATTTGCTTTAATTAATTAAAATTTTTGGGAAGAAAGTTATTCTAGAATAACCTTAAGCGAGCTCGGTTATTACTTGCTCAATGTATTTCTTTAATACATTTTTTTCTACAAATTTAAAACTTTCAACCTAAACGTTTAATGATGCATAAGGCTTATCAGTTCATGTATAAAAAGAAATTTAAAAAAAAAACTAGTAACGTCTTGAAATTATTGCCTTAGCGACCATCTACTCGATTAGAACACGCCTAATGTCAAAAGCTCGTTGTAGCAGCGACCAAAAATATTCCAGTAATTTTGTCTCTGTGAAATTCTAAATTCCCGAGACCAGTATAAGGTTCTATTAAACAATAAATTATCCGCATAAATATAATTGATATATTATGAATTGAACAGTTTTTTATTCTGGTTCGAGAGCTTTATGTTGTCTCTTTTTCAGAATCAACGTAAAAAAAATTGGTGAAATGTATTGGCTACGGTTGCCTGGCAGACTGTACAGCTGTTTCCAAACCCGCCAAATCTTTGGCAACGATTACTTTGGCAACAAATCAAATGACTTGTATGGGAGATTCATTTAAATTACTGAGAATTACCCTTGGCTTATAGTCTTCGAACTATGCGTAGAGCAATCTTCAGCGCGTACAAGTATTGGTTGTTGGTATATATTATTGGTAAGATATAGATAATGATGATCATAATATAATATTTAAGTGAAGTAAAGTGAATTTTTTTCCGGCTACTTGAGGGTAATCTGACACAAAATACCTTAAGTAAATGCTTGTAGTTCTGGCTACAGATGTGATAAAAACTTTATATTTTATCGGTCTTATTTTGTAGTTTATTTTAAAAAAATAGTTTTTTTTCCACATATTTATTTCAATTTGCCCCTCTGTGTCGATTTTGTTTCCATTTTAAACAAACTTTCATTTAATTTAATCATTTAATTTTATTAAAAAAAGGACGAAAAAAGACAGTATATTTTAAAATTATTCTGATTTTATTCCAGACGATCTATACTAAAATGATAATTGTAGTAGTTTAGACAGTTTTTTTAAAAAATATTTATATGATTTCATTGAAAAGGGACACACCCCAACTGAAATTAATTGGGCAACATTTTGGAAGAACATAACAAATCCCGTTAAAGAATCATTCTTTCATTTTTCATCACTTTTTCGAAAAAGACCATACGGACACTCCAGTCTTAGAGATAGAATGTTAAAATGATCTACGAAAATAAACTCCATACGATTTCATTTAAGACAATTCAGTAAAGCGAAGGAATAAAGCGTTACAAAATAAAAATTTCCCAGGCCTATGAAAAAACTCGGACCTACGAGGGTCGTCTTTTATTTCTAGAAGAAATCATTCACCCGCCGAACTTTCCAAACTTAATTTCTCAGAATTTCGGTAGTAATTTTTAATGATTTCCAAACGTTACTCGTAAATGATCTTTACCATGATTAAAATGTTGATTCGACTAACGTTTTGACACTGAAAGATCATTAAAATGTTTGAGGGTGCGCTAAAACAAAGATACTGGAAAACCCTTATTATCGAAACAACGGCTTTGTTTTGAAAACTCGACGTAAATCCAGTCCTAAAGCCACAAACCAGAAGGAAAGCCACCGTAGCGGCTTCTAGCGAAAAAGACCCGGAAATATCGTTTTGGATCCTACTATGTATAATAAGACATAGCAAGTTCGTCCGACTAGATGCTAATAAAATCGGACGAAGAAAGACAAAGCCGTAAGTTCGCTTTTTTCCATGGTATTTATGTAATCTATTTCAATTATGCAAATAGTTCCCATTATTTAATAATAAGATCAGGTGGTTATGATCCTGTGACCATGGTCAGGGACTATTCCATGGTTCGATGGTATTGTCTTTCCATACCATCATCATTGGCATAGATAATCTGCTTCATATCTTTAATACTTACTTACTTAAATCTCGGAACAAGGGGAAACTTTCCTCAAATCACTGAGTTGTGCACCATTTAATTCTTAGTCCCCATTTACACGGGACAACTTTACTTGACGCAACTCTTAGTTTGTTGGAGAGAGAGAGAGAGAGAGGTAGGGGTAATGCAAAGGAGAAAAACTTGCACGTACTGTCAATTCCTTTTGTGTTGTTCGTAGTGTGAAGTTGGCTGTAGATTATGTTATAATGTTTTTTCGCACAAAAATCAGAACAAATAAATTACAGAATGTCAGAAAAGGCAATTATGAAAATAAAAATTATGTCAACACAAGAGGCAAGATAAAAAGGGAATCATAAAAATTGCCGCAAGTAAAGTTGCCTCGTGTAAATGGGGTCTTATACTCACTGACCGGGACCTTGTATCTGTGAAACGCCGATTTCGAATTGCATTTTATATAGAAGTTTTTACATGGCTTAGTGATAAATCTTTTACTCGTAAAGTCAGTCGCCGGCACTCGCGGGGTGGAAACCCGCCACTGGAAAATTGTTATATTTATTAGCCGGGGTTGAACGTGGATTCACAATAGTCGTGATCATTTCCATTACACCACGGCGGCCCATCTCTAAGAGTTCATGAGATATGGTTTGTTTAATTTCAGAGGTGTGTGGATGGGGCAATACCTCTTTCTTCTAAACAAAACACGATTTAAGCTGCATATTCAGATTTCGGTCAAAATTTATTGTATTTGTTTAACTATTCTGAGAACTATTTGGGAGTTAATCTTTATGCTAAACTTAGTACACCAACCCTCGTAGCAGCGACATTCACTCTGTCGAGTGGCTGCTGTTGACATTTTGAATAAATTTTAATTGAGTTTTACACAATAAAACTGTGTTTGCTTAACTTGCCACTTTATGTACCTACGCTCCGCTACCCTCCACACACCCGTTCTCTCTCCCTCTCGCTCGTCTCCGGTAGATGGATGGTCATGCTGCTCCAAATGATGGCTATGGCATTGTTGTTGCTATTCCAATAGATGCTCTGGCTGATGTTGTTGATAAAATGAAATCGTTGCCTCCAATGAATCGTGGCCAGATTAATTACAGCCGGCTCTACGCTGCTGGTAGTAGGCGTCGGCGGCGGTGACAGCAGCAGCACTCAATTCAGGAAAACAAAGCCGAGCCAGAGACACAAGCATCACAGACCAAATAATCAAGCTACTAAACTTGTCATATGCCCACAGATATGTAGATACGCACACATGCTTAGGCATTTATAGTCATATTATGTATGAATAAATGAAAATGCTGTAAGTCTTAGGATCGAAGGACTTAGGCCTCAGCCTTTCTTAAAGAGAAGGAGATTGTAATCACGAGCTAAGGGATATTTCCCTTAATTTTGTTCTGAAAGAAAGAGGCTAGTCAGAGTTTGCCTACGCGACTATCGCACAAGTAAGATAGGTGTTAAGTCGTTTAGGGGCATCTAATATTTTTCACATATGTGACAGCACATAGAGAAAGGGACCTAAGGGTAAAAAATCAATTTTAATTTTTTTTTCTTTTTTTGTTCCCTCCCAGAGATATGCGCGTTTTATGAAAGTGAAGTCGACGATTCTAAGCGCAAATAGAAAGGGACCTAATCTTTAAAATGGCTCTCCTGAACAAAACTGGTTTTTAACCTTAGGTCCCTTTTTATTTTGCGCGTCACATATAGCCGTAAATTAATGATAAAGAGCTTAATATTACTCGTAGAGTGTCCAAAACCGAAAACCGATATTCCGGTTTTTATGTCCAAACCCGACATTCGGTTTCTTATATCTAATATCTTAACCCGACTTGACGGTTTATTGCAGTCGGGTTTTCCGGTTTTCGGGTTTTAAAACCACCTTTTAGTGTTTCGATCGATCGATAACTGAATCACCAGATTATTCGATTTAACGACATATGCCTGCCCGTCCCTCCGTCAATCTGCTTTTTAAACTACAGATTGCAGTTGTTGCCCTATCTTCATGAAATTTGGTAGCATTAACTTTTTTTTTAACAAAGCCTGTTGACTTTTATGATAGCCGCTTAAAATTGAGATTTAGCTCTTCACATATGTTCAACCAATTGTATGTCTTGAGCTCTAGAAGTCTTATAGTAGAGGGTGTTTTTTCGACGTGTGGTTTATCAAGAATAATTAAAACGCATATATCTTAATGTTATGACCAACAATTTAGCTTTGTTATAAATATAAGGGTTTGCCATTATTTTTTAAAAAAGATTTCGGGCAAGTAACCGCCGCGGCTGGCTCGTATAAATTCCAAACGAGAGGCCAAATTGTCGACCACTTTTTGCAGCGTTTGGGGCCGTATGTCAGCCATAACGCGCTGAATATTTTCTTCCAAGGTGTCAATCGTGTCGGGCTTATCTGCGTAGACAAGCGACTTTACTTAACCCCAAAAAATAGACCAGCAGTGTTGAATCGCACGATCTTGGAATCCACGCCACAGGCCCACGACACGAGATAATGCGCTCACCAAAAGTTTCCGCCATTAAATTGATTGTTTCGTTGGCTGTATGGCATGTAGCGCCGTTTTGTTTGAACCAAATGTCGTAGGGATTACGGGCTCCAATTTCAGGCAGCAAAAACTCCGATATCATAGCGCGATAGCAAGCACCATTCACGGTTATATTCCGTGGACCAATATGATTCCACCAGGTCATAAACAGCAACAAACCGTGGTTTTCTCTGCAACCTCTTCTGGCTGTTCTTTAGTCCAAATGCGGCAATTTTATTTATTGACGTTACCTTTGCGCCAGAAATGGGCCTCATCTAATAAACAGCAACCAACCGTGGTTTTCTCTGCAACCTCTTCTGGTTGCTCTTTAGTCCAAATGCGGCAATTTTATTTATTAACGTTACCTTTCCGCCAGAAATGGGCCTCATCACTGAACAAAATTTTGATCGATAACAAAGGATCTTTCCGTTTCTCACCGAACGCTCATTTCCTTAATACAGTGGCCAACATTTGAAGGAAATTATATTCAAAAAATAAATAGCATCAAATGCGCAATAAAGATTCTACACTTGAGTTAAATTTTTGTATTTGTTTTTATTTTGTAAATAATGTCTCTATATTGAGCACCCGTTACATCCAATATTGCTAAAATTTGCCACATTTTATAAAGATCGATCAGTTATCAGCTCAGATACAAATGGGTCGTACTGCCCCTAGGTTTGACATGGCCCCAATGCAAAGATCTCTCTTGATAAAACATACAACCGATCTAGAACGTCCATACTAAATCCGATAAAATGGCTTTCCATATGGCTTTAAAATAAGTTTTAAATTTTCCCACAAATCTGAATGTTAAATCCTTTTTGAAGTTTGGCTAAATTTGGTTGACGGATAATATTTCCGAAAGTCTGACCCATGTTAACACGAACGTACATGGGTAACAAAATCAATTCAATTTTCACATCAATTTACTTTTAACATTTCGATTAATTTAGAGCCTGTTCAAGGTCAGAAGAAATACTTTATTTTTGATTCGGAAAATATTTTTCTTTGTTGTGCCAAAGGCAAAAACCGGAATGTCGGTTAATGCCTGTTTTTTACTTTTTTCAAATCACGGTTTTGAAAAAATCCGAAATACCGGTTTTTATTTTTATGTATATTCCTGATCGTCGTAAAAATCTATGACGATTTGTCTGTGGAAAGCAATCTTAGGTCGCAATTTTGTTTCTAGGTTGCTGATATTTTGGAAAGCTATGTGTAAGTGGTCCAGATCGGTGAAGAGGTAAACATTTTCCACTCACAAGAACTAATTCAACCTCTAAAAAATCCATAATGTTGGTGATATCTAGATGATATTTCAGTTATATATCACCATTATAATTTCGATCGTAAACTACACTTAAAGAAACATTCTTTTTATTATTTTCTTCGTACTTTCTTCATATTTTTGATGAGTGTTTTTGTACAGTTCGTGCATTTTGAGAAAAAGTTTTTACGAATTAAGAGGCGGCTTTTTAAAAATGCTTCTTAAAAATTTCATAATTTTTCCTTCACATTTTATTAAAAAGTTTCCTATTTAGTTAGTATGAAATGTCAGTGTTAAAATTGTATTCATAATTTTTAGGAACATTTTCGTATAAATTTCCTTTTCATTTTCGTAATTTTTGCTTTTACGAAAATGTTTTTCTATGAATGTCACCATTCGAAATTTAATATGGACTTGTTCATACGGAAAAGGGTAATTCTCATTCAGTTGAATGAGACTACTGTATAAGTTATTTGATTTGTGGCCGAGACTACTTAAGAAAAACCGTAGCCAATAAAACATTTCTCTAATTGTTTATGTTCAAGTGCAATGCTTAAGACATCATAATAAAAAAAATATTACCGAATAAACTATTTCATGAAAAAGTTTCATTTTTCTCGTGAACATTTTTCATAAAAAATATGGACAAATTGTATAATTATTATGAACGAAATTAATGTTTATTCTTAAATATTGTTATTAATTTTACGAAAAAGTGCCATGAAAATTTTATATAAAGTATGAATCATATTCTAAAAAATATGAAAGATTTTCTAATGTTGTCTGTTTTAATTCCTTTCTGTAATTTGCACTGAAGAATTTTAAAACCATTTCCTTCATACACGCAGAGGAAAGATATGGTTACACTATGGTCACCGCAACAATAATATGTTCTCTACAATAAAAGCATGTTCGTCGCAACCATAGTATTGTTTTTTGAATCATCATTTTGACAACAGTTTGATTGCGGCAATATTAATATTGTTGAAATGTAACAATAGTATTATTGCCAAATTTAGAAATGAAAATATGGTTATAGCAACCATATACACATGGTTGGTGCAACAAAAGTATTGTTGTTTCAAATTTACGTTAACAATAATATGATTACGGCAATCATACAGTATGGTTGCGACTTTGAACATAAAGCAGGTCTTATAAAGCATACATGTATGTGTATGCGTATGTTTTACAGTGAATGGTTGTTGTCCATTAAAAAAAAAACAACAATCAGAAGGTAGTCGAGGGATTTTTATTATGTTTACTTTGTTCGGTGAAATACTCTAATACCGATTGGTTCTTGTTTATTTAAAATCTGCCTGCACTTTAGTATCATATCTGGGTATGAAGTAATTGTAATGCAATTTAGAATAACTTGCTTGATAAAAATCTCTATTTTTAAATAACAACACCCAATACTAATAAATAATTTTTGGGATCATAGTATGGTTGATTGAATCATACTATGGTTGTACGGATAATAGCATGGTTGCGTATGAATCATAATATGGTCTTGAGGACCATACTATGGTTGTATAAGAAAAAATCTATGGTTGTGAGGATCATAATATGGTTGTGGCGATAATAGTATGGTTGATTGTGAATCATACTATTGTTGTGAAGATCATAGTATGGTTGAGTGTGAATCATACTATTGTTGTGGAGATCATAGTATGGTTGAGTGTGAATCATACTATGGTTGTGGGGATCATAGTATGGTAATGTGTGAATCATTCTATTGTTGTGAGGATAATAATATTGTTGTGCCACAACCATATACTCAACAATTGTATGATCCTCGTCGAATGTTGTCATCCCAACCATACTTTTTTTCTGCGTGTATAGATTTAGACGTTTTTCCAAAAGAATATTTTAATTAAAAATTAAATATTATTACTTACAAAGATATAGAAAATTCAATTGAATATGAACCCTTTAAATGTATTTATTATAAGTAGACAAAGAACCAAAAAAAAAACCCTTTCCGGTAATTTTTTTTTTTGGCGCGTACGTCTTTTTTTGCGGTAAGGGCTCGAGATATTATTATAATTATCCTAAACAATGAACATTTTCTCAAATCAATCCCTAGAAAAACATATAAGCACCAATATCTCTCCTGGATTTCAGAGATTTTTGGGAAAGAGCAATCATATTGTATTTGTTGCATAAAAATTTCAATCTAAATTTTAAAATACTAATTTAAGAATTATAATTAACCTGTTTTAAGCTTAAATAAATTGATGCAAATCAAGACTTAGTAAGGAATAAATAAAATTAAGTGCTTAGGATTTGATCACATTTCTAGGCAGAAAACTACCAGCATTATCGACTAAGTCCAACCAGAAAACCCTCAAAGGGGCGAACTTTAACTTTAATGGGTAGTCCCAAGTTGAGGTTTGAACTGCTCCTTTTAAAAAGCTCATAGAGATATGCCCAACTTGAAGTTGACTCAGTTAAATCCCTTACAAAAAAATCTTTCTTCATATTTTCCTTAAGCTAAAAGCTGGCTGATCGCAGTCAATTTGCCTGAAGGCAAAATGCTGGTCTCCCCACCAAGATTTCATAAGGGCATAATGTTGGCAAAAGACTGGTTGGTCTTTGCTAAGGCAAAACGTCCGGACTTTGCTAACATTTTCTTAATGCAAAAAGGAGGCTGGCTTACTACAAAATTGTCCTATGTTTTTTTAGCCAACGTTGCCTTGAGAAAAAAAGCTGTCAAAGGCATCATCGTGGGCGAAGAATTTCGATAATGAGCGTCGTCTGCAAACTTGGTTGTGTTCGACCAAGTAATCTAATCTAACCATTTGATACAACCAATGAGTGTTTGGTTTGGGTCCAGAATGACAAAGTTATACCACAAACTTGGCAGCACTCTTCGTTGTGGTTGCCCATGACGGTGTAAAGTAGCTTGGACACACACCAAAACAATAAACTACTGTACTACCGACTGCTGCAATATTATTTAATGGTCATGTAATCGGCTAGCAGCAGCAAATAAAGGGTGGACCATTTAAAATTTTGAATTTGTACTATTGATTACTTTGACTTTGAAAGGTAGAATATCATTCATTTTAATTTTAAGTTTTTTGTTTGACATTTGCAAAATGGGACGCTATACGCTCGAACAAAATCGGGAAACATTAAAAACTTTCTTCCAAAGTAGCGGGTTTTTAACGTAAACTATGAGAAAATTATGTGGAAAAGTTCTAGAAGAGATCGGCCTTCAGTTCAGTGTGTGCGTCAATTAGTGAAGCGAGTTCATGAAAATGGATCGATATTGGACAAATTAATCCAAGTAAGTTCGTGTCCAGTGCGTTTAATCGAAAATGTTGATGCTGTGGCTGAGAATGCCCAGGAGCATCCATCAACATCATCTCGTTATCGTTCTCAACAACATTTCTCGCTCTTTTTTGAGAAAAATTTCGCATAAAGACCTCGCTATGAAGGATTACAAAGTTAAATTGGTCCAAGAACTGAAGCCTCACGACCATCCGATGCGTTTTCGCTTCGCCCAATGGGCTGAATTTTACATTGTTTATCAGGTGATGAAGCTTTTCGTCGAAAAGTCGTATTTTCAGATAAAGCTCATATCTATCTCGGGGGTTTTTCCAATAAGCAAAGTTGCCGCATATGGGGTTCAGAGAACACACGCGTGACTACTGAAAAGCCAATGCATCCACAACGAGTTCATCTTTGGTGTTGATTTTGGGTTGGCGGCATCATTGGGCCATTTTTCCTCAAAAAATGAGCAAGGAGCCGCCGTTACCGTCAACGGTGGAAGTAACCGCGCCAAGCTTTACGAGTTTTTGTTTCTAAAAATTCAAGAGATTGACATGGACGCAATTTGGTATTCACAAGACGGGGCCACATGTTACACAGCCAACGCAACGAAAGTCGTTGGCCACGCATTTTTTTCTTGAAGTGCGGGAATAAGAAGAAGTCATTGGGTGCCAAGTCAGGGCTGTACGGCGGATAACCCATCAATTCGACGTCTTGGCTCATACGCATAGATCCATGATTCGTCACCTGTGACGATCTTATAAACGTCATTTGAAGCACCGCGATCGTATTTTTTCAAAATTTCTTTGCACCAATCGACACGAGCCTTTTTTTGAGCGATTGTCAAATTGTGCGGTATTTAACGAAAACAAACTTTTTTTACGGTGTTCATGCGGTGGAAAATATGCCCAAGGATGCCTCTATCTCACGGTATGTCACATGATGATCTTGCATTATCAGTTCACCCACGGCAGCAATGTTCTCTGGACAACGGCCGTTTTTGGACGACCTTCGTCTTTGAGCGAGCGTCGACCACGATTGAATTCATTAAACTATCTTTTCACAGTGCTATAGTATGGTGCTTCATCGCCATATAAAGATTTAAGTTCATCGATGCACTCTTGTCGTCATAATCTACGTCGAAAGTTGTGAAAAATGATCGCACGAAAATGTTCACGAGTTAATTCCAATTTTTTTGCCAAATTGATTTTTTCAAGTCACTGTAAACAACACAAAGTATGGTCTACGTCAAAACGTTCTGAGTACGTTTATGCTAAAAAATGGAAATGTCAGATGGCGCCAGGCCAGAAATATATATAGCAACCCTCGTATGGGATCTTTTTTTTAAATCCTCGTTAAAACGGTCCAATAAGTTGGCATAAAATTCGGCTATTGTTTTTTCCCTTTTGAAGATTATCGATGCGGATTATCCCGCGTGATAAATACTATTGCCATCACCTTATTTGCCGACAAAGTCACCTTGGCCTTCTTCGGAGCCGGTTTCCCTTAAAAAAAACCCATTGTTTAGACTGCTGCTTGGTCTCCGGAGTGTAATAATGGATTCATGTTTTACAAAATACTGCAAAACCTCATTCGAATTGCGGTTAAACAACTCCAAACAAAACTTTGAAGTTGCCACAACACGATTACGTTTATGGTCAATTGAGAGCAAACACGGCAGCCATCTTTCAGACAGCTTTTTGAAACCCAACTGATCAAGAAATGTAATCAAAACTACACTGACATATAAAATGCGTATGGCATCAACAATCTCAGGCACTTTTACTCTTCGATCGGCCAACACCATATCGTGGATTTTTCGACATTTTCGGGTGTAAACGGCCTTCCAGAACATTCAGCGTCATTTGTACTTGTGCGACCTTAACGAAAGTCAGTAAACCACTTTTTTTACCATTGAAATCAATGCTTCAAAGTCCCAAAAGTATTTATCAAGCTTTTCCTTGGTTTGATTCAAGGTTTTTTTCGCAAAAAATAATGCTAAATGAGCACTCGAAATTCACTTTTTCCATTTTAAACAAAATCCACGAGGTTGTATGTTTTGAACAGCTGTTAAACACAAAGTAAATGACGGAACTCTCTCAAAATTTGACATTAGTCTATTAACAGATGGTACTTGATGGGAACAGTGTTGCATTTCATATAACTACTAGGGAAGTTATGATATGCTCTTGTATATGGACAAATGGATATAAATAACTAAAAAACTTTTTCACAGAGCCAATAATAAAATTATATATTTGCAGTTTGCTTAATTTGGGCGACGTACCCTTAGCCCGAAAATCGTAGCCATTTAAACATGGGTAAATATAAAAATAGGTAAAATTTTCTGACAAAATCAAATATGACCTGCTTAAGTTTAGAACCCGTTCAAGGGGTTGAAAATATTGTTTTCAGCCAAAAGTGATGCATTGAAGTCTTTAAGGGATTTAGCAAATATTGCATATAAAAGTATCTCAACAAGGCAAAATGAACCATTCGTAGAAAAAGAAGAAAGCATTATTTGCGTTATTTCAATCACTTAAATTCTGACGGGTTTTGTTTGGCATAGGAGGAGATAGCATATATTATGATGGTGATGTTGAGACTATTGCTTGTGGTTGGTGTGACATCTGACGTTCAAATTATGTTGATCATGGATAGACCTTTTAATAATGATAGCTTCTGGTTTTATTTTTCTTGTGTCAGTACTGATGATGTTTCAGAGTCTGTGGGTAAGGTGAGCCCTAAATCTGTCGGTATCGATAAAGTCTCTTTTGAGCTTTTCAGGATCATATTTTCCTTGATATCTTATTTTACATCTTATTACGAGTGATTCTATTTTAATGACCTCTGTGTATCCTACAGCTTGGAAGTCAGCTCGATTGGTACCAATATCTAAATCAACAATAGTTTCTGGTCCTGACGATTTAAGGCCCATATCGATTCTTGCTGTTTTATCAAAAGTTTTTGAATATATTTTAAAATACCAGATATTGCTTTGTTCTTGGTGTAAAATCTTTGACTTTCAGTATGCCTTTTATGAAGGGCATAGCACTACATCCTTGCTTTTACACCTTACTGACACCCTACGTAATAATATGAATCTTAGTTTGTGGATACGATTGGCATTGAATCTAGTGTTCTAGCCTTAATGTCTGGTGTACCGTAAGGTTCGGTCCTACGACTCTCTTCTATTTATAATGTACTTATATATAGGCGACTTGTTAGTGTGTCTGAAGTCAAACTTGTGCAGCATATTTCTATATATATAGCAACCCTCGTCTATGGACATATGCATTTAAATAACTATAAAAATTTTTCACGAAGCCAAAAATAAAATTATGTTTTTGCAGTTTGACTTAATCTTACCCATTCAAAAATGGGTATCCGAAAACAATGAAATTTTCTGAAAAATTCGAATTTGACCTTTTTTTAAATCTGTGTAAATTTAAGGCCTGATCAATGGGTTCGAAAGCCTATTGTTAAGTGGATCTTCTGCACATGCAGAAGTGATCTGCAGAGAATTATTTTTCTAGTTTATATTTAAATAAAAAACAATCCCATGCTCAGCAAGTGATTTTATTTCTATTCTAGAGTCAAGAAATGGATACAATTGCTTCACTTCTGATAGGGCATACAAGTTTCCATTCCTTGGCAAAAGGCTTAAACCGGAATTTGGGTTAACGCCGGTTTTTTAATTTTAAAAAAATCGGACAGTCGATTTTTAAAACTCGTTTTTAAAAAAATCCAAAATGCTGGTTTTCTGAAACCCCAGTTATGAGGACACTAGTGCGCTACTAAGAATCCAACCGACTCAGACACCTGCAGGAAATGGTGTTTAAAAAATAATAAGAATTCTCTATGAAACACCTTATAATAGGCCAAAGAAAAAATGTTTTTTATTTTGTTTTTAGAATTTATACGTATTTTTGGACCAACCTTATATAAAGGGTGGTTAAATTTTAATGGCCGATGTTGAATGTGCACCACACCTAATCGTCAAGTTTTTTCTGCATTTCATTTGATATTTCCCAATTTCAGACTAACTCAATTTGAACCATGGAAAGATACACAAGCGAGCAACGCGTTCACATAAGGCAACAGTGGATGATCTATTTTCGAAGAAAATTATCTTCAGAGATGAGGCACATTTTAACCTCAGTGGATTCGTCAATAAGCAAAATTGCCCCATTTGGCGATTGTGATTGTCGAAAAAACAATCAGACAGTTACTGTGAATAGTGTTCGCTATCGTGAGATTATAACGAACTTTTTATGGCCCGAATTGAAAGATATGGAAGTGTTCAATATGTTCTATCAACAGGATGGTGCTACCTGCCACACAGCTAACGACAAATTCAATGCGCGACAAATTCAATTTCCGTGTTGTCTCACGTCGTGGCGATGTTAATTGGCCGCCAAGATCATGTGATTTGACACCGTTGGACTTCTATCTTCGCGGTTATTTGAAAGAAAAGGTGTTCGTCGATAAGCCAGAAACAATTCAAGAGCTAAAGGATGAGATAATTCGGCACATTAACGGCATAGAACCTCAATTATGCCTCACCGTCATCGAAAATTTGGACCGGATAGAGGTGTGTCGTGGCGCCCATTTGATAATTGAACCATACCAATATAATTATAATAAAAAGAAATGACAATATTTTCCTTAATAATTTTTTTTTATTCAAAATCAACATCGGCCCTTAAAATTTAACCAGCCCTGAGAATACATATTTTTTACATATTTTTACCATTTCCTTAGCACATCCATAGATTCAACCTGGCCAATTAAAAACCCACTCCTATCGGTTTTAAATAAAAACACCCTTTTCTGCTTTTTTTTAACAATTTTTTATTCTATATAATCTTTTTTTAATTTTATTGATTTTTATTTAAGAAATATTATTGTTTCTATAAAGATCAACAACAATTTATAATAAAATTAATAATTAATACATAAATTTATAATTATACATATGTGTACATACTCGTATATAAAATAAAAACAAAAAAGAATGTAATAAACTTAAGACGAAAACAACAAAAGCCAATTGCTAAATTTTTCATAATAATAAAAAGAAATAATAATTTAACTAACAAAGGGAATTTTTGAAGAAATCAAACGAGAGAACGTTACATAAAAATTATGATAATGAAGCCTTAATCATACGAAACCCCTAGAAAATATATTTAAAGTATATGCAAATATTTTTAGATTTAAGTAAAATTAGTTTAACAATGTTGGATTTTTTGTTGTAAATTACATACATAATTATGGAACATACATATGTAATTTGATTATAACAATTTCATTCTTTATGAAAAAATTGACTAAAGTAGAGTGAAAGAAAGAAATGTTTTGAAATAGATTTTTGGAAAATTCTTTCTAAATATAAAAACAAAAAGAACATTTTGAACGAGGGGTATTGTAAAACCTTTTTAGATTCTTAGTTTTCGTTAAGATCTCTGTTTTGTTTATTTTATGTTTGCTTGACTCTCTTAAATTTCGTTTTCGTTTGTTTTTTTGGATTTTGTGGACGGATTTCTTAATGAATATATTTTTATTTTTTTTCATTTATTTATTTATTTTTCTTTATTATGTTGTTTAATAATAATTCAAAGTTGTCTGTTATTTTCTGTTGTGTTCTGTAGATTTCCCGTTTTTCAATATTAATTTTTTTTCTGTTTATTTATTGTAGTTTTTATTTTGAAGTGCGTTTTTTTTTTGGAAAAAAAGAGTTATTTTTTAAATCCTTTATAATACAATACACCATGAATTTTGGAGGCAAATCGGAGCAGAGAACAGCTGTGGCCATAAGAAAAATATTCAATTAATATTTGATTCAGCTTAAGTGATTAAAAAAGATTAATAAACTTTAATTAAAATAAAAACCATTGAGTAATTAGTGTAACCTTTGTTTAAGGTTCAGGCATACTGAAGCTTTTTTGCTTACGCTTCGTATTTTTCAATTTCCGCAGTCTAGGAACCATTGAAATACGCAATAAATAGTTACAAGAACTATATGACAGGGCTTTTCTGTATCAAAACTGCAATATCATTAACATTTTGTACCTTTGCAAAACCTATTTCATTGGTTTTAAGATTACCGGAAGTTAAAAAAAGCGCAACCAATTCCGAGGAGCTTTTAGCGATTTATCAGTGTAATCCAATAGAGTTCTTGCGCCGATTCATAACTGTCTATGAAACATGAATCCATCACTACATCCCAGAATGCAAAGAACAGTCAAAACAATGGATAGAAGCTGGTAAAAGTGGTCCCAAGAAGGCGAAAACTGTTAAGTCAGCAGGAAAAGTAATGGCCACAGTATTTTGGGATGCAAGGGGTATAATATTTATTGATTATCTTGAGAAAGGAAAAACTATAAATAGTGAATATTATTGTGCATTATTGGATCGATTTTTGAGTGAAGAAATCAAGATAAAACGACCGCATTTAGAAAAAAAAGTTCTTTTTCATCAAGATAATGCTTCTTCACATACTTCATTTTTAACTCAACAAAAACTGGCCGAACTACGATTTGAAATTGCTCCGCATCCACCACATAGTCCAGATTTAGCTCCTTCAGATTATTTCTTGTTTCCAAATTTAAAAAAATTCTCGGTGGCAAAAAATTTTCGTCCAATAGCGAGGTTATTGCTGAAACTCAGGCATATTTTAAAGGTCTCAAGTCATAATAATGATAAAAGACCGAATAAATAACGAACAAACTATTAAAAAGGATTGGTACGCCCTAATGTGCAACGCATGTATGAGTATATGTACGCACAAAAAACATGCGCACTTTGATTGTGCTTTTTGCATTTGTGGTTTTCAACGAAGACCTATGCGAAACGGAATTGGTGGAAATGATATTGCGCATTGAAGATTGCTCTACGCACAGTTCGAAGACTATACGCAAAGGGTAATTCTCATTAATAAAAATGAGTCTCCCGTATAAGTCATTTGATTTGTGGCCGAAGTAATCGTTGCCAAAGACTGCTGAAGAAAAACCTTGGCGGGTTTTGAAACAGCTGTACAGTTTGCCTGGCAACCGTAGCAAATACATTTCACCAACATCTTCTTATTACGTTGATTCTGAAAAAGAAACAACATAAAGGTCTCGAACCAGAATAAAAAAACTGCTCAAGTCATAAGGTCTTGAAAAATCTTATTTTTCGGACGGAATTAAAAAACTTGAAAAACGTTTGATGAAGTGTATTGAGTTGGAAGGAGATTATGTTGAAAAATAAATAATAATAATTCCAAAAAAACGGTTCTTTTTATGTAAGGCCAGTTACTTTTGCGGTCGCCCTCGTACATCACTATACAGGTCTTGCATAAGAATTCTACTTTTATTTTCGCATAAACTTTCTGCCGACAATTGTGAACTCAGCAAATGAAATTAAGGAGTCTCTCAGTCTTGACACGTATGTTTACCTCCGAAGGACATAGTTTTTCGTAATTTATTTAAGTCTGCTGCCACTGAGCCGATCTAAATTGCATTAGCAAACTTATCCTTAGTTTGTTTTTAAATTTTGAATAAAATCGTACCATAAATTCAATTTTAAGACGACAGCGCCAATTTTTAGTACCGATAGCTAAACGTAAGAGAACATACCGACAGGCTTAGCTAACATTTGCTCCATGTTTGGTGTTTATCTGTCAGTTTTAGGCGCCCGTACACCGAACATTACATTTTTATATATTTAGATATATGAAAATACAAATGTTTGCAGTTTGGTTAAATTTGGGTGATGGTCCCTATGCCCGAAAAACTTAGCCAGGTTAAACATGGACATATAGGTAACACAAATTCAAATATGACCATATTTTAAAAAACGAAGTAAATTTAGAGCTTTTCCAGTTCACTATTACTTTACTTCGGTTTTGGAAAATAATTTTCATCCTCAGGCAAAAGGCTAAAACCGGAATATCGATTTTTTACTTTTAAAAAAGTCCCAAATGCTGTTTTTCTGAAAAACCCAGTTTTTTGGGCACTAAATTCTACGTAAGAAGAATTTGTATCCTTTGTATAAACAAAAAGAATTTGTATCGGTGATCAATATAGGATCCACAGTGGTAATCATTTATAATTTATTCTATGATAAACTACCATACCTGATCTAAAGGACGCTGCCCTTAGGGCGCTACAGACCCTTTACAAAAGTCGGCTGATTTAACATTTAGAAAAAGGGAAACTCTTTCCTATATTTAAGTAAGTACTGCCCCATTTAATGAATGGAAACAACAAAAAAGTTTATTTTTTAATGTGTTAATATCACAAATATTTAAGCTAGACGCACCTTCAAGTGTAACGCTCGACTCAGAATCGCCAGTTGATACTATTAAACGATATCTGTCTGTTCTTCCCTCCAACCATCCGTCCGTTTGCTGTGTTTCTCATTTTCAAACTACAGGTTGCAATTGTTGTTCAATCTTCATAAATTTGTTTATTATTTAATGTGTCCGACTGATTTTTATTGTGCTCCGTGAAAAACTCTGCTGTCTGCAGTTCTCGTTTAATATTAAACTACCGGCCCTTAAGTTCTAGCCGCTGAACATAGAGGGTGGACGATTTAATATTTTAAATTTGATCGGCTGTAAAAAACGTACTGATAATTTGTTCAAATTTCTGATTTTATAGGAAAGGTTGGACTTTGTCATTTAATAAGGGAACATTCATATGAATACCACAACTGGCTCAGCATTACCTCATCGGACATTCAGAAATTCAAGGCAAGTGTCATAAACATTAAACCCCCTTTCCCCCCTCCAATCCTTTACTTTCCATTCGCTAACGCAACGCACAGCATGTAGAGGGGGATTCCACTGGGTGTTGGTTATTTTAAAATTTTTGTGAATTTGGAATTTCTGCGAATTGTGTGCTCAACTTGAGTAAGATTTTCAAAAAGGCGGCAACAATTCTTTGCTCCTTGGTAAGCTATTGAATGACAATAAAAAGAATACATAAATAAATACTCCATTTTTTACAGGAGCCGCAGGATATTCTCAAAATCGTGGTTTTCTCATGGATATGCACAGGATGAATCCGTAGAAATTAAATTCAATAAACCCCATTTCAAGTGCCGCAATGTTCTTGAACGCACTAATGACGCTTTGAAGAATTAATGAAGATGTAATCTTCATGCCAGGGAGCTCTGCTCTACCCTTATGAAAAGGCTGCAAGTATAAAAAATGTTTGCTGTACGTTTCACAACATCAGAATTCATTTCAATTTCAATTTTTTCGTCAAAAAATATTAAATACCCAGATTTTTGGCACAACTCCCTCGCAATTTTTTAGCGGAATTAGTCCTAAAATTTTTTTAGTATATTTTCCCCTTTATGGTCCATCGTAGTATCTTGTATTTTTTTCCAGGGAAAAGTTTCTCATTTTCGATGTACGTTTAGAATAATTGAAAAGGAATAAGGAGATTTTATTTAGAAAAGGGGAATAGGAAAACAAATCCCAGGAAATTGTTTTTCAGAATCAGAGAGATACTATCCACCTTAGTATGGATAGGTGATGGCATAGTGCGCGCTCAAAGCCCAGCCGGGTCGAACTTATTTCATGCTTGAAGGGAATTAGGGGATTGCGTGAATGCTGAAATCGGAGTAGAATCGTCGCTGTTTTTTGTGTGTTTTGTGATTTGTATTTATAAATGATTATTTTGTAATCTTGTTATTTATTGTAATTAATCTAATAAACGTAGATTCGGATTAATCAGAACTATGATTAACCAGTTAATTATAATAAAAATATGATTGACCACTTAATTATAAACATTATTGATCAAATTTGAATAATTTTGTTCAATATTCAAAAATATGTCAAACAAAACAGAGAGAATTATTTCAACAGCATACAAACTAAAATCTTTACACATACAGGGTGGAGCGCGGATTTTGCTTTTTTGCACTGCAGTCTGTGGCGGCACTGTTGGTCGAAGAGAGTGGAGAGTGTGAATGGCTTTTAGTGGCTGACGGGAGATTTTTTTTCGTCTGCCTTTCAGTTGCCATCATGCATTGGACATGAGAAGAGAGGTAATTTTCTGTTGAAGCGTATTTTTTAAATGCACACTCGATAATTGCAGTGCAGCGTGCTTTTCGTTTACGATTCGCTGTTCCCCCACGTGGGTCTGTAAACAAACAAAATATGCGATACTGGAGTGAAACAAACCCCAGAGAACTTCACCAGAGACCTCTGAATTCGGACCGCATCAATGTGTGGTGCGCCATATCATGAGTAGGCCCATACTTTTTCCAGGATAACCGTCTTGCCATAACTGAGAAGTCCTTGCCATAACTGTGAAATCCTAACGGCACTTGACTATGATACAGGATTTTTTTCAGCCGGCTCTTGAGGCAATGCAATTAGAGGATACATGGTTCCAACAGGATGGTGCCACTGCACTACACACAGCGAGGGTTACCATGAATTGTTGGAGGCAAATGTTTGCTGGACGGCTTATCTCTTTGAGGGGTGGTGTGAACTTGCCGGCACGCTCACCAGACTTAGCCACATGCGATTTTTTCCTTTGGGGTTACCTGAAGTCGAAGGTAACCGTCCCAACACCTTGGAAGGCCTAATTAACAGTATTGAGGCTGAAATTGGCAGAATACCAGTCGACATGCTTGTTAGAGTTCATGAAAACTTCAGAAAACGTATGCAGCAGTGTTTGGATAGCGAAGGACGACATTTGCCACATACACTATTTAAAACCATGTAATTTAAAAATGCCCTCACTGTTCGATATAATTAAAATATGAAATAACTTTTTCTAAAGTACATAATTTTTTTATTTCATTCCCAAGTAAGCAATTTACCGCGCTCCGCCCTGTACAATCAAATATCAGCCACAATCAGCTCAAAAAAAACTTTAAAACTGTTTTCTGCCATGCAATCAGCTTTCAGCTCGGTTTGGTTCGACTCGGCTTTGAGCACGCACTTTGTCATCATCTTAAGTTTGTCATTCTACACTAGGGTGGGCCGACCTAGCAATTGATATTGTGCCATCGATTTTTCGATAGTTTTTGGCATGAGGAAAAAAAATTCCTCAACGACATATCAAAAAAAAAATTCGATGTGCCCAAATTTAATTTTTTTTAACTTTTTTCAACTTTTTTTTTTAAAGTTTTTTTTAGTAGATTGAACAGGGTTTAACCGGCTCAAGACCTCTTGCTTCTATATTAAAATAGAAGACAAGTTTTTAACAAAATGGCAAAGTGACATTGATTTTCGTGGCTGCACACTGCTTTTATCATGATTTCGGATCCATGACAACCCTCTTCAGAAAGCTTTGCTGCAATTGTTGAAAGTAAAACCGAACTCTATAAGGCCAGGCTCTCCTAGGTAAAAAAAAATATTTTTTTTTAAAAAACACCTTTCCAAGGTGACAGACAAATAAATATACATTGCCACATACAGAACAATATATCATATCATATTATCGGGTGAGGAGAGAAATACGACTGAGAGAATCGAATGTGAACAATTCCTAATTTATTTTTTCATCCTCTAAATTTTTAAATTTGTCTAATTAACGGGCTCTTTAACAATAGACAAAGGAGTACTAAAACAATAAAATATGAATATGAAACTAATTTTACAATTTGGCTGAATATAGGGTCCTGCTAAACATGGAGGTGTTCGGTCTCCTATTTGAAATAAAATATTTTTAAAGCCACAGCTGAAATCATTGTTTTTTTTATGTACTCGTTAATATTGATCATGTCGCGGTCCCTTTTCATAAGTGTAAAGTATTTTCCAGACCGATTTTGGACCGATCTTGTGTAGTGATGCTATTGCTATTTCCAGTTATTGCTGTCTAGTACTATTTTCTTGGTTTAAACTGTTAAAATTATTAAGGTTTAGGTTTTTGTTTTCTCTTTTTACGATATAACATGTTTGGTTTTCTTTTGTATTATTTTTATTATTGTTGTATTTCTGTTGTTGTTGCTGTATTGTTTGTATTTAATTGTTGTTGGTTTGATTTTTCTGTTATGGTTGTTTTTGTTTGTTTGTTTGTTTTTTTTAATAAACTCTGAAAAATAATAACAATTTGTTTAAAGCCATTTCGTAAAGGCCATTTTAAGTGATGTGCTTCTCTTTGATTTAAAATCTAATATTATTTTTTCATTACCTTTTGTTGTTGTTTTTAATCGTATTACCGTTACTATATAATGTTGTTATTATTTTTATAATTATTTAATTGCATTTTTTTGTTGTTATTAGTTAATATTATTGTAGTTTTTGTTAAATTTATCTAATAAATTGTTTATCGGTTTCTTTATAGTACATTATGCATTTTAATTAAATATCAAACAATCGATGAAACGATTAAACGTTTAATCACTACAAACAAATAAAACTTAAAAAAAAAGAATTATTTAAAGCCTTTCTCACACACACCTGCTCGTGCTCGCTCACGTCTTTACATACACACATTTACATTCATTCGAGTGCCTTCGCCTTCCTAAGGATTTTATTTATTACTTAATTATTTTGTTTTAAAGTTACTTAATTATAATAATAACAAGACTTAAAATTTGTTTATATTTGTTCAACTGTGTTTTTCTTTTGTTTACTTTCGTAATAACAACGGGTGTATTGGAAGGAAGGGCAGGGTTAGGGGGGACTTTTAGTTTTAACTACTACTACTATTTCAACAGGGGGATTGTTTCATTTCTGAGTGTGTAACATTTTGTATTTTTGTTATAATAAAATTGTTTGCATTTTTGTTTTCTTTTAAAAAGAGTTTTGTTAACATTTTTTCTTTACTACAGGTTTTCTTAATTTTTGTTGTTTTTCGATTTTCTCGCTAAAAAAGTTACTACGAAGTTGTTTAGATTTCTGGTTTTCTGGACAATAAAAATATTGTCCCTTGTTTTCTTTCGTTTTTATATATATATAAAGTATAATTATTATATATAATTTTTCTTTGTTTGTTTTATTAAATATATATTTAATATTGTTTTGTTTTTTTATGTTTTTGTTTTCTCTAATGCTTCTAAGGAAGATAGGTATCTACGTAGCTTTGTTTTACAAAAATATTTCTTTTAGTTTGTATTTTTTTCTTTTTTGTTTGTTTTGTTAATATTTTTTGTTTTAACTCTAGGCTACTTTTTTGATTAATTTCGTTTTAGTTTTAAATTGTTTTTTTTTTCTTAAAAAATAAGTATAATAAGTGTTTAAGATGTGTAAGCTGAAAAATGTTGGCAAAAAAATCATAGAAACTAAAATGGAGTCTTTTTTCTTTATTAAAAGACAGTATAACTCAAGTTTGCAAAAAATTATGTAGTGCTGGGTCAAAATAATGCTTTAACGTTTTGAAAAACAAACCATAACAAAAAACTCTGTTTAAATTTCTGTACAATTTTTAAAATTATTTTTTTGGTTAAGTTATGGAAAATCTTGAAAATGGGAAATTTGTACGCTTTAAGTAGAAGGCTTGCTAATCGGGAACGCTTTTATGCTTTATCACGCAATTCACGGTTTATAAAATTAAAATGGTCTTTAATTCTTGTTCAAGAAATTTGTTGAAATACTGTTTTTTGTACATAAGAAAATATGTGTATTGCTCGAGAACGCATTAACAGTTTGAAAGAAAATTAAATGGTTTAAAAAAGAATGTGTAAAACATTGGCTGTATTTTTAAATGGGAGTATTTAAAAGTTTCATTCAAAATATTTTTTCAAAAACAAGCATAAATACTTAATTTTTGTGTAAAACAAATATTTTTGTGGTTTTTCCAATTAAAGTTTTGATTTATAAACAGAAAAAAGGGTTTAAAAAGGACAAAACACACATTTGCCATTAAAACAATTTGTTTTTAAATATTTTTTAAAATAAAAATAATGAAAAAAAATTATTGCAATATTTGTATTTGTATCGTCGACATTTTGTTGTTTATTTTTCAGTTATTGTAAGGCTTAAGGTCATAAGAAAAAACCAGACAAACATTAGTTGAATATTAGAAGTACAACAAAACAGAAGTTAACAATTATTTAAATGTAATTTTATAAAAAAAAATGTTATTCCTGATAGAAAATTGTATATTGTTGAAATTTTATGTTCTCGGCTTGGTATAGTGATTACCCCTGATGATAACCGACAAAGTTAGTTCGAAATATTGGGCTATAAAAAATTAAATAAATTATAAACACCAATATCTGGTTTTTGCTTATGGTCTTAATCAAGCCTAACAAGAACTAAAAAGAAAACAATTTTTTTAAATAAATAAAAGTTAAGAAAAATAATTTTCTTTAAAAAAAAAATATATATAAATATAACGTTAAAAATAATTTTAACTTTAAAAAAATATTTCCATGCATTATTTTCCTTTTTGTAAAAAAAAAACTTGCCTTCTTTTTAATAAAGATGCCAGAGTTCTCAAGCTGGTAATATAAACCCTGTACAAATTGTTAAAAAAATCTTGCTTACAAAATTTTTTTGTTTAGCTATTTTGTTTATTTCGGTCTTTTGTTTTAATAGGGATTAACCAACTCGAAACCTCTTGCGTCTACATTTCAATAGAAGACAAGTTTTTAACAAATTGGCAAAGTGACATTAATATTCTTAGCTGCACACTGCTTTTAAAGCAGTGTGCCGTGGCGACCTTACTCTGAAACATTCGCAGCAATTTGTTGAAAGGAAAACTGAACTCTTTAAGACTAGGTTCTCACCAAACGTTTGGGAACTACTGGTGTAAATCTCAATTTTCAAGTTTTCTTCAAACAATTGCCCCAAAAAATACAAGCCACCTCTACCAGCTCTACAGCTAATCTATTTTAAGAACAATCTATAGATTTTTAAATCCCTGTTCAATGTGTTAAAATAAAAGACAAGAAAGACAGAAACAAACGAGCTAACATACTAAATTTCTGTTTAAAAAATATTTTTGAAGTTTTGTTCTTTTTAAGGACAGAAAAAAGGTTTAAAGAATTAGTAGTTCAAAATACTTTGAAAAAAAAACTTTTTCAAAAAAACTATCTGTATTTTTTATCTAAAAAAAATTAATGGATTTTTTTTTTAAAAAAATGTAGCATCTTTTTTAACTTAATAAAAATATTTTCATATTTTTGAAACTTTTTTTTAAATTTAAATTTTTGTAATATTTTTTCACATTAATATTTTATATGGAATCAAAATCGTTTTCAAACGAGAAAAAGCAATCTCTGCATTAAAAAAATGTGGTTGGAAAAAATTGTTTAGTATAAAATTTTTTAAAATTCAATTTTTTCAAATAAAATAAAAAAATTACTTTAAAAAAAGCTTGCTGAGTTTTTAAAAAAGAATGTTTTAAAAAAAAAATGTTCTGTATGAAAAAATTCTTTTTAATTTGAATTTTAAATAATTAAAAAAAATAACAAACAACTTGGTTTTTATCAATCCGTGTTTATAATTCAACAGCTTGTTATTGTTAGTAAATCCTTTACAAACAAAAATTTAGTTGTAAAATATTTCTTTCAAATCAAAAACAAATTCTTCTTTAAAAAAAGGTTTGCTTACATTTTTACCAAAAAAGATTTTGCAAAATAAAAAAATGTTTCTTTTGTATAAAAAAACAATATTTGATTTCAATATTAAACAATTAAGAGAGCAAACTCTGTTTCTTTTTTTAGTGTTTACAAATCCATAGTTTGTGATTATTAGCAAAATAATTGCAAAAAAATACAAAAAATTTATAAAAACAAAAAATGTTATCATATCTTAATTTCAAATCAAAACAAAATTCCAATTTAAAATAAAAAAAACTGCTTGCTTAAGTTTTTACCAAAAAGGATTATTCCAAAAAAAGATTTCTTTATGAAAAAAATCTATTTGATTTTAATAATAAACAATTAGGAAACAAAATCAAATAACTTTGTTTTTAGTAATCTGTATTTATTAAAAGCTTGCTCTTAATAGCAAAATATTTACATACAAAAAATGCTGTTGGAAATAATTCTTTTAAAATCTTTTTTCAAATCAATAAAAAAAATTTACTTTAAAAAAATTGTTGCTTAAGTTTTTACCAAAAACGATTTTTCGACAAAAAAAACTTTCTGTATGAAAAAATTATAATTAAAAAGAGGCACACTTTCTTTTTATTAATCCGTTTTTTTAAATCAATAAAAATCAAAATCAAAAATCTTTACCTAAAAATAATTTTTCATGAAATTTTTTCATAAAAATTTTTGTTAACCTTTTTTTAATAACAAGCTGTTGATTTATAAACACGGGAAAATATTTGTTTGTGCTACTTTTTAATACAATAATCCAGATTACGGCTGCCGTTATCAAATGCGGCTAGTGGAGAATTTTTTTTTAAAAATTTCTACCAAATAAGCGCTAAGTGAATTTCAACTACCATGGAAAGGTTGAAATTCTATTTCTTTAAATTTAATTTTTTTCTTATACATTCTTCATTAATGTATAAGAAATTAATTAAGAAATTATTAATTCAATTTGATAAAGGTGGTGCATTACTTTGAGTCAAAGTAATTACTTTTTGTTTTTGTGCAATTTTTATATCCCACCACCCTGGTACAGATGTATTATTTTCTTTTTAACTAGTCACCTCAGAATAGGTTTGCAGAAAATGCTAAGAAGCCGGCTTAGAAAAATAAGGAAAATTTTAATTTTTTAATTTACTAAAAATAAAAGTCAGATTAAAGAAAGACGACATATGATTTTAGTAATTTTTGTTCAAAAACCCGACGAAAAATATTTTTAAACTCACTAGTGATTGCCAACTAAATACATTTTGAGAGCTAGTGCAAATGGTCATGCCTCTACATACAAATTTCCATTTTTACATTAGAAAAGAGGAGGATTTAATGCTTTCGACGAATACCCCTTGTCTGCTTTTGTAATAAATTTTAATTGCGAGTTCTAACTTAGAACAAGAAATAAAATGTGGATAAAAATCTATAATAGTGGCGGAAATTTTAAAGATTTTCAACATAGACTAAGTCATCTGCATTGAATAAAAAAAGATTGAGCATACCCTGTTTTAAGTTTTTTTTTAAAAATAAAAAATTGTTGGGGTAAGTAAGACAAAAATAAAATTATTTGTTACAAAAGTATATATAATAAAAGTATTATAGAAAAAAATAATATTAAATTAATAATTAAAAAAAGGATTTAGGCTATATTCTTTTTAAAACATGACACAGATTTTGTTGAAAATAAAGCAAAACAAAATCGTCAAAATAAATAGATCTAATTAAACCTGAAAGCAGATCTTAATATTTTTCTTCAGATTTGAAAAATGTTTATAAATATATATTATATAATTACACTGTGCTTGAATTTAGCATATTTTTTAAGCGACAAGCGTGACACTCTTTTTGCTAAACTAAATCGACTACGTGAATCAAATGTCGCTTAATGTTTTGCTAGATTAGATTTTGAAAAATAAGTTAGCGATATAACAAAGTTCAGTTTTTATAATAACCAGACGAAAATGGTTGTAATTGTTGTTTAAACGGCAACTGTGTGCCGGGTTGAAAGCCCTCGGCCGAAGAATTGCTTTTCGGGTCAATCCGGTCCCTAGAACTAGCTATCGTCGAAAATACATAAAATAGCAATAAAGATTGGCGAAAAATTTTCAGCACAGACTAAGTCATCTGCTTTCCTTAAAAAAAATAGATTCGAGCATGTTTTTAAATACAAAAAAAATTGTGGAAGTAAGACAAAAATAAAATTTTTTGCTCAAAACAAATAATGGATAAAATTTTATCGAAATAAAAATTTAAAAGAAACAGCATAAAAAGAAAACGTTTTATGCTGTTTTTTTAAAACATAAAACAGATTTAGTTAAGAATGAAGCAAATCAAAATCTTCAAAAAATTATCATCAGATCTAAATATAACTGGAAGCTAATTATTTCAAGTCAGATCCGAAAAATGTTTATATATAATTACACTATGCCTATGACAAGACTTAAATTCAGATTCAAGAGGGGCATCCTTTGGGCTTAACCAAAATGACAATCCAATGTGGCTAACCGTTTTGCTAGATAAGTTCTTAAAAAAAGTTTGCGAGAAAAAAAATTAGTTTTTATAATATCCAGAAAAATGGTATTTAAAATTTTGCTTGAAATTAGATCATTTTACATTTCATAAGCCCGTCCGTACAATATTGAGTTTCTTATTTTGCATTCCTTGTCAATATTATTTTAACGAGTAGTTTACATTACAAAAGATAAAAGTTTTCGATATTTGAAAATTGTATTTTTGCCAAAGAAAAAGCAGTAACGAAATAAAACAAATTTGAAATTGTTAGGGATTTCTTAGACGTTAAATAGTAATTCCAATGTCCAATTAAATTCCTAAGCCCAAGTCTAGTTATTATTAAAACTAAAAATTTTCATCTCTCTAACTTTTTTAAGAGCTAATTAGATTAGATTCAGCATAGACCGAAAAAAAATAAGAATTCTTTACTATAAAATTCTTCAACATTTTTTTGTATAACGTTTTTGTTCTTCTTCGAACAGTACATGAACCACAGCACACCCTTATTTACAGGGTGCGGCTTAAGTAACTATATGATGTAAAAAAATGTAATTTCTTTGCTTGCAAATATTTCAGAATTATTTTTCTATTTCAGGAATTAAATTTAGGAGAATATATAAAAATGAAAAGCTATACAGTGGCGCAACGAACTAAGATTGTTTTTCTATTCAATTGATTTAGTTTAACCCGATTTTTTCAACTAGCACAGTGTTATTATAACAAAATTGTATACAATTAGACAAAAAACATATAATATATCTAGGTCTATATATGGTGAGATATATGTATTTAGATCTTATCATAACTGACCAGATCTAAACTATTTCACTCGGGTTGTTCTCAATCAGGGCTGTCATAGAAACCATGTCGGTTTTGCTAATTGTCGTTTTTGCAAACGAATGTTGGTTTCATTTGGAGTCATTAAACCAAGTTGGTTTTGTCCATTTCAAATGTAAATAAAAGCAATGTTCGGATCAGCTGTTGCTGATAAAACCGATAACATTGGTTTTCGTGACACCAAAGCATTTCTTCTTATGGGTGACAACATTGGTTTCTATGACAGCCCTGAATAACATTTAGCACAAAAATGGGCAAGATTGGAAGCATTTGATGCTAATAAATAACTTAATATAAATGTTGTGGTAGCATTTGATGCCAAAATCGTATTCAGGTATACTTTGTAGTCGGGCACTTATATACTTGACAAGTATATTTAAAAGACATTTCGCAGAGTTAAGCCATAGGGTGGGCATTCATCAATAATCCTTGAAAATTTAAATTAAATTTGAAATTTTTATTGGAAGCATGATACAATAAAGAAGGAAGAGTGATTTACAATTTTTTTCTCGTAGAAATTTAAACTTTCATATTTAACAAAGGCAATTTTTGAAGATTGTGAAGCTAAATTTCTATATAAAACATTCACAAAAATTATCAAGCATTCACAAAATTTTATTTTTGGCATTGTTTTTTTTTTTTAAAGTTTTTTTTATTTGTTGCTGAGCTAGTGACTTTACCTCGTTTATTGAACCGTGATTGAAAGTCTTCAACAAATTATAAATGATTCCAAAAAAGATGCATGTTCGTTGGAAAGGCAACCAAAAATGTTGCTAGCAACATTATGACATCGACTTTAGCAACATTTTCCGCCGGTAGCAACATTTTCGCAGCATAACCTTTATTTTCTAACAGTTGTTTGCCCGAAAGTCGAATTCAGTACTAGTCTTTAGGGAATTTTAGAAAAAAGTTGATAGAAATGAGACAAAAAAGAGTTAATTTTTCAAAGATAACAACTTTTAATATAACAAAATTAATTTAAATGTAAAATGTATATACAGAAGTTAAGAAGAGAAGATGTCCTATGTTGTGATGAAAAAATATAACAGAAATGATAAAAAACAAAACATATAGAGAATATTTTAACCTAGACAAATCATTTGATACGATAAAATTGAAAAAAATACAAATTTGCTAAGCAAAAAATTTAAGAGAAGCAGAAAAAAATAACAATTAATATTTTCATTACACTTTGTTCTAATATTCTTTAAAGAGTTTTCAATATTTGATAAGATTTGTTTTTTTTTGCCAACAATTTTCTTTGTAGACCTTGGTTTGTTTTTTTCATTATTCCTATTCTTAGTTATTGCTTTGTTTGTTCGCATTTTTTCTTTTAAAAACTTTTTTAAAAGTCTATAGATTTTTTTTATTTATTAAATAAAATAAAATATTTTTTTGTTTTTTACTTAATTATTAAAACTAATGTTTATTATTTTTTTGTTTTGTGTTATGTTTTGTATTAATTTATATATATTTCTCTGTTTGTATACGTAGTATGTGAATTTATTAAAATGTTCTTGGTTTTATTTGAAGGTACTTTGTCACGCAGAATGTTAGAATGACCAGATTTAAAAAAAAAATAATAACAAAAAAAGATAATATCCAACAAAGCTAACACAAGGTGGTAGGAGTATTAAAGACAGGAAACGGAAATAAGAGAAGTTCTACTTATACTCAAGGTAGTGCAAGACTGGGAATTGAATATGAGTAGTTTAACTAGAGTTTTATATTTTCTGGAACCCAATAAATCATACCATATCTATCTCCCTATTTTTAAATATGAACAAACCCGAGTTTTATCACATGAGCTAATTTTATCTTTCAATCTGCCTCGTTTGTGGATTCTTAATATCTTTTTGAAAGAAATAACGCTCCGAACTGATTCCCTAACTTCGAAAGACTTTCATCTTTGAAAATGGGGCCTTAATCTTGATTACAATTTGGATTTAATACAAATTGGAAAATTTCGGGTATAATATAAAACTGTATTATTTGTCAAAGGAGCAATTTTTTTCTTCAATCAGCGTCTAAAATTATGAGTTATGAAAAAATAATTAAAAAGCTATAGTCTGTGGAGTCGAACTTTATGCACAACTCTGGGTATGCAAAAAAAATGTCACTTATCTGGAAATAACGATTACCGTCCAATTGGAAATTTAAAATGTCTGTGTATTGACGCGATGGTATAAATAAATGAACCGAACATTAAAGGCCAGCAGAGCGAACAAAATTTGCGCCAGCTACTAATCCTAATGATTAGCCTATGGCAGGGAGCTGCGTCATTTTCAGATTTAGTACCGAAACCGTCAAAAACGGCTCACAAGTTATTTTAGCCCTAGGCTCGCAGTCTCCCGAACCCAAACTAGGCAACTCTTATTTCGATTCGTGAGGAAATTTTATTTCTATTGCGTACTGAAATGTTCACGTTTGAAGAGTACTAAATCACATGGTCAGGGCCACAAATTAATAGAGCCCATCCTTAGACCAATAAAAAATCAAGATTTCTTCAACATATTTTTTATGTTTTTCAAGTATTTTTTTCTCTGCGAACAGTGTACGAACTTAAGCACAGCCTAATATATTTTATATTGTATGAGATTTGCTCGTTTGGAGTTAAAATTTCCTAAGTACAACCGAATCTTAGCTCAAAAAAAATTTCCAATAAATGAAACACGGCTACAGAAAAAATTCCCAAAGTTATACTGAAAAAAAATGGTCAAATCAAGATGCAATGCAATGCAACTTAAAAACTTGGCTGTCGAAGTGAATTTAAAAATTTTTAATCTTCTGTTCTGAAAACCGGACTACGGAACGACCAATTGAACTCATTCGATCTGCGTATTTTCTATATGCATTTCACTTAGATTAAATTAAAAAACGTTCAGATTGTTAAAACTAAAATTCATCAATTCAATTTTTTTTCAATAGCTTTGTAATATGGATCCTGATTTTCCTTGAACAGATAAGCCGGGCTAAATCGTCAAAAAAAACATGATTAAGATTTTGAGTAATTTGAAAAACCTAGGCTAAACTCTTAAATTTCAATATCAACCGAAGGACCAATTGAAATATTTTGGTTATGGTATTTTCTTTAGTCACTGTTTGATTTAATAAAACCAAGAATCTTCGCCTTTCGACGAACCAGTGGCAACCACTGAATCACCGCCTTCCTTTACATCTAGATGTCAATCTTTTGTTCTAAAAAAAAACAAGACTTGAAGGACCAAATGAACTCATTCGTTCGGCGTATTTTAATATTATACAGAATTCTTTAACTACGAAATCTTGTAGTATCAATTGCAAATATTTAATCGTGATATTATATTCGCTTATGCTTCGGATTTTAAAAATCTATAATTTGTCGTTGTATAATTTCCATTCCTTGGTTTACGGTGTGAATGTTAAAAAAATAAACTGGTTTCGAGGAACCAACTGAATTTCAGTTATTAAGCATCTTTTTTGCAAGGCTTACGATGGGCTTAAAACAAAAATCAATACCCTTTTCAGAAGAAAAAATAAAAAACAACTAAATTTAAATACTCGTATCAATCAAGGACCAATAAAAACCTTTCAGTTATGGTATTTTCTTTACTCACAATTTGATTTATAAAAAACAAGAATCACCATTTTCCTTTGGCTCAAGATTTGAATAAAAATTACGCCATCCTATGTTCTCAAAACAGGACTTGAAGGAACAATTGAACTCATTCGATCGGCGTATTTACTTGGAATTTTTTCTTTGCTTCCGATACGGATTTTTATAATCGAATGACCATTTGCCGAAGGATTATTTCTATTCCTTGGTTTACGTGTGAATATAAAAAAACAATATTCGTTTTCAATAAACCAGTTTCAAGGAATCAACTGAAAATCATTTAATAAGCATCTTTCCAAGAATCACAATGGGATTTAAACAAAAATCAATACCCTTTTCAAAAAAAATAAAAATAAACAACTCGAAGGACCAATTGAAATTTTTTAAAATAAAATATTCAATTTTGATTGTTTCAACAGCAAACGTAACCCGGGTTCATTTGTTAAACTTCGTGATGTCTCGAAGGACCACTAAAAATGTTTTTAAACAATTAAATTTTTAGGCTTACCCTGTGAATTAAAAAATATCAATACTTAACTTTCTTATTTTTCAAATGACAGTAAGCTTTAGTGTAAGTTAAACATTTCGTAAAAGCTCAACAAACACTGACCGACCGATTTTTAAAAATTGCTCTGATCATATTTTCGTTTCCTGCCCTTTGAAAAGCCATTACATGGGACATAACTGCCATCGCAGCCCTACCCGTTGCACCAGCCAATGCTTGGCAAGTTTGGACTTTTGTGAAAACTCAACGATCGATCTTTAAAAATTTCCTCTGATTCTATTTCCCGGCCTTTGACAAGCCATTACATGGGACATAACTGCAATCGCAGCCGTACCCGTTGCAGCAGCAAACGCTTGGCAAGTTTGAACTTTCGTGAAAACTCGACAGCCACTGACCGATCGATCTTTAAAAAATTCCTCTTATCCTATTTCCGTAATGCCATTACATATCACTTAAGTGCAATTGCAGCCCTACCCGTTGCATCAGCAAACGCTTGGCAAGTTTGGACTTTCGTCAAATCGCCCTGCAGCAATCAGGGTTGCCACCAAGCCTGATCTTTGCCCGTTCAAAGGTGTTACTTTTAACTTGAAATTTTAACAAAGAAACGTTTTCAATTCTTTGGGCTTTGCCCGTTGATGGTCAACAAAAAAAAAGAAATTATCCTTACAGAATCATATGTCAACTATTTTTGTTGTTATTTCTTTTGTTTTTGTTTAATACAAGTGCATCTATATTTTGTTGTTGTTGGTTGTTTTCTTTTGTAATGTGTTGTGTTTTTTTTGTTTCTTTCAATTAAAAATCTAGATTTTTTTGGGTTTCTTTCATTATTTTTTTAAATGTAAACGTTACGTTACTTTTTGTTCTGGTTTTGCTTGGGTTTTGTTTTTGTTAAAATCTAACGACTAACTATCACACTCCAATGTTTGTTTTTTTTTAAATTTGTTTTAATATTTTTTTTCATTTTGTTTTGTTTTTTTTTTGTTACTTAAAATATTGCCTTTGCCCACTTTTTTGTTTGTTTGTTTGCTTTAAAAAGTTTGTTTTGTTTGTTTGCTTGCTTACTAACTTACAGTATCTACAGTATTCATTACTATTAATATTTTTATAATATGATGTGTATAACGAAAAAGAAAATGTATATATATATATATATATATATATATGTATATGTCTGTTGTGTGTATATATAAAACAAAAGAAAAAACCATAATGAAGAAATTAGAGAAACAAGAAAATCCCTCTGTGATGATGATGATGATGTGGCGTCCTTTGTCACGGCGCTATGGTCGCCTAAACATTCGATGCTGATGCTCGTATTCCAGCCATAGCGCTCGGCTGTCTAATCTTTGCCCGCAGATGTCAAGACACCCTTATGCATTGGTTGCTATTGATGGCTCTTGCTCAACAGATGCGAATTGAATTCGTAGACGTTGTTGCACTGCTCGCCACAGATGTTGCACTTCCAGGGATTGCTCTCGCAGTGGCAACCCTTGTGCAGGAAGTAGAGCGTCTCATCGGGAAATTCGATGCCGCAGAAGAGGCACGTGAGTATCTGTTTGCGATTGAGTAGGCCGGAATCGCTTTCGGGACCGGTCGATGTGATCGTGCCATTGCATATGGGCGTGGTGGAGGAGGTGGCCGCTCCACAAGTGGGCGTTAGACTGCTCTGTATCACATTGTTGTTCTCCATAGAGGCGGCATTGCGGGTAATGCGGTTGTTGGCCTTGGCGCAAATGCGACGCTTAAGATCTTCCCGCAACAGCGACTTTAAGGGGGATACCTAAAGGGGGAGGATGATAATTATGAATTTACTCTTAACTCAATTTTGACTCTTAACTTTAACTTGAGTAAATCCTTTAAAACATAAAAGTAAGAGTTTAGAATCATTTGTCTCCAACTTACCTTGATAAGGGAGGTTAATCTCGTATTGGGTGCAGAGAACTCCGATTCACTGCTATCACCACCATTCATGGCTTCGCCATTCCCATTGTGTTTTCCACTATCTTCGCTAAGCGGTTCCTAAGAAAATAATACTTATTGATTAAGCTGATCCATAACAATTGTCAAAGAGTTCTCTTTTTAAGCCACCATAAGCTAAGACTTTCCACAAAAGATAAAAGGTTTTTCATTGGTCACGTTGAACAGGGATTAACCGGCTCGAGACCTCTTGAGTCTACATTTAAATAAATGAAAAGGTTTTTTAAACGTTTTTTTATTCGACTCTTTTAAATATGGTAAAATCAGGAGTTTAAAAGATAAAAAGTTTATCATTTGACACTGGAAAAAATATGGTAAAATCGATTAGGAATTTGGATGAGTCGTGCTAGACGAGTATCATGGTAAAACAAAGTCTTCATGATAGATCAATTGAATACCACTAAAGGCAGCAGGGTTTTAGCTTATTTCCTTTGAAAATACCCCGTCTAAATCAAAGTGACAGTCTTACCCAAACAACCATTAGGAGTTTTAGGAATAAGTTCGAAATTTTGATTGGTTAACTCGAAATAATATTTGCAGGTGGATTAAAATGGAATAAAGCTAGACTCAAGTGAAAGTCGAAACAAAAAAAAATAATTAGGAGTGTTTTGGCATCAGTTTGAGATGTTGGCTGGTCGGAACAAAATAAAGTTGGCAGATTGTAGAAATTTAAAAAAAAAAACGTTGGTAGATGGATTAAAATGGAACCGGGCAGTATTGACTTCATAGATTAACGAGATACCCGCAAGAAAGTCACACAATCTGACTGAAATGTTGGTTGGTTGAATTAAAATCATGATAAGAGGATAATTAAAAAGGATCTGAGCTTGACTAAAGTGAGTGTCATGCCCAAATAACCGTAAGCAATTTTAGGAATCAGTTTGAATATTGGTTACCCCTTTAAGGAAGTACCATCTAAAATGTAACCATAGTCAAACGTAATAAAATTCAATTAAATGTAAAGAATGATGAAATTATGAACGGATTGATCGAATTTAATTGTTTGCTGTAGTGCGTAGAACCGGCTGTCGAGGGATTAATTGTTTGTCTGAACCTGTGGATGGATTTTTAAAAATTCTGCTGACATGTTTATATTTTTTAACCCTTGCAGGCCGGTATTTGTTTGAGAATTTCATATCTTGTTTAAAAGGCCTTACGGAATTGTTTTGGAGTAGTTTAATGTCTCTATTATTTCATATATCAATTTTATATGGCGATTATAAAAACAATTAATATTTCCACAAATACTTTTAAAATCATTCAATATGGGTTTTCTACGACCTCTATTGGTTTTTGGATTCTATTTTTCTGAGAATTTTTTAACATAAGCTTATTAAGCGAGATATGATCCAAAAAGTGATTTGGCAATGCATTTTATGGAGAATCTATAGAGATCAAAGTCGCCGACGTTTACCTAACGGAAATCCTCCGCTAAAAATGTTAGATATTCCCATCTGTACTAACTATACATCAAAACTCGGTTCACGGTGCCATAAGGAAACGTCGGATTTATAATCCTTAAAGTTAAAAGAGGAATTCCTTATTAGTGGAACTATGTAACCACAATCTAACTAACGTTGCCTAACCTTTGGAGGGAACATGAAGTGACAGAGCCTTAAATCAAAAATCGCAAGAGAACACTCAAAAAAGATTTACTGCCTGGTGTTGAAGCGGCACATAGTGCCGGGGTGACAGCCCTTGGCCGAAGAATTGCTGCTTCGGGTCAATCCGGTGCATAGAAACGGCTGGGAACGCTGCCTGTAACACAATATAACGTATTGATAGAGAATTAACTAATCGATAGATTGAGTTCGGATACAATATCACAGACGAAGACGGTCTTACAAAGCGGGCTCTGCACTAGCACGAGGCTGACAAATGTAGATGTGAAATGCCAATCAAGACAATAACCTCAAGAACGGTTAGAACAAGGATAGTTTTAGATTGTCATATGGCGATTGACGCTTACTTTCAACGTGGTACGATAAGCGTCGTTAGGGTGCTTGTTTATCAGGGAGTAAGGAAAAAGGAGAGATAATTCCTTGGCCTTAAGAGCCAAATGAGCGAACAATGAGCTTAGCGAATGCGAAGTCTTTTGGAGCTACGATCTCTGAGTTGAGAATATGGACGCCAACACTACACAATTAAATGGTGAAACTGTTGAAAAGGCAACAAAGAGCCTCTAAGAATACGTGGACTAGGCTAGAACCTTGACTTAATTTAGCAAACTGGAGATATGTCATATCCTAAGTGTCCTTATAGAACACACAGGTTGACAGGAGCACCAACAAAGGATGAAAATAGTAGATAACATCGTCTTAAAGTCATGCAGGCAGAGTGACGAAACGTTGGAGTACTACTTTTGTCGCTGCACAACTTTCGTAGGCAATAATAGATCACGATTATTAGATGCTTTCTTTACCAGACTTGACCCAGAAAAAAAACATAAAATGAAAGTATTTTAGGACTATGTCAAAAGTACAAAGTTAGTCAAAAATAATCTCTTAAGGCTGAACTATACAATTATAAGAGCGTACAACAGCCCCCGAACTGGTTTACGCGTAAATCCAAGGGCTTAAGGCGGAACAAATCTCTATTCTCTTTTTTAAACTATCACAGAAGAAACTCGGATAGGAACAGCTGATGTGTTTAGCGACAGGTTACCTTGCTTTGTCGGCCAGATAAGGCGCATAAAAGCTTTATTAATACTTCTCTATAAATAACTAAAAGTTAAGAGCCCCCTTTTAAACTATAGGAGCCTGTCGCTGACTACAGAAATTATTTCTTGTAAAAAGGAAACTCCAGTCAGCTGACTAAATTTAGTCTATAGAAACCAAGGAAGAGCTTTAGAAGTGGAATTTTGGCAAGCTTTTAAGTCTGTTTTAAATATATTGTTTCTCGATTTCCTTAAATCAATTTTCTGCACACACAGTGTTTAGCGACGTGTCACTTTCCGGCCAGATAAGGCGCATAAAAGCTTTATCAATACTTCTTTATAAATAAATAGAAGTTTAGAGCCCACTTGAAACTATAGAAACCGGTCTGTGACCACAGAAATTACATCTAGCAAAAAAGGAACTACAGTCAGCTAACTAAATGTTGTTTAACAAGAGCTTTAGCTTCAGAAGTGGGATAATGGTGAGCTTTTAAGTTTGTTTTAAAGATACTCTTTTACGATCTTCTCAAATTAATTTATTCATAAACAGTCTTAATTGGGAATAAAACCAAAGCTCAGGTACAAAGACAGTGGTTTTGGTGGACTTGACGAAGAAAGAAGCGATCATGGAGCCAAATTTTTTTTTGAAAAAAGGAAAGATTTTTAAGCTTTCTGGAAAATAGGCGACCATGACATGAGTTAACTTTCTACAAGGTGGACAACTCGAAGTAAGTACTCATATCTTCCTAATCTTACTAAAGCGCATTGAGCTTTTGAACCCATCTTCAAAATATGTGTCCATGCTAGTTAAAGCCTAGGAAAACCAAAATAGAGGAACTTTTTAAAATTTCAAAAATCCAATCAAGAATCCTTGCTTCTTTTGCATACATCATACTAACCTGCTTTATTGGTATGAGACTAATCGACGGCGTTATATGATTATCGTGATGATGATTCTTCGGTGATACGGAAGTCAAGGCACCGCACAGAGACCCTCCGCCGCCTCCTCCTGCACTGCTGCTGCTACTACTGGTACTTGAAGGCAACGATTTGGCATTACAATCTAATGGATGTTCCTGTGGGGGCATACTGATGGTCAGCGGTACTGGTGACTGCATAATGGTGTCGCGGTCTTTTGGACCCATCTCGCCTGTGGTACTGCCCGCTGCTGACGTGGCTGTATTGTTGTTGTGGTGGTGGTGGCCGCTGCTGCTGCTGTTGTTGTTGCTGTTGGTGTGACCCTGCAAATCAAACGCACGCAAAACGCATAAGAGGACATTCTCAACGGACGAACGAGAATAGAATGAAGTAGAGGAAGTCAATGAATTTACTACAGACATAAGAGAATCATTAGAATTGGAAGTTTGCTTTACATTGAATAGAGCGTTATCCGAGAGGCCATTGTCTGGCAGGGTTGAGATCTCCACGTGTGGCGTTAAGAAATGCATCGGCGGCGTTGCATTCTCCACGGAACGTAGCGACTCGCCGCTATCGCTCTGGTGGCTGGGCATACTGTTGGCGGCCGACACGATGGCAGCATTGGAATTGACAGCGTTGGCGGCAGCCGCAGCCGCTGCTGCTACGGCATTCAAACCGGTCGGCACAAAACCGGCAGCAGCAGCGGCGGCAGCTACTTGCGATGCCTGTGACTCCAGAGCGAGTAGCAACGACGATGAACCGCCCGGTCCAGGATTGTCCAAGTCAATGCCATGTCTGGAAGAGATAAATAAGTAAAACACAATACGCCAAGGATTACACGAAATTCAAGAACTTACCGATTGAAGAAATGTATTCTCAGGGATTTCATCGAACCGGCCCGATAACTACACAAGGGACAAGTTTTGACGAGATCATGCTGGCCCACATGTTCGTTCTGGAAATGGGCTCTCATGGCGATTTGCCGCTGGAAACCACGATTGCAGATTGGACAATGATACGGCAGCGTCTTTGTGTGTGTGGTAAAATGTTCGGCCAAATGATCTTTGCGAAAGAATCTAAAACCAAAAGAGACAGACAGACACATGTAATGGCTTTAATTGGGAAAACAAAATAACCGGTCTTACCTCTTTTGGCACACCCGACATTCATAAGGCTTGACACCAGTGTGCCGCATTTTATGACGTCGCATATTCGCACCATTCGAAAACTTCATATTGCACACATCACATTCGAACACTTTGCGGGAGGCTGTTTGAGACGGAGATGTGGAATTGCCCACTGGACTGTGATTGCTACCATTGGCCATGGCGGACACCACGCCGCTAGGTGTGACCGAGCCCGATGACAGGCCCGAATGATTCTCCACCGCCGCACTGGAGGCTGGACTTTGTAGATTTTCCGGTTCACCATCTTCGTTTTTAAGGCGTGCCGCCGCAGCAGCCGAATTCGATAAACATTGGACTACGTGCAGCAGCAGTGAGGCTCGGGAGCTCGTCTCGAAATTCTCGCAGCGCTCGCAACGGAATGTAGTTACAGATGATGCGTTGTTGTTGGACGCGCTCGAGTTGTTCGTCGAGAGATTTGTTGGCGATATACTGACGTTGGCTGTTACGGGTGTGTTGATTTGTGAGATGGGCTTCTCGCCGCCATTGTCGGAGGACGAAGACGATTGATCCTCGGAGCTGTGATGGTGCAGCTGCTGCTGTTGATGGTGTTCCTTAAGGCTACGCAAGGCATGAGCGTGTGTTGCTAACGTGTTGTGGTGCAGTAGAGAGGCTGTTGTCGACATATCAACAATGAGTCCACTATCTTTGAGGGACAGTTCCATTTGACCGGCAGAACTCATTGTGTCGGTCATTTTGCTGCAAGCAGAGAAATGGAAAGCCAAGATAAGTAAAAAATGTCGAAATTGTGAAATAACAGAAACAAAGTGAGCTTAACTTAGATTAGGATTGATTTGAAGGTTTCAAAAAGTTACTAGAAAAACATTGAACCTTGTTGTGCTAAGTCAGAATTATTCTAAGTGAGTTGATAAGTTTGAAAAGGGGTAGGTAGATTTGTTTCGCCGTATGTGCTTGGACAAACTCCAAACCAAAATGGGGCCGACGATGTCATTCTAAACAATTCTATCACTAGCCATTGGTGTTATTTCAACCCAGCTACTTTCGTTCTATCCAATTTTTCGAACTGCCTGTATGTGCAGGTCTACCAGCACGTCTCCAGTCTTGAGGGTTCAAGTCTTAAGCTATTCTAAGTCCTGTTCGTCTGTGGGGAATATGCTTCGACATCCTAGTGAAGGAAACACGCCATTAGAAATTGATGCGTCTAAAGAGACCTGGGAGATCAGCTGAGTGGAGCAAGCGGGGCTAACGTCCGAGGAGTTGCCATCAATTCGCGACCAACACGATTTGAGAGGACTGCATTATATAGAGCTCAGCCAGAAACAAGCGCGTCTGCCGAGGATGCGTTTCCACCCCTGGTGAAATCTCCAGGGGATGTACCCCAAGCATTACATTCACGCTATAGTTGGACACAGCTGCTGCGTCTTGATTAGCGTACATGTCAGACACGGGGGGATCTGCTTCGAAATCATTGTAAATGAAACGCTCGATTTGAGTTTGATGCGTCCAAAGAGATCTGCGGAGTCAGCTAGGTGTTGCAAGCGGGATAAACAACCGAGGCGTTGCCTTCAATTCGCGCCCATTACAATTTGAGGAGGCTGCACCATACAGACCTCAGCTGAGCCAGAAACAAACGCGTCTTCCGAGGTAGCCTCTTCGACTCTGGTGAAATCTCCGGGGGATGTACCCCAAGCACTACATTCACGCTATAGTTGGACACTGCCGCTGGGACTTTATTAGCGTGAATATCGTTCAGAACTGTCTGGTAGTTACGATGATCTAAAGGCTCTATCTTGTATCGCTAGACCTCTCTCTCTCTCTCTCTCTCTAGATTATGAAGGTCATTCCTCGTTGGGGTGAGAACTGCGAAGACACCCAAACATACACTGCTGAGGCAACAAGAAGCTGTGTCTGCGCTCGGTAACGATCATGAAGGTCACCTCGTTAGGGTGAAAAATGCGGAGACACCCAAGCAGACACGGCTGAGGCAGGAGGAAGCGGTGTCTGCGCTCGGTAACGATCTGTGTCTACTCATGGATGGTCCTCAAAAGACAGCCTATTAATGTTCTCTGGACGTCATTCTGGCAGGTCTAAACTTATATCACTCGTCAGACTGACCTATCGCTTTGTAAGAGGTCAACAGGGTTTCTTTGTCGGCTTCCAAAGTACAGCCGGCTAGTAACTTAAAGGCCTAGTTCATATTCTTTAACTCAGAAATTTGTAGCATGCGCAGAGGTTTGGATAAGGCTGTATAAAGAGACCACAAGGATTTTGGGAAGTTGGTAGTCGGGATGTTTACGTTATTAATTTTCACACCCCGCGGTCCACGCAGTGAACAGTGTGGCTGATGATTTATAGGAGGATGTTTTATATTCCTCGCAGTGAAGAAGCGGCTCCTAAGTGTACGACCTATCCAGCGCCATTTCCCCTTGCCGTCCACAGCACCTTGTTGGTAATGAGCACCGGCCGACCAGCAGTCGACCTGTTGTGCACTCTAATTCTTTTGTGGTTCAGCCATGAGAGATTATTTTAGTAAATTTTCCTTTAATTGCTATATGGGTCAGGTCTGGTAAAGAGTCATCCCCTAAGAATCGGGATCTTTCTACGCGATAGCTGGGCAATGGCAAAGGTAGTGCTCTAACGTTTCGTCATCCATTCCGCATGCTCTGCAAATGCTCTTATCTTCTATTGCCATCCTATGTAGATGCGCCTGTAAGTCTGCGTGTTCCTTAAGGTCAACAATGGTATTTATTATAAACATTTTGCCTTCAGCTCAGCAATGTTATAGTCTTCCTTACTCCTCGGGATCTTGGTAGTCTTTCCAACGGTTTCACTATTTACAAGTGTGCTGTGGGCGTCCTTCATTTTCCGTCCATATTTTCAACTCGGAACACGTCTCCTTCACTCTTACTCTGCGATGACCGAGTGGGCATGATGCGGGCATCTGAGCTAGGAATCCATCAATACAAGTTTATTTGTTCGATAAAAGGGTTTGACACTTGGGAACTACTGTCGTTTCAGGTATCCAATCGGAAGCAACCATATGTTGCATTTTATTTAATTGATGTTTACAACACTACCGTTGGGTAGGCAAGAAAAGTGTATCACTTTGAGCTCAGAAGAAGTATAACTTTGTCTGCATAGCAGACTTGTTGATATTCCTCCTCTGTTAGGTTCAAAGAAGGGTCTTAAAACCTGGAATTATACCTAACGTGGAGGAGATCTAATGGAGAGTAGTAAACGTTCCCATCTTTACAGTGGAAAGGTTGGATTGATAATTCCCATTCCAATCCAGACTGGTTGAATTCATTCCTCTGTTAGGTTCGTTGGGAGACTGTTGAAACCTAGAATTATACCTAAGGCGGAGGTTATCTCATGGAGAGCCAACGTTCCCATTTCTAAACTAAAAAAGTTGGATTGATAATTTCCATTTTAATCTAGAATGGTAGAAATCCTTCCTCTGTTAGGTTGCTTGGGACACTGGTGTAACCTAGAACAATACCTAACGAGAAGGTTATCTCATGGAGAGAAGCCAACGTTCCCATCACTAAACTGGAAAGGTTAGATTGATAATTCCCACTTAAATCCAGATTGGTTGAAACCTCTTTTCAGTAAGGTTTCTTGAAAGACTGTTCTAACTCAGAATTATGCCTATCGCGAAGGCAATATCATGTAGAGTAGCCAACGTTTCCATCCAAAAACTGGAAAGGTGGGATTGATAATTCCCATTGCAATACAGACTGGTTGAAATCCTTCCTCTGTAAGATTCCCATCTTTAAACTAGAAAAGTTGGATTGATACTTTCCATTTTAATCTAGAATGGTAGAAATCCTTCCTCTGTTAGGTTCCTTGGGATACTGGTGTAACCTAGAACAATAACTAACGTGAAGGTAATCTCAAAGTAAGTATCCTACATTCCCACTTCTAAATTGGAAAGGATTGATTGATAATTCCCATTAAAATTCTAGAAATCGTGGGAGAATATTCGCTTAAATGGGGTTTAAACCCGAAATCCGAGGAATTAGATATTTGCCCGGGCTTTTAGCAACGCATTTCAGGTTTTCAAAATCCTCTGATCGTTTCAAAGAATAAAATATTTACCGTACGAACGGCGAAGTCTACTTGAACGTCTCTTTTAAGATGGAATTCCAACAAAACAAAGGGAACTTCTTTCAAACAAAGGACCAATCATTATAAAATCGTATACTTTATTAAAGAGAGGGATGTTCCTCAACTTCCCACAAAATTAAGATACTAAAAAAAACACCTACGTACTCCCTCAAAGGAACCTTCTGTATACATCGTTTCCCGGGGCTTTCAAAAAAGCTTTACCATGTTTTGGTTTTCCCAGGTTTGAAACCAGGTTAATTATCTGCGCAGTACTCTACACTATCATGGTCACACAATTCCCGCTTAAAAAAGAAACACGTTAATTAAATAAAGACAGATCCACTATGTCAGGTCCCTCTATAGAGGTCACACGCACACACTAGCGTTAGACCGATGCAAATTTGTGCAAACTATTTTTCAAACTCGCTCACGCCACCAAACGTCAATACTGATGATTTGTGTCCACTGATGATGATGCCGATGATGATTGATCATTGACGGCTGCGATGCTGGATTAAGGTCTTGCGAGTGAACTTTCAACTCAACCTACTTCTGCAAGCTTGCATTGACAAAAGAGTGGCGTAGACGCAAAAAAAAACCAAAACAAAAACAGCCAACCAAAAACAAACTGAAGCATGACATGGTCACCAGAGTCATCATACCTATGCACATACACATGTGTTCGGATGTAGGGTATGAATGTATGAAAATATGTATGCCTGAATGATCTCAATTTTTCAACACAATTAATGAACTCTGCTGTTGTTGTTTCTTCTTCTTGTTGCTGTTGTTGCTGCGACTGCTACCAACAATTTCAAATCCATGGCATACATACCAGGTACATCTGTGGTAGACTCTAATAACCCATACTAACTGGGTGTATGTTTGTGTGTTAGTGTCTAGCGAGTAGTGCCGCACGCATAGCTCCACAATAGATGTGTTTTATTTAAATATTTGGGGGGGAAAAATAAACGTTAACATGAGTTCAAAAATTAAAGTGGTTCTACACTCAACTTTGTTCTATCAGAACAAAGTGAAAAACATGATTTACAGGTTCTTTTTGTTTAGCATTGCATAATGCAGCATCTACAGTAGTCATCTCAAGATGAGACAACAATGCAGAATGTGGCCAGGCATTTTGACGGAAGTTATTGCATTCTCTTTCCCAAACAATCAAAAAGAACAAGCTTCTCTAATAAAGAGATTAGCCTTGTCTAAAATCTGTGCCACTGCCCTAAGATCAGAATTTATATTATTTGTTAAGCAACACGGACTTTCATTTAGAAAGTCAAAACCTCTCCACGAGTATCATTTTCGGCGAACTTTTAATATATGTGACGCGCAAAATAGAAAGGGACCTAAGGTTAAAAACCAGTTTTGTTCAGGAGAGCCATTTTAAAGATTAGGTCCCTTTCTATTTGGGCTTAGAATCGTCGACTTCACTTTCATAAAACGCGCATACCTCTGGGAGGGAACACTTTTGGGGCATGGGATCGGTCTCATTCGATGCTCAGATGTTGCCCACATCAAAAAAAAATTAAAATTGATTTTTTTACCCTTAGGTCGCTTTCTCTATGCGCTGTCACATATGTAGGCCCACTGCTTTGTCACTTGCTGGAATCTTTTCCCGATTAATTCAAATTAACCCAGCGTGGTTCTGTAGGCTTCATGCTATGCCGGATTTCGTTTGCAATGCTTATTTAAGCAATGAAGGTTAATCAGAGCGCTGTGAAATGCTTTGTATATATTGGATAGACGCAATTTCCCTTGTTTATTTTTATTCTTCCTTTATAGATTAAGAGCCCGCACAATGATACCTGAAGCTTGATTTCCATTTTCTTCGCTATTGGCCGTGCTCTATTGGCAACTCGCTAGGAGGTCGCTACCGCAATAACTTTACAATATTGTACAAAAATATAAAAATGATTTTGCTATAGACGATTTGCGTCAAAACCCGTTTGATTTAAACAATTAGCATTTTGGAGGGAAAGTTATTCAAGAATAACCTTAAGCGAGCTCGGTAACTCCTCGCTTATAGCATTTTTTTTCAAATTGAGCAGTTTATTATGCATGTGGTCTGTCAGTTCTTGTACACAAAGAAATTTCCAAAGTTTCTCGTAAAGTTTTGAAGTTATCGCCTTAGCGACCACTTACTTGATTTATAAGCGAGTACCAATAGAACACGCCTATTTTTTATGTAAGTGTCTGTGATCAATACGGTGAATTCATGCTTAGGCCTTGAATAGCAAGCTTGCTTACTTCGCCTCATGATTTTATTAGGATGTGATCAAAATACAGGCGGTATGGAGGATAGCTGCCAACTTTACAGCGCTTTTATTTTGTTAAAAAAAATTTAGGCTACTCCACTAAAGAAAACACGCCTATATTTGCTGTTGTTGTTGCTATAAACTTTAAGTAGTTTAAGCATGCACATGTACGAACGCAGATCCATGCAAGTGTTCCGCCGCGCCGCGCTCACATTTTAGCCGCCTGATTTCGGCTATCCGGCCGTCAAGCGCGATAAACTAGTTTCTGTGCGATTTCCCAACCCTCTGATAGTCAGACACAATTGTTGCCGTCGTCGTCGTCGTTGCCGTCGTGCCAATACTAGCGACTGTGGCTAAAGTCTCTGTCGTCTGTCTGACCAAATGTTATGGTTAAGCTTTTGGAACATTGACTCTGTATGGGTTTTTTTGTGTGTGATTTTTTATATTTTTGTATGCCATCAGGTGGATGTGGTGGACGTGGAAGGCAGGCAGGCAGGCTGGCAAGTGGTAGCTAACTTAGCATGGAGTGCGCAGTGCTAGATGCTTTGTGTTGTTGTCTGACGATGATGATGATGGCGCTGGTGGTGGTGTTGAGGATTTCAAGAATTTTTTTTTTACATTATGGTTTTTTTTCTAGGTTTTTATTTTGGTTTGTTTTTTTTTCGTTGATTTTTCTTGGCATTAGAGGCATGCACTTTTTTGAGCGCTTGTGCGAAGCGACTAGCGTGCACTTGTACGAGTATATATTTGTAGAAGTTATTGAACGGCTTAGTTAGATAGATGGATGGATATACCTATTGCGAAAATAGACGTGTTTCGAAAAAATAGCTGAGCTTCGGAAAACAGACACACACACATGTACACTGCAAAAATGAAATAATAAAACAGCAACAACTACAACACACATCACACAAGACAGTAACCGACAAAAGAAGAAGAAGACGAAAAAGATGTCTTGGTGTTGCAATATTTCCAACGTTTTGGTTGCTTGACTTAATGGGCTTCAATTCAATATTGTATTGCCTGGTTTCTAAAAAGAATTGAGTAACCCAAGTTTAATTTGTTAGATAGACAGACAGACAGACATACGAGCTAATGCTCATATTGGTGCTGGCAAAAATAAGCAGAAGACATCTTCGTGGACAGATTAGGTAAGCAGTACACTTAGAAAAACAAACGGTGAATCCAGTGAAGGTAGATCAACTTTTCTACCGGCCGACTAAAATCTTAATTATAGAAATGTTTTAAAAAACACAAACATATTAAAGGACATGGTTAGATCGTCGAAACATACAACTATGTCCGTGCAGATGGACGAACCAACATAACGAGTGATCAATCTAGAGGTATTTTTTGCAATAGGGGTTTTTTTTTCACAGATTTCGCGTGATTTCTATAAAACTATATATTTTTTTCAGTATTGTTTGCCATTTCATCCTGGAAAGACTAGAACCGCGAAATCCGCGGATTTTGAGCATACCGCCAAACCGGTCGAAATGCACGAACGAGTCATCCAAAATTGGACTCTTAGAATGACCACCCTGAGACGTAGTTTCGGCCAACATTTGAAGGAAATTATACTCAAAAAATAAATGACGTTTCGAATAAAAAATAAAGATTGTACACTTGAGATGAATTTTTCTATTTTTTTTATTTTGAAAAAAATACCTCTGTTGATCACCCAAAACAGATGACCCAGAATTATGGCAGGCTACTGGACCTGGCAATAACGATGGGCAAAAATTTAGAATCTTTCATTGCCGGCTTTAGACGGACGACCAAATAGATGGACAGAAGGAGGATGTATAAGATGTCCCGTAGACAGGGGATGCAAAAGATGGATAAACCGACGAATAAACGATAGAAAGTATTGACAGGCAGATAATAGCTATTTTCCTTATGTTACTTTCCCAGGTTACTAAACAAGCATTTATATGGAATTTACCCGGTTAGCAAGCGAATTGCCTTATGGCGCTAAAGAAACGCGTAGGAGTTGCCAGACTTATTCTGCCAACAAACAGTCTTACATAACACACACCCTGTTATATAAAAATATGTTATTATCATGGCAATCAACCCAAATTCAATTTCTGCCTTCGACTTTATGGGCAAGAGATTAGTCTGCAAGCCATATAAAGTTCTATGAACAGGGTGGCGCAAAACTACCGTTGTGGTTTAAATGTTTAATAACTTTTTAAATTTATTTATATTTTTTTATTTTTATTTTAGAATTTCGTGAAGCAAGCTTGGGAAATTTGAAATGGAACACTACACAACAGAACAGCGATCACGAATTGTTGAATTTTTTAAAAATCAAGAGTCAATTGTTTTGACTCAGCGTGATTATAGTCGCTTTTTTAAACCTTCAGAACCAACAATAAACCGCTTGGTTGGAAATTTCCGACACCATGGTACAGTAAGACAACTTCCATGTACCGGAAGACCACGTACGGTCCACACGGATAAAAATATTCCTCGTGTTGTGAAAAGTGTGCAGGACAGTCCAGAAACATCAACAAGAAGACGTTCGGCACAACTGGGGCTATCGCAAAAAGAGCACCAATGTGCGCAGCCAAAAATGGCCACCACTTGCGGGATATAATTTTTCATACTAAGCCAATAATATTCCCCATTAAAAAAATAAAAATAATAATAAATATAAATAAAAAAAGTTATTAAACATTTAAACCACAACGGTACTTTTGCGCCACCCTGTATAATACATTCTCCCTCTGGAGCCAGTTTTAAATAGTTGGTCCCGCTTTAAGTTATGTGGTTAAAATGAGAAGTTTAATTTTGTTTCTTAATAAAATTAAGTGAGACTTTAGCAGTTACACTAAAAAATAGTTAAACAACAAGAGGTTGTATCGGCAGATTTGAATTGGGTTTAAGTGCACAAGATGGGATTTGTGAATATTTAAATCCGCATTTCTACAATGCAATACATTTTTACAATGCAAAAGTGTAGCAATAACCTGATTTTTCTATATTTCATTTATTATTTTTTTCACAATTTGTAGTTTTTTATTGTCTGCGGTTGACGAATTCGCCGATAAAACCTCCTGTATGTTTGATTTTATTTGATCTATATACACAATGGGAAACAATGTTGCCAGATTACCATATTGCTAAATAGGTGACTAAGCTAATAATCCCAAATTAAAAAAGGCGCGTTCGATTGGTACGTGCTTATTCAACGAGTAAGTGGTCGCTTAGGCGATAACTTCAAAAATTTTAGGAGATTTTTTAAATTTCTTTGTATACTAAAAATGATTGGCTTTATGCATCATAATCCGTTTGATTTGAAAAGTTGTAATTTGTAGAAAAAAGCTATTCAAGAAATACTATAAGCGAGTAATAAACGAGCTCGCTTAAACTCGCTAAGGGTTATTCTTGAATAACTTTCTTCCCAAAAAGTTTAATTATTTAAAAGAAGCAGGTTTTGACTTGTACAGTTTTTATTCTGGTTCGAGAACTTTTTGTTGTTTCTTTTTTAAAATTAACGTAACAAATTGGTAAAATGTATTGGCTTGGTTTCATCCGCCAAGGTTTTAATGAAAAATTGTTTTGAAAAAAAAAATTGTTTTAAGTTCGTGTACAGTGGCATAAAGTAATCGTGTCAGCGCCCTTATTAGCGAGTTGCCAATAGAACACGACCAAAGTTTCAGTGAATCGTCGGTGTCCTCACTCTTCGACTTAATGCTTCTCATATGCAAATATTTAAATAAACTGAAACTGATAGTTAAAAACCATTTAATACATTTCGACAATGCTAAAACTTAATAAAAAATTGATTTTTCTATATTTTATTAAATAATAATAATTTTTTATTGTCTGCTTTTGACAAATTCGCCGATAAAACCACCTGTTGTTGAATTCTCTTTGATCTATACAATGAGAAACAAAGTTGCCAGATTACGATGTTGCAAACTAGATAACTAAGTTAGTTAGCCCAAATAAACGAAGTTTCGATGAGTCGCCTGCAATGTTTTGTATCTATAGATCGTTAAATGAATAAACACTTGTCGGCAGCACACGTATATGGTACCGATGAGCCGTCCCACACCAACGGCGAAACGTGTGTCTACCAGACGGTGATGTGTTTGCTTTAACTTCACTGACCTATGGTGAATTTCGTTTCTCAAAAACAATGTTACCTTCTAATAGTGCAACATTTTAAAAATGTTGCCTCCACCCTGTCAACTGTTCACACTTTTTCTGCCAACAATCGAACATATTAAAGTGCAATACTTAAAGTAGAAAAAAATACATACTACTTGTATACAAAGTTCTAACCTAAACAACTGCGCCGTCGTTTTTACTCCTATTTCGAATGAAAGCGTTCAATTTTGGCTGTGTCGGAAATACAACACTGTAGGCTACATGGTGTAACATTTTACATCGAAATATGTTCGTAGGGTTGCATTTTTTTAACAAACTAACATAAAAATGCTGGTTTAGTGCAACATGCAGAAAAAATGTTAATTTTTTTGGTAAAACGAAAACACCATTAATTTCTTGAATTTAGCTTGTGGAATGCTAAATTCATTAAACCAATGATTCCAAGTCGCTTGGTATAGTTAGGTCTGTTGCAGCTTAAACATTTCTAGGTTGTGGAGCGCTTTAAAATAGGAAAGGTTAGTTTGATATTTTATCTTTTACAAATCTTCCTGTCTTTCAGAAAGCAAGGAGAAAAATCACCATGTCAAATTACAGCGTGTGAACCTACTTAGACTTACTTATGATATTCCCGTGATTCCCGTGAGAACTCCCAATACCTAATAATTACCTGATCTAGGACTAGAAGTACTAAAATTAAGATTTTTATCGGCATGTAGAGGGAATCAGAAATTGAAGAGACTTTTAATACGCACAAAACCAGAAGTTTTCGAGCTCGTTTTCCCATATAAAAAAAGTTGGATTTTGTATGGCAAGACGAACTTGAAAACTACTTCTAGTTTATGTCAGGCTGAAAAGACCATAAGCCGTTCCATAAAATCTTGCAAGACATTGTTCTATTTTCGTCTACACCATCCGATAATAAATATTCCCATTTGTCATTACAATGATAGAAAAGTACCCCTCTTTTGTGTCTGCGGTTACAATGTCCAAGGAATGATTTTTCATCGCTCCCATTCTATTTTAAGGCACATGACTTGTAATTCCTATACTCATGGACTAAATTAGAATTACTGCGAGATTGTGGCGTTTAAAATTATGGCAGTTGCGTCGCACTTTCTTGCACAAGATCGATTTTCTTCAATGGGCACGCAAATACGGGAGTCAGTTGAAATCGAATGTGCTTCAAAAAAGATAAGGCGAAGGTGGGCAAAAATAGGATTTATGACGATACCCAGACCACTTGGGGTTTGCGGTTTTCAACCACGGCTTTCAGATGAAGAGGCCCTGTAGCAGGTGTTCAAATTGAAAAGGTGTCATTAAGAGATCTTTCTTTGTACGATAATTGCATTAATAAGGATTTTCCTTTTTTCTACACAGTCAGAAAAACTTTGAAGGCTGCAAAAATCCGACAGGAAGCGCTTAAAATAGTGATCTAGAGGAAGTGAATAGATCGGTTTAAAAGTCGATTTTCTTAGGATACAAAAGGAATAGGGTCGGGTTCCGTACACAAAAGAGTGATGGGACTAGAAGAGATAATAGTCCCAAGCTTTTAATAGAAAAGCTATCACGCAGTCAATCAGTTTAAGGACAATACACGGGATAACAAATCCCTTAACATCAGAATTTAATGCTACAAAAAAAGCAACGTGCGTCTACCAAACGGTGACGTGTTTGCTTTAACTTCGCTGAATTACTTTTCCTTAGCTTGTGTAGCAATTCACTCTTTTAAAAATAACTTTTTCAGTTTTTAGAAACATCAGCTTAAATAACGGTTTTTATTCATAAATAAAATAAATTATATCAATTTTTTTTTTGTCCTATGATTTTTTAACCAATTTTGAACCATTAAACCTAACCAGAACTACCTTGGAAAAACAATATTAAAGCCGAATCACAGTTTAATGGCAAGTTCCAGCCAACATAAAATCGGAAATGGTTTTCAACCCTGAAATTCACTCTTATTACTATTTTCTCGCTAGATTATTAGAACTTTTATTCCAAACCTCATCTACTTATATATTAACAAATATAATTATAAAATGATTTTATCAACTGAAATATAAAAACAGCAGGTATCTTTAAGCGTTTGGTAAACCAAAATCGTAATTAATTAATTGTTTAACCGATTCTAGAGTTACTAAACCGTTTGTCAGAAAAAAAGTCGGTAGGCGCAATACAGTACTTTAGATTTTAATTCAACTGAAAAATAACCGAATTTTATTCAATTCTAGCTGATCAGACAAAAATTCCAAACTAGGTACGAATTGTTTGTAATCTCAACAGAAAACTGGGGTAAGGTACCGAGAAATACGAAAAGAGTAGTACTATGTTTTTACACTGTTCTGCAACAAAATCCTCCTTTGGACGAAATACGAAATGAGTAAAGCAATGCAATTACACTGTTCTGCAACAAAATCCACCTTTGGACGAAAACAACTGATCCTTATGTAAAGTGATCCCCTGAATCCGAATTAAGTGTCCGTTTTGTCCCCGTTTCATTAAAACTTCGGCAATTATTATCTAATTCACTTGAAAATGAATTGGTAAAAAAAATGCATCTTTCATAAAAATCATAATTTATAAAAATTGAATAAGAACTGTGGAAGTTACAGCCAAAAGAAGTCAAACAATTTTTTTGTTTGTTTTCAATTGCCAGTTGTACCTCAATTCTGGAGCTTTGCCACGCGGAAAATATCATAAAGAACGTACCGCAACGATTCCAACGTGGTATAATTTTTAATAGTCCTACGAAAATTGCTGATTTATAGTAGTTTTTGCAAAAAAAAAAACAAAGAAACAAATCACAAGTAAACCCAGGTTCAATTCCCGGTACGAACAACAAAAGAGCATCTGCTGGTTTCCATTTCGTAAATGGATTTGTTATACGGAGCCAGCGTTATGCAGTAGGTAGTAGGTGCCGGTCAATCAGTATAAGAATAAGATCGTGCACAGCTACTGATTTAAGAGGAATTTCCCCGTGTTCCTTATTGGGATACTGTGGAAATAAAGTTCATAAAAAACGTATGAAGACAATAACGAAAACCCGCCAACATAGAGCGCGCTTAATTGCCACACAAATATTAATTACCGCTGTTCTATTGGCAACTCGTTTATGAGGTCGCTAACGCCATAACTTTACCCTATTTTACGAAAATACTTATATAAAAATGACTATAAAACCCGTTTGTTTTAAATAATTATAGTTTTTGGAAAGAAATTCAAGAATAACCTTTAGCGAGTTTCAGCGAGCTCGGATATTACTCGCTTATACAGGGTGGAGCGCGGTAATTTGCACTATTACACTGCAGGCTGTGGCGGCACTGTTGGTCAAAGAGAGTGGAGAGTTTGCGTGGCCAACATGCATGGACACGTGAGGAGAGGTCATTTTGTGTTGAAGCGTATTTTTCAAATGCGCACTCGATCATTGCAGTGCATCGTGCTTTTCGTTTACGATGCACTGTTCCCCCACACGGACGTGTTCCTGGACGGCAATCAATTGTAAATTGGGTAACTTCTTTGAGAGCAGCAGGAATGTGTCATGTGTACGAAGGGGACCCGAGAGAAGGATTGCAGCACCACAAAACATCGAGAGACTTAGAGCAGCAGTACTGAAATCTCCGAAACGCCCTGCTCGGAAGCAATCACTTGCTCATGGCATTTCCAGACTTTTTTTTAGCCAGCTCTTTAGGCAACGCAATTAGAGTATACATGGTTCCAACAGGATGGTGCCACTGCACACACAGCGAGGGTTACCATGAATTGTTTGAAGCACATTTTTCGTGGACGTCTTATCTCTTTAAGGGGTGATGTGAACTGGCCGGCACGCCCACCAAACATAGCCCCATGCGATTTTCCCCTATAGGGTGTATATCAATCAACCGTCCCAACAACTTGGATTAACAATATTTAGGCTGAAATTGACAGAATGCCAGTCGACATGCTTGTTAGAGTTCATGATAAACGCGCTCCACCCTGCAATATTGCTTGAATTACCTTTCTTCTTAAAATTTTCAAATCGAACTGCTTATGATGCATAATGCCAATCAGTTCTTCTGTACAAAAAAGTTTCAAAAAATTCTCGTATGGCTTTAAAGTTTTCGGCTTAGCGATCACTGACCCGTTTAATAAGCGAGTACCTATCAATAGAACACGCCTATTATACCAGTGGCTGCAGACAGAGTCGCCGGGTTTTACGTGATTATCGCCACGACAGCCTGAACCACGGTGTGCCATCACACTGGGGCCGTGACAATGCGACGGCCAAAGCCCCATTGGATTAATTACGCCGGTACCAATTCGAAGCATGACAGTTATGGGTCATGGCTTCCCTCTTGGTTAGGGGTCGAGGACTATCTAAACCTCTGCTGTTCTATGGGTCACAGCACCCGGTCGCAATGCAACTCCACATCGAACCGAAGTTCTCCCCGCGATTTGGGTTTAAACCAGTGGCTGCAGACAGTGGATTCGAAAAGTTCCCTATGGTAGCGATAGCCAACTTTTCCACTTTTGCTGTTCTTTTAATAAGCGAGTACTAAAAGAACACGCCTATTATTCCTGTATCCGTAGAAAGTTCCCTAGGGTAGCGATCGCCAACTTTCTTACTTTAGAGGCAAAAACTCGTTAATATATTTGGCATATGTGAAGACAAAAGCTCCAAATCGTACACGAAGACACCAAACGCTGACAAAAGTGAGCGCTTTTAATTGTCACCTAAATAGTTATTTATAATATATGTGCCAGTAGATTCAGAAAATTCGATAATTCGATAAATTTGGCCAACATTCCCCACTGTAGCTGTCCTTGAACTTAGAGGGAGACAAAAACTCGCTAATATATTTGCCATGTCTGAAGACAACCCCCCGACAACAGAGGGCGCGCTTTATGGCCATCTAAATAAATATTCATGATACCTGTGTCAGTAGACAGCTGGACCGGACCATAAGATATGCGTACATAAATAACACTTAAATGCATTTTGATTGTGCAAACGATGATCATCTTCAGGCTCCCGGCCATTAAGACTTCCCATACATACGTACATACGTACCAAATATATTACATGTATCTAATGGGTCTTTAGCCAAATTCTCCATGGAAAAAAGCGAGAAACCAAAGAAACAGAAGAAACAACAAATATTTCGTGCTTTTTTTGGACCATATCCAATTAACATTGAATATATATTGTGTCAAATGGGGTATGGAAAAAATGGCTTACAACAACCCACACCGAGCTACGAGCTACGGGCAAAGCAGCACACATGGCCACAATATGGACGCGTATATATGTAGCCATCTATGTTTCAGAGGTATGTGCGGATAGATGAATGAATGGATGGAAGTGGTTGGTGTTGTTGCAGTTGCTGCTGCTACCAGCATTTATTTCAGGTGAGTTGTGAAAGAAACCACATCTTCATTTTATTATGATATATGATTTTGTTTTTGTATATCTTTTTTGTTTTTACCTAGAGTGGAACACGGCGAAAAAGACCAAGAAGTAGAGGTGGAAGCAGACGTGGTTTATATGAATGTCGGTTGTTTGGTTGCTTTGGTTCCAAATCTCTGATTATGTGAATGGATGGATGGATCATCACCCAGACCGAGACAGAAACAGAGACGAACCAACAAACAGACGCACCGCCGTCAGCGCCAGTGCAAAAACTGGATCATCTACAGATGAGGACAGAGCGGCCGACAAGCCGATACCACCATGTATAATCAAACAATATAAAATGCTTGGGAATTCGTACACGAAAAAAAAATAAAGTAGCAAATAATTAATTAATAGATTCATCGCCAGAAATTAATGAGCTTGTCTCGGTGTGAGTGTGTGTGTGTGTGACTCTACTTTTTCAGCAACAACCAACAACAATGACGGCGACAACGACAGCACAGCAACAACAACAAAAAAACTTCAACACAAAGCGCATCTTAACGAAGTCATTAGGTCAAGTTTTTAAGGCCAACTAGGTCACTTTGCTTTTGATACCAAATCCAAACAAACACCCAGCACCACCACCACCAATGTGGCTCAAAGCACGTAAAAGAAAGACCAAAAGAAAACTGAGAAAATCCACACTCACTCACACATACAGATAGCCAGGCATAGTCAAGCATAAAAACGTACAAAACGTAGCCTATAATAAAAGCACGTCATCGTCGTCATCATCATCATTACCACTATGTCGTCGTCGTCGTCGTTGTTGTTGCTGCTGTTGTTGTGTTACATACATACTTATACATACAAACTCACTCACTTCAAATGACAGCAACAAACTATGACACCCATGCACACACTCAGTCGCTCGTACACACACACTCAGCCCCACACGTGAGCTGGTTGAGCGCGGCATCCAACAACATATTGGGAGCACTACCCAATTATTTTGTTCATAAAATTTTATGTGGCAGCCCTGAAAATTGCGTTTGTCTTTTATATAATATGTTCACACTACTACTAATCCCCTCGCTACACACACACACACGATAAACAAATAGAATACAAAAGGTGTAACCAATGTTGCCAGATGTCATGAGCCACATAGGCCTAGCTTAAATAGGTCAAAGTTTAAGTGTTCAAATTGCACCTCAAATAAAGAGAAACTTCAAAATGGTTGTCTGTCTGCCCCTTCGATGAGCGGAGAGGAGGAGAAGTATGTATGGTCACTGCCTGCTAGGGTGACCATTCGCGTTAGTGCTTTAGGGGTAATTATGGAGACATGCGATGTCACTAACGGGTAATCAATCTAGAGGTATTTATTTTCAAAACGAAAAAACTACAAAAATTCAAATCAAGAGTGGAATCTTTATTGTTCATTCGCAAGGAAATTGTATGGCATTTTGTGTTTGAATATAACTTTCTCGTCGCCGTTTCAGTGTTTAGGCTCTTCGAAAGCTCAAAGAAGATCCGCTGTTCTCGACCAAAATTTTGTGCAGTATTGAGGCCCATTTCTGGCTCAACGGCAACGTCAATAAACAAAATGTTAGCATTTGGGCTGAAGATCAGCCGGAAGAGGTTCAAGAGGTGACATTATACCCAGAAAAATCCACGTTTGGTGCGGTTTATGGGCTGGTGGAATCATCGGATCATATTTTTTTTAAAAATGATGATGGCACTGATGATGATGGAACTTAACCGTGATGGTGCTCGCTATCGCTCCATAATGTCGGACTCTTTGCTACCTGAAATTGAAGCCCGTAATCTTGACGACATTTGGTTTCAAACGGACGATGCCACTTGTCATACAGCTGCTCAAACAATGGATCTATTGAAAGGTCATTTCAAAGAGCTGCTTATTTCACGTTTTGGACCGGTGAGTTGGCCGCCTAGATCGTGTGATATCACAACTTTAGACTTTTTTCTTTGGGGCTACGTAAAGTCCAAAGTCTTTGCTGACAAACGCTACGATTCAGGCTTTGGAAGCCAACATTATGCGTGTCATTAACGTCATACCGGTCGAAAGGCTCAAACGAGTCATCCAAAATTGGGCCCCCAGAATGGACAACCTGAGGCTTAGTTGCGGCCAACATTTAAAAGAAATTATATTCAAAATTAAATGGCATAAAATGTCCTCTCGTATGAACAATAAAGATTCCACAATTGTTTTGAATTTTTGTATATTTTTTTATTTTGAAAAATACCTCTTGATTGATAAACCGATATAAAAGTGACATGGGTTGCCACACTGGAAAAAGTAATGCGCTGCCACTTTCGACATTCAAAACGTTTCTATCGTGCCGCTGTCTTCAGTAGAGACTTTTCTTAAAAATAACTAAAACCCGAAATGTCCGTTTACCCGGTTTTTTGCTGTCGGTGTTTTCGGTTTTGTTGTAGTTAAATGGAAGACAATGAGCATTTATAATTTCACGCACGAAATACGGATAAGTTTTAAGCCCGTTCAAGGGGTCCGAAAAGCTGTTTCATTGGCTTTTCTGTACATTCAGAAGTGAAGGGTATAAAAAGTCGGCCATGTCCGACTAAAGCTATTTTCCTAGTTATTTTTTAAATAAAAAACACACATCTATTCGCGGCAAATGATTTTTTGCTTTCTTAGAGTCTAGTAAGAGGGAAAATTACTTCACTCCTGATTGGGGAAATATTTTTTATACTAATCAGAATGTTCCTTCTCGTTTTTTGTTTTATGTTCTCCAGGGTCTGACGATGAACCCTTTCTGTGTTTGTAAAACTTGCCTTCCCAAAATACACCTTAAAAACCGAACTACTGGGCGTTTTCGAATCTGGTTGAATGAAATGCTAGTTTGAGGTTAGCATCGTTGAATCTCTCGATAAATAGATTAAACATAAGAAAATCGGGTGATCCTTATGTTCGGGGTCTGAAAGTTCAGACTGATGTTCACATTCACATTAAAAGTATCGCCAGAAGTATTTAATGTATATGGCTTCCTAAAGCGGCCACGGGTGTGGTGTGATGATTAGAGCGGACGGTAAGAACATTTAAACATTTTTCAGCGGCAGTATTACACCTCGTAAATGCCGGCGAGTAGGAGTTTTTAAGCCATGTAAAAACGTTGGTCAATGCATTCATAATTTCGTTCGTAGTTTGAACGAAACGAATGAGACTTTCTATTTAATAACACGGGTAATACCATTTTGAACGTTTAATTCTATATTTTGCACAATAAAATACAACGAACATTAATGATGCAAATTTTGAATAAAGATTTGAACTTATATGCTTACAATGTTCAATTGAATCAAAAGCTGAAGCGTCGAATGGTTGGTTGAACAGACACAAGTAAATAGTGACTTTTATCTCAGTGGATTCGTTAACAAGAAAAATTGCCGCATTAAGGTAAATTAGAATCCACAAGTGTTTGAAAAGCCGATACATCCACAAAGAGTGACTGTTTGGTACGGTTTATAGGCTGGCGGCGTAATCGGGCCGAACTCCTTCGAAAATGGTCAAGCATTTAACGTGAATGTTGTTCGCTATCGCGAGATGATAACAGACTTCTTGTGGCCAGAAATTGAGAATATGGAACTGGACGATATGTGGTTCCAAAGGATGTTGCCACTTGCCACACAGGCAACGAAACAATGGCTCTTTTGCGCGAGAAATTGTGTAAAAGATTATCAGGACTGCCAAACAAAATCAATGAAAAAAATCTTCATTTTTTTTTAAAAAAAAACCTCAAAATTTGTTTTAAATAAAGTGACCTTTATTTAAGATTAAATACTATCAGAAGCTATATGATCACGGTTCTTGTTGTTTATCACAGGGAAGTCAGTCAGCGAAGAATTTATATACACTACTCCACTTCTTAGACATGTTTTGTCCCGGTAAGAGACGACTTATCAATACCTATTTTCTGCTTACTACTCATTTTCCGAGCTATATGTACAAAAATAACAAATTAAAATCTTAATCATAAAAAATTAAGCTGCCTAGTGTTTATTTCAATAAAAAAAACTTATTTATAAAGAAACCAAAAACAATATTTTTTATATTTCTCTTTTCATGATTTAGCTTTAGTTTTTAAAAATGGTTATTTATGCGTTTTTACACTGAAATATCATCAGTCGTCATTTGGTCAATTGCTAGATTAAAAATCACCAAAATGACAGTAAATCGTTAAAAGTGATGATCACAAAAGAAAATGCACTCATGAGTATACCTCTAATGGCGATTATGTAAACTATTCTTCTTCTTTCGTTAACTCTTTAGAAATATTCCTTTCAAGTCTACGCCTTCAGAAACCTTCCTTTTAAGTCTTCACCTTAAATTAATCCAAACATTCATCAAAATCCTTTCCCAATCTGGCAACTTTAGAAATGTCATGCTTATAGGCTGTTTCCACTACGGTCTCGTCCACGTCCGCGTCCAAAAATCAATGAACGCGCGTTAAAGCCTATACAAAATACATAGGCAGTTAGGTCTGGGAAAAAGTCGCGTTCATATTGGACGCGTTTTTCGATAAGTCGCGTTTACTATAAATTCGATTATTTTTGCAATCGAAATCCACCCATACCTATTAATGGCAACACCGCAAATTGCACATCCCTATTAAAACAGCTGTTTATCAGCATAAACATAAAGCGCTGCAGCTACTGCACATTTCCATTAGACGCAAAACCATTTGATCCTCATTTTCCACAAATTATTTAACTCCATGATAATGTCACAACACAAAAATATTAAACTTTTCGCACCGCAAAAAAACAAATAAACACAAACAGCTGTTTGAACGCAAACGTGGACGCAAAACACAATGGAAACACCATTACAAATTTTCGATAAATCGTTGACTCGGACGTGGACGCGACCGTAGTGGAAACAGCCTATTACACAAGTGAAAGCAACTACTTTTGTCCCCCAACGCCCACATTGCACTTTCAACATCTGGTTACATTATTGGCTTAGAAAAAGTTGGCAGCACTGTTCGAGAGCGTGTGTTAGTGATCACAACAGTCAATGCACTCATGAGTACACCTCTAGTGGGTATTTTGTAAACTATTCTTCTTTCGTTTTCTCCTATGAAATATTTTTCAAGTCCTCACCTTAAAATTAAACCAAACAATCATCACAAATCTCTTGCCAATCTGGCAACTTTAAAAATGTCATGCTGACACAAGTGGGATCTACTACTGGTGTCCCTCAACGCCCCCTAACGCCCACAACGGCTTTTTGTGTTTTCTCTCTTTTGGTTTGACACTAAAAATAGGGTTCACTTGTGTAAAAAAAAGCGTACACACACACACACTTTCGCAACAGAAAAGAACTTGAGCAAAATAGTCCTAATTTACTTACAAACACACACACGCGCGCCGTTTCATATGCACGTATCCGTATACAAAGAGAAAAGTGTAACTATGCGTGAGTGTGTGTGTTTTGTATGTGAGTGAGCTGCCCCACACAAATGCCAAGAGTAGAAGTGGGCCAATAGATTCTTAGATGACTTACATACGAGCACACACACACACACACATCTATGGCACTGCCGTACGCGCACACGAGTACGAGTATTAGAAGAAGAAAAAAAAGAAAATAGAAGCACTACTAACAAGATGTTTAAAAATAATAAAAGTGGGTATTTCTGAAAAAACTATATTTTAAAGTTTCCATGCATGCGGTTTGCCACCGCTCGCCCGCCATCACCCTTCTCCTCCGCCCACGTCCCCAGGCCCTGTAACTATTGGAACGTCGTCCCTTTACCTTGTGGTGGGTGCTGAGTCTCCACCACAACTCATGTAAAAATGTGTTTGCTTGTTTTAAAAATACCTCTGAATACCACTGAAGTGTTGCAGTACAGAAGGAGAGGGAAAACGTTGTAAGTGGGGAGCGAGGTTTATTAGGAAAATTCTGATTAGATTAAAAACGGATGCTATTTAAAACTCTAGTGGTTGTTTCCTATGCATTCTAGATCTGACTCAGAGATGCGGGCATGCACTTGACAGAACCTTTAAATTCCTGACTTCTAGTGGCTTAGCTGAGGCGGAAAATAAATGCATCGATCGGCATCGTTTCGTGGGAGTGTAAAGAACGTTGAAAAATGTAAAACCCTGAAGCCAGAGAGGCATATAGTCTTATTTAATAAAACTATATGCCTTGGGTATATGGTTGTGGCATAACAATATTATGATCCTCACAACAATAGTATGATTCACTCACAACCATTCTATGAACCCCACAACCATATTATGACTCCAACTCAACCATGTTATGATCCCCAGAACCATATTATGATCCTCACAACCATACTTTCTTTCTCATACAACCATAGTATGATCCTCACAACCATAGTATGATTCACACGCAACATTGTTATGATCCCTACAACCATAGTATGATTCCACAAAACCATACTATGACCATCAAATTATTTATTAGCATTGGTTTTGTTGTTATTCAACGATAGAGATTTGTTCTCGCATTTAGCAAATAATTTACTCGGTAAAGAAACGAGTGAGAGATACCACACTTATCTTTTCTACAAAAAAACAGTGACACTTCTATACAAGAACATATATTTTTTGGTATGTATACTACGAGGCCTGCTATATATATTTCTGGCTTAATAATGAAAATGCGAATATTTATTATCAAAAATGATTTGATTGTTTTTCAAAGTATTCTCCAGCATGATTTATACACTTCTGCATGCGCTCAAACCAATTGTCCAAGAACTTTTTCCACCTCCAAAACATGATTTTTGAACGCTTCAACAGCATCATCTGGCGACGAAAATCGTTGAACACGCATTGTGTGAGAGCTCGCATTGTCATGGTGCACAATGATTTGCCTTCTTTTGTTCGTTTTTCAAATTTCTCCGAAGACTTCAGGCAAACTAATTGCAGTGTACCACTCAGAATTGACCGTCCTACGTTGCTTAAGCGGAACAGTCGCCACATGACCAGTTTTGCCGCAGAAACAGGCGACCATTTACTTCGAAGTGCTTCTTCCACGAAAAACTTTCGTTGGATTTGGCTCGTCTTCGAAGACCTACACGGTCGATTGCTGTTTTGTTTCGGGCTCATATGCATAGATCCATGATTCGTCACCTGTGACGATCTTATAAACTTCTTTTGAAGCACCACGATTGTATTTTTTCAAAAATTCTTTGCACCAATCGACACGAGCCTTTTTTTGGGCGATGGTCAAATTGTGCGGGATCCAACGAGAATAAACCTTTTTTACGGCCAGGTATTCATGCAATATCGAATGTATGCTGGTGGAAGAAATGCCCAAGGATGCCTCTATCTTACGGTATGTCACATGACGATCTTGCATTATCACTTTAAGCACGGCATCAATGTTCTCTGGCACAACGGCCGTTTTTGGACGACCTTCGTCATTGAGCGAGCGTCGGCCACGATTGAATTCATTAAACCAGTATTTGACATTGCTATAGGATGGTGCTTCATCGCCATACAAAGTTTTAAGTTCACCGATGCACTCTTGTCATGATAATCCAAGTCGAAAGTTGTGAAAAATGATCGCACGAAAATGTTCACGAGCTAATTCCATTTTTTTGCCAAATTGATTTTTCAAGTCACTGTAAACAAATCAAATAATGATGGTCGTACGTCAAAACGCTCTGAGTACGTTTATGCTTAAAAATGTCAAACTTTCCATTGAAAAAGCCAGATGGAGCCAGGCAACATTTAGTGTTGCCTAGGCCAGAAATATATATAGAAACCATCGTAAAAAAACACGAAGAGGACTCCTCGGCGAATTCGTAGTGGGAAAAGATATCTACTTGAACTGATAGTTCATGAAAATTGTACATACAAGTGTTGCAATTAATTGCTTAATAATATAACTTGGATTATTTTATTTCAATACATAGATGACTGTTTTTAACGAATTCGGCGAAGAATCCTCTTGCTGTTCATTTATCTTTGGTGTTAACAAAGTAAAACAATGTTGCCAGATTACCATATTGCACTCTAGCTACCTAAAAAAACACGGCTATTATGTTCCATTTCTGGTGACGAAGAGGCAGGGCTGCCAACCAAAATCAATAAAAAAAAAATTGTCGTTTCTTTTTAAACTGTCTTTAAAATCGTCATTTCTAAAAATATAAGTGGTGTTCTTTGTTAAACCTCGATAAGTAAGGCTGGATAGCAGAACCGAAATAAAGCCATTTATTAACAAAAAAAAGCGTCAATTCTGTTCGTGTCTAAAGGAATAGTCCAGAAGTACTAGCCTTCAAAAAGAATATGAAAAAGAGTACAATTTATATTTTGTATTTTGTAAAAGTTTACATTATTTTTGAGTACATACTCTCGCATGTTACATCGAGCCCTAACCGCGAAAAAGTCGTAAGCGCCAAAACAAGAAATTTACAGGAGAAGGTTTTAATTTTTTTTGAATTAGACATCTGGAGGATTCAGATACAATTTAATTTGTTATGTCTTTTTTAATATAAAAATCTAATTTTCAATATTTTAGGATTAAGAGTGTTGAACAATTTTATATCGAATTTCATTAAAAAGCTAGTACGGGCTCGACATGATTGCAGTGCATGTTTGAGTGATTCCCAAATGGGAAATTCAGTCGGCAAAGAATTTATATACACAACACAACTTGTTTTGTCCTAGTAAAAGACGACTTATTTATACCTTTTTGTGGATGATATGCCAAACTGCCCTTCACTCAATGTTCGTGCTAATTACTGCATTATTTTGAATATGAGTAAAAGAAAAAGTAACATAATCCGGTATGTGATGGAAATCAAATTCGATTTGGTATTTTAATTTTGGTTTTAAATTGATTGATTTCAGATCTCATGCAGTAAATCAATATGGATGTGTAAAAAGTTTGTTTGTGTTCTCTGCGCCATATACGAGTTTATATATTTATTTCCGTCGTTCAAGTGTGGAACATTTGGCCATATTCAACAAAAATTTGTTTGAAATCTCAAATCGAAAACGATTTCCACCACATACCGAGAATAACATCACTTTTGCCTGTGAGCTGTGTTATGTTAATTTGAATTAAAACCCATATTTATAAAGAAACCAAAAAAATAATTTTTCTATTTTTCTTTTGCCTTTCTTTGATCTGGCAGAAATGTAAATCTTTGCCTAAATATTTATAGCTTAATAAATTATTGCTAAAACACGTGATGCACTTACATTTTTTCACTACGAACTTATCGAACTCTAATGATTGTCATGCTTAAAATTCGAAAATGTACAGTTGGCTTCCTCCTTATTTCACATAATTATAAGTAAAAATCTTTAAAATCTTTCAAAGTATTCTTCACATACCCCTACCAGTGATATGCCTTAGACTCTACCAAGAAACTCCTTCTTACGGCAAGTTTTTTATAAAAAAATAAAAGCTTTGCTTTTCACTAGCGCCAGCGAGGGTTAACCCAAAATATTTTAAGCAATGTTGTCAATAACCCCTCCACAACATGGAATTATAGAACAACAGGCGGAGGCGAGGGAACTGGAAAAAGTGTTGACCCACCTCATATTTGAAAAATCGCCCCACCAACCTGTTTTCGCCAAGTGGGGCACACAATTTATATGGTTACACACGCCGACACACACACACACATCCAAGCACACACACACACACCCATCAACCACATCACTTTTGATTAAAAATTCGACTCTAATCATGCGTCATGTTCCCATTTCACACCACAACACCTTTTCAGCGCCAGCCAGAAGAAGGCGAAAACGAAGAAGGCACCACGAAGAGGAAGACAGCGAAAAATTGCATGTTTCATCCTTAATTTCAACACACTTTTGATTTAGGTAACAATGTTAAGCGGTCATTTCACCATGACCTGTTTTTTCCTCATTTAATGGTGCTGCTTCTTCTGCTGCTGCCGCTGGCGCTGTTGATGTTCGGGCTGTACTACGCATACCCAAATCGTCCCAATGTATGGGGCGAAAGAAGACGGCGACGAACAAGAAGAAGAAGAAGAGGAGCTAGCAGCAAAGCGTAATTGCCAAACAGACATGTAAAGGCAACGGCAGTAGGTAGTAGTAGCAACAACAATAACGAGAACTAATTTTACAACGACGACGAGATATTAAAAGAAAGACGAAACAAAAAAAAAACTGAAACAAACTACCAAATGGGAAAAGCCAGCAAGATTAGTTGGCCAACAAACACTAACACACACACACGCAGAGCTGCACACCAGCCAACATCCCACAATCGGCTAAATATAACAGAAAACCAATGAGCAACACCAACAACAACAACTAGCGATCCCCAAATAACAACAACTATGGCAAGCAATCCGCGAAAATGAAATGAGTGTACATGTGCACAGATGATGCCGCACATACAACACGGCGCAACCCCATGCCAGCCCCCCGTCATCACCTTCACCGACACACACACGCACATGACCCTACCTAATGTTCGAACAGTGGTTCGTACAACTGCAAATAACTTGGTTAAAATTATGGGTCTACAAAAATACTGGAGCGAGTGTTTAAAACTGTTTAATGTTTGAATAGCGAAAGGTCTAGGGTTTAAGGTGTCGACGTCACCCTGTAACAAATTAAAGCATAGCACAGGGCGACACTATTGTAAGAAGAGATGTGAATAAGTTGCCGCGAAAAGAACCTCAAATAGGTCTTAAGACTATTTAGAGTAAACTTTGCCCCTCACTAAATAATATTGATATTATTTTTAGACATTCCAACTGCGTAGGCATTGAAAAACTCTAGATGTCACTAACTAAATGTATCTCTCGCTACGAGTTTGCATACGAGTACAAGTCGATATTAAATTTCAAGAGTCCCCTACAATTTACAACATTATTGGAAGAAGATCACGTAGTCATTTTTTACAGATAGCTTTAATAGTTTTTTTTCAAGCTTTACCAAAAACTATTTAACATACAGATGTCATAAGCTGGTTTGCCGTTACCAACTCTAGATGTCACTATGTATTGCATTCGAAATCATTCGTACACTTATAAAAAATCTCATACTAGATTAACTTTCAAAACAATAAAATTAGCACCAGAAAGTTTACTTAATTCAAATAATATGTATATTCAATATAAATTAATTATACTCAATTTAAATAATTCGTACTAGATTTAAGTATGCCCGAAAATAATACATACTTTAAACGAATACGCCGAATTCCTTATATTTTTCCATGGCTACAATTCTATTGAGAACAGAAAGTACGAGAAGCGTTCTACATCTGATAAAAAAATGCAATTAAAGTTTATTAGTAAAATCGGCAATAATTTCTCATCCTCTGCCCCTTTACATAGGCTTAAACCGAGCATGATGGCAATAAATGTTGCCGATGTCTTAATGGAAACCTAGAAATGATAAAAAAAAGGTTTCTTTGACAGATGGCTTATGTTTAAAGACCATTTAAATAATTTTTTGTCGTTTTGTTATGCTTAAGAGATGCGGTAATACGTCTGCTAAGGAAATTAGAAAGTCTTAAATATATTCAATGGTCTATCATATCGTAATAATAGTCTTCTTCTTTTGGCCTTACTAGCTTTGGTCGCAATCTGGCAACATTGAACATTGTTGAGAATAGTGTGGCAACATTGTTTTTCTTTGTATGGATCAAAAAGCGTTAAACAACTAGAGGTTCTATTAGCAAATTCGTCACAAAAATTAATAATTATTATAAAATAATTAATGAATTAAGATAAATCAGTTAATTATCACTTTAAATGTCAGTGTCAATCCTGCCATACATATTTGTTGCGAATATTCCTAAATAAATTCCGATGTAAAATATGAACAGCCACTATTCTAATATTCACCAGTATGGTCTTGTCCATCAGCCTCGATATGTTTCGAGGTACTTTAACTAGAACAAAAGACACAATCTTGAAATTATAAAAAAGAAAATGAAGATGTATATATTTTGTTGTATCCTTAAATGTTTTTGTCTGCAACAATTTTTAGAACAAGCCGTTGGCATGCAACCTCCTCAGACCGAAGAAGTCTGCTGAAAACGTCGTCAATATAAGCCAAAGGATGGTCATCTCCTTTACAGTTCATACTGTAATGGAGTATGAACAATTTTCCATCGAAACAATTTTCCAGCGTTCATTTCCTCTGAAAAATGGCCCTTAGGCTGTCCAAAATTGAACCCATTGGATTACAAATTGTGGTCGGTTTAAGAGTACAAGGTTTGTTACAAAAGATACCCCAACATTGGATCTCTTAAGACTGCTTTGGTTCGAGCTGTGGCCAATTTTCCAATGAACGAGGTTCGTGCAGCTATTGACGATTGGCCAGTGCGACTTAAAGCATGTGTAAAGGCTAAAGGCCGACATTTCGAATAAGAAGATTCTTTTTGGATACAAAATACATCAATAAATATATTAAAAAATATTTGGTCCAAAAACATTCAGTATTTTTTTATTTTACAGCATAAAACGAGTGTAACAGTATTTATGTCCCTACTAAGTATATTAAATTGTTTTTTTTTCGTGGACTGTTCTTTTCCAAAAAATTATGAATTTTGATAATAATGCTATAGCTGTGTTCTTTTGAGGTAACTAGCTTAGTTACCTAGATACGTTACGCAGAAAAAAAGTATGGTTGGGGTAACAATATTCAAAGAGCATCATGCTATTGTTGGTTATATGGTTGTGGCACAACAATATTATGATTATGGTTCACACACAACCATACTATGATCCCCATAACAATACTATGATCCCCACAACCATATTATTATTCACATTCAACCATACTATGATCCGCACAACCATATTATTATTCACATTTAACCATACTATGATCCCCACAACCATATTATGATCCTCATAACCAGAGTATATTTAATGTACAACCATAGTATGATCCTCACAACCATAGTATGACTTACACAGAATCACACTATGATCCCCAATACAACAAAACTATGATCCCCATAACAATATTATGGCCCTCACGACAATATAATTATTGACACACGACCATACTAAGATCCCCACAACCATATTATTATTCACATTCAACCATACTATGATCCCCACAACCATATTATGATCCTCATAACCATAGTATGTTTAATGTACAACCATAGTATGATCCTCACAACCATAGTATGACTTACACAGAATCACACTATGATCCCCAACATTTTTTGTAAAGATTGGGTTAAATTGTTATTTAACAATAGAGAATTGTATTAAGTAAGTTATGTAATAATAGGAGTGATTATTAAACAGTAAAGAAAAATTATTTACTAAAAATATTTCAGTTATACTAATTCGTAGTTTGTTTGGAAAAAATTTAATTATTTTTACTATTATTGCGTAAGATTCGTAAAAATAACATTGTCAAATTAAAAAAAGTACAATTTTGCCGTTATGTTGCCGTAATCATGTTATTGTTAACATTAAAGCCATGAAAACAATACTTTTGTTCCACCAACCATATTTATATTGTTGATACAACCATATTTTCATTTTTAAATTTGGCAACAATACTATTGTTACATTTCAACAATATTAACATTGCCGCAATCATACTATTGTCAAATTGAAATTCAAAAAGCAATACTATGGTTGCGACGACTATACTTTTATTGCAGAGAACATACTATTCTTGCCGTGGCCATATAGGAACCATATCTTTTTTCTGCGTGTGAAGAGAACATAGCTTATATGTATCCGTATTAAATTATTATAATCAAAACTATGTTATTTTAATTCAAAATATAGTTTTTTTTAAACTTATAAACGCAATCTACAAAAATGCTAAGTTCTGAAAAAAATTGATTAAACCAAAAATTCTTAAAAAAACAAGAATATTAAGAAATTCCCCAAAAAGTAACAGCAAAAATAACCTAATGTGGCGCTGAGATTTGGATTATCTTACTTTTGCACTTCGGAAAAAAAGTATCCAAAATGTTTGGCCACCATTTCATTCCCTGTTTGAAAGCACTGTGTGCCGCGCACACATTGCACGCAAAAACAACACAACATGTGCCATATACTGGGCCACAAAGTGTAAAACGCAACTCGCCGCGCGCCAAGTATGCCTCCTGCCTTACTTAGTTAGTACGACACCGACGTCAAAAAGCGACGACAAACAACAACAACGACGACCGAGTGGAAAAAAGAAATTGAAACAGAAACGGCGGATAAACAGTAGCAAGCAACCAAACAACCGACAACAACAACAAACCACTTTCCACGGTATGACACACTTTGTCGCATGTCTGCGTTGATCGTTCAGTTCGTCGGTTGGTTGGTCTGCTGCTGGCTGTGTGTTGTGTTGTGTTACACAGCCTAGCCTGCTTTCTTCGTGTTTTCATGCTCCCAAACATAGAAAGTGGAACAGGAATTTCCCCCCTTTTTGCTGCTGACATATCAATGCCACAGTCGGAGCACATACGCCAGCAACAACAGCAGCAATTAATGGAAATGGAAACACAAGAACCTAAACAGACAGAGAGACAGACGTACGGACGGACTGTCGGTTGTAGCAAACAAGCGACTGACTGAGCGCCAACGTTACGTTACGCCACGCCACGAAGATTTCATGCTGCTACAGATTTATGTCAGTCTGTATGTTTGTGTGGGATTGTTGTCGTCGTCAGTTTTTTTTTCTTCCTTTCTTTATTGCGAAACAACACTTGCCGCAACAACACTAGCACGCCCGCAAATCAGTCTAGGTATGCGCGTCTATAAAACGGCCCTCCTTAACGTCCGTCTTTGCATCCGTCTGTTAGCCCATCTGTCTGTTTGTCCCTCCATTTGTAGTGTCAGCTGTGGTATTGCCAATAAATCTGATTTTTTTGTCCGCACGACAGACAGACAAACGGACCGGACCAACCAACCGACAATTTTACAGAAGTTATTTTATTTGTATGCCACGTTGTTGCTGCCGCCACAACCGTGGCAGCATTGGTGCAAAAACAACAAACCAGCCGAAATGAGAGCAAATTACTTAAGCCAGCAGTGCGGTGGCGAAGATGTTGAGTCTGTGTGTGTGCCTAATGCGGCCAAACTTAATGGCATTGTTTGCTAATATTCTATGTTTATGTTGGTGGTGGTGGTGGTCGTAATGGTCGACCGAAGTATGCACAGCATGAGTGAACAAACATACCCATACACACACACACACACACAAACACGTGTCTATGTTTGTTGTCATCATTGGTGCGAGACTGAATGCGTGGTGAATAGAGCGCCCCAAAACGACAGTTGTTTCATTAGAAGAGCGAGCTTGATTAAGAGCGATATAGAAAGAGAGAGGTGGAAAAACAGTCACACAGGAAACCGAGTTGCCACTGCATTAGTATAGAATAAAGAGATGCGATTTAAGTTAAGCCTCCTAAACTAAGACTGGTTAGCAAAACAGCAATAATTAAGACATTTTTTAAGAAAAAGTAAGAATACGGTTCGCGTTTAAAGGGAAAGGCCATAAAAAAACTTCTTATAACACTATTGTGATTAAAAATATCAGGGTACATAGTTTGGTAAAGAAAAATCAATCTCAACTTGAGGTTTTTGGTAAATATCGATTCCTACAACATCGATCAAAATGTGTACATATAAAAACATATAGAACAGCCTTTCTAAGTAATAAATAGGGTGTGCCTAAAATATACATAGGATGTATATAGAGTAGCAATATTATTCCTCGCCAAAGCCGTAGAATAATGATTTCAAGCGCCACTAAATAAGGTTTCGCCACACAGAGCATGTTCCCAATTTTCTAGGAGGTCCGGTGAAACTTTCCTATTATATCCTTTAAGGGAGGAGGTGAAGTAGCAGTTTTTACCAGCAAATGCATTTTCACACACAGGGAAAAAATTAGTAGGAATCGGATGGAACTACAATGATTCGGTTGCAAAAGAGGAACTTTGGTTGCAATCACCCAATGTTTATAATAGTAATGGATATTCGTTTCGAAATACCAAAAGATGATAAAAATGATCATCGTATGGTACTCACGACTTATTGATCGGCTATCAAATGAAACTCCAAAAATGTATTTAGTTACCATAACTAGTTTTGCCAACACTTTGTTGTTGCAACTTATTTTCTAATAACTAAAACTTCATCTAAACCAAAAAACGGGTTATTTAATGGTATTTTTTTTTAATAAAATAATTTGAGTACTTCAATTGTGTATGCAAACCATTTTTTGTCTTTGACTGAAATTGAATTTTTTTGTTGAACAAGAGTGATATGTGAATTGTTATATCAAAAATTCTCGTCTGGAAGTTCGGATACTTGGGACGTTGCACCGATACTACAGTTCCAATTACTCAATATTACATACTTATAATTTCCGAGTTATACGCATTTTAGTAAAAAAAATGTTTTATTGCTCGGACAATTTTGATTTTGGTGGACTTAGATGATGACCGTTTTTTGCCCACATTTCCATTCTAAGCAAACATTCAATGCGACCACTTGTAGCAGTTAATGGAGTCTGATGATCCGCCGCTGCCTCACCCTGGAATTTCATGCCATATCCAGGGAACTGAGCTTTGTCAACAGCTGCTAAACGCGGTATCGTAAAGAATAGGGACGATATCATGACCGCAACTCTAGAAAGTCGTTTCAAAACACCACGCATGGAATGCAAAAAGACTTAAAAATCTAAGCCTTCTCCATTTTTGTTTTATTTTTTAATAAAATGCATTCTTTCAAACTACTAAAACGTAATGCCTGGCATGCATTTTAAACGAAAGTATCAATTAAGTTAGGTCAGACATTGCGCAAATTAGCCTTCTTAAACCATGCACATAAAATGGGAATAACTTTGGCATTACGCTTTATAAACCAAGTGACCTGCGACCCATAAATAGGTGGGATCTGTCGAGTAACAAACATTTTCTCCTTAAAAGGATTGAAATTACCCCTGTAAAAATCATTGTTTTCCAACATGTTTTAGCCCGCATTATATATCAATCCTATCAACACTAATCGCCATGAAATTTTCACAGATGTAACATATTATCAGAAAACATTTGCAGGATATACTAAGTAATGATTTGGAAGAGAGCCGAGCCAAAATTTCTGCCTCCTATGATTTATCCGTTGGTAATAAAAATTATTTCGAATAATCCATGCATTTATTTTATGACATATTAGGAGTTATATTTAGAATGATAATATTTTGGTTTAAGATGTAACGGTTCCAGCTCTTAACAACTTTTTTCAGATTTATTGATATAAACCATTTTAAGGAAATTTTGCAATGCAATTTCTTTTATAAGCACAACAATTTGTAGGCTGACTTGGCTACCACTTAGAGATGTCGCATATTACGATTATTCGATAAAAATCCTGATTTGTGTATTTTCTTTACAACATGATGAAAATTAGAAATAAGCATATAAACTACAAAGAAATAAAGTGAAAAAGCCAATAACAACAAACCAAGTGTCCAGAATTTAAATCCACTATTTGCATGGGCAATCCTGTATGTTTTTTTCCTCCTTTGTGTATGAGTAAATTTTCGATTTTTTATCACCCGTTAGTCGGTTTTGTATTGAAATATAACATTCTTTGCCGAAACTTGATGTTTTCAACTTCCCGTGAATCTGGCACATTTATTTTATTGGTTATTAAGCAACCGGATGTTAAAAAAATGCGGGCCTTAATAAGAATATGAAAATTGCTCATACGCCAAGTACGAAGTTGTGTTATCTAGTACAAATTTTCGCAAAAAATGTTCTATGTTTAAAAATGGACATTTTTTTTTTCATTTAAAATTTCGGATTTTTTTCTGTATTTTAATGTTAGTTTTCTATTTCAGGCGAAAAATCCCCTAAAACAAAATTGCTCTTGTGATAACTAAATTCGATTGTAAACGCCATTGTAGATGGCAACACTGTTCGCATGAAGTGACAAACTTTGATATTTGTTACAGCAGGCTGGCTGGTACTACATTGCATTCTTTACATTTTTAGTTTTTCTTTCTGCGAAACTAAATTTAAAATTCAAATGCATCCATGGGATGTTATGAACTTGTTCCCTTTGCATTCATAAGCAACAGCGGCAGCAGCAGCAGAAGCATTCAGTGCAAAATAAATACCCTGCAGAGTTGCATTACACATCCCACACTTTACACATACGCTCAGTCACGTCTCATTTATATGCCATGCACTATCGTTTACATGTGTATCTGCACATGTATGCAATGAAAATGCACTTGCATTTGTCACTTTGTTTTTGTTTCATTTTTTTTTTTGTTGCTTTTCTTTATGTGTTCTTTGGTCTTGTAGTGTTTTTTGTTGCTCTACCTCTGCTGCTGTGTTATTGTTTACAATCAAGTGCAATAACAATTTCATGTGTACTAGAAAACGGCGGCAGTGATGATGACGACGACGACGATGATGGTCTCTGTATTATAATTCTCTTGCTCTTTTGCTTACATGCCTGCTCCCAGCAGCTCTCTGTAAATTGTTTTGCTCTTTTTCTGGTTGTGTTGTTTTACGGTGCGGTGTGTTTGTAGTGTTGGCTGTGTGTTGTTGTTGCGAGCGCGCGCCTCATATGCGTATAGTTAAATTAGTGCGGTTAGAGTGGTAATGATGACAGTGGGGGAATAGTATTGCTGCTGTTGAAGCTCAGCACAGAGAGGCAGTGTGTGAGATAAGGTAAAGAGCGAGACGTGTCAGGTGTATGGTGGGGGTTTTTTGTTTTGTTGACCTAATTTTTCTCTTCATCAAATATTTTTGCTGTCAATTTTTTTGTATTTGTTTTCGTTTTTATTTTTTTGTGTTGCTTTTGGATTTGTTCTCAATTTTTTTGTTGGTTTTTTGTGTGTGCTGTTTTCATGCGGTTGTATGAGAAGAGCCGACATGTGAGGGTCGAGGGTTTTGTGTGAAGAAGGGGAGGGGAGGTTGAGCAGGAAAGTGTTAGGGTAGAATCGAAAATGTGGTAGGTTAGGTCCACACGAAACAAAAAAATAACAAAAAAAAACGACACAGTGAGTGCAGATAGGAAGAAACCAACTAGCACACTACACACTCATGCACTTGCAAATAGGCACAAACGCGCACACACTCACACCCCGAGACTTTACCAAGAACCACAACAACAATAACAAAAAAGTCAAATGATGACAATCAAACGTAATCGATGCAATGCAATTTTTCTGTCAATTGCCTGAATTCTAAGTCCAAGTTTGGCATATTTTGTTGCACAAATTGCACAAATTTTCGCAATGTAATTTTTTTCTTTCAAAATTCTAATACTTTTAAGGTTATTGATATTTTTTGTAGCACAGCCTTTTTCGGGGGACACTTTTTGAAAAACAAAGGCACACACACACACACTCTGAAGCTTAGCAAAATTCCTCGCAAAATTGTACCGTTTCCGTTCTGTTTCGGTTACATTTCCGATTTTTTTTTCTTTATTTGTTTTTTTTTTTGAATTGTTGTAAATTTTTCTTTTAGTACTTTACACTCAGATATTTATTTTTTATTTGAAAGGGGGAGGATTTTTGTATTACTTTTTCCCATACCACTTGAAAATATTATTATTGGATTATTGTGATCCACGGAAAATACTGTGTTTGTTTGCGTTTACAATGCTGTGACTGTGTAGCTGAAGCTGAAGCGAGCTTCAGTTGTTTGACGTTTGGAAGTGTAACCGACTCTGGAATGCCGATGGCCATGACGCTGTTTGCTTGCCAGCCTGCCTGCTGCTGCTTGCTCGTGCTTTTTGTTGTTGTTTGTCTGTTTGCTAAATATAATAAAACAAAGTGTGGTAGGTTTGCTGCTGCTGGCTGCCGTCTGTTGTCATTGTTTTGAATTTTTACTGTTCTCTTTGTAGTACATGCCCACCACAGTGCCACCATACAACTTCTTCGAATTCACCTCAGTCAAACGTCGTTTGCAGAGCCAGCAGGCAGGCAAAGCATTGCCGTCATCATCCGTCATCGCATTAGCTTTGAAACACACACACATACATAGTGCACAACGCAGTCACAGTACCCCAACACAGTGGGTAGTGATACGGCGCAACAACAACAACGGCCAACAACTTGTGCACGAACGAACACACACGACAGCGGACGTAGTGAAATTAGGTCAACAGGTTTGGAGTGGGCTCGTATTAGCGCTCTGCCACCAGCGACGGCGCTGTTGTCGCGTGCCTAGACGCCGGCAGCGGCCTTAATTCGTTCGTTCTTCGGTATGTTGGTCGCTCTCACAACAATCTCCCGCCAACGCTACTACTACGGATCACGACGACTACGACGGCATTGATTGCAACATTTTTTTTATAACAACAACGCCGTCATCAAAAGCCCAACGACGATATGTATTTTTGAAAAACGAAATCATTCACCAGGTTTTTTATATTTACATTCGTTTGTACGCTTGTATGTGTGCGTATCTTTATAAGAGATTTCGTCATGGGATTTCCCGGAGGAAAAGTTCCGGGATATTGGCAATATGTGTCATTAACTTTTAAGGGGAATTTTGTAAGGGATTAAGGGGAATCTTGTAGAACAAGTTAATATGAGTTAAATCAATTCCAATGTACTCGTATTTAAAGGGTGTCCCATAATTCACATAATATTTAGGTGGATAAGTAGTTGTCAACCAAAAAAGAATATTATTAAAAACAATTAAAAGTTCGTCTATTAAAGTTTGCCTTCCTTCAAGTGAGTTTCTGAGAACCCACATCTAGAGTTTGAATCGAAAATGGAATGCCAATTATTTTAATGGTATCTCAAAAATATAGATTTCACAACTTCCAGCAATTATATATAATGTGATATGAGTAACTGATATAAGCACATCTCATATAAGAAAAAACCTCATATAAAAGTTTTGCAACATACTTTGTCATTTTTATTCGTTTGAGTAGGAAAAATATTTTATAAAAAAAAAAAACTTTTATAAAAAAACGGATAAAAAGAACTGTTTTAAAGAAACACAGATGACAAGTGCCTTAAAAAAAATAGCTCAGATCGTTTATTGAAACAAACCTATTGGCAATACAAAAATGAAAGGATATAAAAACATCTTCTATAAGAAAAACCGCATATAAGGAACTTTTGCAAAACATCGTGTGATAATTGCTTATAAGAAATAAACTAGAGAAATTTCTAGACTTTCTTGTATCCGTTATCTACTGTACTGAGAACTTTTTTACTTTTGTGTAATACAAATAATCAAACTTTAAGGCATCTTCTAATGCCTTCGCATAAACCATAATAATTCAAACAAACTGAATTTCTAGGGAAATTTTGTATCTTATGATTTTGTATAAAATAGGATTTTTAAGTCAAAAATTCCTATAAGCAGCAAATTTCTTATATCCATAGATACGCATATAAGAAATTATAATAATTATTTTTTTACCAAATAATAAATATATCGAACTCGAGGCCAAGGTTCTTATTTTTTGTTATATTTTTCATTATTCGATATTTCGTTCCCCTCTGTAGAATATTATCAGGAATAATAAAATTAAACAAAATAACTCCGTAACGAGTACCATACTTTCTTGTTGTTAAATGTACATTTCTATATAAAAAAAATAATATACTAAAATATAACAAAAAATAAGAACCTTGGCTCGATATATTAATTATCTAGAAAAAATTAAAATAAAGGCCGAATACAAAAATAAAAAATTCCTACGTAATAATTGTTTTTTAAGAAATAAACTTATGGTATTTGTTGACTTTCTTATATCCGTTATGTACTGTATAGATTTCCGGCACTGTACGTCTAATGGGTAATTTACATGGCTAAGAAATTATTCTCATACTCCTAAAGCCGCCAGCATAAATAAATTGAAATTTCGTCGCTGAAAATATTGTAGACAATTTAATGCGGGTTTTAAATTGCCTACGTCGTTTTATAATCGTCCACACTACTTATAACATTACAGTGGGCCTCATAAACGTACCTAGTGTTCAAAGGTAAGTTTGTTTACTTAACAACTTATGCCTAAGAAAGATCAGATTCTCATAGTAAGCCCTTAAGTCTGCACTATTTCTGCTTTGATTGTGAATACAGGGTGGGCCAAAAGTTACCATGGGGTTTAAAAATTTAATAACTTTTTCGTTTATTTATTTTTTCCGATTTTATAAATAACACTTGGAGATTAAATAATGGAGAGATTCACAACTGAACAAAGAACCAGAATAATAGAATTTTATTATTTAAATCAGTCATGAATCAGTCATTTAAATCAGTCATTTTCATTTGAATAGCTTTGTTAATAAGCAGAACTGTAGGTGTAAATCCAAGAGCCATTCATCAACGCCATATGCAACCTATTAGGTGTACAGTATGATGTGGAATCACATCTGCAAATATCATTGGGCCTTAGTTCTTCGAGAAGGAAGTTGGAAGTGCTGTAACCGTAAGTGGAGAGCGTTATCGGTTTATGATAGACAGTTTTTTACGTCCTGGTCTTGAAAACAGTCCTGAAATGTGGTTTCAGCGGAGGACGGAGCCACTGCCCACACTGCCCGAGACACAATGGCACTTTTAAGTCAAATTTTTGGAGAGTGCATAATTTCAAGAAATTCGGAAATTATTTGGCCAGCGCGATTGCCAGATTTGTCAGCACCCTACTATTTTCTTTGGGGTTATTTAAGGAAGCGAGTATGTGTGAATAAGCCCGAGACAATCCTTAAACTCAAGGCCAACATTGTTGCAGAAATTCGAACGCTACAGCCACAAATTTTGAGAGATGTTATGGAAAATGCCCTAAAACGCGCCCATTATTGCGAAGCTGAAAACACGGGTCACTTTAGTGGCATTGTTTTTCACACTTAGTGTAAAAAATTTCCATTTTGTATACGATTATTGATCCATCTAGAGGTATTTTTTCAAAACAAAAAAACATAAAAATTCAAATCAAGTGTGGAATCTTTATTAGTATTTTGAAAGGTCATTTTATGGCATTTATTTTTTGAATATAATTTCCTTCAAATTTTGGCCGCAACTACGCCTTAAGGTTTCCATTCTGAGGGTCCAATTTTGGATGACTCCTTTGAGCAGTTCGACCGGTATGGCTTTAATGACACGCGTAATGTTGGCTTCCAAAACCTCAATCGAATAGACTTTTGACTTTACCTAACCCCAAAGAAAAATGTCCAAAGTTCCGATATAGGCGGCCAACTCACCTGTCCAAAACGTGAAATTAGCTGCTTTTCGAAATGACCTCTCAATAGATCAATTGTTTGAGCAGCTGTATGACAAGTGCGACCGTCATGTTGAAACCAAGTGACGTCAAGATTACGGGCTTCAATTTCAGGTAGCATAAAGATCGATATCATGGCGCGATAGCGAGCACCATTTACGGTTGCGTTCCGGCGATCATCATTTTTGAAAAAAAATGCACCGATGATTCCACTAGCTTATAAACCGCACTAAACCGTGGTTTTCTCTGGGTATAATGGCACCTTTTGAACCTCTTCTTGTTGCTCTTCAGCCCAAATGCGGCAATTTTGTTTATTGACTTTGCCGTTGAGCCAGAAATTGGCCTCATCACTGAACAAAATTTTGGTCGAAAACAGCGGATCTTCCCGTTTTTCACCGAACGCTCATTTCCATAATACAGTTGCCAACATTTGAAGGTAATTATTTTCAACAAATAAATGCCATTAAATGTCCTTTCAAATTACCAATAAAGATTTCACACTTGATTTGAATTTTTATATTTTTTTTGTTCTGAAAAAATACCTCTGGATGGATCACCCTATATAATCTGAGGAAAAAATTAAAAAACGAAAAAGTTTTTAAAGTTTTTAACCCCATGGTAACTTTTGGCCCACCCTGACTCATAAATTTTAAGCGCTAAAAACAAAAGTGGCCCATTTATAAATGTGGGTCATATTTAAATACAATAGAGTTTATTTGGTATAAAAACAAAAGTTTAGTTAAAAATGAAAAACCTTGAATGAATTGGCACGCAAAGAGGTTTATTTAAATTTTTAAGTCTCTGGCATGCGCGAGTTAAAAACGCCTCTGAAAACGATATTCTTGATATGTTTGAGGTGTTTTTTTTATTTGAGACTTGAATCATGAAGTTTAGATGATTTGGCGTTTTAGAAAGCGTTGACGAAAATGAGGGATCGCTCTATGTGACAAATGTAAATCAACTCGATATTTTGGAAAATTTTAACAAAACTCTATGCGTCACTGTAGTTTTTCATTGAATTTCTAGAGAATAACAGCGAGAGTAAATGATTAATTAGTATTTGATGCAAATATAATTCAACTTTTAATTATTTTTTTTATTATTTTTTTATTATTTTTTTCCAGCAAAATTATTTACATTATCGTCGCTTGTTGACAGTTTGAATTTTCATTCGTAAAAACAACGTAAGAATTCCAGAAGCGAATTAGATCAGGGTTGTTGTTGTTTGTCAAATGGGGGAGAAAAGTAAGTCAGCGAAGATAAAGCGAGCAGAACACCGCTAGGTACAAAAACGTGTTTCGTCATTGGTAGGGGACGACTTATCAATACCTTTACATGTTTGCTGACAAACTGCCTCCATAGTCATTTATCGATCCATATACTCGTATACTTATTTATCATTGCTTAGATTTTGCATATGAGAAGTAGTGAGCCAAAGAGCGAGGACAAGACGAAACTAGCTTTATTTTAGTACGTTCATATACGCCCGTATACCGATGATTTGAAAGTTTCTATTTATAGAACAACGTCGTTGTTGACAATACAATGAAAGCGGGCTTTCCTTTTGTTTTGATAGTTTGTTTTGTTATGATCATGTTTTGTAATTATTTCGAAAGAGTAAATAAATCCACCAGCAAATTAGATCAGGTTTGTTGTTGTTCGTCAAATGAGAGAGGAAAAGTTAGTTAGCGCTGATAAAGCGAATACAATATTGTTAGATACATAGACTCATTTCGTAAAATGGGACATTTTCAACGTGACATGAATTTTCTTCATATTTTTATGTATTTAATATTGAGATACCAGAAACTAACGAATTTCGAATTTACATATCGATTTCAATGAATTGTAACACATAAAATTGTATCGTCAGAAGTGGAAATTTTTTACGGTGACCCACTGTAATTAACATTCGCTATTACTGAAAGATTTAGGCAGTAACCACAACTAAAAAGTGAGATAGTATAAGGTGATCAATATGGAGGTATTTATTTCACAGATAATGCGCAAGTTGTTTTAAACTTTAATTTTTTAATTCCATCGTGGAAAGACTTACACCGCAAAAACCACGGTTTGCAGCGGTTTATGGGCTGGTGGAATCATCGGTCTGCATTTTTCAAATTTGTAACGGATGATCAATCTAGAAGTGTTTTTCAATAGGTTTTTTTTAACAGATTGCACTTGAGTTATGTTAAACTTTATTATCTTTTTCTTGTCGGTATTGTTTGGCATTTTATCATAGAAAAACTTGCAACGCAAAAAGCACGGTGCGTGCCATTAACGCCATACCGGTCAAAATGCTCCATCGAGTCATCCAAAATTGGACCCTCAGAATGGACACCCTGAGGCGTAGCTAACATTTAAAGGAAATACGAAGGTTGCTATAAATATTTCTGGCCTAATAATGAAACTGCGAATATTTATCATCAAAAATGGATTTATTGTTTTTCAAAGTGTTCACCAGCATGATTTATACACTTTTGCATGCGCTCAAACCAATTGTCGAAACACTTTTTCCACTCCGATTGAGAGACCTCCAAAACATGGTTTTTGAACGCTTCAACAGCATCTTCTGGCGACGAATATCGTTGACCATGCATTTTTTCTTGATATGCGGGTATAAAAAGAATGTGAGAGCTCACATTGTCATGGTGCACTTTGATTCGTCTTCTTTTGTTCGTTTTTCGAATTTTTCCTAAGACTTCTTTTAAACAAATTGTGGTGTACCACTCAGACCGTTCTACGTTGCTCAAACGGAACAGTCGCCACATGGCCAGTTTTGCCGAAGAAACAGTCGACCATTTGCTTTCGTTGGATTTGGCTCGTCTTCGAAGACACGGTCGATTGCTGTTTTGTTTTGGGCTCATACACATAGATCCATGATTCGTCACCTGTGATGATCTTATAAACGTCTTTTAAAGCACCGCGATCGTATTTTTTTCAAAATTTCTTTGCAACAATCGACACGAGCCTTTTTTGAGCGATTGTCAAATTGTGCGGGATTCAACGAGAACAAACCTTTTTTACGGCCGAATGTATGCTGGTGAAAGAAATGTCCAAGGATGCCTCTATCTGACGGTATGTCACATGACGATCTTGCCGTTTTTGGACGACCTTCACGACCTTCGCCTTTAAGCGTGCGTCGGCCACTATTGAATTCATTAAACCAGTTTTTCGCAGTGCTAAAGGATGGTGCATCATCGCCATTAAGTTCATCGATGCACTCTTGTCGTGATAATCCAGGTCGAAAGTTGTGAAAAATGATCGCAGGAAAATGTTTACGAGGTTATTATTTTTTTGCCAACTTGATTTTTTCAAGTCAAGGTAAACAAAAAATGTCAAACTTTCCAATGGAAATGTCAGATGGCGCCAGACAACACTTAGTGTTGTGGTTTAGCAACCCTCGTCATATTCAAAAAAATAATAAAATGTCCTTTCGAATGAACAAAAAAGATTCCACACTTGATTTTATTTTTTGTATTTTTTATTTAAAACAAAAATACCTCTAAATTGATCATCCTATACGTGGGACTATCGGAAATTCAGTTGGCGTTAAATTCGGTTGGAGCATTGAAAGTGTTCTCTGTGTATGGGCCCACATATTTTGCACTGGAACGCTTCATCTGCAAGTTTCTATTTTCCCCACCAGGCTAAGGAATTTTTGCAAGTCGGTTTAACCAACTGAAAAAAAGCTTCTTATATCAAATATCCTGGAAATTTAAGATTTCAAAGCCATAAATTGCAATCCCTATTAGCACATCCATGCACACCAGCCTACAGCCGTACATCTGTGCCCGTTTAAGGGATTGCTTAGTTTCGGGATTTCAAATTTCCCCAGTGTATGGAATTTCACTATCTCCCCTTTTGAACAGTTAAGTTGTCAGAGGAATTTCACCTCTAACTTGGTACCCCACCACACCGACTAGTCACCTAACCAACCACCCACCCACCTAACAACCCACCAGCCACCAACACACTGAGAGAGCATTCACTGCCGTTGCAATTGTCTGTTAGTTCCGATTCGATTCGTTGATTACCTGGGAAAACAACACATGTGTGTTGTAACTGCATGGATGCAAAATAATTTGTTGTAGTACCGACTCACAAACAGGCACACACACACACTCTCTCACTGGCATTCAGACCCAGCACATATGTATGTGCATGCGGGTATGCATGAATATGCATTCATTTGCAGCGTCATTCGGATGAGAGGGAGTTGTGCAAGCTGCTGTATGACTATGTGGTGTTGTGCAAAACGGACGGCAGGCAACAACACCAGAAATCTGCACGCACACACACAACGAAACAGAGGCCATTGAGAAATCTAATAGAACGAACGAATGATTTCGTGTTGCTCGCTGGTGTCAGTGAGTGAGTGGTGGGAAGTGCAGCGGAAACACACCAGATATTTCATATACTACTATTTTTTTCTCTTCCTCTCCCCCATACTCGCGCACGTCCCCCTCTTTCCCACCAGGCCCACCTACCTACAAACATCTGTGGGTAAGCGCAATCGTTTTTTTTTGTTGTTGCTTTTTTTTGGTTTGGTTCGGTTGAATGGTTGGGTTGGTTTGGTTTGGTTCGGTGTTCTTTTACATTTTCGTTTCATATGCCTCTGCCTGCCGCCTGCCTGCCTGCCTGCCTGTCGTATTGTATTAAATGTTTGTAGGTTTTGAGTTTGTGTTTCAGTTTGTGTTTCTGCTCTGTGCCGTAGTTGTTATTGTTTTTACGTTATATCGCCGTTCTTAACTACAAAATATGCTGGGGAAGGGGAAGTATACACCCGAGATTAATTCGCTTTATGTGGGAAGAATTAGGTCCCGCAATATTTGCCAAAGTTTTTGTGTGTTTCCTAAAAACCTTCCAACATGTTTACATAACTGGCTTTAAGCATGTCCTTCAGGCGGTTTCTTGCTGACTTGAATTATTTTAACTCATCTGCTGTAAAAAAAACGAAAGGGCGCCACTATAGGCTCCGGTCAGCCTTGACCTTCCCACAGTGGGATGAAGTTTCCGCCAACTACTCTTTTAAATAGTTTTTGTTTTTGGCTAAGTTCTTAATTGCTTAACAGGAATTTGCTTACATTTTCTAGGAAGATGACGTAAGTGATCTGAAAACCACTTCTGATTTACAAAATAATTGATCTAAATTACGATACAAGAAGAAACTTAAAAAATTAAAGAGGTGCGGAGCAGAACGGGATTACAGAGTTACAAAAAGTGGTATTTTTAAACGAAATCTTCTAGAAAATTTAAAAGTACGAAACACCCAAGTGTTACTTGCATTCAATTCTCAACATTATTGGGGATACTGATGTCCTCCCCGCTTTGAATGTGGGCTACTTACATATGAAATAGGGGAGTACATAAGCCATCACTTCACAGTGTCAGCTAACTATAGATTTCATAAACTTTTTAATACTAAAGAAAGAAAGAAAATCATAAAGTGCTTTTATATTTGACCTTTCCCTTTTACAACTGATTAATTAAGGGAAACTCTTTTAATCCCTAGTGTTATAGATGCTAGAGGTAAGTACAAAAAACCATATGTATCCCATACTAGCAAGAAAGTGTTAAGGAATATTATTTCGGTGAATCCTTCTTTGGTAGTTTTCACTTGTAAAGGCTCACACAATCCACTAGACCAGAAGGGAATATAATTCAGGAAAAAGAAGGCCGTAAAGAACACTATGTGGCTCATTTGTAAAGGGAAATTAAAAAGTTTAAGAGCGAGAAAGTGTTAAAGAATATTCTTTCGGGGAATCCTTCTTTGGTAGCTTTCACTTTAAAAGGCTCACATAGTCCACAAGAAAAGAAGGGAATGTAATTCAGGAAATATAAGGCCCTGGAAAACAGTTTTAGAGCAAAAATGTTTAACTTCAACAATTAAGGAATGCCCAGAGTCAAGGAAAACTTTTAAACCCGTCTAAATACATCGCCTCTTACGAAGAAAATTGCAGAATTCAAAAAACCCGTGATTACAATCCTTCACGAAGAGTTGTAGCCACTATCGGTGTCAATGCTGCTGCGATCGAAACTCTACATTCTAAATTTCAGAAATAATGAACCGTCCACAACTGTCGCGCTATTTTCAACGAGAAAGTCAAGTACATGGGCTTGCTAGACAAGGGAAAACTTGGCACGTTCCACTTGATCTAAAACAAGCGAACACATGATGGGTTAGGTTCATGGCCTGCAGGATCATCAGACTAATTCTAATTCGTTCAAAATCTCTAATAACCACCTTTCATACTGTCAAATTAAAAGTTCGAGCTGTTGACTATTGTAGCAACTAACCGGTCGAGGAGGATCTCTTTGATATTTAGAGCACAAATATAAGTAATCTTTGAAGATTTCGAAGCAGTACAGAAATAAAAACAAGGTTCGAACTACATTTCCATAAATGTGTTTGACTCTACCTACTAGAGGAAAGTTCAGATAGGGAATACCAAGACTTCGTTAGATAAATCACATCACGAACATCCTAGTGAAACTCTCAATTTCAGCTGTTGAGTCCTTATGAGAAAAGAAGCTCGCTAAGTAGGTCGGTGAGAAATACAGAAATTCTTTTGGTTAGCGACGAGTAAGGACTTAGTGAGGATTATTGTATATGAACTATTTAGCAAAGGAGTTCAAAAAAATTATTTCAAATAAAGGTCATTTTAGTTGGTATGAATAGGAGGGTCGTTGTAGTTATAGCTAATCAGTATAAGTTCTGTGGATTGTGATTATGATTACTGAGTATTTCACTGAAATATACGAAAATTATCCAGAGAAGGTAGGTTTAGAGTTCGAAGCCGCTTCGTCTAGAATCCGCAAAGCACAGCCCAGCCACAATGCACGAAGATTTTTGTGAGTCACGCCTCAACGTCCAGGTTTTTGCCCAACTTTATTTGATATTTCTTTGTTTCAGTGTTCTACAAATTCAACCATGGTACACAATTGATCAGCGCGTAAAGAATGTTGGAGTCGACCAATTACTAAATCGTGTTCGCTATCGCGAGATGATAACGGACTTATTGTGGCCAGAAATGGAGGATATGGACCTGGACGATATGTGGTTATAACAGGATGTTGCCACTTGGCACACAACCAACGAACCAATGGCTCTTTTGAGCGAGAAGCTCAATGGCCGTGTTATCTCACGACTTGCCACGATCATGAATATACCATTGTTGGACGTTTTTCTTTAAGGATATTTAAATAAAAAGTGGTTGACTTCTAAGAGCTAAAGTATGAAATAATTCGACACATTTACGACATTAAACCTCCATAATGTCTCAGTCATTGAAAATATGGACCATCATATAGAGGTATTCCAGCGAAGCCGTAGCGAACATTTGGCCGATATTTTGTTTCACACATAATTGTCATAGATCCTTCTTTTATAACAGCAAATACATATTATGATAATTCTCTGAAAACTTTTGGTTTTATTCACAATTACAATAAAGCAATAACAACAAATGATCACAACAAATCAATAAACTTAAAGAATCGTGCGTTTTGGTTGGACCACCTTTTATTCAACATCTAGGTAAATAAAGAGCCTATTTAAGGGCACAATTACTTTACTTCTGATTTGGAAAATAGTTTCTACGCAAAAGGCTTCAACTGGAATGTAAGTTAATGCCGGTTTTTTTTACTTTAAAAAAAACCTGACTGTCGGTTTTTCAAATCAAAGACCGCAGTTCTTTTGACACTCACATCGGCTTAAAACTTTGAGAAGAACCTCAAAGAACGTCAGTTAAGGAATATCAGTGAACTATTGGAGATATACTTCCAACGAATCTCAGTAAAGGAGGCAGAAGAAAATTTAGTAAGGCCTAAACCCACTAAGTATTTTCTGAAGCATATTGATAGCAACTCAGCGGAGGAATCCTATGAATGTTGACAAAATAAACACAATATATAGGGAGCCACCACCAGACATTTCCGAAAACACAGTTCCCCACGCAATTAATTATTCAAACCCGTTTCCAATCAGCGATTAGATTTATACCACTGGGACGTTCGCCCACAAAACAAAAAACCTTCTTATTAACCAACAATGAACGCGTAGAGAAAATATATTTTATGGGAAATATTTATTATTTATATATTGTATTTCATTAATGGTATGTGCCAAGAGATGGCGACGATGATTGGAGTGTGGTTAACCTTCCTTATTAGTTATTTTGGTGTCACAATTTTTAATACCACCACTCACACACACACAAACACACACCAACACATTCAGCTGGCATGAGTAGTTGTTAGCATAGAAACAACTTTGTTTTTCATTCTGTCGCTGGCTTTTGCTATTTCAGATAAAAAAAATTGTAACGTACGAAAAAATGACTTTGGAAAACATGAGAATGTATCTTAAGAAAACCATAAAAATAGTTACACCGACCGAGTACCGAGTATGAAATCACCAAATCAAAGAAGTAGAATGAAACCAAGTTGCAAGTAAGCCAGGCCAAGCCAAGCCAACTATTTACCCAACCATGCAGACACAACACACACACACACACCCCAACACATTCAAGCACAAACACAAGACACAGTCAGCCATCCAACCAGACCGCCAGCCAGCCAGCCAACAAGCCACCTGCAAATGAAATCATTAAAGCTCCAACCGTCGTCGTTGTTGCTGTAAATGCTGCTGCCGCCGTTGTCTTCTTTGATTTTCAGCGAGTGCCACCACCACCACCAGCAGCAGCAGCAACCTGAACTGAACCAAACCGAACCGAACGAAACGGCCCACAAGGTAAGTGAGCTTATACAATACGAGTAACCCAGTTTTTTTCTTCTTTTTTTCTCAATATAAAGCTGGGATTTCGCAACTCGGAGGAGATTGATAGACAGACGCAGGCAGACAGATAGGCAGCGGTCGAGAGGAGTCGACAGTGCGAGAGCTAAGCTCACAAGCCAGCAGCAGCGACCATGGAGATTTGTCAAGAACCATGGAATGGTGCAATGGAAAGGAAATGCAATATTATGAGAAGATCACAGTGTGAAATGAAGCCAGTCGATGTTAGAAGACAGACTAGAATGGAAGTTAAATCTCGGCGAATTTGAACAGCTGGTAGGGATTCTAGAAGAATCCATGCTTATTATTAACTATGGAAATAAAGGGTGATCCATCTAAAGGTATTTTTTCAGAACAAAAAAAATATGAAAATTCAAATCAAGTGTGGAATCTTTATTGGTAACTTGAAAGGATATTTTATGGCATTTATTTTTTGAAAATAACCTTCAAATGTTGGCAACTTTATTGTGGAAATGAGCGTTCGATGAGAAACGGGAAGATCCGCTGTTTTCGAACAAAATTGTGTTTAGAGATGAGGCCCGTTTCTGGCTCAACGGCAAAGTCAATAAACAACATTGCCGCATTTGGGCTGAAGAGCAACAAAAAAAGGTTATAGAGGTGCCATTATACCCACAGAAAACCTCGGTTTGGTGCGGTTTATAAGCTGGTGGAATCATCGGTGCATATTTTTTCAAAAAATGATGATGGCCGGAGCGTAACCGTGAATGGTGCTCACTATCGCGCAATGATATCGATCTTTATGCTACCTGAAATTATAGCCCGTAATCTTGACGACACTTGGTTTTAACAGGAGGGTGCCACTTGCCATACAGCTGCGAAAACAATGGATCTATTGAGAGGTCATTTCGAAAAGCAGCTAATTTCACGTTTTGGACAGGTGAGTTGGCCGCTTAGATCGAGTGATATCACACCTTTAGACATTTTTCTTTGGGGTTGCGTAAAGTCCAAAGTCTATGCTCACAAACCAGCTACGATTCGGGTTTTGGAAGCCAACATTACGCGTGGCATTAAAGTCATACCGGTCGAACTGCTCGAACGAGTCATCCAAAATTGGACCTCAGAATGAAAACCCTAAGGCGTAGTTGCGGCCAACATTTGAAGGAAATTATATTCAAAAAATAAATGCCATAAAATGTCCTTTCAAATTACCGATAAAGATTCCACACTTGATTTAAATTTTTATATTTTTTTTGGTCTGAAAAAATATCTCTAGATGGATCACCCTATAATATAGAAATAAAGTTTTCTTGTTAAGTTTTTTTAAAAAACTCGGCTAAATAAATGATCGTCTGTTAAACAAAAAACATGTCTTTTTAAATTATATTTAAAGTCTAACCTGCCCAATGAATATTTTAAATGACCGCAGTATACCACGTTGCCTCCTTACCAAATTATATTTCTTACTTACTCTAGTCGGCTTCTCAACCTGTTGTTGGTCTTGGCCTACTTAATGAAGGAGTTATTCTTGGGAGTGCTACTTCAAGTGCTCAATACCAAGGATTGTCGCATTAAACTCCACTTGGAGAGTAACGATCTATCGGAGCCTTGGACTTCCGTCAAAATTCTTTGGCTGGAGCTTTTGTTTCCAATCAACCTACATATACGAGTATAAGCCATATTTCTTACTTATTTAAGCTGTACAACCTTTTGATAGGCTTAGTGTACTTACTCAAGGAGTAAGTCTTAGGCGTGCTACCTTCGGTCTCCAATACGAAGGCGAGGGTTGTATTGGATGTCACATGGTTAGGAAGTTTATCCTAGCCAGACCACCTGCAAACGACCCTTAAGGGAGTTTCGGAATGACTGTGATTTTCCAACTTAAACGCTTAAGGTGAAGTTGAGTTTTAACTGAATACAATTGGACCCTCGGAATCGAAACAACATTTGAAGAAAATTATATTCAAAAAATAAATACCATAAAATGTCCTTTCAAATTACCTATAAAGATTCCGCACTTGATTTGAATTTGTATATTTTTTTTTGTTCTGAAAAAATACCTCTAGATGGACCTCCCTATATAAAATCGAGGTAAAACTTAAGGATATCGGCCTAAATAGACAAATTTGTTTAGCTGTCATTCGCAACATCTGACCTAATATAATTCCTTGCTGTCCTAAACGACGCTCTGATCGCCCGTTTTAAAGTGTTTGCTAATCTCTACCGGAGTTAAGAGCTTTAAGTTTGAGAACCATGAAAACACATTTTTAACCTCAAAGACCATGCCACAAAATAGGTTTTTACGATTAGGATAATGTAACTGGCATATGCGGAACTCCTCGCAAAAAGTCTCCTATCCACTGCGAAAAAGTCTCAAAAAGTCTCCTTTCCATTGCGTATGAAATACGAAAATACGTTGCGACAGATTAGATCCTAAACTCGTCGACCTGATCCAACCGCAACAGTCTGACTTCATGCCCAATGAGTTATCCAACGATTAAATCCTCACATCGCGCCAAAACCTGTAAAAGACCCTCGAGTAGGAGTATGAATTTCCAAAAGATAGCTAAGTATGGAATATTAGGAAAACTTGTACTCCTGTTGAGAACGACAGCACCAAATTTTCAGTTAAACTTGAACTGACCACACCGAATCACCTCATGAGGTCTCTGATAGAGTGGCAGTTTATCAAATAATTTTATCAAAATATGGATGGAGAAATTACTGGAAAATGCGAAGGTTAATTCAACGGACACAATTTACACGAATGGCCACATCTCCCCTGTGTACGTAGATGACATCGACATTGTCGTAAGGACAGGAGAAGCTATAATGTGCCTTTTTCAAAGTTTGAGTTAGAGTCGTCTAAATAAGTAATAAGGACAGTCGAAAATCTTTTAGGCAACACCCGGAGAGACGCCACGAGAAAAGACATGCGGGAATGTTAAGGCCAAAAGTTGCCAAAAATCTTTTAGGCAAACACCCGGAGAGGCGCCACGGGGAAAGACAGGCGGGAATGTTAAGCTAGGCAGTTGCAACTTCTGTAGTAGAAGAATATGCATAACTCGCGTCCATTATAATCCTAAAGAACGATGTTAGAACTAAAATTAAACGAAGGATGGTGTTGGGAAATAGGTGCTACTTTGGGCTACGAAAACCGCCTAGAAAAAGAGCCTATTCTCGAAAGGCAGAGATTACACATTACAATACGGATAGTATAGGGCGTACATAAACACCGTAGCATGAATGTTTTTAAAAGCTTTGAAGTTGTTTAAGCAGTTTTCGAAAGTAAAATCTTTTGTAAGATGGGCTGACCCAGCTGCGAAAGCGGGGTGTACATGAGCCGATGATTTACAATTTCCGACATGAATGTTTTTAAACGCATTATTTATTTAAGTCTATGAATTACAAACTGTGGGCCGCCGTGGTGTAATGGAAGTGTGCACGACTATCATGCCTGTCAACCCAGGTCCAACCCCGGGTAAGAACATCTAATAATTTTTCAGCGGCGGGCTTCAACCTCGTAAATGCTGGCGACTTTACGGGTAAGAGATTTATCTCTAAGCCATGTAAAATTAAGCCATCTCTTAGCTATGTAAAAACTTCTTAGCCGTTCGGAGTCGGCGTTTTTTTTATTTTGTTGACCAACACTCAGGGGTTTTCCCCTATACACGCATGGCATTGTGTCGATGAGTGCAAAGAAGGGAGTTCAGAAGGGAAAGGGGGAGTAATGTATATTGATATTCGACTTGAATTTCTGGATTTCGTAATTGGTGGTAAATACATTCGCCGGAAGTCGGGCGAAAAACGAATTTGATCTGTAGCGTATAGTGCGGTCAACCGGCCAATCGATAAGAAAGGGGTGTGAATTCCTGGAAAGTCGTATACCCCTGCCGAACATCCTCACGTCAGGAATAAGACGACGAATGTCTGAAGAACACACACCATGAAAGTAACGATAGAACAGCGACTCACAACCCACATTCCGACGATGCTCCAGGGAGACGACAATAGAGTTGGAAACCCCTGCTGTCACCTATCAACACCATCGCCCTCCTTTGAACACGATCAAGTAGCTCCAAAGATGTTTTTGGAGCACCTGTCCATATATGGGAGTTGTATTCCATCTTTGGCCGGATGTAGGTTGCATAGATATCGAAGAGATCAGAAGGAGTGAAATATGTCTTGCACCGCTTTAGGTACCCTATACACTTGAGTGCTACTTTCGACACTTCAAATACATGCCTCGCCTTCAAGAGCATCCGATTGTTCGGTATCCATACCATCGAAAGATAATGATGACACTGATAGGTCAATGAATCGCTTGTGATGCAGCAAACAGCACTGTGTCCTACGCGCATTTAAATCTACTCTATTCACGCGACCCCATTTGGAAATATTCAGTAAATCCCGGTCATGTGTCTTATCCATAATTCGCCTTTTGTCTTCAATAACTTAAAGACTCGGCCTGCGGTCGAATGAATACGAGTATGAATGACAGGGGTTGCTGTCATCCGAGAAAAAGTAGATTGGATTCACGGTCTGACCCAAAAGATCATCAATGAAAATAAGAAATAAAGAGGGAGAAAGGACAGAGCCCTGTGGTACACCTGCGGTCAGCCTATGTTTGTTGGATGAGAACCCATCTACAACAACTCTTGTAGTGCGATCTCTAAAGACCCGTGTAAGGAATATTTTATTCTATGAAGAGAAACATAAATTTGTGAGGAATAGTTTATTCTATGAAGAAGAACATAAAAATATTTATAATGCCTTGGTATTAAAAACAACAACACTAAGAAGTACAACGCTGACTTGGACATATTGGTCGAATGGATTAAAACGCTTCCGATAGAAAGTAGTAAGACAAAAAACTATTACGGAAAGCTTAGACAGGGAAGATCAAGACTGAAGGATGTACCAAATTGAAAAGTATGCGAGAATCCTTGCCATTAGAAACTAAAGAAAACACGACTAAGACTGAAATTCTTACAAATTATCTTTTAATTAGTCCAGGACCTCGAATAGATTCTAAAGCCAGCTTAAGTAAGTACGATAGGAAACTGAAAAAAAAACTTTCAACGGATTTTAAAATTTCAATGAATGCCAAATGTCTAAAAATTTTAATTCTAAGTATTAATTCCCCGTGGCAAGGCCGTCTTAGTTGGACAACTTTCAAACGACAATTAGTTTAGATTAATCAATAATTCCCTGTGGCAAGGCCGTGCTTGTTGGATAACTTTCAAACTTCAAATAGTTCAGATTAATCATACCCTGTGGCAACCCCTTAAGAATTAACGCGACCTATTGAACGCGTAACGTAAATAGGTCACCGATACCAAATTTCAATATGATCCAGTCCAGATGCGATAGTTGCTACTATTCCTTTGTCAAAATGACATGACATCCGATTGCAACTGCAATTGTTAACCGTTGCATCACCGAACGGAATAATCCAACACTGAAATCGTTAGCAACAAATCAAAATTGTTGCATTTCGAGGTATCCAAAATTATATGTGGCATGTGCAATACAATTTCATGGCACTGCAGGTGGACGGATATATTTACACGATATCTGTTGAAAATGTTTGTAACACACACACACACACACAGGCATAAGTACACACCAATACACATACATATGCCCACAGTCTGAGTTTGCTCAATTTCAGAAATCACACAACACTTCAGAGACTTGATTTATTTGTTGTTCTAAAATTTATTTGGGTCATCTGTTTCAGTGTTGTTTTCTGTTTCTTTTTTAATTTTTCTAAATTTTACACAACAACAATGAAAAGGTGTCGAGATTCAATATGTACGATTTTCTGGTGTCTCTCGTCGGAATATATTTTTTCAAATCTTTAATAATTGAAATGCACACTCACATTTTGTTTGAGAGAATATGATGGTGGCAGCAAATGATTTGATCCGATTCGATCCGTTTTGAATGAATTTATGATCCCTTTTGGGGAGAGAAGGGGTTTTGAAATAACAGAGGGGTTAAAGTGAGTATTTTTCTTTTTTTATTTTCAAATAATTGCACTATTTTGTTCACTTGGTTGTTATTGTTGTTTATTTTTTTCCTTTTTCTTTATATGAAAGATTTTTAATTTAAATTGACGCGTTGCATTTTAAATGTTTTGAAATATTGCAAGACGGACGCGTTGCTGCTGGATGACGAACCCGGATCCCGATGATCTTTTCAAAGGCGTTTTTTTTCTGTTGTTGATTTTTTGTAAAGGCGATTTTTGTGTTGACAACGAACGTCCGCAGAGCATAAAATGACGCGTTGCTTTGTAAGCCCACAAACGCACTGAAAGCATCAACTCATTGAATTCAGTTACAAACGCCAAACATACGAAGCGCGACGCACCGAAAGGCTGATGAGACCAATTGTGCTGGTAGGTCGGACGCAAACCGTCTTAACAGAAAAACAAAAAACCGAAAATAACGAAAAAAAACGCTACGAGAAGAAGAAGTCAACAACAGTCGCTAACAGTACCAAATTCCGCATCCGCAATGGTCGCAAAACAAAAACATACTGACTGTCTGTCACCGACGATGGTGTTCGAGCAAAACAAAAAAGCAAATCTCTAAGTTTGGCATTGCGGCAGAGGCCAGACAAACTACGACGGCGGCGACGTCGTCACTGGCCGCAGCGACATAATTGTTGTCATGCATTCAGGGTTTAAAATGCTAACGCAATTTTAGTCAAAAGTACAGAATTTGTCAATTAGTTTTAGCATAAAAAAGTCAAAACTAATATGCGAACAAATGCTAAAACTAAATTAGTCGTAATATTCAGTTAGCGTTAGCAAAATAAACTAACGCTAACCAAAATATGCATATATTATTAGCAATGGAAGAAGAAGCAACTGCTGATTTTGCTAACGTCTTTGCTAAATTGTGCTAATTTGGTGACTAATTTCGACTTGTGTGTTTGGTTCTGTTTTTGTGTGTAACCGAAAATTGTGTTCGGCTCGAGTACGGTGTTGCCTACCTTTGATAGACAATAAGTTGTGTTTTTAAAAAATCGCATGAAACAATATTGCTGTGCGTTTCTGTAGCTGTTAAAGGTATATACATATATAAAAACAAGTGAAATTAATAGCACAGAAATAATTCGAGGTAGGTACTCGTATATATTTACATATTGTTTATACATATAATATAATGTTATGTACAATGACTAATAAATCACTGCATAATGGAGTCCACATGGTTAGATCCGTTTAACTTCCAACGGGAATGTTATATGTTCCACATTTAACATTGGATTGAGGAGATGCATAACGAACTCTGAAAATGCTGAAATAATAAATATTCGTAGAATAAATAGTATGACTGTTTAACCTAATATTCTCAATATTTTTCAAACATACATATTGAGCGTTTTAATAGAAAAATAGTCCATCATTTCGCGTTTATTTAGGGCATTCGTTCAGAAGTTATTGACACTGTTCGAAAACGGACAAAGAGAGAAAATAGAAACACTACGAAATTTTTGAAGGCTATTTATTTAAAAAATCTTGTATCAGAAATCCCCACTACGGTACCACTATTGGATACTTTGCGTCATGTTCCGTTGACAACACTGAAACCAGCTCAAATGTTTTGCTAACGAAAAATGGTTAGTCAAAATTAGCAAATTTTTAGCAGCACATTAGTCAATTGTGGTTAGCAGAGGTGTGTCATTTTTTTGACTAACGCTAACGCGAGCTAACGTTAGTCGGACATTAGTTTTAGCTCTGGCTTGTGGAAAAGATTGTTAGCATTAGTTTAGCAAAATGATGCTAATGGTTAGCGGACTGGTGCTTTTAAACCCTGCATGCATTAGTTGTTCGTTGGGTGGGGGGATTGGTGGAGGGACTTTGGATTCTCGAAGCGAAGCCATTCTGCTGCCGTCGTCGACGTCGCGTCGCCTCTCCATAGGCATGATTACCACCACCGACCGAGTGTCTAAAACAAACCAAAACAGAGCAACATAAAGGAAAGCATGAATGGCATACTCCAAATGCACGAGGAATGGTGCAAGTGTGTGTGTGCGTGTACTACAGCCGTTGTTGTTTCCCCCAGTATGTGACGAACGATGATGATGACGTTGTTGTTGTTGTTGCTGCTGCGTCGTCGTTGTTCTCCGCCTCGGCTGTCGTTTGCTGCTACTGCAGGTATTTCCCTCATTCATAGTGTGTTTTTTTTTGCTGCGTTTTCTCAAGGCCTACAGATTTAGGCCAAAAATCTCAAGTGATCTAAACCAACCAAACAAGAGTCGATACGAGTCTGTCTGTTTGTAGGTCTGTTCGTTCGTTGGACTGTTCGTGTATCTGTCGTTGGTTGATTCGTTTTTTCAGTTGTCGTTCGCACAGTGATTTAAGCACACACACACCAAAGGACAAAAATGTTATTTATGTTGAGTAAAATATAGACGCAACGATCTGAGAGGGAAAATTAAGTAATTAATTAATGTAAAAGGTGGTTCAACCATAATACACGATGTTAATTGTAAGTCACACCTTAACGTTAGGCTTTTCGCTCAACTTAATTTGACATTTCTTTGTATCATTGTTTGCAAAGAAATTAAAGAACTAAAAAAACAATAAAAAAGTATGTAAAGGGTGATCCAACCATAATGCACGATGTTAATTGTGGGTCACACCTTAATTTCAGTGTTTGAGAAATTCAACACAATTGAGCAGCGCGTTAAGTATGTTGAAGCCTTTTACGAAAATAGACGTGCAAAGCATTTCGTGAACTTTGCATAGTCGACCAAAAGTTGTCCACAATCGGGAGAATTTGGCGCAAATTTAAGCAACGCGGGTCTTTAGGAGATTTTAATGCATACTCGACTAGTTTGTTCTGTCATCGGGCCGTGTTCTTTAAAAACGAGGTTGGCCAAGCAGTTACGGTAATTTATCTTCGCTATCGCGAGATAATATTGGACTTCTTGTGACCAGAAATTGATGATGATATGGACCTGGAAGATATGTGGTTTCAACAGCATGGCTCCACTTGGCTCACAGCCAAAGAAACAATGGCTTTTTTGCGCGAGAAATTCAATGGCCGTGTTATTTTACGTCGTGGCGAAGTTTAGTCAGCACATTTTTTAACCAATGTAGGACCAACGGATATAGGAGAGCTACCGAAGACGAGGCGATCATTTGGCCGATATTTCACGCATAATTGTCCTAGATCTTTCTATCATTATAAAAAAAATCAGATCATTCTTTAAAAACGTTTTGCTTTATTTACAACTTACGCAGTCGAAGCGTCATTGTCCGAATTGTCCCAATTCATTTGCGTAGTACACAAATGACTTGTCCGAGAAGAGGAATTTTTCGAAAATATTCGGATCTCCATACAACTTTTCTAGAGTTGTCCTTAATATTGGAGCTTTAAGCTTTATGTAAATGCTTGACCCTCGGATTGAGGTATGCCACCAAAGCCGTGTCGAGTATTTGGCCGATATTTTGTTTTACGCATAATTGTCATAGATCCTTCTATCATTATAAAAAATATTAAAATATTTCTCTGGACATTTTTTGCTTTATTTGCAGTTAACATCGTGCGTTTTATTCTTTGAGTTTTTTGATTTGTCGTGTTCATTTGTTTGTATTACTTTTGAAGGAGAATTGCTCGACAAGCTTATAAGATCAGTTTTTCGGTTTTAGTTGGGCCTCCCTTTATATATACTTATTATACTTGATATTTTTCGTGTCTAAAGCATTATTCTACTTATATACAAAACTAATCAAGCCCACAGTGAAAATTATTATGCATCAATCACTAATACGACCAATTATTATAATGGGTGTCCTAAGAAGAGCGCAATTTTTAAATTTTAAATAAAACACAGATATCTAAGAAAAAATCGTGAAACTTTATTATATCGTAAAGTAGACAGAATGAGGTTATGTATGGAACAATATATCGTGCAGATGGCCGCCGCGGCTTTGCTGGCATGCACGCGATCTTTTAATGAAATTTTCAATGACCGTTTTGCATGAATGCTGCAGTATTTCATTAATGCAGCGTCCAATTTCGTCTTTTAACGCTTGAGTCGTCGTCTGCTTATTCGCGTTTACCATCGACTTCAAAAAACCCCAAAGAAAAAAATCTAATGGTGTTAAATCGCACGATCTAGACGGCCAATTCTGATCTCCAAAACGCGAAATAACACGACCGGGAAAAGACTGATGCAGCAATTGAATTGTTTCTCTGGCTGTATGACATGTGGCGCCGTCTTGTTGGAACCACATGCCCTCCACATTCATTTCTTCAATTCTAGGCAAGATTATCATTTCACGATACCAAACACCATTGACTGTTTGCGCTTGACCTGCCTCATTTTCATAAAAAAAAGGTCCAATGATTCCTCCAGCCCAAAAACCACACCACACAGTGACACGTTGAGGATGCATTTGCTTCTCGTGAATCACTCGAGGATTTTCCGCACCCCAAATGCGACAATTCTGCCTATTGACGAAGCCATTAAAATGAAAATGGGCCTCGTCACTTAAGATGATTTTATCGGCAAAATCAGCATTTTCATGTTGTCTCTCCAATACCCAATTAACGAACTCCCTTCGCTGTCCATGGTCAGCTGGCTTCAGTTCCTGAGTCAATTGAATTTTGTATGCATGAAGATGCAAATCTTTCGTCAAAATTCGCTGCAAAGTGGATTTGGAGACACCAATTTGCTGAGCTCGGTGTCGAATTGAGGTGGATGGAGTTTGAGCGACATCATCACGTACAGCTGCGACATTTTCGGTCGATCGACCTGGTCGATGGCGCGTTGTTGTCTTTACATCACTAACAGACCCAGTTTCGGCAAATTTATCCATTAATCTCTTTACAGTTGACTCTTTTGGAGCATTATTGTGACCCCAAATTGATCGCAATTTGCGAACTGTAGCCGCAAAACTTTCACCATTTTGGTAAAACAATTTCACAATGAGAATGCGTTGTTCTTTCGTGTAGCGCTCCATTTTTACTAACCTCGTACCTTCTACTAACAAACAATAACAATTGTTCAAATGTCAAACAATGACACTTCGAATGTTGCCAGATTTAAAAATTGCGTTCTTCTTGGGACACCCTTTATATGGCTGTCCGATTTGGTTTAATGTTTCACCATCGTATATGAAAAAATTTGCAAATTTGAGAGAAAATGTCTTAAAGCTTGTACATCGGTATTTAAAACACCACAAAGTAATATAATTAGAGAAAATATTTTGGGATGCACATCATCTAAAGAAAACATGTTCATATTAGCGCCGTACAATACAAATGAAAAATACAAAACGGAAATATTAAAAAAAAGGTTGTAGTCGAAGCGGAATCGTTCGATTTTTCCCAAGCCCTGCGACCTACACATAGAACATGTGCAAGAGGAGGATTTTATAGACAAACTGCGGATCTCAATATAACGTTTCTAGCGACCAATTAGCAATCTCACGGCGTTGTCATTGATATTCGAGCTTTAAACTTTAAGTCATAACATTTTTTTAATAAATGTAGGCCTGTGGCTAAACGAAAAATAAGCCTCTAGACTGTCTGTCAGTGATCGGCGCCAACTCAACATTGCTAAACTTGCTACGATACCGTCCCGCTACTGCTGCTATGGTTTATTCACTTCGAATTATAAATGGAGAGCGACCTTAAGACAAATTCACGTAACGCCGGAATTGCTAAATTTTAAACATGTTCGGTGGAAACTTTTTATTATAAAGTGGGAACTGTTACTGACTATTTTTAAGAGTGGAGAGCATTCGTTGCAAGTTATTAAACTAGCATTTGTTAATGCGAAAATCAAACATGACACACCCTGCTATATAAAAATATATATTTATCCTAATTTTTGCTAAAGAATGAAAGGTTTCATCGCCAAATTCGTATGAGTTTCATCTGGGATAACTAAAAACATAAATCAACTTGAACTAATAGTTCAAAAATATTTTACGCATTTTTACAAAGCTAAAGTGTAGCAATTAATTGATTTATTATATTTCATTGAATATTTTATTACAATTTACAGACAATAAAAAAGTCTGCTTTTGACTGTTTTCTGGTCGCCCTATTTTTACCCTTTATATACAAATTTAAGTACATATATGGGGAAAATGGTCGATGACGCTATGAACATGCCGAGAGACAACTTTCTTTCTCCCAAAACTGTAAGCACTTCCGAATTTTCGATTAGTTATCCAGGCTAACTACACCAATATATTCTTTATTATCAAGACAGAATGATTTCCGCACCTTTTACAACGATAAATTAACAGGATCCTGCAACTGTGAATTTTGTTTTTGATCAATATCGGCCAACTGCAAGTATTTTCAGAAACTTTTCAGATATATCTGGAAAATTATGAATCGTAAACATTTTCAACACAATCGCTATTCCCATATAAACCGCAACAATTCAGAACCCCACTACCCCACAAGCATAGATATAAAAAATCCGAGTTTTCTTCCGTCTTCGTATGGGTCACACAATCGCCACCCATCAGCACCTTTTAAACAAAAATCTCGACAACAAATGTCCGCGATGCGGTAGTTTAATCTCGGTTAAACATATTCTTGATTCCTGCAGCTCTCTATCACACCAGCATAAGATGATACTAAATAATAAAGGAATGGATATTCTTAAAACTCCTAGTACAGAAAACATTAACAGAATTTTCAAATTCATCTCCGTTACAAAAACAATTATATAAATAAGAAATAACTTCAAATGTTTAAAGTCTTAACAGTATTAGCTGATGGCCTTTGTAGCCCAAGCTTTTCTACCCTTAAATATTAGCCTTATATTTACTATAAGATTAATAAAATGTAAATAAATAATAAATAAATAAATATCTAGAAAATAATGTACATACCTATAATTTCGCAAAAACAAATTAACACTGCGTTTTTTAAAAGATTAATCATTTTACGTAAACAAATCTAGTACCAGGCTGTAAATTTTAGAGCTTGCTACTAAGTTTGTTAACGTAAATATCATGAATCGTTTAAAAAATGCGGCGTTGACAAGATTTTTTGGGGAAATAATAGTTTACGTGAAAATTATTAATCACCTAAAGTGACATTTTTCCCTAGCAAAACCAAAGTAGATTGTACAATTGTACGCCAGATATCCATCAAATACAATTTTCACTGCAATTCCACAGATTTTTTTTTTTTGAGTGTAACATGTTTTGCATGACGATCTTAGTTAATTTTTTATTTTTTACAAATTCATTTGATTTCTTACAAATCGTGTGTCATTTGTTAGTTGTGTAAACCACTGTGCCTTCCATTGATTACAACCACTGCACCACCTACCCACCTCTCGTTGAAATTTATTGAGCAAACCTACTAACGAAGAGTCGCAAGTCGCCTTATCCGAAGTGAGACGACGGCCAACTAACAAACCCACGAACCAATTTAATCAAACATAAACACGGCCGACAAACATACACACACACTTGAAAAGAGCAGCAGCAACAAAAAACAGAATCACCCCGCAAACATTTTGACGATTGTTGGATGATGGATCGATCGTCCGCACGAATATAGCGCGAATCGTATTGACGATCTTTATCTCTTTGATCTCGCTATCTAAGAAAAGCACGGATTTTCAGATTTTCGTAAAATTTTGCCAGAGCCTCATCGGAGAAGTTTCGGCATTTCAAATGATCAAGTGGCTGTAGTTCTTGAGTCAGTTTGATATTATAACGGTGAAGGTAAGATCTTTTCGCCAAATATGCCACAGTGTGGTTTGAGAGGTGCCCAATTACTGAATACGACATGGAATTGAGTAATTTGGCTCATTTTGAACGGATACACTTATGGCTGCGTATATTCGTAGCTTTCAGTGTTACGGCGTCTCTTTGGCGCCGGAACATCCAAAAGTAAAAATTTGTATCCAAATTTATCCACTATAGCAATCCAGCCTGTCGGGTGGGACGATTATTAAGGCCGAAAATTGGAGTAAGCGCTCTTAAAGTTGCAACCACCGACTCAGAAATTCGGTTGTAATTTTGAATGATTTCCAAGCGTTGGCCGTAAGTGAACTTTACCATGAAGAAAAATTGGACTTTGACTAACGTTTTGACACTCAAAAGATCATTGAAAATGTTTAAGGGTGCGTTGACATAAAGATACGAAGTTGTTCCGAAAAAATGGCAATTTCCTTCTACACAAATTTCTACAAAAATTACGTTTTTTCTAAAACAACATAAAATATTTGTTTTTAGCAGCACACCCACAATTGCAAATATTTTGATAAATTTCTTTGGCTGCCTTAGTTTAAATATGTTTGGCATTGAATGGCATTGAAATCTTTGAAATCTGATTACAAAAAATTGATCTTTTGACCAGTAAAATTAAATTCTGAACCCCCGTGCGCCGTAGAAAGAACTGCTCAATAGCGTTAGAGCCGCGTATTGTTTTATACAACGAGAATTTATACATGCCATACTTTTGGACAATTATGTCCAAAAAATTCAAAAACCTACCAAAATCGGACCGACCATCCGACCAAATCTTTAAATTAAAAATCTATTCAACAAAATTTGTTTGGAAAAGCCCAAACCGGCAACACTGTAACATTTCAATGATACTATTTCAAGCGAAATAATTGTATGCAATTCCTCTTCCTATCGTCATTAATTATTAATATCGAATCGCCTCCGATTCTCGTAAATAAATATAGCAATCAATTAGGAATCGTTTTTAAGGAATATCCAACAATTTTTTTTTATTTAATTTAATTTTAACGATTCGCTTAAGATTTCCGCCGTGCAACGTACACGATTCTTTCTCGCAAATCGCTCGAAGGGATACAACTATTTTCACCAGAGGATACTCCGGCGTTTCACAGGCGACAATCGCTGTGATTGTACTGATCACCCCGGCGACTGGACCAAAAATGTTTTTTTTAATGAAAATGTTTGCGGGGTAGTAATAAAAGAGTGCACAGTTGCATGAAATCGTATCGGATCGGATCATATGCACCACACATCGATTGAGAAACTTAACTCTTCGTTGGAATACTCGTGAGACTGTGTGTGCGTGTGTGTGTGTGTATGTGTGGAGATTTAATACACTTGATCTACGCCACGAAAGACACCAATAATTGATTCAACGGCCGACGCCGCTGAATCAAATTGTCACAGATGATGGAAGTGGATCGGAATGAAAGGGAAAGGTTGGCCATTGATGGAAGACCGTGAGCAATTATTATCATTGATTGATTGTGTGTCACTGAATGGCATGTGTTAGCCTGTGTTGGGAGAGCGGGACTTATTTTTGAAGGGCCGAAATCGTGTAATATGTCATCAAGACAATTTTTGTGTAGGTGGCTAGATAACCTTTGAACTTCTCGGATATGGTGTAGTTGATCCTGATTCCGATACAATCAGTCACAAAATGTTTAAACGCCACCAGGAAGTAAATATTTTCCTTTAACCTATACCGCATTATCCACATTAAACCTTAAAGCAAAACTACTGACAACTGTCCATGGTACAATAAACAATGCATAGTCTAAACAAGATATAGCTAGATTGTCAAAGTTCACTTGAAAGAGAATGCCAAAAATACATTTTTGTGAATGTTTGATTATAGTTGTTAATGTTGGATAAAGAATTTTTTTTATTACAAACTTTAACAAACGCCATTGTCAAATTTCGAAATTGAAAATTTAAATTACTGCGAGAAAAAATTTAGAATCAGCTTTTAGCATAACTCTACCTTCTTTATTGTACCATGCAACTGTCATTACATTTTGCTATCGACTAAAATTTAAAAAAAAAAGTGTTTCAATTCTATACGCAGAAAAAAGTATGGTTGTGGTGACAATATTCGAAGAGGATAATACTATTGTTGGGTATCTGGTTGTGGTACAACAATAGTATGATTCAAATACAACCATACTATGATCCTAAGAACAATAGTATGATTCACACATAACCATACTATGATCCCCACAACCATAGTATGACTCACACTCAACCATACTATGATCTTCACAACCATAGTATGATCCTAACAACCATAGTATGTTTCACATACAACCATAGTATGATCCTCACAACCATAGTATGATTCACATGCAACCATGTTATGATCCCTACAACCATAGTATGATCACACACAATTATACTATGATCTCCAATATAATTTATTAGAATTTGTTTAAGTTGTCGACAATAGATTTGATCCCCAATATTATTTATTAGAATTGGTTCAAGTTGTCAACAATAGATTTGAATTAAGAAAATTATTGAAAAATACATTAAATTCAAAATAATACGAGTGATTTATTTCAGAGTAGAAAAAACAAGTTGAAATAAACGTAAGCGTTTTTATTAAAAATATTTCAGTTAAATAAAGCCAAAGTAGCTTGTTTAAAAAATTTTAATTTCTAATTGCATTAGATCCGTTCCAATAACATTTTGTTCTTAAAAGCATATTTAAATGAAGAAAAATTATAATCATACAGTATGATCGCCGTTATCATATTATTGTTAACATAAAACGCAAAACACAATACCTTTGTCGCACCTAGCATATTTTTATTGTTGTTATAACCATATTTTCATTTTTAAATTTGGCAATAATACTATTGTTACATTTCTACAGAATTAATGTTGCAGCAATTATACTATTGTCAAAACTAAATTCTGTTAACAATGCTATGGTTGCGATGAACATACTTTTATTGCGGAGAACATACTTTTATTGCCGTGACCATGTACTAACCATGTTTTTTCTCTGCGTGTATAGATTTAATAAAAAAAGAGGAATTGTAATGTAAATAAAAACATTTTTTTTCTTTAGAATACCGAAGCAAAAACAACTGTCAAATCGAATTATATACGTGTAGTGTAAACAGGATAATTGAGATTAGCTTTCAAACCCCATATGACATTAACGGATTATGTTCAGTTCTACTATTGAAATGGGTGTGTTCAATGTTGTTACCGTATTTATGTCCCTACTAAGTAGCTACTATTAAATGTTTTTTGGATTATTTGATCGAAAAAGCAAATTGCGCAAATTTATTAAATTTCTAAACTCACTAACCTTCCTTATCTAATAAACACATGTCCATGAGTATCAGTAAATTAATATAAGGACCAAAAAAAGAACCGTTTGGTCCACTTGAACCTTTAAAACCAAAAACCATGCCCATATTAGATGTCTACTACCATGCCCATCCATGATAGTAGACAATAAGCCATATTTCGCCCGCAAGTAAAACAACGTTTTTTTAGACGTGTGGTTTTCAATCTAACCACACTTTTTTCGGAGTTGGTCTTTTTGACAGCTGTCACTTGATTTATGCTCAGTTCGGTTTGCCACTTCATTATGAATAGACTTACTGCGGAACAACGTTTGCAAATCGTGGTGAATGAGCTCAAAACGAGATGACCACCGATCCTGATTTTGAAAAGAAAATTTTGTTTAGCGATGAAGCTCACTTTTCGTTGAATGGGTAAGTTTATAACCAAAATTGTCTCATTTGGAGTAATGACAATCCACATGCCATTGTTCAGACGCCGGCACATCCTCAAAAAGTCAGTGTTGGGCAGAGGGAATCATTGGTCCATATTTCTTCAAAAACGAAGCCGGCCATAATGTTACAGTCAATGGGGAACGCTATAGAGCCATGATTAATGACTTTTTCGTGCCTGAATTGGAATATGTTGATGTGGACGAATTTTGGTTTCAACCAGATGGCGCTACATGTCATACAGCCACCAAAACAATCAATTTATTGAAGAGTCGTGGGCCTGTGGCTCCAAGATCGTGCGATTTATAAGCTCAGTAATGATAACTAATAAATTCCAAAAAATATCTCATTATCTTCAACACTATCATAATTTCTGACATGTCCTTGGCATTAGTTTGCGAATAATTTAGGTACTAGCTTAAGAACTCATTGATTACCATTCAAACATCATGAAGTGTCATTTTGAGCATCATAAAGTGTACTAAGCCAGAAAAATATTGAAATTGTAAAAAATTACAGAAAAAATAAATTCTAAACAAAAAATATTGAAATTGTAAAAAATGACACAAGAAATAAATTCTAAAGAAGGCAAGATCTAAATTATGTCGCCCATATGGACGATGAAAAATCAAGAAGTCATCTACTAACAGTTGCGGGAATTGAAACTTATTTTCAATGGTAAATTTGATTTTTATCGATCAGAGGCCAATGTTTGCGTATGGGATACACCAAATCAAGCCTCAGTTTAAATTGTAGTTGACCTTTTTGAGCCATATACCAATGTTAGAAACTTTAGACAGCTTAAAGTGTAACTTCTTTAACATTTTTTAACACAATTATGGGCCACATTAGATATGCAGACGGCATTGGACATTAACGGAAAGACAGATGAGGATAGTGTCGTCTAAAATAGGTCTGGTGATCAAAAAGGTCAAGACGAAGTTCATGCAGCAACTGCTAAGCGCAGCCACGTAAGATGTACAAATGATGTCACAGAATTCGCTAGTTATGTTCATTTTTCCTTATACTGGTAAAACCCTTTTTTTCATTTGTATATCCCCTACATGATCTCATGTTTATCTTTAGTTTTTTGAGAACATTAAAGTTATACACTTTGCAATTTTCTTTTAAATTTATTTATTAATTTGCAATCTAACGTCAGATACAAACTCGGGTACAGGGTGGCTGATGAAGGCCGCTACCAAAAAAAATTTAATACTTTTATTCTTTTTAATGAAACTGGTTCATTTTTTTTTTATTTTGCAGATTGATTTTTAGATTTAACAAAAATTGATAACTTGGACACTGAAAAAAAATTTGGATTGTCCGCTGCTATCACGCACTAAAGTCCGTAGTTTCGGTTCAGAGTATATGCGCACGTTTAGCGGCAATTCTCCGAGCAGATGGACCATAATGAAACCATCGAAACCCTTCAGTTCAGACGGAGGAAACAATCGCTGCTGTAGCTGCTGCCATAGAAAACAATCCAAGAGTTTCGACAAGAAGCTTATCTGCTCAAATGGGTATAAGCAAACAGTCATTTCAATCAATTATGCACAAAGATTTGGACTTATTCCCATATAAAATTCAAATGGCCAACTGAAACTGAACGCAGCAGACTTAACGATTCGCTTGGAATTTTGCCAGAAGATGCTTCAAATGGTGAAAGAGGAAGGGAACAAGTTAAGCTGTCTTTTCATGTCTGACGAGGCCCATTTCGATTTAAACGGCAACATAAACAAACAGAATTGTCGCGATCCCACGACAGCCGGTTCTATACAACGGATTGACCCTAAGCAGAAATTCTTCGGACAAGGGCTGTCACCCCGGCACTACGTGTGCCGCTACAACAACAGAATTGTGGAATATGTAATGCTTCCAATCCACAGATACTCCACGAGACGGATTTGCATCCACTTCGCAGTGTGGTGTGCAGTTACATCACGCTGCATTGTCGGGCCCTCGAAGAAAACGGCCGCACCGTAATGGTTACTGGAGACCGTTACTTGAATATGTTGAGAGAGTTTTTCTATCCAGAATTACGCCGAATGAGAATTTCTTTGAACTCTGTGTGGTTTTAGCTAGATGGTGCAACTCCTCACAACGCACGACCTGTTATGAAAGAATTGTGAGGAAATTTCACAATAATCTGATATCCAGAAACTCCACATTCCGTTGGCCCCCAGGTCGTCTGACTTAACTGCACCTGACTTTTTCTTGTGGGGGGTTATAGCAAACAGGAAGTCTACAAAGCAAAATCAACAAATTTGAATGAACTAGAGCAATCCTTTCGAAAAAAAATTGCGGCTATTCCAGTCTCAGCTCTCCAAGCAGTAATAAACAACTTTTTGGTAAGATGCCGCACATGCATCAACGAGCAGGGCACATTTTAATTAATTAAGCTATATTTAATATAGGGTGATCCATCTAAAGAAGTTTTTTCAGAACAAAAAATAAATAAACAAAAATTCAAGATAATATATAAGAAACTCAAATAACTTTTGTTACAGTGTATGAAATTCAATTTTCTTTTATTCATGTTAAAGCTCATTCAATTGTAAAGGGTGATCCATCTAGAGGTATTATTTCAGAACAAAAAAAAATATAAAAATTCAAATCAAGCGTGGAATCTTTATTGGTAATTTAAAAGGACATTTTATGGCATTTATTTTTTGAATATAATTTCCTTCAAATGTTGGAACTTTATGATGGAAATGAGCGTTTGGTGAGAAAAAGTTATTTGAGTTTCTTAATGTAGCAATATTTATTAGCCACCCTGTATGTTACAAAATATGAACAATGAAAACATCGAATATTTTGGTTTTAAAAATTAATTAAATTTAGATGTACGTTACAGAATATGAACAATCTATATATAGGGTGATACAACTAGAGATACTTTTTTCAATAGCCTTTTTTTTGACAGATCACGCGTGTCATTCGCCAGCTACCAGTCGAAATGCTCGAACGAGTCATCGAAAATTGGACTCAACGGATGGACCATCTGAGACGTAGCCGCGGCCAACATTTGATAGTCATAATCTTCAAAAAATAAATGCCAAAGAATGTTCTTTCAAATGATAATAAACATTCCCAATTCGATTTGAATTTTCTGTGTTTTTTCTTTAAAAAAGTAGGAAAGCTCTATATTGATCACCCAATATATGATACGGTTAATCTGGAAAATAAATTCCTCTCCTTCATAAGTTGCCCCAATTGTGTATAACTAGTATAACTTTAGTTGAGCCCAGATTACAGGCCGACCTTTGCGGGAATATTTTTTTTTTTTTGTTAAGTTTTCCAAATTCTCAGAACAATTGCAAAATTTTACAGTCAGAAATGTTATTTTATAACACCCACACTTTTAACCTTATTTTTCTTCTGTCTCTTTTAATGGTGTTTTTTTCATCCTGTCACCCAATTGTCACACTCATATAGCACAACATTGGGCTTCTCATCTGCCAAAGCTCTCCACTTTCGTTCCATTCAACCACCCCGAACGGGGGAAAAAAACTATCACACAGTGTGGGACACTGCTGGCAACTACCATATCACTACCGAAAACGTATGCTAAACACGCGCACAAACCCATTTGCATGACAAATGGATGAAGGGGCGGACGGACGGACTTGTCAGTGGGTGGCTGGCTGGGTGTCAGTGCGTTAGAGGCTCGAAGAAGAGCAGGCAACATTAATAAACCACAACATGAATGACCAGTTTTAGTATTATAGCTCCCTTTGGTGTCATTTTATTTTTTTGTTTGTTATATTTTTATTTTGTTCATTTCATTTGTTCGAGAATTGCTCTTTTGAATTTGCACACTCACACTTTAAAGCCACATTTTGTCGCTGCTCTTAATTAAGAATCTAATGATTTATTTCATTTCTTTTTCGTTTTACACAGTGAAAATATTTGGTAACGTTTTTTTTTTATTTCAACTAATGTTAATTTTGTACTATAGAGTGAAGTAATAAAGGAAAGGAATGACAATAAAGGAAATCAGGAAATCCTTTTGGTATTTTGACAGCATAAGCAATAATCGATAAGTATCGAAAGAGCACAAATAGTTTTGGTTATCGAAAGATGTGTAAAACTGATATCGATAAAGTACAAAGTGTGGTGAACTTAACCAAATACATAACGGAATAACTGTGTTGAAATTTATTGATTATTTGTGGGTGTTTGGTAGAACAGAGCTGCCAATACTGACAAAACATGTGTCATTTTGACGATTTGTTTTAAAAACCAAAATGGACGATTTTTCAAAATGTAAAGAATCTAATGACATATTTACGTTATTTTAAAGAATTTGTTAAAAACAGAAAGAGGATTTTAGCTTTTACTTGGGGTAAGGATAAACTTAAAGTAATTTGTTTAAAAATTCTGAAAAAAATTGTTAAATCAAAGATATTAAAGCTAATATGGTCATTTCCAGCCATATTTAGGAAAGGAAAAATAGAAAAAGAAATAATTGAACAGGGATTAACCCGCTCAAGACCTCTTGCATCTACTTAGTAGGGACATAAATACTGTTAAAACATTGAACACACCCATTTCAATAATAGAACTGAACATACCCCGTTAATGTCATATGGGTTTTGAAAGCTAACCTCAGTAGCGTCAGTCTGTAACAGGATTTTAAAATTGTTTCAACTTATATCATGGAGTGGTCAGATAATGATAACCGTATCGCTGTAATAGCGCTTTTCAAGTGTGAAATGAAAAACAGCGATATTTTCAAAACGCTCCGGCCACTAGGGATTAGCCGCATGTTCGTCTACCGATGCATAAAACTGTTTGAACAGAGCCGTCCACGCTCTGTTCGAACACCGCATGTCATCAAAGCCGTTAAATCAAGAATTCACGGAAATGCGCTCCGAAAACATAAAATCATGGCCCGTGAAATGAATATCACGCAAAAGTCCATGAGTCGAATCATTAAAAAAGACTTGGGACTTGAGGCTTTCGACCCACAACGAGTGACTGTTTTGTGTACATTTTGGGCTGGCGCCATCTATTTTAATTCAAAAATTAGCAAGGAGCCTCCGTTACCGTCAACGGTAAGCATTACTGCGCCATGCTCAACGAATTTTTGTTTCCAAAAACTCAAGAGAATGACATTGACGACATTTGGTTTTAACAAGACGGGGCCACATGTCACACAGCCAACGCAACTGTCGATATATTGCACACTGTTTTTGAAAAACGACTAAGCAGCCGAAATTGTGAGGTCAATTATCCGTCCCTAAGCTGAAATTTGAGCCCTTTGATTATTTTCTGTGGGGAGCCTTTAAGGATAAAAGTTACGCAAAGCATTCAGAGACAATTAAAGCGTTGAAACATGAAATCGAAGTTGACGAGATTCAAACCGAAACAATCGAAAACTACTGAAAAATTGGGTTGATCGGATAAGGTACTGCCGAGCCAGTTGTCGTAGTCATATGCATGATATTGTGTTCCATTTTTAAATAACAAAGTTCAACATTTCCAATAAAACCAGAAATATAAAATAGTAACTTAAAAGAGTATACCAAAAATCAATTTTTGTGAGTGTTTGATGCATGGTTAAATTTTAAGGGCCGATGTTAAATGTGAACCACATCTAAACGTCAAGTTTTTTCTGCATTTCATTTGATATTTCTCAATTTCAGACTAACTCTATGCGAACCATGGAAAGATACACAAGCGAGCAACGCGTTAAAGTTATTCAGGCTTATTATAAAAAAGAAAATCAATTTTCGAAGAAAATCATCTTCAGTGATGAGGCACATTTTCGCCTTAGTGGATTCGACAATAAGCAGAAATGCCGCATTTAGGCGAATAATAATCCGAGAGTGTATGGCGAAAAAACCATTTACCCACCAAGAGTGACTGTTTGGTGCGGTTTATGGGCTGGCGGCATCATCGGGCTGTATTTTTTCCAAAATGAGGCCGGACAGGCAGTTACTGTGAATGGTGTTCGCTATCGTAACTTTTTATGGCCCGAATTGGAAGATATGGTTGTGGACGATATGTGGTTTCAACAGGACACAGGATATGTGTGGCCACACACCTAACGAAACTATGGGCTCTTTGCGCGACAAATCAACATCGGCCTAAAAAATATAAATTTAACCACCCTTTACAATAAACGGGGTATAGTCACTAGTCCAACGACAAATAAACAGTTCGCTAAACTGTCAAAGTCACATTAAAGAAAATGCCAAAAATAAATTTGTGTGAATGCTTGACGATTATCGTGAATGTTTCATAACGAAATTAAGCCTTACAAACTTCAGGAATTGCCTTTGTCATATTATAAATTCGACAGTTTAAACTTCTACGAGAAAAACTTATAAATCAGCTGATAGCATAACTTTACCTTGTTTATAGTGTCATGGTTTGATGCTTATTGTGAATGTTTTATATAGAATTTTACCTTAACAAACTTCCAACAATTTTTTTGTCAACTTTAATTTACATGATTCAACAACAATTGTTTTTGTCAACTTTAATTTATAAGAAACAATTGTAAATCATTGATTAGCACCTTATTTCGGATATGTCAACTAGCTGCCTTATCGTGTAGCGAACACGAATGGCACAAATGTGCCATTAAAAAAATTCAAAAGAAAACATAAATTTTTTTAGCGGTGAGTTTTTTCCTTGTAAATTCCGGATCAAAATGAATTAGTTGATCGAAGCCGTCACTGAAGGTCCTATTCACTGAGTATTAACATTATATCGTGCGCAGCTAACAGATCTAAGTGAAGTTACCCGTTTGTTCCTTCATATAATGTTGAGGGAAAAGGGTGTTTTGTATTTTACACAAAAAATGTTATATTATTTGTAATGCTATTTTAACTATTTTTGCTTGGAATTATTGTGAATAGAAAGTGTATCAATCTGGCAACGCCTTAGGATGGTTCCAGCATCAAAAATGAGAAATGTCAACCGCAAGTGCGGACAAAAAAGAAAGGTAAACGCCAAATTTCAATAATAACCACTTAGCCGAGAGAAGTTATTTGGAAATGCTAATAAAAACTTTAAATGTGTTTTTTAAAACCATTTTACCAAAAAATAGTTTTTTTAAAAAAACTATTTTGTGTAAAACAATTGAGTATTCCGTCATTCAAAATTTAAAAGATAAGAGTCAAACTCAACTTCAGATTGCAAAAAAAACTTTGGAAGATCGTAGTTTTGTGTGCAATGCATTCCAAGACAAAAATAATTTATGTTAAAAGCTAGACCGCTAAAATATACAGCCAAAGAGGCCAACCGCTTTAAGCTACTGTCAATTAGAATCCCTTTTAAGTCTTTTGTCGCGTTACAACTAAGTTATGAGTTGAAAGTTCCGTTTTTATTGTGAGACATCGATTGGAGGTAAACCTTTAATTCGGTAGGTCTTCCCGAAAGGCCCAGAGGTTTAAAAAGAACAAAGGCGGCAAAAATTATTGAAAATAGAAAATAGAAAAAATTGCAACGCTTTCTACTTGGAAAAAATAGCGCGATGGGTCTAATCCAAAATAAATTTAGACTAATCTTAAATTTTTAAATTTAAATTTATATTTAGACTAATTTAAAATAAATTGTTACTAATCTAAAATGAATTTAATTGGTAATTTTGAGAAAAACATGGGTTAGAGACGACCTAAAAAAATTTGTTCCCGCTACACAACACAACAAAAACCTTAAAACATGCAAGAAGTAACACCATGAATTATGATCCTGATAATGAATAAAATAAAGCATGGACCTATTAGAATGAAAAATCCCAATAAATATAGGGTGATCCATCTAGAGGTATTTTTTCAGAACAAAAAAAAATATATAAAAATTTAAATCAAGTGTGGAATCTTTATTGGTAATTTGAAAGGACATTTTATGGCATTTATTTTTTAAAAATAATTACCTTCAAATGTTGGCAACTGTATTATGGAAATGAAGATCCGCTGTTTTCGACCAACATTTTGTTTAGTGATAAGGCCCATTTCTGGCTCAACGGCAAAGTCAATAAACAAAATTGCCGCATTTGGGCTGAAAAGCAACAAGAATAGGTTCAAGAGGTGCCAATATACTCAGAGAAAACCACGGTTTGGTGCTGTTTAGAAGCTGTCGGAATAATCGGCAAATATTTTTGCAAAAATAATGATGGTCGGAACTTAACCGTGAATGGAGCTCGCCGTCGAGCCTTGATATCGGACTTTTTTCTTTCAGAAATTGAAGTTCGTAATCTTGACGACATCTGAAATTGAAGCCCGTAATTTTGACGACATTTGGATTTAACAGGAGGTCTCCACTTGCCATACAGCTGCTCAAGCAATGGATCTATTTAGAGGTAATTACGAAGAGCAGCCAATTTCACGTTTTGGACAGGTGAGTTGGCCACCTAGATCAAGTGATATCACAACATTAGACATTTTTCTTTGGGGTTACGTAAAGTCCAAAGTCTATGCTGACAAACCAAATACAATTCAGGTTTTGGAAGCCAACATTACGCGTGGCTTTAAAGCCATATCCGTCGAAATGCTCGAACGAGTCGTCCAAAAAATGGAAACCCTGAGTCGTAGTTGCGGCCAAACTTTGAAGGAAATTATTTTCAAAAAATAAATGCCATAAAATGTCCTTTCAAATTACCAATAAAGATTCCACATTTGATTTGAATTTTTATATATTTTTTTTCTTCTGATAAAACACCTCCAGATGGGTCATCCAATGTATCAACATGACAACGACGCAGAACACACTTCGGGTCTGGTAAAGAAATTGGTTCCAGGATAACAACGTGAATGTACTTAGTGGAGGCATAAATACTGTTACACACGTTTTATGCTGTAAAATGAGAATTACTGAATGTTTTTGGACCAAATATTTTTTAATGTATTTATTGGTGTATAACCAAAAAGAATCTACTTATTCGAAATGTCCGCCTTTTGCCTTTACACACGCCTTAAGTCGCACTGGCCAATCGTCAATAGCTGCACGAACCTCGTCCATTGGAAAATTGGCCACAGCTCGAACCAAAGCAGTCTTAAGAGTTCCAATGTTGGGGTATCTTTTGTGACAAACCTTGTCCTCTAAAACCGGCCACAATTTGTAATCCAATGGGTTCAAATCTAGCCTGCCTGAGGGCCATTCTTCAGAGAAAATGAACGCTGGCAAATTGTTTCGACGCCAGGCCTGAGACGTTTTAGCCTTATGGGCCGGCGCAGAATACTGCTGGAAAGTCCATGGCCGGTTTTGGAACAGGGAATTGTTACGAGGCTTTACAACAGCTTCCAAAACGGGTTCTTGGTAAACTTTGGCCGATGTTTTGACTCCTTGTTCGCAGAAATACAGGTCAGTGCCTCCATTGTAAGAGACACCCCACCAAACCACGACTGAAGTTGGGTGATGACCCTTTTTCACCCTTGGGATCAGTTCAGATGCTTCCTTAGATGACCGCGCATACTCTATATTTTGCTTGTTAAATTGAAACAATTTTTAAGTCCCGTTACATACTAACGTTATTGAGGTTAGCTTTCAAACCCCATATGATATTAACGCGGTATGTTCAGTTCTACTATTTAAATGGGTGTGTTCAGTGTTGTAACATTATTTTTCCCTACTAAGTAATACCATGTTCTGCAGAATTCCTTGAGAATATTTTTAAAAAGAAGTCAAGGAAATAATTGTGCCAATAAATCAAGAAGTGAGGGCAAATAATGCAGGAAACATTTAATACACATTGTATTCTATTCTGAAAATGATTGCCATTATTTGGTGGACCTGACTGTATAACTGTTTAACAAAATAAAAGTTAAGGCCCATTTAGTCTCGACGGTTGACGGTGGACGGTTGACGGTAGGCAATCAGCTATTTCAGTTGAGGGTTGCATTTTGCATGTGTTAGAGGGAGATAACTACAGTTTGACGGTTGACGACGGTAGACTTCTGCAGGTTGCAGAATCTACCGTCAACCGTCAACCGTCGAGACTAAATGGGCCTTTATACTGCTAAATATTAGCCAAAGTTTTATAGATAAAATTGCCGCATCAGAGTCTCGGCAAACCCGCACGTTATTTTCGGGAAGCCAATGCATCCACATAGAGTGACAGTTTGGTGCGGACTATTTAGTGGTGGCATCATTGGGCCATTTTTTAATAAGGCTGGGAACAACGTTTCGGTCAACGGTGGGCGTAACAGAGCCATTTTATCTAACTTTTTTTTACTGAAATTGAACCTATGAATTCGGACGACCTCTATAAGAGGCAGTATGGCGCGCCACCCCATACAGTCCATGGAGCAATCAAACTTTAGCGCACCAGATTCACAAATCGTTTTGTCATAAGGCCCCATATCATCCTAGTAATTCGCCCGAAGTCATCAACAAGGCCTTGGCATATTGAAGTGACAGAATCCGCTACGGGGAAGCCAGTCACTTCAACAAAGTTGTTTTCTATAACTAATTAAAATGTTTGTTCTTCTAATAAAGCTTGGATTTTTTGTTTCTACATTTTTGCAATTCTAAAAAGAAACTTGTATTTTGCCCACCAAGTGCACACTTACCAAATCCTTTTTTTCGGTTTGTTCAGCAACATTCGGCAAATATGGAATTTGTTCCATTTTTTCGAGCGCAACAACAATGTGTCAAACTCCATGCCACAAAAAGGTCGTATTGTATTTAAGCTTTTACGGCCAAGATATATTCGTTTTCATTTTACTTCGTTCCACGTTCCACTCACCAACATTTTATAGTCAAGAACTTTAACAAACATCGCGGTAAACGAATTTTAAAATTATTGTTGTCTTTTGCTATCATTTGGGTTGTTTTTCACAATGTCAGTACGACGTTGTTTAGGTATAGACGTCAACTAACCACATACAGGGTTGTATTTCACCCGTACATTTTTTTCTACCCAGAGTTGCGTTTTAAGCATTTGTGTATTGACTTGTAAAGACTCTACCAAAATGAAAAGCGTCGCGGACAAGTGTGGAAATTAGAAATAATAATATCACCGTAAATTTGCAAGTTTTTAAAATAAGGGTAAAAACTATACAAACATTGAAATTTGGGGTGTTTGGGGCACTACACTGCTCTGAGCTTTTGCTAAAGCCTAGTATTCACCTAAAGCCTAGTATTCACCTAAAGCGTAGTATTCACCTAAAACGAAATACTCGCTCCCATAAGAAATACACGAAGCAAAGCAAACGAAATTTACCATTGGTTATTTTCGTTTGGTGGTACTGAGCTGAAACGATGATTATAAGAGCAGTTTAGATTTTTTTTCACCATTTGCAATCAAAAATTGTTGTACTAATAATTGTGTAGTCGAGGAATTTTTGATATTTACAAAAAAAATAAATAAACAAACGTTGTGAAGTCGTTTTTGAGGGTATTCAACTGAATATGATTAAAATCATTTTTTTAATAAATAACGGCTGCTTTCACTTCAATTCTTTCGTGTAGAGATAAATACAAAACTCCTAAGCAAAAATTTCGTTTTAGGTGAATACTTGGCTTAAAACGAAATTTTCTCTCCCATAAGAAATCCATGAAGCAAAGCAAGGTCAAGGAATTTTTAAAATTTACAAAAAAATAAATAAACAAATGTTGTGAAGTCGTTTTGAGGGTATTCAAATGAATATTATTAAAATCATATAAAAAATGAATAACGGTTGCTTTCTCTACACTGCTCTACATTTCAAATACAAAACTCCTAAGCGAAAATTTCGTTTTAGGTGACTACGAGGCTTAAATGTTTAAAATTATATCATTAGTCATCAGACTACTCGAAGTAAAAATATTATGGAGCGTACGAAAATAGATTCAGCGTGTCTTCCAATTTAAATGTCAACGAAAGGTAATTAAAAATAGAGATGATTTCGCATGACAAATTGTAACCATTATTGGTCATAGTAACGAAACAGTAACATTACTTTCATATGCGAATGCCGCATGCCAAACGACTTTGAAGTAAAATTGTTGTTATGGAATTCATACATTAGGGTCGTGGTTTGCCATTTAAAATGAAATTTAAGCATTACTTTCATATGCGAATGCCGCATGCCAAACGACTCTGAAGTAAAATTGTTGTTATGGAATTCATACATTAGGGTCGTGGTTTGCCATTTAAAATGAAACTTAAGCAGAATCTATGATTTTTTTTCGAATTCCTTTGGCCATTTAGAAACAAAAGAAAACTGTAGGAGGAAACTTTAAAGAAAGAAAACAAATTTGAAATGAAAAAATTAAATCACACGTATTTAATGTGATGGAATTACAAAAATCTGTGTTTGACATATTTGTTCTAAGAAAGTACGAGAACAAAATCTAAGGCTTCAACGCTCTATTTTCTGAATTTCTTCAGCTTTTACACTATAAACCAAATACTGTTGTTTATACTTCGAACGTAAAGGTCCAATTGTACAATATAATCAAATTATAAAAAAAAAACATTATTTTTATTCAAAATAAAATTGAGAAAAACTAATGTTCTTGAGCTTTTAATGTGTATAGTCGAAATTGTAGTCGCCAAGAAATCATGTGCAAAAAATATCGGACTATTTTTTATTTATTTGGTCTTTAAAGCAGCTCATAAACCTACGCTTTTCCAATCGCTGTTTGCTGGGCAACTTAGCTGTCTGAAACTTTTTTATGCAACTATTTTAGCGTGTGGGACAACGCGAAGGCCGTTTTCGTCTGTGTGCTATTTAATAAGACATTCGCATATACAAACGAAAATCTGCGAGTTTAATATTCATAGAATTTCGGTCATCAAATTCCATACAAATTGTAATAAATATAGAGCAGAAATTCAATTAATTTGGATTTCAATTGCATATGCGAATAATTCAATGAAAAAGTTCTTAAAAATATCACTCTTATTGATATCCCTTTAAAATAATTTAACAAATTTCCAACTATTTGTAGAAATGTTTACAATTTTAAGTTAAGCAGCGTTCAGACCATAGCCACACAACTTAACGCAACCGATACGACTGCCCTACCTTTTACGCGACAATTGGTAGTTAATTTCATGTTTTTTTTTGCGCTCTCACTTGTTACCGAAGCAACACGACAAAACGCAAGCGCTGCGACAGTCGTGCCTTCCTCGAAACAGCTGCTAGTACATTCACGTCAAAGCTTTTAATTTTTAGCACAAATAATGAAAAACATTGTATATCAATTCATATTTTTATTTGATTAGTGTTCTTTTTTCAACTAATAAAATGCAATTAAAAAATTAAATTCGAAAATTTTATATTTGACACCACAAAAACGGTGTGACAAAAGGCAAAAACACAATCAGCACCTTTTTTTTATTTTGTTACCCATGTCAATTTATTGTCGTGTCACTTTGGTTTGAATGCTTCCAAAAGATCGTGTGAAATATATTTTGACTTGTGCTGCGTTTCGTCGTGTCGGTCTGAGCAGTTCTGAATGAAAACATTTGAAATTAATTTTTATTTGATAAATGCTCTTCTAATTCCCAATATGTTTTATTTGTATTCGGTTCTTTTTATTGGCGTATCGCTTTGGTATAAATGATTCATAAGCTAATTTTTTTTTAAATTTAATTGCGTTTTGTCATGTCGTGTGCATCAACTTAAAACAACCAGTCACGGCAAAAAAGTACGCAGCTGAAAAAAATAATTTAAGTGCTGCATGTAGCTTTATATTAAACGCTGCACTACCAACACGCATTAACATTAAGAAGCGTTGGTGCGCGGTGTTGCATTTATATGGTGTGTTAAATTTTTCGACTGTTTTTAATTTATTCCAAACATCTTTTATTATTTTGTGCTAAAAATGATGAACAAAATTATAATAATGTGATTTATGATATATGTGAATGGAGTTCTAATTTTTTTTGAACTGAATAGTTGAAATTATTTTAAAATTTACAAATTTTTGCCCAACGGCGTATATTCGTTTAACGCTATACGCGCTGACCTTACGCACTGCCACTCACAGCGCAGTGTTAACAAGAGCGAGAAAAAGAGATGCCACTAGCTTCGATTTGTTGACGTCCCTGTCTTGTTCGTCGCTACAATGCTACAACTACAAATACAACAAAACACTAAAATGGCGACGTCAGTAGAGTGATGGAATTGAGGAATTTTTTCAATTGTGTTGATTTTTTTTATATTCATATTATATATATACATATATTGGTGGATATTTTAACCCAATTACAACAATAAAGTTCAGTTTGAAAACACAAACAAATAATCTCATGAAAATATTAAACAATTTTCGCAAATGAATAAAATAAAAAGTGAAAATACAAAACAACATCGAGTTGAGCAAAAAGAACGTAGTGGAAAAAAGTGAAAAAAGTTACGCTAAAGTAAAAAAAATAAAAATGGCGCCCGCGACGACGTCTTGACTTTCTTTTTTTTTGTTAATATTTTTGCATTCGAAATTGGAATCGTTCGTTTCGTTTTTTGCTGTGTCAATATTCTAAGAAGGAATATGAGGACATTGTGAACAACTAAAAAGAAAGAAATTAACAAATTTTGCACGGAAAGAGGAGGAAATACGAAATAAAAAACGCTGCGAGGAGGACAAAATTTGTTGCCGTTTTTATTTCCCACACCAACAGCACCAGCAGCAGCACACAAAACAACACCACAGCAGAACACAGTTTCAGAGTTTTTGTTCGTTTTTATTTTTTTTTTCATTTTTCATTCATACGTATTTGTGCGTGTGTGTTTTATTTGATTTCAACGAAAAGAAGGCCTTGAGGATGTGTGCTGCTCAAAGTAATCCGACACAAAGTTTTGGTCCTTACACATGGGGTTTTGCTGATAACACTCGTGCCGATTCCGTATTGGAGATCTCGCCCAATATCAACTACACCGTCAGCAGTGAATCTGTAAGTTGAAAATGCATTATGATTTATTTGTTGTGTGTAAAAAAATTGTTAGAATGTTCTTCTTCATTTAACACATTCCCATCCATCCCGTCCCAACCAACGAACCAACCATCCGTCGTCCCGTTCCGTCCATGCCATTTGTGTCGTGTATTCTTGTAAGGGCACAAGAAGAACAAAAAATTGCTTGCCCACAATACAAAACAAAAATGTAAATACAACACATAAAAAAAGTTTTATATGACTGTACTTGTGATAGTCGTGGTAGTTCTCGTTAGTCGTGGTCGTCTCTTGTTGTTGCTTCTGTCGTTGTGGTCGTTCGTCGTAGTCTCGTTGCCCTGCTGTTGTTTGCCGTTGTTGTTGTCAGCAGAGCAGAAGTTAAACAACAACAACAGCACACAGTGAACCGACAGCCACACACAATCGTATTGTAAGAAAGCGCGCGCGTGATGATGTATGATGTTGTTGCTTTTTCTCTACCTCCCCCCACCTCATCCCTCCTGAACCACTATTAAGTTAAGGGGTTGAGGCGGGGGGACCTGGCTACTTACTGCCTGCCTGCTTGCTGCTGCTGGCGGGCTACACGAGTAAGTGGCGCGGTGGTGGTGGTGGTGGTGGTGTGGCGGTGCGCGCCATGGCATAGCGTACAACAAAACAACACCAATATCACGATGCATATCAATATGTTATGCTCTGCTGTGTTGATGCAATATGTGTTATTTGTTGATAAATACACATGCGACGAATTAGTAGTAACAACCCGACTTGCTAAAGTGTTGGGCGGGAAGGGGGTAGACAAAACAAAATAATAACAATATGCTTGCTCTTCCCTCTCGGCATTCGATAGAGTGCAAATTGTCAAGAAATTGACCAGAATGTTAATTGGAATAGCTGTGGACTGGAAATGTTGTTGTTTTGGCATCAACAGATTGCAAGCATTTGTTTTGTGCGAAAACCCACCCTCTTCATCCACATGTGGCTGCTTTGGCCTCAACGTAACGTTGCTTTTGTTTCATTAATTCCCGAATGCTATTAAATTGTATTGTATCCATTTCAGAGTCATAACCTAGGACATTGTATCATGGGCTGTGTGTGCATTGTTCCACTTGATGTCTTAACCTACTAAGGCTGGCTCCACAACCTCTTGTTGATCTTGTCTGCTCAGCATAACATGCACTCGATTCTGGTCTATCAAAAAGTGGAATTGAGTTCTTTATGCGGAACTTACTCTACCTAATGGAATTGATTGAGCGAAACTATAGAGAGACACGCTTTAATTTGGACAATCATAGCCCATAGGGAAAGATTTTCAGTATTCTGCAAACCTCTTGTTGAACCTTCCTACTCAGTATAATATACTCTCGATTTAGGTCTACCAAAAAGTGCAATTGAGGTCTTAGTGCGGAACTTCTTCTACCTAATGGAATTGATTGATCGAATCTATAGAGAGATACGCTTCAATTTGGACAATCATAACCCATAAGGAAATAAGATGACGTTGATGTCAGCCTTTTATTAGTCGAGGCAACTCCACAATGCAGTCTTCAGAATTTCTCGTTTGAAACACATGCTGAGTGCTCGCAGTCCGCTCCTCCGATGGCGGTGACGTCAGCCTTTTCTAAATAAAGGACATCTAAATGTATGATAGAGGCAACTGGCCATCGGAGTATTATCACATTCCAAGTGCATATCAATTAGTCGTAGTCCTTAAAACGTTTGCGGTGGTCAAAAATGGAACTAGCTTTCTATGTGCTTCCATCTGGGACTTATACCATGATTCTCACAGACTTCTTAATTTGGCCTCTTCACCGTAGTCTTCCCTGCTTGTTTCTTTCATTGTTATAGCGACAACTGTGTGCCGGGTGACAGCCCTTGGCCGAAGAATTGCTCTATAGGTTAAGCTAATCCATAGAACCGGCTGTCGTTCGATTGTTTTTCATGGTTGTTGTAGCGGCAACTGTATGTCGGGGTGACGGCCCTTTGCCCGAAGAATTGTTCTTCGGACCAATCCGGTCGAAGGAACCGGCAAATCGTAGCATATTTTGAAATTTGTAGCATATTTTGAAATTTGTACGCCTACACAAGATCTGCTACAATATCTAGGTGAAAGAACCGCTCCATTTGGACTGGATGCGTCCTTTTGGCCGGCCAAATAAAAATGTGCAGCACGTCATGCAGTCTTTCATGGCACGCGCGACATAAGTGCGGTCAATTCGTGTTCTATACCACTTGAGGCAGATGTACCATCCTGGGTCTCAGCTGAGCCAAAACCATGCGCTTCTGCCTTCTCACAATACATTGAAGCTGTAGTTAGACGCTGTTGCCGCCATTTCAGCAGCATGAATGTTGTTTAGCTCGTTTGTTTTATTTCGGTCTGTTGCTTTTACACATTGAACAGGGATTAAATCTTAAGAGGTGGCAAGATTGAGTTGTATTTTCGTGGGCAATTGTATGAAGAAAACTTGAAAAGTAAGGTTTACAACAGTAGTTCTCGTTCGTTTGGGGAGAGCCTGGCCTTATAGAGTTCGGTTTTACTTTCAACAATTGCAGCAAGGCTTTCTGAAGAGGGAGGGTTGTCACGGACCCGAAATCATGACAAAAGTAGTGTGCAGCCACAAAAATCAATGTCACTTTGCCATTTTGTTAAAAACTTGTCTTATATTTAAATATAGAAGCAAGAGGTATTGAGCAGGTTTAATCCCTGTTCAGCATGAATGTTGTTTTGAACACCTGGAGTTAGGATGATGAAGAGGCTCTCTCGTTTGCAGCGATGAACCTTTCTCTTTAGATGATAAATAGCATACGTGCTTTGGGCGGAGGCATCCTTTCCATGAGATGTAGGATGGGATGACTTCTGTGAAGACACCCAACATATACTGCGCAGACAACAAGTTTGTGTTTGCGCACGGTAAGGACCTTTGTCTCCTCTTGTTGATGGTCCTCAGATGACATGAGTAGACGCCCTGATGGTATTTTGGCAGGTCTGAAATTTCTTCCACTGCATCATTCTAAATTGGTAGTTATCGTCTAATGCCTTTCTGGCCAAAAAGCCAAGCCAGCGCAAGGGCTGTATTTTAATGGGCTCAGCTACTTTCATGGTTGTATACATTTCGTACAGGTTCTGGTGTGTCTGACTCTTGTACTCCCCGCCAATACTGCTGTGGTTGAAAATGCTACAAAGGATTTTCCCCCTTTTGAAAATTCCCTATACAACTTTACCCGAGTTTAAGAAACCTTGCTTTAGCGCCATATAAGGTTCGGCCGATATAGGTGTTTTGTAAAGTGTTATTAATTTCTTTCGAGAGTGGCCTCTGTTCTGAATCTGCTTACTGGAATCAAATTAGCACCTTTTTCCAAACAAGATGCTTCGTATTACTTATGTGCTAACATCGTACTTTTGATTTGTGGATTATCCGAGAAATTTTCTTTACAATCTCGGCGATTGTCAATCGAAATGATCTTTCTCTTTCTTTCTCGTGTCGTCATCCTAGCCCAGCATGATTACCACCTTGCGATGATTGGGTTCACCATAACCATAGCCATTATATTGTGTGGATAAACCACTTCTGAAGACTGCTCAACATAAAACATTTTCAGAGAGTTTCGGAAAAGAATGTCGCAGTACCTTTATTTGTATTTGTTAGGTTAGATAAGAAAGGATCATTTTAGAGAATAATCTCCCAGTGCCTTTGTCCCTATATTCGATAGGTTAGATTAGGAATCGAATATTCTTGCATGATTACCACCTTGCTCTGATTAGGTTCACCATAACCATAGCTATATATTGTGTGGATAAACCTCTTCTGAAGACTGCTCAACATAAAACATTTTCAGAGAGTTTCGGAAAATAATGTCACAGTACCTTTATTTGTATTTGTTAGGTAAGATAAGAAAGGATCATTTTGGTCCCTTTATTCGGTAGGTTAGCTTAGGAATCGAATATTCCTGCACATTATAAAGCTCACTTTGTCATTGTTACCGATGTTAGCAGGACTGTTAGTGCTATACTCTATATAGTTTCATCATTATTAATAAACTTCAGATTTTGAGGATTGTGAAACGAATGGCGACTACTCCTCTTAACTCTACCATGCTTTGCATCAAGCATTTAGAGACTTGCCCAGCAAGCAGTTTCTTGTTGCGAGCTTGCTTGTTGCAAGCTCCAAGCTACGTACGTTTCTTGATGTAGGGTCTTGTGTACAATATACCTTACTTTAACATATGTGACGCTCAAAATAGAAAGGGACCTAAGGGTAAAAACCGGTTTGTTCAGGAGAGCCATTTAAAAGCTTTAAATACGTGTAACTTTGGTGTACCATCACTTTCATAAAACGCGCATATCTCTGGGAGTGAACACTTTTGGATCATGGGATCGGTCTCATTCGATTCTCAGATGTTTTCCACATCAAAAAAAGTGAAAATTGATTTGTTTACCCTTAGGTCCCTTTCTCTATGCGCTGTCATATATGGCAGCCATTCTAAATCAGCACCTCTGTATAAATTGGTGTCTGAGACTTTTACTTTCAACATCCAGATGTCGATAGGTCTAAAATAGGATAAAGGTCCATCAGTTTCCTAAAAATTTCAAATTATGTTTTCATATAATTTTTGCTACAGAATTACCCCTACGGGAAATTGGACCGGTACATTACCAGTCACGTGGTAGGTCCCTCATGGATGGGAACCGCTCGAAGTGAATTTAGTTTAAACGATAGCTGAAAACTGCGAATAGGTAAAATCTTTTGTGTGGGTATTTACTTGCGAATTTGCCGACTTTGAAATTTCAGGTAATTGAAACCATTATATCCATAGGTAACCAGTTCTGTGACAGGTTCTGTTGTGACCTGTCCTCGATTCGGTACATTCAGGGACTCAATTCAATTTTAAATGTCAGTACTATTAGCAAAGAATTGACCGATAATGCCAAACTATGTATTTTAAACAAACGCTACTAGAACTTTTATGGTGTGACAACACCCGTCGGGTTCGAGTAGGTTTTGCCAAATAAAAAACTGTATCTCCCATGTCTTTCGAGATACACACACAAACACTGATTTAGAAAGCCATACCAACGGTTCCAATATTGCTGATTTTGATTTTGAAAAACTAAAACTATTAAATTCTTCTATCTAATTGATTTTTTCTTCTCTTTTGCAGTATATTAACCCTTATGTGAGTGACTGGGTGCCCATTTATTATCAAATAAAACTATTGTTGAGTATTTATTAATAACATACAAGTAAAAACAACAAATGAACCATAACAAACAGAAACCGAGGAACAAGAATGTCAGGTTTGCAGATTTTTGTCAAAGCTGGATATGATATACTGCACTGCACTTGTGTTGCAGATCGTTAAACAAAGTAGATAAGGAATGGAATTGTGTTTAAATTTGGAGTGGATATATACAAGAGACCTCAAAGCAAGGTTTACGGCATCTTTTTTGATTTTAATACGTCGTAATTATACAATAAATACATTGATGAGGGTGTTATCCAGTCACTCGGTTTAAGCAGCATCCCTTTTAATTTTTCTATTTTATGGTGTATGTAGGCTTTCGTTGAATTGGCAAGTTCGAAGTAAATTTGTATTTCGGAAAGCCGCAGTAGCAAGTCGAATTCAACCTTATAATAATAAATTTTACTGGCAGCGAATGTCAGAACACTTATCAACATTCGTATAAAAAATAAATTAAACGAGTTTAGAGAAGCGGTGCGAAAAACACAGTCCAGGGATTTAAGCATACTAATTCACGACTAATAAATGCACTTTAACGGTGTGCAATTCCAAAATAAATAGATACACATCCTTCTATATTATTATACTCTTCTGGCATTCGGTTCAACTATTTTTGTAATCAAATTGCTGTTGGCAATTATGAAGTTCCGTCTAAGGATTATGTTTCCTTAGGGGTATTTCTAATTATGGCTCTGGATGAACTAAAAAATATAAGTTTTCAATCCTAAAATAAACGTTTTTACACGTTAACACATTCTTGCGGTAAACTATATTTGTCTTGTTTTGTTTTAGCCTATTGATTTCGAAAATCTAACGAATAATATAATATTATTATAATGAAAACGTTATATTAATAATATTAGAGATTTTAAAGACACTGAATATTATAGGAACTGAAAACTGATTAACTTTGAGTTATGGCGAACCGTCAGTTAGACGTTACGCGTGGAATATATTTGTCTTAGGAATATATTTGTCGAATTGAAATGTCGACTTAAGATTCTAAGTATCGGGTGATCAATCTAAAGGTATTTTTTCAAAATGAAAAAAAAATCAAAAAATAAATAAAATGTGGAATATTTGTGGTTCTTTCGAAAGGACATTTTATGCCATTTATTTTTTGAATATAATTTCCTTTAAATGTTGGCCGCAACTACGCGTCAGGGAGTCCATTCTGGGGGTCCAATTTTGGATGACTTGTGTAAGTCGGTGTAAGTCTTTCCAAGATGAAATGGCAAACAATACTGAAAAGAAAAAAAAAAAATAAAGTTAAACACAACTCACGCGAAATCTGTGAAAAAAGGCTATTATAAAATATCTCAAGATGGATCATCCGTTATTATATAAGCCAGTTGGTAATTGCCAGAAAGGTCTTTCCTTTCCCACTTAAGGATTTTAGAAAGGCGAAGGTGTTTTTAATAAGTTTTTAAGTAAAGAGAACGACTTATTACAATTTTGGAACTCATTCAGTTTTTTTAAACAATAATACTTCTAATCCAGTGTTGTACTTAACTTATTTAATTTCCTCAACATCCCTTTAAGGGCAAATCAATGAGCTGTGCACTATATAATTCTTATACTCAATGAGCTGGACCCACTGTTTAACGCGGCCTACGAACTGCTAATATATTTTATTGTCAGGATTCTCTATTTAATTTTAATTTAAGATTAGTATACCCTTTGTTAGGCTACTGTAAAGCAGATCCAATAATACCAATTTAAAAAATATACAGAAGTTTTTACATGGCTAAGATGTAAATCTCTTATTCGTAACGTCACCGGTATTTACGAGGTAGAAACTCGGCACTGAACAATTGTTAGATATTCTTAGCCGGATTTGAACCTGGTTTTGACCCAATTACTACCCGGCGTTCCACAATCCGGCGTAGTAAAACTTTGAAATTGTAAAATATTCTACTCTGACATTAACCTCCTATATATCCAAGTTGTGTGGAAAGGAAAATAGGTTTAAAGAACATACGGCACGAGAATAACAGACAAATACGACAAAAATAGAACCGGTCATAAAACTAATACTTTATCGGGTTATTTGCATTCGAAATATTATCCCTAATGGAACCTGCATAGCAATCATGTTCAAGACGTGTTAATTCCTTTCAATAGGGTTGCCAAACAAGCTCATCTTAATAAATACTAAATGGAATTCAAAAAACCCCAACTGGTTTTCTTCTTTTTAATAGAAAACACAAAAATGTTCATTATAAATTGACCATGCATTTGTGTGTGTGTGTGTTTTACCAGGTTTTGCAGCAGTGCATCTTGCCGATCCTATATTCCTATAAAGCTTATTGATGGTAAAACGTTCTAGTTCACAAAAGGCCTAGACTATATTCGTCTGAATGGTTTCCGCATTACTCGCATTGGAAAATTGTCCAATGTTGTCAAAGTGTGGAGAATATATCGAGCCCTAACCGTCAAAAAGACGTAAGCGCCAAAAAAAAATGTTAAGGAGAGTGTTGTTTTTGGAGGATTCCGAAACAATTTGTAAATATAAAAATTTAATTTTTAATATGCAATTGAACTTGCTTTATCTCTGTAAATGTTAATATTAAATTTCCAATACTTATGCTTATCAGGGTTGTACGACTACAATTTCCTATTGAACTTCATTAAAAAGCGAGTGGCGCTTACGTCTTTTTTGCGGTAAGGGCTCGATACTTTTATTTTGAACTGAATCAAATCATTCTGACTGTCAATATTTTGAGCAGGATAAGGCTGACAGTGTTACAGTAACCATATGATTCAGAAATAAAAATTAATTTTTGCCAAACTGTTTATGGTCATTGTACAATAAAGAAGATGGTGTTATGCAGTCAGCTTTTTTAAAATTTTTGCAAATTGAACTTTTAAATTTGACAAAGGCAATTCTTGAAGTTGAAGAGCTAAATTTCTATATCAAACATTCACAACAATCATTAGGCATTTACAAAAATCCATTTTTTTATTTACCTTTAAGGGATAGTGACTACCTCATTTATTGTTCAATGGTTTATGGGTTAGACTAAGTTAGACGTCAGTGGTAAACTTAAACGTTGACACACGATACATTCACAAGGGTCTATTGTGACTTAATTTCTTTTAGATTAAATACCCTGGAAGTTTTAAACTACGACAGAACATACTAGATCTATTTTTTTAAAGAAGATATTTAGGCAAATAATAAAAAAAAGTCAAAATATCTCGAAAACCATACGTGATGGGACAAAAAGGACAATCAATTCGATTCAAGATTAAAGAGATCATTTTACATAAAGAAGATAACTCTGACTGGTTACTTCAATTTAGTAATTCTTTATATACCTAAGCTATCATTACTCTAAGGTCGACATTTTACACAACCAGTACTCGATCTTCCTTCTCATGCTTAGGGCTGTGAATTCAAGCCCTAAAGTGTTCTACTTCGGCTCTAGCATTTTGAAATATTGAGTTGTACCATAATAAAATTTTTCAAAAATCGTGTTGTGATTCACATTTCTCCCGAAACGCAATGCAAAATATAAAGCAATTCTCGTTTCCTAAAACTAATAAAGACAATGGATAATTAAAACGTTCTCAGAACTAAACACAAAAGTAATATTTCATAATGAGAGAAGTTCATTATTTGTTAATAAGGGAAATATCTATATTAAAACTCATAATAATTAAACAAAATGTTTATGTTAATGTTTTCAAGCATAATTGAAACCGCCAAATCATGTTTAATTTAATTTAAACACTGGCATCACTTTTAACCACTAAGATTGGAAATAATCTTTAAATCTGTCACTTGAAAAAAACGAGGCTTCAAATACATACTCACTTGCATAGGAGGAAAATCAAAAGACTGAACTAAAAAATTATTACTTTCTGTCGAACGCTTTAATTTTATCAAGTTTCAATATTCGTTTTATTTTGTTCGAAACTATTTAGATATTTCTTCCATATAAATAAGAAACACTGCTATATACCTAACTTAAGGATGCTAAAACCGAGAACATCAGGTTTTCGGTTTCTCTTCAATTATTTATGAATTTATATCTCAGTATTTTAGTATTAGTTGTATCAAGGCAGGATCCATTAGGTCAATCAGATTAAAATCGCTTTTTATATAAAGAATACATAACTCTAGCATGTGTTGGGTGAAACTGGTTCTTCAGCATTTGTCAGTATCGAAATTCAAATAGTATTAAATTTGTCATAATTCAATAAAAACAGTAGTCTTAGTCCACCAATGGCAATCGTAATGAGGGTCAATATATATATTTAAAACAGAAGAACACCAGCAAAAAAAATCGGGAAATACCTACATATTTCGAATAGTTGTGTAACTACAAATAATAATTGATGGCATAAATATTCATTTCTTATTTAAATTAGTATCAAAAAGAGAACTTATATATGGTCGCACATTTTAAGATTGAATCGGCTGTAAAAAAATTACTTATAATTTTTTCAGATTTCTGGTTTTATTGTTAAGGTTGAACTTTGTCATTTAATAATGGAACACCATCGGATGCGTTTTCGCTTCCCCTAATAGGCTGAAGATTGTTTAACAGGAGATGAGGAATTTTAAATATCGTGTTTTCTAATGAAGCTTATTTTTATCTCGGTGGCTATGTTCTGAGAAGCCACGCGTGACTATTGAGAAGCCAATGCATCCACAACGAGTCACTGTTTGGCGTGGATTTTAGTCTGGCGGCATCATTGGGCCAGTATCCTTCGAAATCGGTAACCACCGTTACCGCAAACGATGAGCGTTGCCGCGCCATGCTTAACGGAATTTTGTTTCCAAAGATTCAATAGAATGACATGGAAGTCATTTGGTTTTTGAAAATCGAATAATCAGCTGAAATTATGATGTCAATTGGCCGCCTTGGAGCTGTGATTTGAGTCCGTCGGATTATTTTCTGTGGGGAGCCATTAAGGATAAATGTTACGCATACAGAGACAATAAATGGAAGCGCTGAAACATGGAATCGAAGTTGCCGTTGAAGAAATTCGACCAGAAACAATCGAAAATATACTGAAAAATTGGGTTGATCGGATGAGGTACTGTCGAGCCAGTTGTAGTCTTATAAATGATATTGTGTTTCATTAGTAAATAACAAAGTTCAAACTTTCCAATAAAACCAGAATTTTAAAAAAATAAATATAATTACTTTTTTTACAGCCGATTTAATTTTAAACTATTGGAGAAGTTTTTCAAGGCTAAGAGATTAATCTCTAACTCATAAAATAGCAAAACGACAAACAAAGATTAGATATCAAGAATGTGTCCACTGGACTAAATACACAGAATTAGTGGAGGGGAATTGTTTCGTAAGGTTCAAGCTGTCGAAACTCTTTATATAACATGTCTTTAGCATATCACAAGTCAAAGAGGGTAGAAAAGCTATCTGATTGTTGTAAGGTCCGATTTTGATTAATAAATGTGTAGTCTTTTTTACAGAGACATGTTAAAAAATTATGTTTTGACTTCTTAGGTTTTGTCTAATAGTAACACGAAGTACAAAATCGAGCGAATCGCTGGACGAGTCATAAGGTATAAAATTCTATGACGATCTAGTCATGTCCGTGTGTCCGTTCGTGGACCCTGAAATGATGCATGATAATGTCTTATGGTCATAGCTGTTTCGGATTGTAAATCGGCACAGGGGAAAAGAAGTTTCACTTCAAGGGACTAGAGGTACCTTGGTAAAACGTGTCCTTTTTTGAGTATTTACCTAACAATTAACACGAGTGGGAGAGCTCCAGAATTGGGTACAAAAGGTACCTTGTTAAATCGTTCCCTTTTTTGAGTATTTGCCTTACAACTAATACGAGTGGGAGAGCTCCAGAATTGGGTACAATTGGCAGTTCTTTGTACTTCTTTTGGCTGTAACTTTCACAATTTTAATTCGATTTTTTTTAAATTATGATTAATATGAAAGATGCATTTCTTACCAAATAATGTTGCCCTTTTTTAAGTGAATCGCCAAGTCAAGATATCTCGAAAACCATACGTGATGGGACAAAAAGGAAAATCAATTCGATTCAAGATTCAAGAGATCATTTTACATAAGGATCAGTTGGTTTGCTGCAGAACAGTGTTATTGACGAAACTCAAGCGGAATCGTTGCGCAAATCTTTCCCAGAAATGGTTTTATTAATGCTTTGGTCCTTCTTCACCGACGTGTAGTGGAAATATTTTATTAAAGGCTTTGCTATGATCTAAACAAAACAAAGCATTAAACTAATTTATTATCAATTTTTGTCAAAGAACTTCGTTTGCCCAAATTTCTGTCGAAGAAACTCAACTTTAGGCAAAAAAATAGTCAACTTCTAGTCAAGGAACTTCGACTTTATCAACCCAAGCACTTCGTATTCATCGTAACTGTGGCACGTTTTTCTGCTCTGGAAAATACAGATGATCAAAACTTTCAGTTCACATTACTGCTCGTTATGTTACCATTTGTGGTTGCTCGAAATCTGTTAAATCATTTAAAATTGCCAATTGTTTAATTGCTTGCACACAGTGTAAAACGTACCGACAGACTTTTTAAACTTCCGCTAATCTAAAAATCACTACAATATATGTTGAATTTTACAGAAAGTTTAAGATATTGAAGATCCGTCATAGAAAACCCAGCCAATGGTTTTTAGACAACCGCAAGATACAACAATACGTAGCGTAAGAAAAAGGCTTCAGTATGATCCTACCTAAAGGTCGGGTACGGATAATGTTAAAAAATTTAATGTCTTTCAATAATTTCTAAAATATGTAACTCATTTGAATATTCCCTCCTCTCTTCTACATCTAACTTTTATTATTTATTTTTTTTTTATTTATAATATCAAAATACTCACCCTCTATTTCAGATGCCATATTTATTGTCGACCGATGGATCGTTAACAGTTCAAAAAGATGTTAAAGGAGCATTAGCTGCCAATAAAAGCGTTGTACGGCGTATGGTATTGGTCAATGATCCCTTTGCCACTGGAGCCCAAAGGTAAATACACCACGCATCACTATCCGTCTTCCGACTTAAACTAATTTTTTGATTTTTTTCCTTCTTCCTCTCTCCGCCTTTAGAGTAATTACCGGCGCTGGATCATCTGTTGTTAAAAAACCGGATCAACAAGTGCTCAGTTTAAATTGTGACAAGAATTGTAAGTGGCCAAAGCCCAAAATGTCTTTAAGACCCCTTTATTTTTTTTGGTTTCCGTTCAATATTGTTTTGTATTGATATTCCTTACATTTGCAGATCTCCTGGTCGATCAATCAGATCAATCGCATCTAAGCAACGGCATTGTGGACTCGAAATCACAGACTTTACTGACGTCTGCGGGTAAAACACATTTTAGTCCTATCGGTCCATTGCACTTAACGGCCGAGGAGTGCAATGAGATTTTAATGAAGCGCGCCTTGGCCGCTTCGCATCCACAGACTATAACAGCGAATGATGGTCATGCGACCTCAGCAAGTAAGGCTTAAACACGAAATCTTTAGTTTCGTAGTCTTTATTTTTTATTTGGTTTTTGTGACACCCCACACAGGCACACACACGCACTTTAAATGGTTTCCGCCTGAATTTGTGTAGGGTGTCCTGTTTAGTTTTCTACACTTTTCTTTTTGGTTTTTCTATGTTTGGGTTCTTGGTGGCTTTTTGGTTTTGCTCTCTATGTTGTTTTTATTCTTCTTCTTCTTTTTATGATTTGAAATTTTAATTTATTTATTTTCGTTAATTTAAAATTATTGGCCATGCAATGTTAGGTGACATTTTGCCTGGTATTTCAGTGCAAGTTCAGAAAGTAATACAAGGTCTGGAAGATAATGATGAATCACAAGGTGGCACACCGAATCTAAAATTGGAACCGGGTACTTTGGAATTATCACCGAAGGCAGAATTACAAGATACAATGCATTTTAGTGATGTAAGTCGCATCATATATATAATTTCTTTTTCATTTTTTTGTTTAATTTATTTGCGGGGTGTGAATAAAAAGAAACTAATTTCAATTTTTTTATGGATTTTCTGTTTTGTTTCTGTAGAACGATACAACAATAAAGAAGGAGCGCCCTTACAGTTGTGAGGAGTGCGGTAAATCATTTTTACTGAAACATCATTTAACCACTCATGCTAGAGTGCATACAGGTGAGTTCTTTCGCACCTCTTTCCTCCTCGTATCGAATCTCTCGTTCAAGGTTAATGTAGACAGACGAATGCACAATCCAAAACGCTCGGTTGTTGTTGGTCACTTGACGCGGAATCGGATTTGTTGGAGTCGCTACTCAAGTCACTTAAAGCACCCCCTCAACCCGACCCTCTTGGGGGGAACGGGGAACTAAAAAAAATAACACAGCCTAAACTTCTTGACTTTAAGAAGTTTCTTAACTTTTAAAATATCTTCTTCGTTATGTTTTTTTTTGTAAGCTTTTGAATATTTTCGTGTTTGTCTGAGTTTCATTTTTTTTGTGTTCATTTCCTTTAAATCGGTTTCGTTTAACGCATTAAGCCTGAAAGCGTGGGTTCCAATATGCCATCATCTTCGCGTCTACAAGTCCTTTGCTAATGTTGTCTCCTTTCTGTTGAATTTTCCATTTCAGGCGAACGTCCTCATGTCTGCACACACTGCGGCAAAAGCTTTGCCCACAAACACTGTCTGAACACACATTTACTGTTACACTCCACCGATCGCCCCTATCAGTGTACAGAGTGCAAAAAAAGTTTTACCCTCAAACATCATC